>JABWTJ010000058.1:97906-795644 GCA_016801875.1 Solanum sitiens
ACTTCCGCCCTTATTTGGTATCAGAGCTAGACAAAGCTAGAAAATTGTGAAGCTATCAACAGCAGCTATGGAAAACAAAGCATTTATCCATAATCTACAAGCGCTGGTATACTCGATTTTACTTATGAGTAACTAAAATTGCTTTATTCCTAATAATCTTTTGTAGATTATAAGAGTTTATTATGAATTAATAATGTTATAATGGTCATCTCTAGAAGGTAATTACTATGGAAATATTCTGCGATTAAGTAAGCCTAGACTATGCCCTCTTTTATGTGGAATCCAATAGGCGAGGAAGCCGTTTTAAGGTAGTACACGAGTGTTGAGGTGCTGAAAGGATACTTAATTAAAGAAGAAGACTATAGTAGTGATTAGACGAAATGAACATTATACTATTATTATTCATAATGAATATATATAAACTGCAAAAAGATTAGGTGGAATAACATTATTAGTGAAAATAATTCGACTATGCCTATATACTTGTTAGATAAATTCTGATAACTATATGATGCTATTGTTTTACATACTTGAGAAATATTGATGTTGATGCTAAACATATGAAGAATAATTTACAAATAGGTTATGAATGAGATAATAGGTTGGTCTGAGCTGATAGATATTAACAATATAAATTATGATTCGATGATTTAAAAACTAAAATAATCATGTTTAGATATTTGAGATTATGGGAAGAAAAACTGTTAATTAATAACATATTTGCAGAAGTAGGTAATAAATCGATATTTATACATATATTCGAAATAAACTGTTTAGAAAATAAAATACAACGCGATATAAAACATAACACTTGTTATAATGAATAAAGAAGAGTTTATAGTAGATGAAAAAATCTATGAAAATTACGACGGATTAGCTATAAGAATAGTCTTTTCTAATTTAGGACGAAGGTATAAACAAATAAAAGATAAATTATATTTAATGCTAGAAAAAGAATCTGCAAAACTAGAAGATAGCTTAACGGCTAAGATACGAATTTCTAGAGAAAATGAAGAAATAGATAAAGCTAAAGAAGTTGATAAAATACGAAAAGAAACGACAAATGAAATTAAGAAAATTAAAGAAATTAAAAACACTAAAATTGAAGAATTAGAAAAAGAATTAGCCCTTTTAAAATTGCTATATGAAAAAAGATTACATAGGCCAAAGAAACCTTTATCGAAATATAATTGTTACAATTGCGCTAAGCAAGGACATTTAGCAAAAGATTGTAAAGATAAAAAACAAAAAAGACTATCAAAACCAAAGAAACCTTTATCGAAATATAATTGTTACAATTGCGCTAAGCTAGGACATTTAGCAAAAGATTGTAAAGATAAAAAACAAAAAAGACTATCAAAATCAAAGAAACCTTTATCAAAATGTAAATGTTATAATTGTAATAATTTAGGACATTTAGCTAAAGATTGTAAATTACCTGAACATAGATATATGCAAATGAATTTTTTAAACGATGATATAAAAGATGAAAGTATGCTTTATGAGATTCCAGATATAGAAGATAATTCTGAATTAGAATCTGATAAAATTGATTATAAAACTGACTCAGATAATTCTAAACTAGAATCCGATAAAACTGACTCAGATAATGAATTACCTGAAGAAAATGACTAAGGAAAATTATATAAATAAAAAGATTATAATGCAAAGAATAAAATGAAGATACATATTCTTGCGAAAATTATCGTAGAAGGATATCATAACAGATATTATACACCTATGATAGATACAGGAGCAGAAACAAATATATGCAAATATAATTGCTTACCAGAAGATAAATGGGAAAAACTAACAACACCCATGATAGTAGCTGGATTCAATAACGAAAATAGTATGATTATTTACAAAGCAAAAAATGTTAAAATACAAATTTGGGATAAAATTTTAATATTAAAAGATATATATTGTTTTGATTGTAATAAAATAGATATACTCTTAGGAATGTCTTTCTTAAAAGGATTATACCCACATATAATAACCAAAACGTATTGGTGGCTTACTACACCATGTGGACACAAAATAAGAGCAAAAAGAGTTAATAATAAACAAAGAAAACCCAAAGACTGGATTAAAGGAAGCAAAAAGATAAATCAAAAAATGGAAAATATAAAAGAAATTAATCAATTAGAAATTATTATACTTTCAATGGATAAATATAACTTGTCAAAACAAGAAAATAAAATAGTAACCGAATTTACGATTGCTTAGCAAAAGTAAAAGTATAAAGATGATAATATAGAACATTATTTAAATGTTTATTAACATTATATTATGACTAACAAGTTTATTGTCAGAAAAAAATTATACACAGGTAAACTGAAAGTCAGCAAGAATACAAGACTTTGTACCAACGAAAGAAATACGCAAGTATTGAATATATTGAACTGTGCAATTGAAGTAATTTTTACTGATAAAAATCTTATTACAGATTATCTCCTCAGAAGAGAAAAATACAATAAGCAAACTATTATCCATAATGACAATCTTTGTCAGTAAATGGAAAAGCTAGATATAAAAATACAAAGCTATACAGTCAGCAGCATGACTATAAAAAATGCAGAGCTATACAGTCAGCAGCATGACTATAAAAATGCAGAGCTATACAGTCAGCAGCATGACTATAAAAATGCGGAGCTACGTCTTTAGGCGGACGGTAAACAGCCAGAGATAAAAGGTGACGTTGAGAAAACACCTAAAAACTCAATTTAACAAAAATGTATTAGTTGCAGGTATTGCAGAAATAAGCAAAGGAAATATAGTTGCAGGTATTACAGAAACAAGCAAAAGAAATACACCAGAAAATACCCAGAAATTACAAGGCTATAACAGACTTATTTCATGATCCAAAATTAGTATAAATTTAAAAACATGTTACAACTACGGACATTTGAGTATCGTATATACACCTACTGATGGAGTATTAAGTACAATCAAAAATTACAGAAGAATTATAAAGTTCTGCGGAAATACTCTATGACGAGACAAAAAAATCTAAGATCAGATATGGATGAAGTTCAAACAATGAAATTTATTAAAGACAAAAGAGCAACCAACTACAAAATAATTGGACATAGATACCCAGAAAAACTATGGTTCCATGAGAAGCGAAGATAATTTAATTCCAGATGTAACCTTGGGCTAAAACAAGAGCAGCAGAAGAAGACAAGAAGATAGAGTCAAAAAGATAAAAGCATCTTTATTGTAAAGTTTTTATTGTCGGCCATGTATTTAAAGTAGGCCACTATAGTTTGTCTTTTACTTTGTCAAAAGTATGTCGGCCATTTGTATAAAGTTGGCCATTATATATATAGTCGTTTTGCGTCGGCAGAATGAAAGACTGCCAAGTGTCAATAGTTAGTGTCGGCCATTAATAGGCCAATAGTGATTGCTTGTAGTATATATAGATGTGTAATCCTCAGAAATTAAAGCCAAGCTCAACCAATTTATCTATTCAAAGCATTCAATTCTATCTTCATATAAACCAAATACTTCTTTCTTTTATCCATTATTAACAAGGTTATGTTTTTTATATCGCGTTGTATTTTCTTTTCTCAAACGTTATTTCGGGAATAATGTATACATATCGATTATTGACCTACTTTGCAAATAGTTATTATTAACAGTTTTCTTCTCCTTAATCTCAAGATCTAAACATGATTATTTCGTTTTTAATCAATCGAATTACATAATTTTATATTGGTAATATCTATCATCTCAGACCAACCATTATCTCATTCATAACCTATTTGTACAATATTCTTCATATTGTTTAGCTATCAACCATCAATATTCGCACGTATGGTTAAAACAATCAGCCTTCTATATAGTTTATCAGAATTATCTACCAAGTAGATATGGCATAGTTCGCAGGAGGGGCACGGATATGTTATGCACCGAAAAGCGTTGGGCGCAGGGAGGAATGTAGGCAGATGAATAGAAGGCGGAGATGGTGCATGGCGGCTCAATGAACTACTAGCAGGCTGCGGCTTAATTAAGTATCCGTGAGCAAACCTCAACACTCGTGTGACTAACCTTAAACCGGCTCCTCGCCTATTAGGATTCCACCATAAAAGAGGGCATAGTCTAGGCTTACTTAATCGCAGATATTTCCATAGTAATTACTCTAGAGATGACCATTATAACATATTTACCATTCATAATAACCTCTTCTAATCACAATTATAGCTTATAGGACTAAAGCATTTTCTTACTCATAAGTAAAAAAATCGAGTATACCGCGCTTGTATAGATAGTGTCAATAGTTAGTGTCGGCCATTAATAGGCCAATAGTGATTGCTTGTAGTATATATAGAGGTGTTAATCCTCAGAAATAAAGCAAGCTTCAACCAATTTACTCTATTCAAGCTATCAATTCTCTCTTCATATAACAAATATAAACTTCCGCCCTTATTTGGTATCAGAGCTAGACAAAGCTAGAAAATTGTGAAGCTATCAACAGCAGCTATGGAAAACAAAGCATTTATCCATAATCTACAAGCGCTGGTATACTCGATTTTACTTATGAGTAACTAAAATTGCTTTATTCCTAATAATCTTTTGTAGATTATAAGAGTTTATTATGAATTAATAATGTTATAATGGTCATCTCTAGAAGGTAATTACTATGGAAATATTCTGCGATTAAGTAAGCCTAGACTATGCCCTCTTTTATGTGGAATCCAATAGGCGAGGAAGCCGTTTTAAGGTAGTACACGAGTGTTGAGGTGCTGAAAGGATACTTAATTAAAGAAGAAGACTATAGTAGTGATTAGACGAAATGAACATTATACTATTATTATTCATAATGAATACATATAAACTGCAAAAAGATTAGGTGGAATAACATTATTAGTGAAAATAATTCGACTATGCCTATATACTTGTTAGATAAATTCTGATAACTATATGATGCTATTGTTTTACATACTTGAGAAATATTGATGTTGATGCTAAACATATGAAGAATAATTTACAAATAGGTTATGAATGAGATAATAGGTTGGTCTGAGCTGATAGATATTAACAATATAAATTATGATTCGATGATTTAAAAACTAAAATAATCATGTTTAGATATTTGAGATTATGGGAAGAAAAACTGTTAATTAATAACATATTTGCAGAAGTAGGTAATAAATCGATATTTATACATATATTCGAAATAAACTGTTTAGAAAATAAAATACAACGCGATATAAAACATAACATTTGTTATATGAATAAAGAAGAGTTTATAGTAGATGAAAAAATCTATGAAAATTACGACGGATTAGCTATAAGAATAGTCTTTTCTAATTTAGGACGAAGGTATAAACAAATAAAAGATAAATTATATTTAATGCTAGAAAAAGAATCTGCAAAACTAGAAGATAGCTTAACGGCTAAGATACGAATTTCTAGAGAAAATGAAGAAATAGATAAAGCCAAAGAAGTTGATAAAATACGAAAAGAAACGACAAATGAAATTAAGAAAATTAAAGAAATTAAAAACACTAAAATTGAAGAATTAGAAAAAGAATTAGCCCTTTTAAAATTGCTATATGAAAAAAGATTACATAGGCCAAAGAAACCTTTATCGAAATATAATTGTTACAATTGCGCTAAGCAAGGACATTTAGCAAAAGATTGTAAAGATAAAAAACAAAAAAGACTATCAAAACCAAAGAAACCTTTATCGAAATATAATTGTTACAATTGCGCTAAGCTAGGACATTTAGCAAAAGATTGTAAAGATAAAAAACAAAAAAGACTATCAAAATCAAAGAAACCTTTATCAAAATGTAAATGTTATAATTGTAATAATTTAGGACATTTAGCTAAAGATTGTAAATTACCTGAACATAGATATATGCAAATGAATTTTTTAAACGATGATATAAAAGATGAAAGTATGCTTTATGAGATTCCAGATATAGAAGATAATTCTGAATTAGAATCTGATAAAATTGATTATAAAACTGACTCAGATAATTCTGAACTAGAATCCGATAAAACTGAATATGAAATAGACTCAGATAATGATTTACCTGAAGAAAATGACTAAGGAAAATTATATAAATAAAAAGATTATAATGCAAAGAATAAAATGAAGATACATATTCTTGCGAAAATTATCGTAGAAGGATATCATAACAGATATTATACACCTATGATAGATACAGGAGCAGAAACAAATATATGCAAATATAATTGCTTACCAGAAGATAAATGGGAAAAACTAACAACACCCATGATAGTAGCTGGATTCAATAACGAAAATAGTATGATTATTTACAAAGCAAAAAATGTTAAAATACAAATTTGGGATAAAATTTTAATATTAAAAGATATATATTGTTTTGATTGTAATAAAATAGATATACTCTTAGGAATGTCTTTCTTAAAAGGATTATACCCACATATAATAACCAAAACGTATTGGTGGCTTACTACACCATGTGGACACAAAATAAGAGCAAAAAGAGTTAATAATAAACAAAGAAAACCCAAAGACTGGATTAAAGGAAGCAAAAAGATAAATCAAAAAATGGAAAATATAAAAGAAATTAATCAATTAGAAATTATTATACTTTCAATGGATAAATATAACTTGTCAAAACAAGAAAATAAAATAGTAACCGAATTTACGATTGCTTAGCAAAAGTAAAAGTATAAAGATGATAATATAGAACATTATTTAAAATGTTTATTAACATTATATTATGACTAACAAGTTTATTGTCAGAAAAAAATTATACACAGGTAAACTGAAAGTCAGCAAGAATAGAAGACTTTGTACCAACGAAAGAAATACGCAAGTATTGAATATATTGAACTGTGCAATTGAAGTAATTTTTACTGATAAAAATCTTATTACAGATTATCTCCTCAGAAGAGAAAAATACAATAAGCAAACTATTATCCATAATGACAATCTTTGTCAGTAAATGGAAAAGCTAGATATAAAAATACAAAGCTATACAGTCAGCAGCATGACTATAAAAAATGCAGAGCTATACAGTCAGCAGCATGACTCTAAAAATGCAGAGCTATACAGTCAGCAGCATGACTATAAAAATGCGGAGCTACGTCTTTAGGCGGACGGTAAACAGCCAGAGATAAAAGGTGACGTTGAGAAAACACCTAAAAACTCAATTTAACAAAAATGTATTAGTTGCAGGTATTGCAGAAATAAGCAAAGGAAATATAGTTGCAGGTATTACAGAAACAAGCAAAAGAAATACACCAGAAAATACCTAGAAATTACAAGGCTATAACAGACTTATTTCATGATCCAAAATTAGTATAAATTTAAAAACATGTTACAACTACGGACATTTGAGTATCGTATATACACCTACTGATGGAGTATTAAGTACAATCAAAAATTACAGAAGAATTATAAAGTTCTGCGGAAATACTCTATGACGAGACAAAAAAATCTAAGATCAGATATGGATGAAGTTCAAACAATGAAATTTATTAAAGACAAAAGAGCAACCAACTACAAAATAATTGGACATAGATACCCAGAAAAACTATGGTTCCATGAGAAGCGAAGATAATTTAATTCCAGATGTAACCTTGGGCTAAAACAAGAGCAGCAGAAGAAGACAAGAAGATAGAGTCAAAAAGATAAAAGCATCTTTATTGTAAAGTTTTTATTGTCGGCCATGTATTTAAAGTAGGCCACTATAGTTTGTCTTTTACTTTGTCAAAAGTATGTCGGCCATTTGTATAAAGTTGGCCATTATATATATTGTCGTTTTGCGTCGGCAGAATGAAAGACTGCCAAGTGTCAATAGTTAGTGTCGGCCATTAATAGGCCAATAGTGATTGCTTGTAGTATATATAGAGGTGTTAATCCTCAGAAATAAAGCAAGCTTCAACCAATTTACTCTATTCAAGCTATCAATTCTCTCTTCATATAACAAATATAGACTTTTTCGCCATCATCAGGCCCCTCAGCTATATCACCGATGAGCAAGCCCATCACGGTACATTTTACTCCGAGGGAAACGCATGCACTGATGCAACACCGTGGCTTTTGCATCGGTCGGTTCAAATGCATGGCTGAGCCATCACAAAGGTTTTCACCTATGCTCTGATACCAAATAAGGGCGGAAGTTTATATTTGTTATATGAAGAGAGAATTGATAGCTTGAATAGAGTAAATTGGTTGAAGCTTTCAACAGCAGCTATGGAAAACAAAGCATTTATCCATAATCTACAAGCGCTGGTATACTCGATTTTACTTATGAGTAACTAAAATTGCTTTATTCCTAATAATCTTTTGTAGATTATAAGAGTTCATTATGAATAATAATAGTTGCAGGTATTGCAGAAATAAGCAAAGGAAATATAGTTGCAGGTATTACAGAAACAAGCAAAAGAAATACACCAGAAAATACCCAGAAATTACAAGGCTATAACAGACTTATTTCATGATCCAAAATTAGTATAAATTTAAAAACATGTTACAACTACGGACATTTGAGTATCGTATATACACCTACTGATGGAGTATTAAGTACAACCAAAAAATGTTAAAATACAAATTTGGGATAAAATTTTAATATTTTTTGCTTTGTAAATAATCATACTATTTTCGTTATTGAATCCAGCTACTATCATGGGTGTTGTTAGTTTTTCCCATTTATCTTCTGGTAAGCAATTATATTTGCATATATTTGTTTCTGCTCCTGTATCTATCATAGGTGTATAATATCTGTTATGATATCCTTCTACGATAATTTTCGCAAGAATATGTATCTTCATTTTATTCTTTGCATTATAATCTTTTTATTTATATAATTTTCCTTAGTCATTTTCTTCAGGTAATTCATTATCTGGGTATAATCCTTTTAAGAAAGACATTCCTAAGAGTATATCTATTTTATTACAATCAAAACAATATATATCTTTTAATATTAAAATTTTATCCCAAATTTGTATTTTAACATTTTTTGCTTTGTAAATAATCATACTATTTTCGTTATTGAATCCAGCTACTATCATGGGTGTTGTTAGTTTTTCCCATTTATCTTCTGGTAAGCAATTATATTTGCATATATTTGTTTCTGCTCCTGTATCTATCATAGGTGTATAATATCTGTTATGATATCCTTCTACGATAATTTTCGCAAGAATATGTATCTTCATTTTATTCTTTGCATTATAATCTTTTTATTTATATAATTTTCCTTAGTCATTTTCTTCAGGTAATTCATTATCTGAGTCTATTTCATATTCAGTTTTATCGGATTCTAGTTCAGAATTATCTGAGTCAGTTTTATCGGATTCTAGTTTAGAATTATCTGAGTCAGTTTTATAATCAATTTTATCAGATTCTAATTCAGAATTATCTTCTATATCTGGAATCTCATAAAGCATACTTTCATCTTTTATATCATCGTTTAAAAAATTCATTTGCATATATCTATGTTCAGGTAATTTACAATCTTTAGCTAAATGTCCTAAATTATTACAATTATAACATTTACATTTTGATAAAGGTTTCTTTGATTTTGATAGTCTTTTTTGTTTTTTATCTTTACAATCTTTTGCTAAATGTCCTAGCTTAGCGCAATTGTAACAATTATATTTCGATAAAGGTTTCTTTGGTTTTGATAGTCTTTTTTGTTTTTTATCTTTACAATCTTTTGCTAAATGTCCTTGCTTAGCGCAATTGTAACAATTATATTTCGATAAAGGTTTCTTTGGCCTATGTAATCTTTTTTCATATAGCAATTTTAAAAGGGCTAATAACCAAAACGTATTGGTGGCTTACTACACCATGTGGACACAAAATAAGAGCAAAAAGAGTTAATAATAAACAAAGAAAACCCAAAGACTGGATTAAAGGAAGCAAAAAGATAAATCAAAAAATGGAAAATATAAAAGAAATTAATCAATTAGAAATTATTATACTTTCAATGGATAAATATAACTTGTCAAAACAAGAAAATAAAATAGTAACCGAATTTACGATTGCTTAGCAAAAGTAAAAGTATAAAGATGATAATATAGAACATTATTTAAATGTTTATTAACATTATATTATGACTAACAAGTTTATTGTCAGAAAAAAATTATACACAGGTAAACTGAAAGTCAGCAAGAATAGAAGACTTTGTACCAACGAAAGAAATACGCAAGTATTGAATATATTGAACTGTGCAATTGAAGTAATTTTTACTGATAAAAATCTTATTACAGATTATCTCCTCAGAAGAGAAAAATAAAATAAGCAAACTATTATCCATAATGACAATCTTTGTCAGTAAATGGAAAAGCTAGATATAAAAATACAAAGCTATACAGTCAGCAGCATGACTATAAAAAATGCAGAGCTATACAGTCAGCAGCATGACTATAAAAATGCAGAGCTATACAGTCAGCAGCATGACTATAAAAATGCGGAGCTACGTCTTTAGGCGGACGGTAAACAGCCAGAGATAAAAGGTGACGTTGAGAAAACACCTAAAAACTCAATTTAACAAAAATGTATTAGTTGCAGGTATTGCAGAAATAAGCAAAGGAAATATAGTTGCAGGTATTACAGAAACAAGCAAAAGAAATACACCAGAAAATACCCAGAAATTACAAGGCTATAACAGACTTATTTCATGATCCAAAATTAGTATAAATTTAAAAACATGTTACAACTACGGACATTTGAGTATCGTATATACACCTACTGATGGAGTATTAAGTACAATCAAAAATTACAGAAGAATTATAAAGTTCTGCGGAAATACTCTATGACGAGACAAAAAAATCTAAGATCAGATATGGATGAAGTTCAAACAATGAAATTTATTAAAGACAAAAGAGCAACCAACTACAAAATAATTGGACATAGATACCCAGAAAAACTATGGTTCCATGAGAAGCGAAGATAATTTAATTCCAGATGTAACCTTGGGCTAAAACAAGAGCAGCAGAAGAAGACAAGAAGATAGAGTCAAAAAGATAAAAGCATCTTTATTGTAAAGTTTTTATTGTCGGCCATGTATTTAAAGTAGGCCACTATAGTTTGTCTTTTACTTTGTCAAAAGTATGTCGGCCATTTGTATAAAGTTGGCCATTATATATATTGTCGTTTTGCGTCGGCAGAATGAAAGACTGCCAAGTGTCAATAGTTAGTGTCGGCCATTAATAGGCCAATAGTGATTGCTTGTAGTATATATAGAGGTGTTAAAAGCATCTTTATTGTAAAGTTTTTATTGTCGGCCATGTATTTAAAGTAGGCCACTATAGTTTGTCTTTTACTTTGTCAAAAGTATGTCGGCCATTTGTATAAAGTTGGCCATTATATATATTGTCGTTTTGCGTCGGCAGAATGAAAGACTGCCAAGTGTCAATAGTTAGTGTCGGCCATTAATAGGCCAATAGTGATTGCTTGTAGTATATATAGAGGTGTTAATCCTCAGAAATAAAGCAAGCTTCAACCAATTTACTCTATTCAAGCTATCAATTCTCTCTTCATATAACAAATATAAACTTCCGCCCTTATTTGGTATCAGAGCTAGACAAAGCTAGAAAATTGTGAAGCTATCAACAGCAGCTATGGAAAACAAAGCATTTATCCATAATCTACAAGCGCTGGTATACTCGATTTTACTTATGAGTAACTAAAATTGCTTTATTCCTAATAATCTTTTGTAGATTATAAGAGTTTATTATGAATTAATAATGTTATAATGGTCATCTCTAGAAGGTAATTACTATGGAAATATTCTGCGATTAAGTAAGCCTAGACTATGCCCTCTTTTATGTGGAATCCAATAGGCGAGGAAGCCGTTTTAAGGTAGTACACGAGTGTTGAGGTGCTGAAAGGATACTTAATTAAAGAAGAAGACTATAGTAGTGATTAGACGAAAAGAACATTATACTATTATTATAGATAATGAATACATATAAACTGCAAAAAGATTAGGTGGAATAACATTATTAGTGAAAATAATTCGACTATGCCTATATACTTGTTAGATAAATTCTGATAACTATATGATGCTATTGTTTTACATACTTGAGAAATATTGATGTTGATGCTAAACATATGAAGAATAATTTACAAATAGGTTATGAATGAGATAATAGGTTGGTCTGAGCTGATAGATATTAACAATATAAATTATGATTCGATGATTTAAAAACTAAAATAATCATGTTTAGATATTTGAGATTATGGGAAGAAAAACTGTTAATTAATAACATATTTGCAGAAGTAGGTAATAAATCGATATTTATACATATATTCGAAATAAACTGTTTAGAAAATAAAATACAACGCGATATAAAACATAACACTTGTTATAATGAATAAAGAAGAGTTTATAGTAGATGAAAAAATCTATGAAAATTACGACGGATTAGCTATAAGAATAGTCTTTTCTAATTTAGGACGAAGGTATAAACAAATAAAAGATAAATTATATTTAATGCTAGAAAAAGAATCTGCAAAACTAGAAGATAGCTTAACGGCTAAGATACGAATTTCTAGAGAAAATGAAGAAATAGATAAAGCTAAAGAAGTTGATAAAATACGAAAAGAAACGACAAATGAAATTAAGAAAATTAAAGAAATTAAAAACACTAAAATTGAAGAATTAGAAAAAGAATTAGCCCTTTTAAAATTGCTATATGAAAAAAGATTACATAGGCCAAAGAAACCTTTATCGAAATATAATTGTTACAATTGCGCTAAGCAAGGACATTTAGCAAAAGATTGTAAAGATAAAAAACAAAAAAGACTATCAAAACCAAAGAAACCTTTATCGAAATATAATTGTTACAATTGCGCTAAGCTAGGACATTTAGCAAAAGATTGTAAAGATAAAAAACAAAAAAGACTATCAAAATCAAAGAAACCTTTATCAAAATGTAAATGTTATAATTGTAATAATTTAGGACATTTAGCTAAAGATTGTAAATTACCTGAACATAGATATATGCAAATGAATTTTTTAAACGATGATATAAAAGATGAAAGTATGCTTTATGAGATTCCAGATATAGAAGATAATTCTGAATTAGAATCTGATAAAATTGATTATAAAACTGACTCAGATAATTCTAAACTAGAATCCGATAAAACTGACTCAGATAATTCTGAACTAGAATCCGATAAAACTGAATATGAAATAGACTCAGATAATGAATTACCTGAAGAAAATGACTAAGAAAAATTATATAAATAAAAAGATTATAATGCAAAGAATAAAATGAAGATACATATTCTTGCGAAAATTATCGTAGAAGGATATAATAACAGATATTATACACCTATGATAGATACAGGAGCAGAAACAAATATATGCAAATATAATTGCTTACCAGAAGATAAATGGGAAAAACTAACAACACCCATGATAGTAGCTGGATTCAATAACGAAAATAGTATGATTATTTACAAAGCAAAAAATGTTAAAATACAAATTTGGGATAAAATTTTAATATTAAAAGATATATATTGTTTTGATTGTAATAAAATAGATATACTCTTAGGAATGTCTTTCTTAAAAGGATTATACCCACATATAATAACCAAAACGTATTGGTGGCTTACTACACCATGTGGACACAAAATAAGAGCAAAAAGAGTTAATAATAAACAAAGAAAACCCAAAGACTGGATTAAAGGAAGCAAAAAGATAAATCAAAAAATGGAAAATATAAAAGAAATTAATCAATTAGAAATTATTATACTTTCAATGGATAAATATAACTTGTCAAAACAAGAAAATAAAATAGTAACCGAATTTACGATTGCTTAGCAAAAGTAAAAGTATAAAGATGATAATATAGAACATTATTTAAATGTTTATTAACATTATATTATGACTAACAAGTTTATTGTCAGAAAAAAATTATACACAGGTAAACTGAAAGTCAGCAAGAATAGAAGACTTTGTACCAACGAAAGAAATACGCAAGTATTGAATATATTGAACTGTGCAATTGAAGTAATTTTTACTGATAAAAATCTTATTACAGATTATCTCCTCAGAAGAGAAAAATACTACAAGCAATCACTATTGGCCTATTAATGGCCGACACTAACTATTGACACTTGGCAGTCTTTCATTCTGCCGACGCAAAACGACTATATATATAATGGCCAACTTTATACAAATGGCCGACATACTTTTGACAAAGTAAAAGACAAACTATAGTGGCCTACTTTAAATACATGGCCGACAATAAAAACTTTACAATAAAGATGCTTTTATCTTTTTGACTCTATCTTCTTGTCTTCTTCTGCTGCTCTTGTTTTAGCCCAAGGTTACATCTGGAATTAAATTATCTTCGCTTCTCATGGAACCATAGTTTTTCTGGGTATCTATGTCCAATTATTTTGTAGTTGGTTGCTCTTTTGTCTTTAATAAATTTCATTGTTTGAACTTCATCCATATCTGATCTTAGATTTTTTTGTCTCGTCATAGAGTATTTCCGCAGAACTTTATAATTCTTCTGTAATTTTTGATTGTACTTAATACTCCATCAGTAGGTGTATATACGATACTCAAATGTCCGTAGTTGTAACATGTTTTTAAATTTATACTAATTTTGGATCATGAAATAAGTCTGTTATAGCCTTGTAATTTCTGGGTATTTTCTGGTGTATTTCTTTTGCTTGTTTCTGTAATACCTGCAACTATATTTCCTTTGCTTATTTCTGCAATACCTGCAACTAATACATTTTTGTTAAATTGAGTTTTTAGGTGTTTTCTCAACGTCACCTTTTATCTCTGGCTGTTTACCGTCCGCCTAAAGACGTAGCTCCGCATTTTTATAGTCATGCTGCTGACTGTATAGCTCTGCATTTTTATAGTCATGCTGCTGACTGTATAGCTCTGCATTTTTTATAGTCATGCTGCTGACTGTATAGCTTTGTATTTTTATATCTAGCTTTTCCATTTACTGACAAAGATTGTCATTATGGATAATAGTTTGCTTATTGTATTTTTCTCTTCTGAGGAGATAATCTGTAATAAGATTTTTATCAGTAAAAATTACTTCAATTGCACAGTTCAATATATTCAATACTTGCGTATTTCTTTCGTTGGTACAAAGTCTTCTATTCTTGCTGACTTTCAGTTTACCTGTGTATAATTTTTTTCTGACAATAAACTTGTTAGTCATAATATAATGTTAATAAACATTTAAATAATGTTCTATATTATCATCTTTATACTTTTACTTTTGCTAAGCAATCGTAAATTCGGTTACTAATTTATTTTCTTGTTTTGACAAGTTATATTTATCCATTGAAAGTATAATAATTTCTAATTGATTAATTTCTTTTATATTTTCCATTTTTTGATTTATCCATAATCTACAAGCGCTGGTATACTCGATTTTACTTATGAGTAACTAAAATTGCTTTATTCCTAATAATCTTTTGTAGATTATAAGAGTTTATTATGAATTAATAATGTTATAATGGTCATCTCTAGAAGGTAATTACTATGGAAATATTCTGCGATTAAGTAAGCCTAGACTATGCCCTCTTTTATGTGGAATCCAATAGGCGAGGAAGCCGTTTTAAGGTAGTACACGAGTGTTGAGGTGCTGAAAGGATACTTAATTAAAGAAGAAGACTATAGTAGTGATTAGACGAAATGAACATTATACTATTATTATTCATAATGAATACATATAAACTGCAAAAAGATTAGGTGGAATAACATTATTAGTGAAAATAATTCGACTATGCCTATATACTTGTTAGATAAATTCTGATAACTATATGATGCTATTGTTTTACATACTTGAGAAATATTGATGTTGATGCTAAACATATGAAGAATAATTTACAAATAGGTTATGAATGAGATAATAGGTTGGTCTGAGCTGATAGATATTAACAATATAAATTATGATTCGATGATTTAAAAACTAAAATAATCATGTTTAGATATTTGAGATTATGGGAAGAAAAACTGTTAATTAATAACATATTTGCAGAAGTAGGTAATAAATCGATATTTATACATATATTCGAAATAAACTGTTTAGAAAATAAAATACAACGCGATATAAAACATAACACTTGTTATAATGAATAAATAAGAGTTTATAGTAGATGAAAAAATCTATGAAAATTACGACGGATTAGCTATAAGAATAGTCTTTTCTAATTTAGGACGAAGGTATAAACAAATAAAAGATAAATTATATTTAATGCTAGAAAAAGAATCTGCAAAACTAGAAGATAGCTTAACGGCTAAGATACGAATTTCTAGAGAAAATGAAGAAATAGATAAAGCTAAAGAAGTTGATAAAATACGAAAAGAAACGACAAATGAAATTAAGAAAATTAAAGAAATTAAAAACACTAAAATTGAAGAATTAGAAAAAGAATTAGCCCTTTTAAAATTGCTATATGAAAAAAGATTACATAGGCCAAAGAAACCTTTATCGAAATATAATTGTTACAATTGCGCTAAGCAAGGACATTTAGCAAAAGATTGTAAAGATAAAAAACAAAAAAGACTATCAAAACCAAAGAAACCTTTATCGAAATATAATTGTTACAATTGCGCTAAGCTAGGACATTTAGCAAAAGATTGTAAAGATAAAAAACAAAAAAGACTATCAAAATCAAAGAAACCTTTATCAAAATGTAAATGTTATAATTGTAATAATTTAGGACATTTAGCTAAAGATTGTAAATTACCTGAACATAGATATATGCAAATGAATTTTTTAAACGATGATATAAAAGATGAAAGTATGCTTTATGAGATTCCAGATATAGAAGATAATTCTGAATTAGAATCTGATAAAATTGATTATAAAACTGACTCAGATAATTCTAAACTAGAATCCGATAAAACTGACTCAGATAATTCTGAACTAGAATCCGATAAAACTGAATATGAAATAGACTCAGATAATGATTTACCTGAAGAAAATGACTAAGGAAAATTATATAAATAAAAAGATTATAATGCAAAGAATAAAATGAAGATACATATTCTTGCGAAAATTATCGTAGAAGGATATCATAACAGATATTATACACCTATGATAGATACAGGAGCAGAAACAAATATATGCAAATATAATTGCTTACCAGAAGATAAATGGGAAAAACTAACAACACCCATGATAGTAGCTGGATTCAATAACGAAAATAGTATGATTATTTACAAAGCAAAAAATGTTAAAATACAAATTTGGGATAAAATTTTAATATTAAAAGATATATATTGTTTTGATTGTAATAAAATAGATATACTCTTAGGAATGTCTTTCTTAAAAGGATTATACCCACATATAATAACCAAAACGTATTGGTGGCTTACTACACCATGTGGACACAAAATAAGAGCAAAAAGAGTTAATAATAAACAAAGAAAACCCAAAGACTGGATTAAAGGAAGCAAAAAGATAAATCAAAAAATGGAAAATATAAAAGAAAGTAATCAATTAGAAATTATTATATTCAATGGATAAATTTAACTTGTCAAAACAAGAAAATAAAATAGTAACCGAATTTACGATTGCTTAGCAAAAGTAAAAGTATAAAGATGATAATATAGAACATTATTTAAATGTTTATTAACATTATATTATGACTAACAAGTTTATTGTCAGAAGAAAATTATACACAGGTAAACTGAAGGTCAGCAAGAATAGAAGACTTTGTACCAATGAAAGAAATACGCAAGTATTAAATATATTGAACTGTGCAATCGAAGTAATTTTTACTGATAAAAATCTTATTACAGATTATCTCCTCAGAAGAGAAAAATACAATAAGCAAACTATTATCCATAATGACAATCTTTGTCAGTAAATGGAAAAGCTAGATATAAAAATACAAAGCTATACAGTCAGCAGCATGACTATAAAAAATGCAGAGCTATACAGTCAGCAGCATGACTATAAAAATGCAGAGCTATACAGTCAGCAGCATGACTATAAAAATGCGGAGCTACGTCTTTAGGCGGACGGTAAACAGCCAGAGATAAAAGGTGACGTTGAGAAAACACCTAAAAACTCAATTTAACAAAAATGTATTAGTTGCAGGTATTGCAGAAATAAGCAAAGGAAATATAGTTGCAGGTATTACAGAAACAAGCAAAAGAAATACACCAGAAAATACCCAGAAATTACAAGGCTATAACAGACTTATTTCATGATCCAAAATTAGTATAAATTTAAAAACATGTTACAACTACGGACATTTGAGTATCGTATATACACCTACTGATGGAGTATTAAGTACAATCAAAAATTACAGAAGAATTATAAAGTTCTGCGGAAATACTCTATGACGAGACAAAAAAATCTAAGATCAGATATGGATGAAGTTCAAACAATGAAATTTATTAAAGACAAAAGAGCAACCAACTACAAAATAATTGGACATAGATACCCAGAAAAACTATGGTTCCATGAGAAGCGAAGATAATTTAATTCCAGATGTAACCTTGGGCTAAAACAAGAGCAGCAGAAGAAGACAAGAAGATAGAGTCAAAAAGATAAAAGCATCTTTATTGTAAAGTTTTTATTGTCGGCCATGTATTTAAAGTAGGCCACTATAGTTTGTCTTTTACTTTGTCAAAAGTATGTCGGCCATTTGTATAAAGTTGGCCATTATATATATTGTCGTTTTGCGTCGGCAGAATGAAAGACTGCCAAGTGTCAATAGTTAGTGTCGGCCATTAATAGGCCAATAGTGATTGCTTGTAGTATATATAGAGGTGTTAATCCTCAGAAATAAAGCAAGCTTCAACCAATTTACTCTATTCAAGCTATCAATTCTCTCTTCATATAACAAAATACTTTCATCTTTTATATCATCGTTTAAAAAATTCATTTGCATATATCTATGTTCAGGTAATTTACAATCTTTAGCTAAATGTCCTAAATTATTACAATTATAACATTTACATTTTGATAAAGTAATTACCTTCTAGAGATGACCATTATAACATTATTAATTCATAATAAACTCTTATAATCTACAAGGCGGAAGTCTATATTTGTTATATGAAGAGAGAATTGATAGCTTGAATAGAGTAAATTGGTTGAAGCTTGCTTTATTTCTGAGGATTAACACCTCTATATATACTACAAGCAATCACTATTGGCCTATTAATGGCCGACACTAACTATTGACACTTGGCAGTCTTTCATTCTGCCGACGCAAAACGACAATATATATAATGGCCAACTTTATACAAATGGCCGACATACTTTTGACAAAGTAAAAGACAAACTATAGTGGCCTACTTTAAATACATGGCCGACAATAAAAACTTTACAATAAAGATGCTTTTATCTTTTTGACTCTATCTTCTTGTCTTCTTCTGCTGCTCTTGTTTTAGCCCAAGGTTACATCTGGAATTAAATTATCTTCGCTTCTCATGGAACCATAGTTTTTCTGGGTATCTATGTCCAATTATTTTGTAGTTGGTTGCTCTTTTGTCTTTAATAAATTTCATTGTTTGAACTTCATCCATATCTGATCTTAGATTTTTTTGTCTCGTCATAGAGTATTTCCGCAGAACTTTATAATTCTTCTGTAATTTTTGATTGTACTTAATACTCCATCAGTAGGTGTATATACGATACTCAAATGTCCGTAGTTGTAACATGTTTTTAAATTTATACTAATTTTGGATCATGAAATAAGTCTGTTATAGCCTTGTAATTTCTGGGTATTTTCTGGTGTATTTCTTTTGCTTGTTTCTGTAATACCTGCAACTATATTTCCTTTGCTTATTTCTGCAATACCTGCAACTAATACATTTTTGTTAAATTGAGTTTTTAGGTGTTTTCTCAACGTCACCTTTTATCTCTGGCTGTTTACCGTCCGCCTAAAGACGTAGCTCCACATTTTTATAGTCATGCTGCTGACTGTATAGCTCTGCATTTTTATAGTCATGCTGCTGACTGTATAGCTCTGCATTTTTTATAGTCATGCTGCTGACTGTATAGCTTTGTATTTTTATATCTAGCTTTTCCATTTACTGACAAAGATTGTCATTATGGATAATAGTTTGCTTATTGTATTTTTCTCTTCTGAGGAGATAATCTGTAATAAGATTTTTATCAGTAAAAATTACTTCAATTGCACAGTTCAATATATTCAATACTTGCGTATTTCTTTCGTTGGTACAAAGTCTTCTATTCTTGCTGACTTTCAGTTTACCTGTGTATAATTTTTTTCTGACAATAAACTTGTTAGTCATAATATAATGTTAATAAACATTTAAATAATGTTCTATATTATCATCTTTATACTTTTACTTTTGCTAAGCAATCGTAAATTCGGTTACTATTTTATTTTCTTGTTTTGACAAGTTAAATTTATCCATTGAATATAATAATTTCTAATTGATTACTTTCTTTTATATTTTCCATTTTTTGATTTATCTTTTTGCTTCCTTTAATCCAGTCTTTGGGTTTTCTTTGTTTATTATTAACTCTTTTTGCTCTTATTTTGTGTCCACATGGTGTAGTAAGCCACCAATACGTTTTGGTTATTATATGTGGGTATAATCCTTTTAAGAAAGACATTCCTAAGAGTATATCTATTTTATTACAATCAAAACAATATATATCTTTTAATATTAAAATTTTATCCCAAATTTGTATTTTAACATTTTTTTGCTTTGTAAATAATCATACTATTTTCGTTATTGAATCCAGCTACTATCATGGGTGTTGTTAGTTTTTCCCATTTATCTTCTATTTTAACATTTTTTGCTTTGTAAATAATCATACTATTTTCGTTATTGAATCCAGTTACTATCATGGGTGTTGTTAGTTTTTCCCATTTATCTTCTGGTAAGCAATTATATTTGCATATATTTGTTTCTGCTCCTGTATCTATCATAGGTGTATAATATCTGTTATGATATCCTTCTACGATAATTTTCGCAAGAATATGTATCTTCATTTTATTCTTTGCATTATAATCTTTTTATTTATATAATTTTCCTTAGTCATTTTCTTCAGGTAAATCATTATCTGAGTCTATTTCATATTCAGTTTTATCGGATTCTAGTTCAGAATTATCTGAGTCAGTTTTATCGGATTCTAGTTTAGAATTATCTGAGTCAGTTTTATAATCAATTTTATCAGATTCTAATTCAGAATTATCTTCTATATCTGGAATCTCATAAAGCATACTTTCATCTTTTATATCATCGTTTAAAAAATTCATTTGCATATATCTATGTTCAGGTAATTTACAATCTTTAGCTAAATGTCCTAAATTATTACAATTATAACATTTACATTTTGATAAAGGTTTCTTTGATTTTGATAGTCTTTTTTGTTTTTTATCTTTACAATCTTTTGCTAAATGTCCTAGCTTAGCGCAATTGTAACAATTATATTTCGATAAAGGTTTCTTTGGTTTTGATAGTCTTTTTTTTCATATAGCAATTTTAAAAGGGCTAATTCTTTTTCTAATTCTTCAATTTTAGTGTTTTTAATTTCTTTAATTTTCTTAATTTCATTTGTCGTTTCTTTTCGTATTTTATCAACTTCTTTGGCTTTATCTATTTCTTCATTTTCTCTAGAAATTCGTATCTTAGCCGTTAAGCTATCTTCTAGTTTTGCAGATTCTTTTTCTAGCATTAAATATAATTTATCTTTTATTTGTTTATACCTTCGTCCTAAATTAGAAAAGACTATTCTTATAGCTAATCCGTCGTAATTTTCATAGATTTTTTCATCTACTATAAACTCTTCTTTATTCATATAACAAATGTTATGTTTTATATCGCGTTGTATTTTATTTTCTAAACAGTTTATTTCGAATATATGTATAAATATCGATTTATTACCTACTTCTGCAAATATGTTATTAATTAACAGTTTTTCTTCCCATAATCTCAAATATCTAAACATGATTATTTTAGTTTTTAAATCATCGAATCATAATTTATATTGTTAATATCTATCAGCTCAGACCAACCTATTATCTCATTCATAACCTATTTGTAAATTATTCTTCATATGTTTAGCATCAACATCAATATTTCTCAAGTATGTAAAACAATAGCATCATATAGTTATCAGAATTTATCTAACAAGTATATAGGCATAGTCGAATTATTTTCACTAATAATGTTATTCCACCTAATCTTTTTGCAGTTTATATGTATTCATTATCTATAATAATAGTATAATGTTCTTTTCGTCTAATCACTACTATAGTCTTCTTCTTTAATTAAGTATCCTTTCAGCACCTCAACACTCGTGTACTACCTTAAAACGGCTTCCTCGCCTATTGGATTCCACATAAAAGAGGGCATAGTCTAGGCTTACTTAATCGCAGAATATTTCCATAGTAATTACCTTCTAGAGATGACCATTATAACATTATTAATTCATAATAAACTCTTATAATCTACAAAAGATTATTAGGAATAAAGCAATTTTAGTTACTCATAAGTAAAATCGAGTATACCAGCGCTTGTAGATTATGGATAAATGCTTTGTTTTCCATAGCTGCTGTTGATAGCTTCACAATTTTCTAGCTTTGTCTAGCTCTGATACCAAATAAGGGCGGAAGTCTATATTTGTTATATGAAGAGAGAATTGATAGCTTGAATAGAGTAAATTGGTTGAAGCTTGTTTTATTTCTGAGGATTAACACCTCTATATATACTACAAGCAATCACTATTGGCCTATTAATGGCCGACACTAACTATTGACACTTGGCAGTCTTTCATTCTGCCGACGCAAAACGACAATATATATAAAACTTGAAAATAATTCAAAGCAGTTAACCGCTTTTACTGTACCCCAAGGATATTATGAATGGAATGTATTACCTTTTGGATATAAAAATGCACCAGGAAGATATCAATGTTTTATGGATAATTATTTTAGTCAATTAGAAAATTGTATAGTATATATTGACGATATATTATTATATTCTAGAACAGAAGAAGAACACATTAAATTACTAGAAAAATTTATTAATATAGTTAAGCAATCAGGTATTAGTTTAAATAAAAGGAAAGTAGAAATAATGAAATCACAAATAGAATTTCTTGGAATACAAATAGATAAAACAGGTATAAAAATGCAAACGCATTTAGTACAAAAAATCATTAATCTAGACGAAAATATAGATACAAAAAAGAAATTATTAATATCTTTTATATTTTCCTTTGTCTAGCTCTGATACCAAATAAGGGCGGAAGTCTATATTTGTTATATGAAGAGAGAATTGATAGCTTGAATAGAGTAAATTGGTTGAAGCTATCAACAGCAGCTATGGAAAACAAAGCATTTATCCATAATCTACAAGCGCTGGTATACTCGATTTTACTTATGAGTAACTAAAATTGCTTTATTCCTAATAATCTTTTGTAGATTATAAGAGTTTATTATGAATTAATAATGTTATAATGGTCATCTCTAGAAGGTAATTACTATGGAAATATTCTGCGATTAAGTAAGCCTAGACTATGCCCTCTTTTATGTGGAATCCAATAGGCGAGGAAGCCGTTTTAAGGTAGTACACGAGTGTTGAGGTGCTGAAAGGATACTTAATTAAAGAAGAAGACTATAGTAGTGATTAGACGAAATGAACATTATACTATTATTATTCATAATGAATACATATAGCTGTCTTTCCACAAAGAGAACCTTCACGTTAGTAAGTCCGGGTTCCCAACATAGATGTTGTCTCATGAGATGGAAACCTCCATGTTAGAAAGTCAAGGTTTCTAGAAGCAATATTCATGTTCCATAACTACGTGCCCCCGTAGGTTATAGCTTGTCGATTCCACCTAGATAAGCTATGTACGAATGGTTGCACCTTAAGAAAGTGTTAACCCTCTCTTTTCGGTGTGGGAGTAAAACACGAGATTCCATGTATCTCACATGGTCTATGTCGTTAATGGCTATGTCTCCCGAAGGTTAATAATTAACTAAGATAAGAATATGAACTCTAATCTAAATTCCTTGAGAAGTGTACTTGGTATGGGAGGAATATGTACCCTACCTATACATTGCACTAGATGACTTCAATAAAGGATAGGATTGGAGACCCCTATGAAGTAAAAACTGATGTTATATATGACTTGTATGAATGCATGTTAAGTGACTTTGTTATGTTAAGATATGAATTATGACTATGCATGTGAATTACACTTGTGTCTTCTAAATGAGTTCACTTAGTATATGTGGGGATATGAGACTCCATGTGTACATTGAACAAGTGATCTTGTGAAGGGGTTATGAGGGTAGTTTACCTATGATATGACCTAAGTGATTTACGACTAAGGTTGTAGTAAAGGAAAGAGTCATTGTATAATGATATGAAGTATGTGGCCTTATGTCTAGTTGTAAGTGAATATGTTGTGAGTTGTTTAGTATGTTAGCTTAGTATAGGGTGACTTCTTAGGTACACATAGTAGAAGTAACATTATGGGATGTTACCTACACATTGCACTAGTGTGACTTAGGAGTTGTCTTATGTGATGGTCCCTATGTGAAGTTGATGTCTTTGATATGCTAATTACTTGTGAATATATTTGGTTGTGTTTATGAAGCATATTATGAAAAATTATTGTAAAGTGACCTCAAGGTGATACATTGCATTAGGAACACTTGAGTGTTTCTTAAGAAAAGAAGTAAAATAAAAGAGAGGTAATGTATGATGTGTATTAAATATGCTTATAAGTATTATAAATGGCTTTATGTGCTATCATGAGTATTACCCATGTCTACATTATGTATGTGAACTATATTGAGCTTATATGTTCCTATGTTCATGAAGTTTACTAAAAAGACATGTTGCATGATTTCAAATGAGGTTCTCCAATCAAGTCCCTTCCAAGTTTCCTAAGGCTCGGGATGAGAGGGTGTCTAACCCTAAGCCTCAAAATGGAAGTGGTACTAGTTCACCAAGAAAGAAGCGAACTTGTGGAAAGTGTGGCAAGAAGCATTATGGTGATTGTCTCATTTGGATGGACAATTGCTTAAGTTGTGGTAAGAGTGGGCACAAAGTTTGCGATTGCCCAAATTTGAAGGGGCAAAAAAAGGGGAGTGTACAAGCAAGTGGTTCTAATGTATATGCTCCGAAGAAGAACCGATTCTATGCTCTCCACTCTAGGGGTGAGCAAGAGACTTATCCTATTGTGGTGACCGGTATGTTAAAAGTCTTTTCTATTGATGTATATGATTTATTTGATCCCGGTGCAAATGTGTCATTTTTTACTCTTCTAGTAGCTATAAAGTTTGATATTTTGCCCGATATATTGAATGAACCTTTTATAGTGACTACCCCAGTAGTTGAGTCGGTTTTTTGTAAGAAGGTATATAGAAATTGTCCTATAATGTTTCCCAATACAGTTACTTATGTTTAACTAGTAGAACTTGATATGGTTAATGTTGATGTTATTTTGGGAATGGATTTGTTGCATGCTTTTTTCACTTCAAAAGATTGTAGAACAAGGGCGGTGAAGTTTAACTTTCCAAAATGAAACCGTTTTAGAATGGAAGGGTGGAAATGCTATCCCTACAAGTCATATCATTTGGTGTTTGAAAGCTTGTAAGATGATCTCTAAAGGGTGTTTATACCATATTGTGAGAGTCCAAGATTTAGACTCTGAGATTCCTCCCATTGAGTTGGTCCCCGTAGTGAGTGAATTTTCGGAGGTCTTTCCTAATAATCTTTCCGGAATCCCTCCTAAATGGGAAATTGATTTTTGTATCGACTTGCCACCAGATACAAATCCCATTTCCATTCCTCCATATCGCATGGCTCCGGACGAATTGAAAGAGTTGAAGGCTCAAATCAATGATGTACTAGACAAGGGTTTCATTCGGCGTAGTATTTCTCCATGGGGTGCTCCGGTATTGTTTGTGAAAAAGAAGTATGGGTCCCTTAGAATATGTATCTATTACCGTAAACTCATCAAAGTCACAATGAAAAATAAGTATCCTTTCCCTCGGATTGATGATTTATTTTATCAACTCCAACGTGCGAGTTACTTTTCAATGATTGACTTGCGATCGGGATATCACCAACATAGGGTGAGAGGTGAAGATATTCCCAAGATGGCATTTCAGACTAGATATAGTCACTATGAGTTCTTAGTAAGGTCTTTTGGTTTCACTAATGCTCCGGTGGCGTTTATGGACCTAATGAATAGGGTGTTTTGAAGTTACATAGATTCATTTGTTATTATCTTCATTGACGACATCTTGGTATATTTAAAAACTATGGGGGAACGCATGGGACATTTGAGAGTGGTTTCACAAGACCTAAAGGAACACCAATTATTTGCCAAGTATAGCAAATGTGAGTTTTGGTTGAGGTCGGTAGTGTTGAGGTTGATCCAAGGAAGTGTGTTGAGGTTGATCCAAGGAAGACCTAAGCGGTGAAAAATTGACCTAGACCTTTGGCTCCTACGGATATTAAGAATTTATTAGGTCTAGCTGATTATTATAGAAGATTTGTCGACGGGTTTGCATCCATTGCTTCCCTTTGACAACCTTGACTCAAAAGAATGTGAAATTTTAGTGGTCGGAAGCATGTGAAAAGAGCTTCAAAATGTTGAAGGATAGGCTTACTTCTGCTTCGAAATTGATCCTATCAGAGGGTACTAAGTGTTTCGTGGTATATTGTGATGCATCCCGAGTTGGGTTGGGGTGTGTTCTTATGCAACATGGCAAAGTTATAGCCTATGCTTCAAGGCAACTCATTGTTCATGAGAAGTATTAACTGACTCATCACGTTGAGTTAGCGGCGGTGGTATTTGCTTTGAAAATATGGAGGCATTATCTCTATGGGTTCATGTTGATGTGTATACGGACTATAAAAGTCTCTAATATGTATTCACTAAAAAGGAGTTGAATCTCCGGAAAAAGGAGATGGTTAGACTTTTTAAAAGACTATGAAATGGTTTTCCTTGATGGTATCTTTCCTAGGGAGAAAAGGGAGGCGAAAGTGGAGAATTCATCATCCAACATCAAGGAGGAATGAGTGTGCAACAATACTCCTTTAAGTTTACTAAGTTTTCAAAATATGCTCTTTCCTTGGTGTCTAACCCAAGGGATGAAATGAGTCCCTTTATCACAGGAGTGTCCGATGATTTGGTTGAAGAGTGTAGTTTGGCGATGCTCCATGACAACATGGATATTTCTAGGTTGATGGTTCATGCACAACAAGTTGAAGAGACTAAACTTAAGGCGAAGAATAAGAATTTTAAGAGGGCTAAGTATTATGAGGGAGGTACTTCTAAGGGTAGGCTTGATATTCAAGACAAGCCTAGGTTCAAGAAGAGGGTTTCCAACCAAGTTCCTTCCAACTTTCCCAAGGATAAAAAAGATAGGGTGTCTAACCCTAAGTCTCAAAAGGCAAGAAGTTGAATTTCACCAGAAAAAACAAACTTGTTCAAAGTGTGGTAAGATCATTGGGGTGATTGTCTAGTTGGGACGGAGAATCGCTCTGGGTGTGGCAAGAGTGGCGACAAGGTTAAAGATTGCCCTAATATAAAGATTCAAGAAAAGGTAAGTGGTCAAGCTCAAGCAAGTGCTACTAATTCCGAAGCTCCGAAGAGGAGCCGCTTTGATGCTCTCCGTTCTAGGGGTGAGCTAGAAGAGTCTCTTTATATGGTCACATGTATGTTACAAGTCTTCTCTATTGATGTTTATTCTTTACTTGATCCCGGTTCTACCTTGTCATTTGTAACTTATCTAGTAGCTAAATGTTTTGATGTTTTACCCAATATTTTGATTGAATCATTTTCGGTTAAAACCCCGGTGGGTGACTCCGTTGTGGCTAGAAGAGTCTTTAGGAGTTGTTCTATATCTTTGACCAATAGAGTTACATGGGTGGATTTGGTAGAAGTTGATGTGGTTGATTTTGATGTTATTTTGGGAAAGGATTGGTTGCATGGTTGTTTTGCTTCCATTGATTGTCGGTCTAGGGTACTCAAGTTCAACTTTCCTAATGAGCCCATCTTAAAGTGGAAGGGGGTAATTCAACTCCTAGAGGTCGTATCATTTCTTGTTTGAAAGATTGTAAAATGATCTCTAAAGTGTGTCTTTAACATATTATAAGAGTCATGATCTTGAGACTGACATTCTTCCTATTGAGTCAGTCCCCGTAGTGAGGGAATTTCCGGAAGTCTTAATGGATGACTTGCACGAAATTCCTCCAGAACGGGAAATTGACTTTGGTATTGACTTATTACTGAGTACGAATCCCATTTGAATTCCTCTTTATCAGATGGCTCCACCCAAATTGAAAGAGTTGAAGGCTAAACTCAAGGATTTACTAGATAAATGTTTCATTCAACCTAGTATTTCTCCATGGGGTACTCCCGTATTGTTTGTGAAGAAAAAGGATGGGTACCTTAGGATGTCTATTGACTATCGTCAACTCAATAAATTCACCATTAAAAATAAGTATCCTCTCCCTCAGATTGTGTAACGACCTGCTTAGTCGTTTTGAGCAGCAGATTTTATTTCTAGAAAAACTGTCTGAGGCGACGTATCCCACGACGGACCGTCATGGGCACGACGGACCGTCGAGGGTGTCTCGTTCCAAACACTTGGAATTCTTATATTTGAGTGTTGAAATCGACTCTCTAAACTCTGTGACGAACCTGCAGGACGGACCGTCACAGACACGACGGACCGTTGTGAGTTTCCGTTTCAAAGCACTTCAACTCTTGAGAATTGGGTACTGGGAGCAATTCTCTGTCCGTCGTGACGGAAGTGCAGGACGGACCGTCGTAGGCATGACGGACCGTCGTAGGCACGACGGACCGTCTCAGACTCATCAAGGAAATTGAGTCTCTGAAGGTTGTGACGAACCTGCAGGACGGACCGTCGGAGGCACGACGGCCGTCATAGGTTGCGTAATCCCAGTCTGGGTCGGATTTCTGGGTAAGTTTTAAAGGGGCGTTTTGGACTATTCCTGCTATAATTATGAATTTCGTGGGTTAATATTAATAACTCAAATTCTTGGGGGTGTAGAGGAGATGACCTTGAGTTACTTAGTGGGTTATTTCCTCATCTTTTATACCTAATTATATGCTAATTAGGGAAAAGAGAGAGGGTTTTTGAAGAAGAAAAATAGAGAGAATAAGGAGAGAAAGAAACGATCGATAGAGAGAGACAAATAAAGAGGAAACAAAAAGCTTTGAGAGATTGCTTGCTTGATCAAGAATCCTTGGTGAAGGTAGGTTATGGTTTTGATACTATTCGTAGTAAACTCTTAATAGTGAATGATATGTATTGGTAGTATTGTAAACCCTTCTATATGCTTAATTGTATGCTTGCATGAATGTGATTATGTGATTGTGATAAAATAAGCATAATGAAGCTTTTGAATCCAAAATCTTGAAGAACCCTAATTCACCTTGTTATTGATGATGCCTTGGTATAAAAGAAGGCTTGATGAATTGATAGAATGATGTTAGGGGATCGGAGTGTCACGTTCCGACACATAGTATTAGGGGATCGGGTGTCACGAACCGACACGTAGAAGTAGGGGATCGGAGTGTCACGTTCCGACACATAGTATTAGGGGATCGGGTGTCACGAACCGACACGTAGAATTAGGGGATCGGAGTGTCACGTTCCGACACATAGTATTAGGGGATCGGGTGTCACGAACCAACACGTAGAATTAGGGGATCACGTTCCGACAACATAGTATTTAAGGGATCGGGTGGGATCACGAACCGACACGTAGAATTAGGGGATCGGAGTGTCACGTACCGACACATAGTAGTAGGGGATCGGAGTGTCACGTACCGACACAAGAGGAAGAAAGATAATGAATCTTGAGAGATGTTAAATACTCAATGTAATGAACCTAATTTCCCAAATGAGTGTGGTATTGAGGCTTGAGTCCTCATGGATGAACTTGGTAGTACTTATTGATGATTATAGTACTTGTTGCTACATGTTGAGTATTGTAGTTGATTTATGATATGAACTGATATATACTGTTTTCTATTTTGAGTTGGCCGATGATACCTACTCAGTACTTGTGTTTTGTACTGACCCCCTACTTGTTGTTTCTTTCTTTGTTATTTGGGGAATGCAGCAAACGTACCGTCGTCTTCAACTCAGCAGCAATTCTAGCCAGTCTTCACTACACCGGATTTCAGGGTGAGCTAATGCTTCTAGCTTGGACTGGATCTTCTCTTCAATGTCTTGATGCCTTGAACTTCCGGCATGGACTAGCCTTTTATTTATTTTAGCTTCTTAGATACTTTTAGATTTGTAACTTGAGGATAGATGTTCTTGTGATGATGACTTCCAGATTTTGGGGATAATGAGTTTTAAGTCTTCCGCTTTGTATTTTTGTTCAATATGTTGGGGTTTTAGATTGGTTGGTTCGCTCACATAGTAGGATAAGTGTGGGTGCCACTCGCGGCTCGATTTTGGGTCGTGACACTAATCAAGAAGGATTAGTAATAAAATGAACTAACCAGAATTCTACGCCAACAAGAGAGTTATTGGAATAGCAACTATTCTAAATGAACTAACCAATAATTATTTAAATGGAAATTCAGTATGGAGCTATTATGTACGAGAACAAGTTATGATATACTCAAATTCTAGAGAAGTTAGAGAACAAGATATGGAAGAGATACGCCAATGGATACTTAGTTTACTTAAGCCAGAGCAAAAACCAACAACAAGAGCATTAAGGAAAGATTTTATTTCGGAAAACTTATTAACCAGATATTGTAAAATTATTGGACAAAAATATCCTGACCATATATGTTTAAAATGTCAAGGAGAAAATAATGTCATCCCAGATGTCCAAATAGAATAAAGATACGTGGAAAGAAGAAAAAGAAGACAAGACAAGATGGGGTATAGATAAAGATAAAGAGATAAGAAGATAGGATTCTCTTTTGAATAAAATGAAGAGATAATGTAAAGAAAGTCAAAAGTGTGTTGGCCATTATAAAAAGCAAAGGCCACTATGTAAAAAAGTAAAGTTTTTTGTTTTGTGTCGGCCAAAGGAAAATAGGCCAAATGTAAAGTTTGTGTAATTTTTTGTTGTTTTGTGTCGGCCAAAGGAAAATAGGCCATATGTAAAGTTTGTGTAAAAGTAGTGTCGGCCACTTGGCCAGTTTTCTTGTATAAATAGAGGACCTTACCTCATAAATAAAATCATCCTTTACCAAAAACTTTCTCTTTCTTAATTACTCTCTCAATTCCGCTTCCACCCCCCAAAGCTTTATTCCATAATGTGCATAATTATTACATAGAGAGAGAGAGAATTCTAGAAAAATTTAGTATTCGTAAATTTTCTGATGCTATCAAAGGTAAATTACAAAGTCTTATATAGACTTCAAAGGATAAGAGGGAATCTCAAAGCCATCTTCTGATTGGTTGCAGAGGATTGCTTTATCTGTTCCTTATCTTTTACTTTTGGAAAAGCATCTTCTTTTGAGACCACTTATTTTTGTCAGTCATCTTTTGCTTTTAGCAAAGCATCTTCTTTTGAGACCACTTATTTTTGTCGGTCATCTTTTGATAGAGTGGTGGCCAATCTTGTCGGCCATGCTTTGTCGGTCATCTATGCCCATCTGATAAATATGATAAAGATTCCGTCTCTTTGAGACTCCTTTATCTCTTTCTAGATAATTTCGATTTTTAATAATCTCTATCTGAAAGACTAATTATTCTGATTTTAATATCTCAATTAGATATTTAATCAAATGGATTTAGATAAGCTTGGGCTAAAGCTTTTGGGTTTAGCATATCCCCATTATCATCAGATGCTTCCTCAAGAAGTAGATTAACCTCAACTTCATCAGGATTATTGTCTAATTCGGACAAGGCCTTTTCTTTAATTCACTCTTGGATGGTGAAAGCTTTGATGGACTCTTCTTTTTGGCCAAAGAAGGAACATCTTTCTTGGCTGGGGACCAACCTTTAATTCTGATTTCTTTTGATAAGAATTTAATCCTATCGAAATCTGCAACAACAAACGTCCAACTTATGATATAAGATAAACGCTTTTTTATAAAATACTTACAGAGCTTTATATTCTCCGGTAAGGTTGAAATGCCTTCATCTATCTGAAACTGAAGATACTTTTCAGCAAATTGTCGAGGCATGACTTGTTTATTTCCTCCAAACCAGCTCCACCATTCGTAGAACCATCTGGGAATTGTAGAAGTTGCAACTTCTGGACAATATTTTACGAACCATGTGTGGGTTGTAGGTCTTACATACAAGAAGTTTACCCAAGCTTCTTTGTAATCGTACCAATTATAAGTTTGAGGGTTGAATCTTTTGGAAAGATTAACTGGAGTTTGTAAATGGTCTACTGGCCAATTAAAAGGTGATAAAATCTTTTTTATCGTGAATTTTGAGTAAGCGATACTATCAGGGTCTGATTTATCAGCTAACTCATGTTCAATTTCAACAGATCCTGTGTCAACCAGGATGAATTCATAATAACGTCTAGTCTTTAAGAAATACCTGTCTCAACATAATTCCTGTTAGTGTAGACCGGTTTTAAGAGATGTTTAATCTCATAACCTTCATATTCTTTATCAAGAGCAAGTATTGGAAACACTTGCAAAGGAATAAATTCAAATTTTTCCTTCTCTTTAGAAGGAAACTTTGTTTCTGCTGGAGAAACTGCTTCTGCAAAACTGGTTGGCTGTTTCATAGTGTAACAGTACTGGTTTGCTTTTGAGAGAATCTAAGTTCTCCATTTGGGCTTGACGATGAGCTGGGCTCTTGTTCCTTTTGGAAAGGTTTCTTTAAGATTAACATTTTTGACGAGCTACTCTGGGGTAGTTCAGGAGGGATGATTGGAGGCAGTTGGGCCAGTGCTGAGTACCTGTTCATATCAGGCCTAATATGATTTATTTCAGGCCTTATAGCAAATGGGCCTGATCTTGTTGGGCCGCTTGGATTGGGCCTAGCTGACTGCCTTCCTGCCACGGGTCTAGCCTTTGGTCTGCTCATTTTTCCCCTGCAAGAATTCTCTAGTTAGAAAATCTGACAAAGAATTGTTTTCTCCTTTAATAAATTCGATTTGAAAATCAAAACTGGATAATAAAGCTTGCCATCTAGCAAAGATCTGTTTGGAGACAATGTTCTTAACATCCTTCTGGAGGATTTCCTTAGCAGATTTACAATCTACTCTAATCAAGAATTCTTTATTAACCAGATCATCTTGAAACTTAGTTATACAAAGAACAATAGCAAGGATTTATTTTTTGACTGTGCTATAGTTTCTTTGAGCTGAATTCCAGATTCCTGAGGTATAACGAACTAATTGTTCTGGCGAATTGGGGTTTTTTCTTTGTTTAAGAATACCACCATATCCAATGTCAGAAGCATCAGTTTCTACAATCATAAAATAATCTGGGTTAGAAATACCAAGACAAGGAAGATTTTTAACCATATTCTTTAAAAGAATAACTGCGCTAGTCTGACTATTACTCCAAGGTGAAGGATCTTTCTTTAACCTGTCAAAAAGAGGTTTACAGATATGTCTAACTTTAGGAATGAAATCATCTACATAATTGAGACTTCCTAAAAATCTCTGTAACTGAGTTTTATCCAAGATGACATTAGGAAACTTATCAGAGAACTCAATAGATCTGCAAATGGGTTTATAAGTACCTTGATAAAGATCATGTCCGAAAAATCTGATTTTTGTTTGAAACAATTTAATCTTTCTAGCACTAATTACTAAACCATTGTGCTTAACAATTTTAAAGAAAATGTTTAAATGCTTAAAATGAGAATCAATGTCCTCGGAGAAGATTAATATATCATCATTATAAACTATTGAAAACTGACTGATATGATTAAACAATGAATTCATTATATTTTGAAATTCAGATGGGGCATTTTTAAGCCCAAAAGGCATTACATTCCATTCAAATTGTCCAAAAGGGACATTGAAAGCAGTTTTATATTTATCTTTCTCAGAAATTTGAATTTGCCAGAAGCCTGATTTTAAATCAAATTTACTGTAAAGATTAGCTTTAAAAGTTCTTTTTAAAAGATCCCTTTTGTTAGGAATCGGATAACGAATCCATTTTAAAACAGAATTCAAAGGCTTGTAATTGATTACAAGTCTAGGAGATCCTCTCTCTTGTTCAGCTGCATTGTTTACATAAAATGCTGAACAAGACCAAGGTGATTTAGAAGGTCGAATAATTTTATTATTCAAAAGAGTTTGAATTTCTTTTTTACAGATTTCCATAAGTTCATGGTTCATCTGAATAGGTCTAGCTTTGGTAGAGATAGCCTTTTCATCAAATCCATCAATGTATGGTAAATCTATATTATGGGACTTTCGATTCCAAAAAGTGTTGGGAAATTCTGAGCAAATTTCTTTTTCAAAACATTTTTGAAGATTGGCAATTTTGGCAACCATTCCCGGGGTTTTTAAAATTTGCTCAATTTTCTTAATTTTAATATCTTCTTTCAAAAAATAAATCTGATTGATTTTAAAAGCAGTTTGTTGATGCAAAAATTTACTTTCTTCGAGTGAAAGTGTCTTGATAAAAGGGAAGGAAATTTCTTTTCCCAAAATTTTTGTTTTGATTGAATCAAAATCTGAAATATAAGGTTTAATTTGGGTAATGAAAGGTATACCCAAAATAATTTCTTCATTAATGTTTTTTGTTATGACAAGATCATTAGCAAGGCAAATACCGTCATTGCAGATATGAGCATTTGAAAGTTTATAATTTATACAGATACGCTCACCGGTTGCGCTGTATAATTTGGTAGTTCCCTTCTGGAGGTACTTGGTTGGAATTAAACCTTCAACTATGCAATTACGATCTGCACCACTGTCTAACAAAGCAATTTTGTTAAGTACAAAATTAGGATTAACTACTAATTTAATCATAATGTGCGAACTTTGAGGTCTCACCTTAGTGATCATACTAATACCTGCATCTTCAGTACCTTTGGGTGGTGAAGAAGCTGATTGGGAAGAGTTATCATCTTCATCTTCATTATCCGAGGTAGCAATTTCTTTTCCTTTAAGTGATGCTTCAGCGTCTTTTAGGAATTGTTTTGCCAAGGCCTCAATTTCGATCTTGTTAAGTTTTGCCTTAACTTCCTTTACTTCTTCTTTAAGAAGATTAACTTCTGCTCGAAGTTCATTGATAGAAGGTTCTTCCTTCTTGTCTGTGTATCTTTGCATGACCTGTTTCATGCTAAAAGGAGTTACGTTCCTGGTAACTTCTTTTTCCTTTTGTTTAACAACAAGCTTTTGAAGCTCCACAAGATAACTTCTTCGAGCATCATCGTCTTTGATGTGTTCGACAGTTGCAAATAAGATCTCTGCAGAATCTTCGGAAAGAACTCTAAGGGATTGGTTATCACAATGACAAAATGCTCCTTGGCAATTGCATTCGTGGCCACTACCTTCTGAGTCTTAAGCAATATTGAGGAACTCATCATCCTCAGATTCTTCTTCTGAAGAGGAATCAGGCTCTGACTCTTCTTTTTCCAAGATAGATAGAAACTTTTCTTTAGTTTCTTCATCCACATTAAGAAGATTTATCTTCTTTTTCTTTTTCTTGTTTCTAGGACAATCAGGAGACTTGTGTCCTGACTTTCCACATGTCCAACACTTGTCTTGTTGAGAAGTGTCGTGAGAACTTTTCTTTCTTTTCTTTCCTTTTGAATATCCTTTCTTTCTTGAGGATTTTCTTTGTGACGATTCTCCAGATCGTTCTTTCTTAGAAACTTTTCTTGCTGAAGGGGGTTTTAGACTAGGAAAACCAAAGTCTTGGCAAAAACTTCCAAGTTCATTACTTGAAAATTTTTTATCTTTCTTTAGCTGTTCCTTTAGCTTTAGATCAGTACATAGCTCCATAGCTACAAAATGAATCAAACTAGTAATATCTCCATAAGTCATTTCTGAATATGGAATCTTACCATCACAACGATCTCTGATTTTAGATCGGACCTTTTCTGCAAAATGAGGAGGTAATCCACTAAGAAATCTCTCCTTCCAATAATCATTATTGCAGTCATCTCTTAGCATGACCTTTGTGATAAACATATCTTTATACCACCTGAAATCAGTTAATTTCTTGCAGTAAAGATTGTTTAGTATTTCCAAACTTCTATCTTGAAATAATCGTGGTTCTCCCACGAAATGTTTGGCAATGCTGTAGATTAGAGTTGCCGTTGCATCCTCAACTACTTCTATAGAAGTAGTGGTTTGACCATCTTCAGTTTTAACAATGCTTTTGTTTGCAACAGCATTGAGGATTTCATTCTTATTTTGCTCAGTGAGATAATTGTCCCACCAATTTCTTAAGATACCTGTAAAACCTGCAACTATCCTGTTAGCTGCCTGCTTATCGGTAGTACTTTTCCATTTGTAGGCTGTGATGTTCATGCCCATTTCTTGGAGTTTATTATAGATTTAGCCATCAGCCATACCATCTATATTCCATTCTGTTATACCTGTACCATCTGCAACACTCTGAGGATGCATATTGTTCTCTTCGAACTGAATATCTGGAAAAGAAGGTCTGGGATAATAGTTTTTGGAATAGGGAAGTCTATCTTTAATAGCTCCAACCTTATCTCCTTGAGAAATCTTAATTCTCTTAAGTTACTCATTAATCCTTTCTAGGATTTCTGGGGAATTATTGAACTCACTTTCTGGTTTTACTTACTGGGATTATATCCAGGCATTTCATAAAATATTTTATTATAATAATGATAAACTTAAACATACTTGGTTTTTAAAAGTTTGTGCTCAAGTTTTTACAAAAAGTTTACCCAATTGGTTTATAAATTGGTGGTCTATTGATGGCCCTACGATAAAGATTTTACCTTATAATTTCAATACTTTATATAAGCAATGGGTAAAAGTTTCCCCATTTTTAACTGATCTATTTTTGCAAGATCATATCTCGAATATTGACAAAATTGATCAAATGTATTTCTTTATTGAGTTTTCTATTCCTTGGATCCATAAATGGATTCCAGAAGTGAGTTATACCCCAAACGAAAACATTCCTTGTTTATATCGCAAATATTTTACTAATTTTTGGGAAAAATTAAATAGACAAGACCCAGCAACTAGACAATTATATGGACAAGAGTTATTGGATCAAATCACCAATATCATTAAGGCATATCAGAACTCTCCTCAAAAGGGAATCTCTACTGGGAGTTCAATCAAGCATATTGCTCGGAGGATTTTCATTCAACATGGAAATAAAGAAGAAATGATAAATGACTATTTGGAAGAAATTAAAAAGAATTTGTTACAAAACATTTCTGAATTTGATAAATCAGACACTTCAATGAAAAGTGGACATAGTGATGCTGCTGATGCACAGTCTGTCGAACAAGATATTGAATTGACAGAAAGACAATTGCAGAAGGTGGAAGATTTTCTAGCATCGATTAAAGAACAAGATGATACAATAATGAAGACTTTGAAAGGAAAGGATAAGATTTAATTATTCTTTCTTATCAAAAACAGTATGAAGACTTTGAAAGGAAAGGATAAGATTTAATTATTCTTTCTTATCAAAAACAGTATCTTACTGTTTAAAAGTATTGTTTAAAACACTATTTAGGGCCCACATAAGGGACCCATTCTACTTTTTATTGTTCTATATAAGAAGCCTCATTCAGAGGTTTAGGAGAAAGTTTTTAAGTTTTATTTTTCTCTCTCTAGATTGCTCTCCCCTCTCTCTTGTAAAAACTCTCTTGTGTGAATCAATAAAGAAGCGTTTGGGTTTGAAGATTTGTTAAAGGTATTTTCTTTTAAGTTATTTTAATATTATCTTCTTTTATTATTGCCGCCTTTATGGCCGGCTAAGATAACTTTCATATCTATGCTAGCTGCATGATTTCTGTATGCTGTTCTTGTTTAATATCTGGATCTAATCAAGTTATAATGAATTCTTATTATAGTTCTTAAATCTTTTATCACAAGTTTTGACTTGGTTTCGAGATGGTGGTACAGTCTGATAATACACTATTAATGGTAGCGAGCATGTGGTATTGTAAGTCCCCGTTAATTGTTGAAGAAAGGGGCAGCCTGAAACCCATGTTAGAACTGCTATACATTGATATGTATATTATTAAGACAGGCTCCATGCTTGAGTAAAAGTTTACCATACAGCCGAAGCTTAGGATAAAAAATTTAACAAAACTATAATACGTTTCAAGTATAACTTGGTCATGTGCAAATCTAGATCTAGATGGCCGTGCGGACTACCGCCAGCTTTTTAGCTTAGGGTCTTCATTGTTGGTACACTTCTTGGTCAATGAATCTTGGATTGGGTATGACAACCCCAAAAAGTATATTTCTTATTCGTATATAGAAAATTGGCTAATATTCCTTAGGCAATTTTTCTATAATATGCCCAATATTTCTCAATATTGGGCATTGGGGTGCCTATGTACCCCTAATAGGCTATCCTAAGGGCATACTGGGCTCTTTATTAGACATATGATTTTTTGGAATGTTACAGATGGGTGCAGGGCATCTAGCTCCAGGTCTGCAGCAGTAGATGTTAGCACCACTCCTGGTGCAGTGATTACTGATGAGGGCACCAGTGATGGTGACACAAGTACTGTAGTGGGATCCGGGAAACCGGACCAACCCACTTGTTGATGATTCTTCGGTGCGATGCACCACATGTTTGCTTCACACAAACCCATTATTGTTTCCCATTTTTGTGCATTGGGGACAATTACACTTATTTTGTAAGGGGTAGGGTAAATGGATTGTGAGTGATAGGGTGAAGCCTGAGTAACCTAACTCCTAATCCTCTCTTGGGGTTTTCTTGCCTAGGTTCTTTTCTCACAATAGATTGTTTAGTTTCTGTTGAACTGGCATGTTTAGTATGTGTAAAAGCATGAATAAAAAGAAAGCATGATGGCATAACTATTTAAAACAAAAATGATACCCATCTAAATTGTGTGTATATCTGCAGAAAGTATGGATTAGAATAAGCTGAATGTGCTGGATCTGGATATGACATAACAGAGACTGATTTAATTGCATGACTGAAGTTAAAACCTAAATGGAGTAATCTGATGATCTAATGATGAAACTAGGTGACAAGTGTGTGTGAGAATTATATATGAATCAAATGGTGTGGTGTCAATCTAGAACTTCCCCTGTTAGTCCTGCTAAGAGAATCTACTCTAGAGGCTAGGAAGTGATCATAGGCCCTTGCTCTGGATAGTCTAAAAATAGCCTAAAAACAGTCCGACCAAAGGAAATAAATTTTCTCTTTGATCCAAATGTTTTGAGCCTAAAAGAGACCAATTATTTCTAACTCCCTAAGTCACATTCCCAAAATCTAATGTTTTGGCCCCGGTCCCTTCTTGGACATGTGCACCTCGACTTAGGCCAAAAGCCTAAGTTGAGGTGGCTAATGCAAAAGTGACCTTGTTTTTTGCCCTGACCCGGCATCGGGTATTGTGCACCTCGACCATGAGTTGAGGGTGTCTATGAAAGAGAAAATCTAAAGAAAAGTGGGTGTAAAAAAAGTTGGATTTTGAAAAGAAAAGAAACTAATAAGTACAAAAGAGGATGTGATTTTGCGGAAAACTGAAATGCATGAAAAAGAAAGAGAGTAGACAAAATGAATGAGCTATAAAAGTGAAAGTCACACCTATGGTTGAAAGGAATCAAATGAAAGAAGAGAAAAAGAGGTAGGACATCGAAGATAGGGAAAAAAAAGGTAAAAGGCCTAAATGTAATGTCAATGAGGGCAGAAAGTCCCTACATGAACCCAAATGTACCACACATGACCCTGAGCATACGTTACAAGCTACAAAAGTCCTACAGTGATCATAGAGTCTAGTTTGGAGAGTCGATACAGTAAAAATAAGGGCAAGACTATAGTATTGAGCACTACATGTACTTGATAATTACTTCTGAGCGTGAGAGTTTAATGAATAGCTATACGCAAAACTTTGTTAACATTGTGTGAAAAGGGGGGATTTCTGTTAAAGGACACTAGTGACATTGTCTAGAATTTGATACTCTAGGGATAACAAAATAGTGTATGAGGTGTTATGTGTCATGTTTGGATCCGCACAAATTAGCTTATTTTAGTCCAAGAGAACAAAAGTGCACTCAAAATAAGAGTTAGGATAGAGAGCCATGTGATTGCTTAGGTGTAAAGTGCTTGCTTCTATACAAGGGTCGATTAGAGTCATAGTATGTTGATTGAGGACAAACAATGATATTAAGTTGAGGGTTTTGATGTACCATGGGTTTACGGTACTATTGATAATTCACTCATGATTTGTGTGTGTCTGAGGGTCATTTTGTGTTGGTTTATGTGTTTTGTTATGATTTCTGGAAACACACTCAGGCGCGGAGATTTGAAGAAATAGTTGAAGAAATTATAGAAAAGAGACATCTACAGAGGCACATACGGACCGTCGAATGACTTACGGTTCATACTGCAGTTCCGTAGAAGTGATCTGAACATTGGTGTTGGTGCATGATGCTGAAATTTTCTAAGTATAGAGTGATGGAGACTCTTACTGACCATTGTCTCAATGAAGGTATGTAATGTTGGACCGTAAAAGTTGACTGAGAATTTGAGATTTTTGAAGATGGAAAATAGACTAAGTATGGAGCCTTCGAAAGGACCTACAGATAGTAACTCAACTTACGGACTGTAGGTCAACCCCGTAGAATGAAGACACGTCCTACAGTTTATTTCCTTATTTTGTTTCCCTTTTAAATTATGATTTGTTTTCTATAATAGGGTATGTAAACCCTGTTTTTAAGGCATTAGATATTATTACATTGTTTTGAGTTCTTGTCTGGGTATATTAACTTGCAACTTTACCAATTGTTAAGTTTCTAAGTTGGTTTTTGAAGATCTCAGTTTTGCAATTTAAGTTAGACTTCTGGGTTTATCATTCTCATTAGGTAAGTTCATGGTTTCTTCAGCAATAAACATGAATTGTGTTCTTGATAATATGGATAACTAAATCAACAACTAGGGTTGTGGAACCATAAGCGATTAACAAAGTATGAATAATAATTAAGCAATTCTTGAAGTGTGTTTTTGCATGCATTGATAATTCTTTCATTTAGAAGTATTTTTAATTAGTGCATGTGTTAGAACTCACCTTGTCGCTAATATCCGGACCAGGGAGGTAGTTTATAAGAAAATAATTATCAACATAGATTTAGTGTTATACTATCTAATAGTCTAGTATCGATTGGTGCGAGGGTGAAAACTAAGTCATACATCGATGTGATGTCTAATATGAGGTAAAAGTAAGGGTTAGTAAATTATACACACGTAGCCGGACCAAGGTGCGGGGTGAAATTCTCAAAATGCCGGACCAAGGATTTAGAGATACATAACTTATCATTTTGCATGTAATACACTAGGAAGGGATTGTTATTACTAGATTACTGCATTATGAGCTTGTGGGGAACACTTACACCTAGTTACTTTCTCGCCTTGATAACAACCGAAGTTGACCTTTGTTTATTTGATACTCTTATAATTTTAGGAATTTGTTTCACAACCCCCCCCCCCCACCCCTTTTTAGCTAATTGTTTTGAAAATACCTTGAATAAAAAGATATAATCGTAGGTCAAATTTAAGTCTAAACCAAATTCCTTGTGGGATCGACCCCAACCTACTAATTGGGTTCTTTACTTGATAACGATCGCTTATGCTTCTTTAGGGAGGTGTAATTTGAGCATATCAGTCGGCATTCTCTTTCACACTTTTTGAATAAACCAAGATATTATCAATAAAAACTATGATGAAAGAATCAAGAAATGGCTTGAATACCATATTCATTAAACTCATGAAGGTTGCTCGCACATTTGTCAAACCAAAAACTCATTGTTCCCATAGCGAGTTCTAAATGCCGTCTTACGAACATCTCCCATTCTAATTTTTAATTGATGTCGGATCTCAGATCAATCATAAAAAATAGTGTTGCACATTGCAATTGGTCAAAAAGGTCATCCATTCAAGGCAAAGGATACTTGTTTTGAATAGTGACCCTATTCAATTACCGATATTCTATACACATTCTCATGTTACCATCCTTCTTCTTAACAAACAAAACTGGAGTATCCCATAGGGGCACTAGGCCGAATAAATCTCTTATCAAGAAGCTTTTGGATTAGAGTCTTAAGGTCTCTTAAACTCTAAATCAGTTCAATAATCTATATCTTTATCCGGAGGCATACAAGGAAAGTAATAAGAAATACTTCATTAAACTCAGACACCACAGGAATAGACCCAATGGATGGAGCCTCAATCTCAACATCCCTTAAATTAGTCAAATAAGCCAAAAAAACGCTGCTCTACTAATTTACTAGTTCGAATGTAGGATATATTTTTTGCTTGCTTAGGCTTGTACACCCCTTCCCACTCTAATTTTTCCTTTCTCGGAATTTCTAGAGTGACAGACTTAGTATTACAATTTGATACAACATAATAGGGGGACAACCAAGTCATGCCTAAGATTATGTCGAAGTCAGTCATATCCAAAATCACCAATTCAGCCCAAGTCTGATAACCCATAAAGAAAATAGGACAAGCATGATAGACATGAATAACTAGGACTAACTCTCCAACTGGGTAGAAACATGAATAGGGGCATCAAGAACATCACAAAGCATATCAAATTTTATGGCGAATATCGCAGATACATAAGAATAAGTAGAACCTGGATCAAATAACACATTAGTCATTCGATCACAGACAAGCATAGTACCTGTGATCACCGCGTCAGACGTCTCTACCTCGTTCTTGCCTGGAAAAGAATAACACTGAGCCCCATCATCTTTATGAGCTACCTCCCTGTGTGGTTGCTCGTTACCTTTGCCCGTATTACTATTTCCTCTTCCTCCACTGTCTCTCTGATTTCCTCTTCACCTACCTTGTGGACGTTCTCTACCATTATTACCATTCCCGCGGGTACCACCGCTCTAGGTGATTCCTGCACGAAGTCCAGCACATGCGTATGGGGACAATCTCTCTTAATATGTCCAAGTTCTCCACAACTGTAGCAAGTAAGATCAAAAGATGGTCAGTTGTCCGTCAAAGGTGCGACTCCCTGACTATCCTTAAAATTATAAAATGGAGTTCCTGAGTAATAACCTAAAGAGGTAGGCATAGAAGACTGAATCTTATTCGCTGCCCACGTTGATCTACCAGATCCTCTAGAATAGGAGCCCTAAAAATTTCCAGAATTCTTAGCTCTCTTATCCAACGCCTTTGCGCGACCGTCTCGCCTCACCCGTTCCACTTAATTTCTTAACATAATTTGTCACCTCATAGAAGCTCCTCCCTGCAAAAGTCATATGGACCTATAATACTTGCAATTCAGAATTCAGTCCCCTAATAAATAAGCGTATCCTCTCTCCTCTTTAGTCACCAATTGAGTAGAATATCTGGACAAAGCATAAAACTTGGCCTCAACATACCGCCTTGCTCCAAGGCCATAAACTCATCTTTCTTAGGATCCCTAAAGGTTCTGGCACATATTTTTTCAGGAACAGAGCATGAAACTGGGTGAAAGTGAGTGGAGGTAAAGTAGAAGATCTACCCTCCATATAAGCTCTCCACCATTGCTTGGCCTCACCTTGAGGTTGAAAAGACACGAAATCAACCCCATGCGAACTACACCCAATTTGTTCAGCATCTCGTAGCAATCCAAAATGAACTCATATGTATCCTCACTCTCAGAAACCAAGAAATACCGGAGGCTTAAGCTTCAGAAACTTAGTCAACATGTTGTTGAAACCCAATTTTTGCTCTCCTTTTTTCTAATTCATTGTTTTCGAGCTTCTAAATTAATACTCCCTCCGTTTCAAAAAGATTGGCCTAGTTTGACTTGGAACGGAGTTTAAGAAAAGAGAGAAGACTTTTTAATCTTGTGGTTCTAATTTAAAGTTATGTCAAATGTACCAAAATACCCTTTAATCTTGTAGTCTTAAACATGTCACGTGGAAAGTTAAAGTTAAAGTGTTGCCAAAAAAGGAAAGGGGTCATTCTTTTTGAAACAGACTAAAAAGAAAATAGGGTCATTCTTTTTTAAACGGAGGGAGTAATATATAAAATTATCTTTTTTCACAGCCATTTTACTACTACGATGATTTATCTGCTAAAATTTCATGTTTTATTATCAAAATTAATATTCTCATTTTTATACCTTCTTCTCTTAAAAATAACAAGTATATGTGCCTGCGCAATGCGCGGATAATATTGAAGTATTATTTCTAGTTGTTTCAGATTGCAATGATTGATGATACTAAATCATATTATCTTAAAGAAATGCAACTATTTTATTCCACAATGAAATGTACTAACCTTCATTCTTCTCTATCACTAACTCCAATAATCAAATCTATATGAATAGAGACAACGTATCATGCAAGTATAAATAATTTTTTTTGTTTCATGTTTTTTGTTTTCATTATATAGTTCATGATGTTAAAATTAAATTGCCAAACATTTATTTTTAGTTAGTTTACTAATTTGCACGATTGAAATAAAAATAATTGACATACATGCAACCTCTTTAAAAAAGATTAAATTTAAATTCCATTTTATCTGATATAGAGTTGATTTTCAAATCAAATTATACAAGATCAATATGTGACTTCCAATTCAAATTCAAAATTTAAAAATTTAACATTTAATAGTAATTTAATTAACTAGTTTTAAGCAAATATTATCCTATATAAATAGTTTTTAAAAATAAAATTTATCTTTTTATAGTTTCAATTTAGAACTATAACTTATTTCAAAAAAAATATTTATTTGAGTAATTTTTGCCCTTACACGTAAATTAATTTTAATAAACATAATATTTTTGTAATTGCGGTTTAGAAATAAAAAAATTATAGAAAACTTACTTAAAGTTGTCGTCCCCCCAAAATACCTACTATATATATTGTAAAAAATTACATACTTTTTTATTATATTTATATTGTGTATTTAAACTCAATTGTTATTGTAAGAAATTCATATGCATGTGGTATGTCATTCCATGCTGAAAATATATTATAATAATATCATACATATGTTTAATAAGCTTCAATAGTAAAGTAAGAACCTAAAATTAAATATCTATATTATTAGTATGCCCAAGTACAAATTTATTCAGAAAGTTATTTAACTATCACATATTGTGTAATTTTGCTTATGATAATTTAATAGAATATAAAAAGTTGGTTAAAACAGATATGACAGACACCAAAAGTATATTTGTACAAAATTGGTATTGAAATGTTTGTGCTCTTTAATCAGAAAACGATTTTAGTTATTTATCGAAGAAGATGATAAATCGTTGATGAGAAGTTGTCATCAATTTGAAAAAAAAAATAATCAAATTAGGAATAAAAGACATCAGCTTCTATATATTTTCAATATTTTTGTAATTTTTTGATGGATTATATAATTTAAAACTGCTACAGTAATTTATTTATTTATTTCAATTTTATATTAATTTTGAATTTTGAAATTATTTCCTAAAATTTTCTACCATTATTCCTTAAAATTCTCCATTAACTAACATGTGCATTCTTAAAAAAAAAATCTTAAATTAATAATTATTTATATGTGTACATACATAATCATGCATATTATATTACACTCACTCCCCTCTGCATTCTACATTATATCAATAAATTGAGAATCTTAAAAATAAATATTACTAATTTATAATTTTAAAGAAAGAAAAATATGCAGATTCATCAAAGACTAACGCAGAAAAGATAAAAGAAATATCAAATAAATAATAATTGTTGTCCATTACTTGAATGTACACTTATTTATATAAAATAAAGGGAATTTGTAATGTTGCAACAAAAACATACATTACAACAATAGTGTATATATACATACGTTTAAAATTGAGAAAGAAAGTAAAAATAATTATTATAATAAGTAACAATAGTTGTAGAATACTTTGATTGACATAAATGAAAATAAACTCACACTGTACCGAACAGTATTTTGTCAAGTTTTTAATTAATATTTTTATTTTTTGAGAAAATCTGTAAAATATAACTATCAGTTTTTTAACTATAAAACATTGAAACACACCTTAAGGGTAAGGACATGAACTTCATTCATGTGAAAGTTTATTTTTTATCATCCAAAGACTTCAATACATCTTATGTATGCTCTCCTTGCTTCTGAATTCTGATTTAGTTTTTGTTTTTTATTAGATTAATTGATTTTGTGTTACCTGCAACACAAATAAAAAGAAACAAAAAATTTAAATTATGATGGATGTATAATAAATCGAAGAAGATGAAATTTGTACTCCCTGACTTTTTTTCATCTCATTTCATTTTTGTCACCTCTTACATTTTGGGGGAATGTAATATATATTTTAAATATCTAGTACAACTTTGTGAATAATTTATGAAAGTGATTATGCAATAAGGAAAATAAGAAATGGAAAAGTAAATAACTACAAATTCTAAAAGACAATACCTATAATGCTTGGACTGAAATTCATAATTTGAACTCTTATGTAGCACTCTTATCTTCATCTAGTATAGCAATTTGACAATATATTTTTTCGAATAAATAATCTATATTAAAGAATCAAAATCATAATCATAAACAGAGCAAAAATAGCTAAATAGCTACTAATCATAATGCCTATTGAATTCTGATAATAAATATAGAGATTTTCTCAAATTTCTTCAGTGTCTTGATGAGGGTGAATAAGAAGCATAAAAATACTACGGTGACAATGTTTTCTCTCTCTTTTTATCTTCTAATAATCAAAGAAATTTTAGTTGTTTGGATACATAAAAGATAAAGAAGAAGATATGTGTTTGCTAGTTAGTGGTTTGTTATAGTTAAGATTTGAATTCTAAAAGAAATATAATCGTGCATGGGTTTGCAAGTTAGTGATTCTTAAAGTATTTTTAGTGACTGCAAATTTTTATTTTTTGTTTTAGTTTCTTAGATTTTAAATTAATTCTTTTTTTTGTGTGTGTGGTGAGTTCTTTTTACATATTTATATTAATTTTAAAAATATATGGAAAAAAACTACCCCATTTCTACAACTACGAATTGACCGTTTAAACCTTTTTTTTACATTAAGTTTTTTTTTAAAAAAATAATTAATGGTAATTATTGTTTTTGACATTCAAATTTTATAACTAATTTTTGGAAATAATTATTTTATTTTTGTTGTGTTGACACGTGGTACTTTTTCTTCTACTATTATATATAGAATATATATAATATATAATATATATATACATGTAATTAATAAGTTTAGTTAGTTAATTGTTCTTATTATTATTGTTATAATTTATTTTGAAATAATTCTCGGACTTGACTTTTATAAAGATGATTAAGGTTGTTCATGGTTATGGTTAAACAAACCAAACCAAACCGTAATCCAAATCAAACCGATTAAAAAAATTGATATTTGGTTTGATTTGGTTAGGTTTGGTTTTTAAATTTTTAAAACCGATACTATTTGGTTTGGTTTGGTTTTGATTTTACTAAAAAACAACTGCAAAAACAACCAAACCAAACCGATAAATTAGAAATATAAATTTTATAATTATTTATATATAATTTATAAATATTTTGTTAAATTTTAAGTAACTTAAGTCTTTAACTTTACAATTTTCTCAAGCTTAACACTTAAATTTTAGCTCAATTACAATCCTAAGTCCAATTTCATCAAAATTTATTACCTACCATACCTTTCATAAGATAGTCACACACTTTCTCTTAATTTAATAACTTTGTTCGTGTAATGATAACTCTAGTATTGCTTAATTACTTAATTGAACCAACAATAGCTCTTTTGTGGATTGTTCATGTACTAGATGTTTTTTCTAATCAAGATACGTATGTCCTAAAAAATTTATTACTTTCAAACCGAAAAAACAGAAAAATTGAATCAAACCGAACCAAATCGTCAATAACCAAACCGATGGTTATTTTTTTCATTTGGTTTGGTTTGGTTTTAGAAATTATAAAAAACCGACTAAATTGGTTTGATTTTGATTTTATCCAATAACCGATCCAAACCGAACCACGAACACCCCTAAAGATGATACTAATTATAATAAAATTATTTTATTTCTCCCATTTCTTAATAAAAATCAAAAGAATATAAACTATTTTGAAAAAGCAGTAAAACTGATGTGAAGACTTTTTTTTGGATTTTTGATTATTTTTGTAGTGCTTAGAGTTTTAATTTTTTTATTTTTATTTTTAAATTAATTTTAATAATTATTAAATTCTCCTTTTTTTTGTGGTGCTAATATGTAGGCGCTATCACCTCTCCTATTATATATAGAAGATTATTTGTTGTCGCCTTCTCTAAAGTTTCTAACCTATTTAATTAATAATTATAAAAACTTATTTTGTATTTTGTACTTTATATTAGAGTAAAGTTATAATGCTGATTTATTATTATGTAAATCATTAGTTATCTTTTTTTAATATATATTGTATTAGTTATTAAGTTAGAAGCTCAAAATAATTTAAAAGAAGAAAAGAAACGACCCAAAAAAATTTAGCTAAAGCCAAATAAGTCTACAACCAAATTCAGCCCTAAACCTATCTTAACTTCCCAAAATGCCCTTTATGTTTTAAATCAGTAAGGGTTTCATGACCCTTCAACAACTACATCTACACCACACTTTTCTTCCCTGCATTTTCGGAAAGACGAAATAATCTGATTGACACTTATACTTGTATGAGTTTGTATTATAGATCTTCTAACTTAACACTTTGTCAACTGAACCCTTTAACCCAATGAAACTCAAAAAATCAAATCCTTTTGACATTGTGTGAACTTTAAACGCCCAATGAAAATGACATGTCATCATCCACATCAAATTTTATATAACACGTAATTTATTATTTTATTTTTTAGAAAAATAATGTTTTTTCTTCATTTTCACTCCATACTCCCTTCAGTTTTACTTGAGCAGCTTCTAAAACTCTTTCTTCCATTGATACCAATGAATCATTAAAATACCTTGACATATCTTAATATTTGCACACAATTTTGCACAATACATTTCATCTAATTTCATAAAAATATTCAATAATCACTTTTCACCATTCAAAACAATTAGACCTTGACATTTTATCCTAAAAAAAAGGACAAATCAAGATCAATGTTAAGAGCGAAAGAGGTCAAAATACTCATTAGACATATTTCTTCTGACGACTATGTTTATTACACCAATTTTCTGAATTTTTCTTTGTTCATTATGTTCAAATTTTTTTGCACAATTTCGTTTTTAATTAGGGGGAAGAGACTGAAAAACGATAAAGAAAAAAGAGAAAAGAAATTGTAAAGAAGCGAGAAAAGGGAGAAAGAGAAAAATGGAGGTCTAGGTGGGGAAGAACAATGAAAGTGATGGTTGAAGAGGAAAATAGAAACGGAGATGGGTTGGGGAAGAAGAAAGAAGTGAAACATTTAATTTTAATTTTATTTTCTCTTTTATTCTAATTTTATTTTTCTTTTAATTATTTTTTAAAATTCTTATGTTTAAGCTCCTTTTGTGAGTGGAATCGCGTATTATTCCAGCTCATCAATCAGGTGCCACATAAGCCTGGTCAACAATCATAGAGATGTAAAATATTAAGTTTCATTGAGTTAGAGAGTTCAGTTTACAAAGTTCTAAGTTGAAAGGTCCAAAATACAAACGCATCTATCAGACCATTTCGCCTTTTCAAAAAGCAACAAGTTTTGTCAACTATGCACAGAGGTTGAGTACTCCATTTAAATACTAATATCTTGTCAATCACGTGAAGAGAGAGAGTTTACCTAAAACGTTCAAAATTCAAACGGCTCTTTTGACTCGATTTTGAAAAAAATCTCACCCACAACACAACCGTAGCTCTAAATCACCTATAAATACTCGCATTCAGCCCTATCTGAAGGGAGAAGAATTTTTCAGCCGCACCATCTCTTATAGCTCACTTCTCTTATCCATCTAAGAAAACTAAAATCAATTCTCTTATTCTGTATTTGCACTTCTTCCTCTCTAGAGTTGCAACAACAACTCTTTCTCTTATTTAATTTCGACCATTCGTGGTCATCCGAGGTAGCGAGTAGTCAAGGCCGACACCCTAGTTCACTGCTTCGAAAAAAGTCCGTATTCATTCCGAGGATTCTCGCCCTGTGTTTTGTTTTTGTAATTTAGTCTATGTTTTCCATGATTTTTCTTAACTAAGAATCAGTATACAAAGCTAATATGAACTATGAATACTTTGAAAGTTGTAAATTATTGGTCCGTTAACTCACGAAATATGCGACTAACTTTGTTAACGGTTTAGCTTTTCTGTTTTGAGGCTTGTTAAAATCTTCTCTACTCACGAAATATGGCGTGTATAAATTTGGAAAGATTATGGTATAATTTCCATTTCAATCTCTAACAAGTAGTGTCAATATAGCTTAAAATGTGTTAGGACTTTGAGTTCATGTTTGGTGGTTTGTTTGCTTTGAGTTCGGTCAGTAAATTTGTCAATCGTATCCAGTCGAATATTTGCATATTTTGTGTTTAAGATTGTATCTTTGTGGTCTGATTTTACTTGGGTTTATATTTAATTTATTCCATATGGCTTAAACTTGAATTGTCTTGTTAACTTTTTTATTTGCATGAACACTTTCGGAGCTAATTGGAGTCCTCTTAAAAGACTCTCATAAGGAGAGAAGCCTCATTTCGAGACGCATTACCATCACCCTATTTGAAAGTATACATACTCTCTTCCATTTTGTGTCTCCTGCTTCTCAAAATATCATTCAAATAGCCAAGAAAAAATAGCAAGGAAATCTGACAATTTACTCCTCTCTATTTTAGTCGTTTATAATTTATGCTTGCTTTTAAGTCCTTTTTTTAAAAAAATAAAACAATGTTTATTTTTGTAACACCTTTTATTCTTTGGTTGATTTTTGGGGATTAGCTATTTTGGTCATCAATAGATTAGTTTGGTCTAGCTTTTTATAAGATTTTGTCTCATTTGCCAAAAAAAAAATACTAATAAAAAACTAAAAATATTTTAGATGTACCAATGTTGTTGTTTAAGTTGTCTAAGTTATGTTAAAAGAATTAGTTAAAACTTTTCAACAAAAGCTTTTGATATATAAAAAAATATAAAGAGTTTTTCTCAAGTTTAACATGATCGTTGAGAAAATGCATAAGTATCCCCAACCTATGCCTGAAATTTTAGAGACACACTTATACTAAGGTCCTATTACCCCCTGAACTTATTTTATAAATAATTTTCTATCCCTTTTCGGCCTACGTGGCACTAGCTTGAAAAAATATGGCAACACGCGCTAGGCCCACAAGATAGTGTCACGTAGGATGAAAACGGGTAAAAAACTATTTATAAAATAAGTTCACGGAGGGTAATAGTACCTTAGTATAGTATAAGTGTGTCGTTGAGATTTCGGGCATAGGTTAGGAGAGTACTTGTGCATTTCCCATAATCTTTTGATTTCAAGTTTTTAAGCAAATGTTTTTCAACTTACTTATTACGTCACTAAATCTTTTCGCGATCATCTTTCTTTTAAAATTAATCAACCTAAGTTTGACTGGTTAACCTCTTTTAATGGATCTTAAAAGATGTCTTACACCTTTGCTTTAGAATAGTATAGAACCCTTACTTAGAATTACTCAAGTTAAGTAGACCTTGATTGAAGTCAATTTTAGTATTACTTTGTTAAATATTTAGGTGTCATAATTCACCGTAATTAATTAGGTGGCGACTTCTTAAGTTAGTTAATAATTTGAAAATCACAATATGTTATACATGCTTTGACCTCGAGTAAAAATGAGGTATAACAACTTGGCGACTTCATTGGGGACTTTAAGTTCTATGCCATAACAGACTTAGGTTAATAATTAAGTTTTTTAGCATTTGGTTGTTGTTTTTATTGTTTGTATTATTTTAATTGCCTAAATGTTTTATTCATCATGTTTGTGTGATACGAACTGCTTATTTTTACTGATTTTGATAAATTGTTTATTTGTTAATGCTTAATATAAATTTCTCATTTCATTCATACTTCTTCCAATTCTGGAAAATTCACACAATCATACGTACATGTGAGGTGTGTTTTGTGCATCCGTAAATTTCATTCAAGATCACAAATTTAGGAGAGTTGGCATATGCGCGGGGTGTCCGGATCTTTTTAGTGTGACCGCGTAACCTTTTCACTCGAATTGTCCACTCGAAAACCTTGTCTCTAGTAAACCACTCTTAATCAACCCAAGATAGAGCTAAATCAACACCTTTTACAGTACATGCATCATGTTAACCTAAGAGGCTTAATACCACTGGTGTATTAAATTTATTAGTCAACTTTATTCAAATGTCCAAGTGGGCTTACGACCCCTAGTGACTCTTATCATTTATGTGTGCATTATTTGAAAAATAGTTGTGCCAAAATATGGACCGTTTGTTCTAAATTAATTATACTTTGGGAGGGAGGGTATTACTAACCCTTTTGTGATGAAAATGACTATGAAGTTAATTTTTGACCTGTATTAAACCACAAGCATATCATGAGGCGAAGATGAGTAGAAGCGACAGAGAGTTTTATTTTTATTTTTCTTGATATGTTATAAAGCTTAAGACTATTTTACATCTAATTTTGGGAATAAATTCATTTAATTAATCAAAGACCAGTGGAATTACATATTTTTGCACATTTATATTTCAAATACGCAATAGGCCTACCTCTAGCATAAAGAGGTTTCCTATATATTAGGACACATTATTTAATATACTTGTCTTGCTTTATAAATATTTGCTTGCTTACTTGCTACTGACTTATATGAATTTATTTGAGAAATGATTATAATTGATTATTACTAACATCATCTTTGTTTTTTCTTCTTTTTTTTCACAAGGGAATTATCTTGTCTTATTATTTAATTGATACATGTTGCATTTTTACAATTTCTTATGTTATATTCATAAATTTTTTAATTTTTAAATTAATCTTTCGTGCTTAGTGCATTTTTACAGTTCTAAAGCATTGATTAGACTCGTAATCATCCTAGGCTTGCGCAAATTTTAAATGACCTTGTTTAAAAAATTTCTTAGGTAATATTTTACAAAAACTCACTTTCTTCCTTTATATTTTTTAAAATGTTTGTTTTCTTCCATCGATTTTCTTAATATTTATATCTGTGACTTGTTTTAACACTTTTCTTCTTACTTCTTAAAATTGGCATAACTGTTCAAATTTAGGTGTGATATTTTTTCACATTAACACTTCAAAATCTTATAGACTCGTGCCGAAATTCACTTTTATCAATCTTTACATTCTCGAGCCTTTTCAAGTCCCTCATTTACCAGTATAATCCTATCTTTATGACGGCAAATCTTTTCGATCTACGTTATGTAGCTTTTACTCCCGCTTTTAATTTCTTTCAGTTTAATATCATTTGTTGCTCGTGCAACCTACCAAATAGTACTTGTCGATAATTGTTCAATTTTTCTCCATCAAAGTGTAATATTTCTTCAATTCAAAATACTTGTCATCTTTTTCATGCAATAATTCCATGTTTTTGCATGCGAATCAAGGGGAAATCTTGTTGCTCTCTAATTGGTTTACACTACTTTCATCCTCGACATTTTTTAAAAAAAAATCCATCAATACTAAAAACAGAGCTTAAGGTCATTCAACCTTCCAATTGATCAATTCCAACTCTTTTGTGCTCGATTAACCATATTTTCCTTAATCTCGAGCTTTTTCGTCAAATTTGATTTATTACTAATTTATATTCTTAAATTGTATCACTTATAGGACTAGATCCCGTTTATTTTAAAATGCTCTACTCTTGACCTTTCACATACTTACTCCGAGCTTACTAAATATTTCATTTTCCTTCCAAAGGTTACTTAAATTCATCATCAAAGGGACTAAAAAATTCAATGTTGACATGGTCGACCGAATTGTGATTGACTTAATTGAAGAAGAGTTGAACTGTGAAGAAGTCGAGTCATACCAGGATAAAATTCTAAGCTTGAGGGAAAAGTGGCACATATGGAACAAGAAATTGACGGCATCAAGGAAATGATAGCTGATCTCAAGAACTCCTCTAGTGAAGAATCGGTGAATCATGATCTTAAGGACTCCTCCGATGAAGATCTAGAGGGATACTCTCATATTCATACCACGACATATCCCAAGTTTTATTGTAATGCTCAGTGCTTTCAAAACATGCATCCACTTTCACAGAATGAGACATTTGAGAATTTGAGTGAAACAAGCAAAGATGGAAAAAATGGTGGAAGACATTTTAATATCAAGATTAACAAAATTTCCTTCACAAATGAGCTTGCTTCATAACTTGGAACAAATTTGGCTGAGATGAAAAAGGAGAACTAGACACCTTGTAACCTTATTGATATTCCAATGTATGATGGGACAGGTCTTCCCAAGAACTATCCGAAGGCATATTGATTGGTTATCAAGCATAGGTAAAGGCAATGAGTTTAATATGATACTTTGTGTTTGTACGCTTGCATGTCAGCCTTGATGTGGTATGCAAACCAAGACACAAGGAAATGGTTCTCTTGTGTAATGACCCGAACCGTCGTTACCTAAGAAGAGAAAAATTCACAGAATTTTTGGTGTGAAATTTTGGACTCTGTCTTTCAACAGCGGGATAGATGGCGCTGGCGCGGCAGTGCTGCAGCGTCAACTTACCCTGAGGTAGTGGGATTAGCAAGGCAGAATCCGAGTTTACGAGAAATTCTTATTTTTCCATCTTTCTAAAAATACCATAATAGGTTGTAAATTACCCTATAAACCCCAAAAAAGTTATTTCAAGTTGGGAAAAGGAGAAGAGGGATCCTTCTAGCATAAGGATGGCAGAATCTTGAAAAATCTTGGCCAAATTCATCATAGCAAATTCGGAAAAGCTAGAAACAAAATCAAAACTTCGTACAAATTGCTTGGCGCCCAGGTAGTTTAGGTTTATATGTTGAGTAGTTATAAATCCATGATTACCATGTAATATATGAATTTAACAATATGAGGTATGCTTGAACCTTCGTGCACCGAGTAAATTCCATGGAAAGTTGCTATAATTCAATGGTTATGGAGTTAGTGTTGTTGAGACGGTAATCGACCAAGGTTCTTATTTTGTGTACTTGAATGGGTTTCTTGTTAGGTTATGGTATAATGGTGACACGTAGTTGTATTCAAGGTAAAGAAAACTCGTAACGAAACTATGTGATGAAGAACTATCATTTAGACTTGTGTAATTTCGTAAGGAGAAATCAAGGGAACCCATATGTAATTAAGTATGTCACTAGGTGATGTCTGTGATTCCGTGATGGGGTGATATACACGTGTTTTGCAACTTTGTGATACTTGTATATGTATGCATGTTGCAACAATGGTCTTAGATATTGAAAAGAGATATGTGGATATCAATATGATGAAATTATTACTTGAATATGTGATTTTGATGTGATATTGTGATGTGTGACACGTTTTGGCACTCTAACTTGGATCAGATTGCCATGTTCCTGCATACTACCTGGGATGGGCTGCCATATTCCGGCACTCTAAATGGGATCAATTGCCACGTTTCAGCATAAAACTTGGATCTGATTGCAATGTTTCGGCATGCTAACAATTTGACTTTGGTCCCATGAAAAGGGTCAACTACTTGTGATAAAATGTGTACGATGAAATATGATATGCTTAATTTCGTGAGGTGTGTATATGTATCTATGCGTTGAGGGTTTAAGATATGATTTATTGGAATCTTAAAGTCTGGTAGTGTTACACGTAGTATACAATGAGGTTAGTATGTTTAAGTTATGCTCTATTGGAATCTTGAGTGTGGTAGTGTTACGCTTAGTATACAATGTGGTTAGTATGTTTAAGTTATGATCTATTGGATTCTTAAGTGTGGTAGTGTTACTTGTAGTATACAAAGTGGTTAGTGTGTTTAAGCAATGAACTATTGGAACCTTAAGTGTGGTAGCGGTACTTGTAGTATACAAGGTGGTTAGCATATTTAGGTTGTAACCTCGTAAGAAAGAGATGAGTGGTAATTGAAAGGTATCCTAAGTAAAGGCTAAGGGTGGAGAAGTGAGGGGTCTAGACATGATCTTTTATCGTTCTATTCATATCTTATGAGATGGGTATCGGGTTGACCGATGATACCTACCACTACGTGTGGTTGTACTGTAATTACTCTTACTATGTCTTTTTGACATAGTCTGGATGCAGGATTGGTGATGTTTCATTAGGTGAAGTCGAAAAAATCCTCCAACAGCTTAGACTCTTCCTTCCGCATGGTGGGAGATATGCCTTTTTATTAAAAATTTTATCCTGTTGTAATTTTTAGTAGCTATTGTACCTGTTAGACTAGATCCTTGGCGTTGTCAAGTTACTAAAAATATTCACTAGTGCATGAATAAGAGGTCGTAATAAAGATTTGCCCTGTAATATGTCAATTAATCTTAAATTTCCTTGTCTTCCCTTCATTTTATTTAGATTTCACATGTTTTCTAGTTGTCGGGGTATGATGGTTCTCCTGCTTAAGTGTTAGAGTGGGTTCCTGCATGGCCCGGTGGGTTGGATCGTGACAAATTGGTATCAGAGCCTAGGTTACCGATCTCCTCGTACAAGAGCAAAATTTTGACTAGACTTTTGGGTATTGGTGTGTTGACAACCACATCTAATCTACAAGAGGCTAGAAAGTATTTTAGGAAGTCGTTTCATTCATTTACTCATTTTGTGCGAAGTGTCGCTTGTGGTATGGGTTAAGTCCAATTGGTATCTCCTGATTCCAATTGGTATCTTGACAATGAGGATTGACGTTGTTGATACGACTGAAGGACACCAACAAGTTAATTGGAGGAGCTATAACGAGTAGGATGATTGCTAAGGGTTATCTATGGGATGTGCTAATTAATATACTGAAATTGCATGTCTGTTTTGTCTTGTAAATAGGAATGTGTGCTTATTGTTGTTTGTAACTAATTGAAATGTGTGCTTGTTATAGTATTTATTGACTACTGTGTACCGTGTATTGAATGATGTATCTGTGTATGGAAGTATTTTGATAGCTTGAATCATTGTTGAAGTGGAGGAGTACAGTTGGGTGAGTAATCTAATGTAGGACACCATGTGGAGTGTTTGAAGTTGATATGAGTAGAATTACGATTGGATCATGAAAAAAGTGTGCATGTTGTAGCGTCTAGGTGTACCGTGGGGATGTTAACCTATAACATCGTATTACTTTAGTGGGGAAAGTTAGAAGCTTGGTAGGATAGGGAAAATAGAGACCTAGAAAATTTTTGAAAAGTGCGAGAAAACCCTTAGCCAGGTTCTTGTCCCGCCTGTACCATTGCGGCTGGATTATTCCCACTGGCGCGGTGCCGCTACAGTGGGATCATCCCGCTAAAGCGGGACAGAGGGAGGCAGAATCTCAACAGAAATTTTCTGGTTTCCCCAAGTTTTCAATATACTATCCGGAATGAATCCAAGCCAATCCCTGCAACTTTTAAGCTAGCGTTTAATAACAGTAGTAACTAAAAGTGATTGGAATAAAAACGGGTTGCATCAGACAACCTAAAAGCAATCATCCATGTTCTAAAAGAACTTATTATTGTCAAAAACTAAAATAAAACTTAGATTTTCTGAATTACAACCAAAGAGGGAAGAGGAAGCTAATTAGGACTTTGGGATGGGGTAGTGTCGATGTCTGATTCAAGTTGCTCCGGAGGCGTCACTCCGTTCCAAGCCTCATTCAACATGTTACATCTCTGAAGTCATCTGGCTTCAGACTAGGAAGAGGCTGTCTAGGAGCAACACAAGCGAATATCACCTTAACCATCTTCCACATCCTCAGCATGACACGGTCTCGAACCACACCCTTCATTCTCTCCTTTCACAACTGACGGTGAAAAATCTCAACCTCCAGGGCAGTGTTGGGCGGGACCGAAGTAGGTTCAATAGGAATGGTCCCCATCCTTCCCTGGAAAGCCTCTAAATCCTCCTTCACCCGTGCGTCAGAAAGTGGGTCCTTGCCGTCAGAACCTTTGGCTGCCCTGCTGCTACTACCCCTGCTAGTCCTCCTTTTTTTTCTTGTGAAATAGAACCTGCCCGAACCAAAAGAGGGTGAATAGGGGGATCCATAAATAATACCTAATTTGCATCGATTAAGGGCACATTTGCCCTCTTCCATAAGGCAATGATAAGACCGGGGAGGAAGAATGCCTTCTTGTTTTCCCGACAGAACATATTCCACTCAAAGATAATCTGCGCCCCCACATTCAACTAAATATCGTATATAGAACCAGCCACCACCAGAGCCCGAGGATAAGAGACCTCCCTACGGTTACTCGATGGGCGAATACTCCTAGACACCAAGTGTAGCCACTTCTTAGCATACGGTGACGAGTCAACACTAGTGATACCCTCTATTGTAGCGCAATAAACCTTATCCTCTTTTGCGAGATCCACAATAGTGTCCCGCGGCCACTCTAGATCTATCTCCCTTAGTTTGTCCTCAAACACAGGGTTTGGGACCTCTGTCACCTCCAAAAACTCATTGATAGTAGTGGCATTCAAGGGAATGTCAATTCCCTGAATGTAAATAACTGGGTAAGGAACGTCCCAGAGTATGGTGGGGAGAATAGCATAGAACCCCCTCACCCAGGTAGAACGGGAATCTAGGGGAGCCTTAGTCAGCGAAAGTCACCCAAACTCAACCAATCGGTCATAGAAGGCAGGAGCCTTCTCCTCCACCTTATGAATTACCATCGCCCTCTCAAAGCAAAAACCAATAGTGCGATAGTCATGGTGTGTCTCCCGATTAGAGGCATCGGGAAAGCGAATGAAGGGAGTTATCATCATTTGGACCAGCCATCTAGGGTAACCTGTGGGGAATAAGACAAGTTAGAACAATATAGACCAGGTGAGGAAGCTTAAACGAAAAAAGGAAATTTTCGGACAAATGGATGCAGGTCACTGGTCAGGGCCATCCTGCTACAGCAGGATGATGTAGGCCGCTACAGTGGGATGATGCAGGCCGCTGCAGCGGCCTTCAACTGGAACGAATGCCAGACGTGAAAATGACATCTTTTCGTCCCAAAATCCCCCTTGTATGATGTTTTTCAGCAGATCATAGTATATTTACTATCCTAGAATACGAATAAGTAAGTATTTCAACCAAATAACCCCTAAATCGTGTCGAAATTTGAGTTCATGGCAAGAAAACTTTCCAACTTCCCCTCCCATTTTTTTTATCAATTTAACCTTGGTTTTACGGAATCCTTATTACCTGGACATTGTATAAGCATTGAGGACGTAAGGGAAGTAACCATGCTACATTTTTCCAACCTGTTTAACAACCTAGTCCAATTACAAAATAACTACCCAAACTTTTCCCAAGCCGATTAGTTAGCATGCAATAACTGACACTACTAGAAAATAGGTTTGTTGCAACATAAGAATAATCATTGTCATAGACTCAAAAAGTGTTGCAATTGTATTATGGCAACGGAAATTGGTGTGTTGCATATAAGCCTGTTGCGATATGTCTATAGTAACGGTTTTATAGCAACAATTGTAAACTGTTGCAACGCACTATCTACAGAAACAGTTATTCTTTAGTCTAGGATGACACTTTTCTGCGGTTGCTGCAATAGTTGTGAACCGTTTCAAAATACCTATAGCAACAACTTTATTATAGAGCTCAGTTTACTTTATTACAGCAGTTCTTCTACACTATTGCAACAATGTTATTAAGTTATTGCAATAGACTTTTTAAATGGTTATTACAGGCTATTGTAGACGTTGTGTATATTCTTTACTTTTGATATAAACTATAATATAATGATAGAAAATATTAAACCAATATGTACTTCAACTAGTCACATCCATATATTAAAGATAAAAACACATGATCTTGATTTACAATTCATCAGTTAACATACATTGATGTTCACAAAAATTAAGCCTAAATATAAAAATAATCCTCGAATGTTCAAGAATTGGCATTTATTCAAGTTCACAAAATTAGGCCAAAAAGTAAAAATAGTGCTAGAATGTTTATAGATATACAGATAAACCAATTATCTTTAAGTATGGTCTTCACTGCTTTCATTCCCGCTTTGCTCATTTTGTTCACCTACAATTTCAATAGGGTCAACCATTGGATGGAAGACATTGGATTATAATAAATCACAAATTACAATTCTCAGAATCAGAACTAGAAAGATTACACAATCATAAATATGATATTTGTTGATAGAAATAGAACAGTTAAATACAAAAAACAAACCAACAGATAGAGGTTGCATCAAGAGTCAATATAATAAGAATTAAGATCTGAACTTACGGTAAATGAACCTACTATTGAGTATTTCAATTAGTCTACGCCATAATTAAGCTAAGTACCCAATCTGCTATTTCAAAGACGGAATCAATTAAGACAACACAATAAGTTCCCCAAATCACTGGAAAATCACAATTATAGAGTAATTAAAGGGCAACATGGTAGTAGCTTTACAGTCAGCAAGGGGCAAGAAAAGAATCAATTAGCAGTTGATAATCATCTTAAGTGACTAGCATGTAAAATAACTTACATGTAAAATAACTTAACAGAGAGTTTATCACATAATAGAGGAGCATAGTGATGAAAACATTAAACTCTAATAGTGCTTATCAACAAAAAATACCAAAACATGCTCACAAAAATGAATCAATAATAACTTAGCTAATTCATGAAACTAAGGATTTTCCAAACAAATAAAAAGACTAATAGCAATTTGGTGAGAAGAAACATACCCGGACAGATCTAAAATTTGAGAAATTTGTTGGATCTTTTTTAGCTTACTTACTTATTGTAGGCTTGTAGCTGCTGGACGGAGCTCGAATCTCTGAAGGAGGAGGCGACTGCGCCGTAGATGCTGCCTCGTAGAATAGAAAAAATAGAACAGGACGCTGGCCATCTCTGTGTTCTTGTTGGTCATCAACGGATCTGCTGAAAAAGAGAAAAGAACAGAGGGAGGCGCTAGGGACATCGCGGCTGCTGGTGTTGTTGTTCTCTCGTCCTTGCCGAAAGAGAGAAAGAGGCGACACTGCCTTGAGCTCGCTGGCCAGAGTGAGTATAGCTCAACAGGGCTAAACTTATACCTTTAATAGGCCATATGGAACTCCAGAATGCAACAATCATTTGGTCTTCAACCAGCCTCAAACACAACCATTATTTTCCTTAACTTTAGCAACAATATGCCTTCAAAAGGAAGCTACTAATGACCTTATAACTGCAGAAAATTGTTCACACTAACCATTCATTACATAGCATATATGCAACATCTATTTTCATCAATATGAAGCCACAAATTTGCTCAAAATGCCACATAGATAAGCTCAAAAGTGCAGCAACCATCCAGGCAATTCGGGCAACAATACATAAGTTATTCACATAAACAAAAATTCACAAATTATTTCCCAAAATTAAACAAAGTGGGTGATAAAATGCAGGAGTCATTTGACCTAAAATTTGCAAGACACAACAGTTATTTGGAGTCAAATCTGGTCGAATTGCAATAACTTTGTAGCCAAAGAGTGCAAGAATAATGACCACAAAATGTAGGCAGCAACATATGTTCAAATATAGAAGTGGTTCTTATCTTGGTGTAGCATATTTCAGCTACAAAAATGCAGTTGTTCCTCTTTGTTATAAACAAAGAAAACAATGTATTCACCAAATTGCTGAACTTGAAGCTAAAAAGGGATCGCGAGAAAGAAGAGCATGCCCAACCATAGTCACAAGTCTTTTTATAGTTATGATTGTTGTCATAGTCAATAAGGTTGACACTTTCAGGAAAAAAGCGAGAAAGGAAACAATACTTCCATCTCCATGTTTAACATAGATAGATCTTCCTTTGTTTTTGGGGGGTGTGAAGTAGTGTCAAACTAAAATACCTAAAAGGTATTAGCTCTCCCTGAAAAAGGAGGTGATCCAACATCACCTAATACTCAAAATACAACAACTATTCTTCCAACCAAAGACCTCATACATTTGCATAAAATATACCATATTTCAAAAATTCAAGAGATAAATATTATTCAAGCATACAAAATCACGAATAAGGTGTAAGGGTTGGGATTCCCAACTTGGCAAACTTCAATTCTTCTATTAACCCACAAATTGTGGGTATCAAATAAGTATTAAATTGCAAAAAGAAGTTTAAGTAGAAAATAAAAATGAGTTCGGTAACTTACCCCAGCAATAGAGAACTTCATCATCGTACTTCAATTGATACAATATAGAAGAATCTTAAAGATGAGATATTGTGATGAACAACGTTTTCAAGAGATGAAACATGAAGGGCGAATCTAAATTAAGAAAAACCCTAATAACTAGTGTTCTTTGAGAAGAAGAGAGGAAGGCAAGGATGAGTAGGAAAAATCTCTAGTCTTCATAAAGTTAATGGGTTTTTATTCACAGACGGTAGGTTTTAAAATCAAAAATACAAAATAGAAAGATAACAGATTAAAAACCGTTGCAAGATAATTTTTCTAAAATCCCATTTTCATAGATCATCCTATTGTGACGGTTATTATTGTTGTCATCATAGGTAGACTTATAGAAACAGCTCCTCTGTTAATGCAACGGTGGAGTTATAAAAGTCTGCTGATAGGTCTATGAGCCTGATGCAACGTTCATAACCTTCGTTATAGACAATCTATGGCAACACTTACATAACTGTTTCGAAATAGTTGTTGCCATAGGTCTAATTTCTAGTAGTGTGAAATCAAGCAAGGAAGTAATGGAAATGAAAATAATGAGAAATTACCTGAGAATCGATGATTTTGGAGAAGGGGGAATTGAGAGAGTTTTGAGAGATGGGTGAGTGAGAAGAGAGAAATGGGAAAAATCCTTTCCTTTTCCCCCTTTACTGTTGCCCGATTTCCCACTCTAACGGGAGATATCCCACTGCAGCGGCAAAGCTGCCGCTCCAGCGGGCAAAACTTAAGGAAAAATTGGGTTTAATATTTGACATTTGCGTGTTGCTACCCTAGCAAGGAAGCCTAGTACTCTTTCCATGTAGTGCTTTTGACCCCTCCATCTAGCGAGTGTCTACCTTTTAGGTCTTCGAATCACTCGGGGTCACAAACTTATGTCGTTTCGTGTAAAAGTTGTATCGTTAGTAGGAAGCGTCCTGAAGTGAGTGTGTGTGATGGTCGAGCCTTAGTCATTCGGAGACGAACGAGTGGTAAATTGATATATATTATAATGACTCAAACCATTGTTATCGGTGAAGAGCAAAATCTGTAAAACTTTTAGACTCTGTACTGCTACAGTGGCATAGATGTCGTTGGCGCGGCGGCGCTGTAGTGGAAACTTACCCCGCTGTAGCGGGATTAGCGATGCGGAATTCGTGTTTACGAGAAATCCTTATTTTTTCATCTTTCTAAAATATCCTAATAGGTCGTAAATTACCCTAGAAACCCCAGAAAAGTTATTTCAAGTTGGGAAAAGGAGGAGAGTGAGCTTTCTATAATGGGGATGGCGGAATCTTGCGAAATCTTTGCCAAATTCACCATATCAAATCTGGAAAAGATGGAAACAAATCAAAACTCTGTACAAATTGATTGGCGCCTAGGTAGGTTAGGTTTTATGTTGAGTAGTAATAAATCCATGATTACCTTGTAATATATGAATTCAACAGTATGAGGTATGTTTAGACCTTCGTACACCGAGTAAATTCCGTGGAAAGTTGCTATAATTTAATGTTTATGGAGTTAGTGTTGTGTTGAGATGATATTTGGTCGAGGTTATTATTTTGTGTTCTTAAATGGGTTTCTTGTTAGGTTATGGTATAATGTTGACAAGGAGTTGTAGTCAGGGTAAAGAAAACTAGTAACGAAACTATGTGATGAAGAACTAGCATTTGCACTTGTGTATTTCGATAAGGAGAAATTGAGGGAACCGATATGTAATTAAGTATGTGACTAGGTGATTACTGTGATTGATGAAGTGATATGTTTTGCTTCGTTGTGATATTTGTATATGTATGCATGTTGCAACAATGGTCTTAGATGTTGAAAGGAGATGTGTGGATATCGATATGATGAAATCATGACTTGATTGTGTGATCTTGATGTGTTATTATGATGTGTGATTGGGATCGACTGCCACGTTCTGGCACTCTAACTTAGATCCGACTGCCAAGTTCCGACATACTAACTGGGATCGGCTGCCATGTTTCGGCACTCTAACTGGGATCGGTTGCAACGTTCCGGCATAAAACTTGGATCTGATTGCCAAATTCTAGCATGCTAACAGTTTCATTTTGGCTCCCTTTAGAAGGGACAACTACTTGTGATAAAAACATGTACAGTGAAATATGATATGCTTAATTTTGTGAGGTGTGTATATGTATCTGCGCATTGGGGGTTAAAGCTATTATCTATTGGAATCTTAAGTGTGGTAGTGTTACTCATAGTATACAATGTGGTTAGTATGTTTAAGATATGATCTATTGGAATCTTAAGTGTGGTAGTGTTACTCGTAGTATACAATGTGGTTAGAATATTCAAGCTATTATCTATTGGAATCTTAAGTATGGTAGTGTTACTCTTAGTATACAAAGTGGTTAGTATGTTTAAGCTATGATCTATTGGAACCTTAAGTGTGGTAGCGGTACTTGTAGTATACAAGGTGTTTAGCGTATTTAGGTTGTAACCTCGTAAGAAAGAGATAGGTGGTAATTGGAAGGTGTCCTAAGTAATGGCCAAGGGTGGAGAAGCGAGGGGTCCAGACATGATCTTTTATTGTTATGTACATATCTTATGAGCTGGGCATTGGGTTGACAGATGATACCTACCGGTACGTGTGGTTGTACTGATACTACTCTTGCTATGTCTTTTTGACATAGTCTGGATGGAGGATTGGTGATTTTTAATTAGGTGAAAACGAACAAATCCTAGAGCAGCTTTGACTCTTCCTTCCGCATAGTGGGAGCTGTGTCCTTTTGTTAAATTGTAATCCTGTTATAATTCTTAGTAGCTCTTGTACCTGTTAGACTAGATTCTTGGGGTTGTCATGTTACTAAAAATGTTTTGACTAGTGCATGAATAAGATGTCATAATAAAGATTTACCCTGCAATATGTCTATTTCCTTAAATTTCCTTGACTTGCCTTCATTTTCTTTAGATTTGAGTGTTATCTAGTTGTCGGGGTATGAGGGTTCTCCTACTTAGGTGTTAGAGTGTGTACCCGCACGGCCCAATGGGTTGGGTCGTGACATCTTGGATCAATATGGCCAAAGATTTTATTAAACAATATGGGCCTCCTAATAGGTTTTTTTATAGGGTGTGGTTCGTTGAAAAGGAAATATATAGAGTCTCCTGAGGGAATTAAAGAGCATGACTCCTAAAAAAAAGTAGCAAAATCAACTTTGGGAAATTACTGTTTGAGTGAGGCACAATCTAGGGACAAAGGGAAGATATTTGTCGCTGAAGCACTAAATGTTCCTCCACTAGTACCTAAAATGGGAAGAACTCAAACCTTCACCCCTTTGAGTAAACCAATCTTATTCATATTTGAAAATCAAGATCATTAGGAATTTCGCAACCAAAGCCTTGTGAAATTCTTTTACATCTTCTAACCCAGCCAAACAATGTATTTTCCATCCATGCATGTTAGGTCACACTACCGATGAGTGTCATTGTTTGAAATAAGAAATCCAAAAGCTATTGAATAATGTTATGATCATTCAAAGAAATGTAGTTTGCCCTCAGTTTGTTTGACATCAACTTTCAGTCGTCATGCCGACTTCAAGTCACAATAAAGCAACTTATCCACTAAGTTAAGAGTTTTTCTTAAGTTTAACATTATCCTTTGATTTCAAGTTTTAAGAAAGTGTTTTTGAACTTGGTTATTACATCACTAAATTTTTTTGCACTCATTTTTATTTTAAAATTAATTAACCTAAGTTTGGTTGGTTAACTACTTTTAACGGATCTTAAAGGATGCCTTACACATTTCCTTTAATATAATTTAGAACCCTTACTTAGAATAACTCAAGATAAGTAGACCTTAATTGAAGTCAATGTTTATATTACTTTGTTAAATATTTTGGTGTCCTAATTCACCGTAATTAATTAGGTGGCGACTTCTTAAGTTAGTTAATAATTTGGAAATCACTAATATGATGTACACGTTTCGATCTCGAGTTAAACTGATGTATAACACATGTCATGCTCATTGCCAGTCATAACAAACCCCAAAAAAGGATTGAAGAAAACATCATTACCTCATGTTCCACTCACCTTAGGAGAAGTGCTAGCAGTAGGAGGATTGGCGGGAGCCTGAGTTTATTGGACAGCAGGGATCATTACAGGACCAACCAAACCCTTCAAGAAAAACATGATCTGTTGTGCTAAGACTGGATCCAAGGGAGCAACAATTGTAGTCTCTACTGGCACCTCTTCCTCTTGTCCAACTTCCTCAACATCTCCAACATCAATATTCTCTTCTATCTCCTCATTATTCGCAGAAGGGTTCTCATTTACAGGAAAAATTTCAATCAAAACCTCATTCCCATCAGGCGCTACTCTTCCACGACCTCTACCCCTTGATCTTCCTCTACCCCTACCTCAACCGCGACTTCTCGCTGCAGGTTCCTCGATTAGAGCATTGATGGGAGCGACGGGATGGACACCGTTGAATCTTGTATTAACCATCAACAGACAGAAGAGTGAAGGAGGTTAGAAACCAATTTGTATCACCCATATACCAATTGGATCCAAGTTATAGAACGAAAGGAGATAGGATAAAATATAGATATTTTCTAAAGTCCTAGAGCCTCTCGAAGAAAAGTAAAGGTGTCCATGTACCGTTCCTCAAGACTATTAGACTCATTTCGGTACATCGAGATCAACAAACCTAGGCTCTGATACCAACTTTGTCACGACCCGAACCGTCATGATTGGCACCCGCACTAATCCTCCTGTGGGAAAACCACTAATACAACCCAAACAAGAACTATACCAAAAACTAAGGAATTTAAGTTATGGAAGCAAGTTAAATAAACTAAGTAAGAAGTTCCCATAAACTTCAACAAAGATTCTAAAGAACTAACTAAACAAATGCAGAAGTAAATAACCTAGAACCTGAAAGTCAATTTACCAAAACTACTAACGATAACCAAGTCTAAAACAAGAAGGGTCATAATCCCAACTATCATAAAACATCTAAATAACTAGTCTAAGTCCGAAATATGGACATAAACTCAAGAGAATCCAAAGCAAACCATAAGATGCTAGCTCACCCTTGAATTCGAAAGCAACGATCACAGATCTTCTAAGCGATGCATGTCAATAGCCACGGAAGATGCCCTATACTAAACAAAAATAAGAGAAAGTGTAGTATCAGTACACAACCGTTGTGTACTGGTAGGATCACGCAACTATCCCACTAAGTGCAACATAAACAAATTAATACAACAACATAACCATGCAATGTTTCAAACATATACAATATTGAATATCACATGCTTCAACAATACACATTTATCTCACAAGTAGTTGGTCTTCTCATGAAACCCAAACTCAAACTGTTAGTACACCAGAACGTGGTACCCGAACCCATAGTTATGCCGGAACGTGGAAATCCGATTCCATTTTTCTGACGAATATGGCAATCCGATCAAGTTAGTTATGCCGAAATGTGGAAATTTCATCCCAGTTAGTTATGCCAGAACATGGTAATACAATCCCAGTTAGTTATGTTGGAACTAGGCAATCCGATCCATCAACACACCACAATCACAAACACAAGTATACTTTCAAGTCATACGATCAAAAAGTGATTCATGGAATATAATTATTCATCTATCTCATTTACAACAAGTGTGAATCAACAACGCAACATTCGCATACATACATGCATCATAATGAAGCAATAACAAGAATACATCACACAATCATAGAATCACAACCATCACCTAACTCAAAACAAGCTTGAAACCCTAAGAATCTTGATCCTTCTCTTTTCAGAATCATTCTGCTTGTTCTAGGTCTAGAAACAATCAATAAAATACCAAAACAATACACATTCCCTAATTACCCGGATCTCTAACAATTCTATGAACCCTAGATCATACCCATTATCCCAAGTATCCAAAATAGGGTTGTTTTCACCATAGAATCTATAAATAAATCTTTCTCCATCAATTTTTATCCCTTCTATTACTTTCTACGGATTGAAAAATGGATTGGAGGAGTGAAAAGCTTACTTTTAGCCTCAACAATGGTAAAAAAATGAGTAGGAGTCTCTTGGGGTTCGTCCCTTAGCTCTAAAAATAGAAAGGTTCCAAATAATGTCATTTATGGGTATATTAAAGACATTAAGTCGCGTCTCGCCCTCCACAGCTACCCTCATCCCGCTGTAGCGGCCTCACCAGAGCGGCAGAAATACCTGCCAAGCCGGAATTCTCGAACCACTAAGCTATTCCAAGAATACCAAAATCCCATTTCACAACACACGACTAAACCACGACACTTAGAAAATACCTTCCACGCCAAGATCAATTTCCAAAGTTCTACTCGCCCGAATTTGATTTCGTTAAGCCGTACGGATTCGTTAACGAGTTATTTAACTACCCTTGCAATCTAAATCATAAATGATTCACCCGATTGTTATCATATTTTCCCATACCTCAAAGACTCCGATTTTGTCCAAATTTGGACTAGGTTGGAAAAAATTCAAATACTACGAAAAAGTTTTCCGACCCAAAATTTTCCCCCGTTTGCTTTTCTATAACGACGGAACCCGATTGTTACCCTGCAATTCACTCCTATGTAAAAAGATGTACTCGAATGTTTAACATATAAATACAATTCTTGATTTCTATCATTCTTTAAGTGAGGATTATACACGGTATCAAAGCTCATAAACTCTTCTTCTCGCCCAGTATTAAATCTAAAGTAACCACACACTACAAAAAAAAGTGTGTATTGCACAAGAATTTTTATGGGGATTGTACACAAAATTTTAGTTTCCTATGATTTTTCTACAATAAAATTCAATGGTAAAACCTTTGTAAGTAATTATTTCCTACAAATTTTAAAATTCTCAAGTAATTTACCTAAGGACTAAAATTTCTCATGTAAATTACTTAATACTTACAAATTTTCTTGTAAACATACCTCAAAAATTAAGGGTAAAATTAACAAAAAAAATACATTTGTCACGATCCGAGGGCACCCCCAAGTGGTGACGCGGTGTACTTGACCTCTCGAAGGTCTTGTACAAGCCTCTTAGCTTTCATCCATCACATAGGTATGAAAAGTAGTGCGAAATTAAAAAATTTCACAATATAATCAATAAGAAACTCTTTCATCAAATGTAACAAACGAAGTCTCATCATCACAAGCCATCTTAGACACGTCTTATTATCATCGGCTCACGGACCTTACATAGAAAAGAAACTCATAGTATAATACAAGTCTTTAATGAAAGAAAACTAGAAACATAGTCCATGTCCTCGAACATGTGAGGACATACCAATCTTGAGAGAACTCTACTTCCCAAGCTTCAGCTTCTAGAAATCTTCACTTCCTTCCACCTATACATTTAGAAATACAGAAGAATATGGAGTTAGTTTATAATGTACTAAATATGGCGATATTCAAAAACATGCTTCAAAGAGGACATCTTAGTTAAAACATATTTTTCATGCTATTTTGGTAAAACCTCATGAATCAAATGTACAAGACATCATATAAGTCATCACTAATATACAAGGTAATACTTTCATAATTCTCAACATATAGCCATTTTCATTAAGTAGACCATTAGTCATTTAGAATCTCCATCCAAAGTTATCCTAAGACCCACCCAGGTAAGACATGAAGAGACCTCTCAAAAAACCTCTTCAATACACACACAGGTGATCCTTAAGACTACCAAAGATAACGATACTTCATTTTTCATCACAACTCAACAAGTCAACATTCATTACTAGAGGAAACATTCATGAATTTAAGAACATCACATAAAGACAATCCTCCAAGCCAACCCCCAAGTTACCCTAGTGCAATGTGAAAGTAGCATCTCATACTACTACTCCCACCCAGTTGGTGCTCCTTGGGAATCACCCCAGACTAGGTACATCACATTCAATCATTTACATAGCTTTCATCAACATTAGACATAAGACTTCATTAACATTAGACATATAATCAACATGCATCAGTAACAACATATAGTAACACATTCATTCATTTTCATTACAAGGACATACCAAGACTCCTTTCAAATGTCTACTTGTGCAATGGATAGATGGAGTCTCATTCCACCACCTACCATACCCTTAGGAAGACCTAGTTCATTACATCCATTCCTAATCATGATCATACCATATTCATCATAATCCACACACAATCATACTTCAATTAGACATAGTATCTTTAGGACACACATCCATAACTTCATAAGACATCTCTATGCGTATACATCCTAACATCACTTTACTTCACATTCAATGCCTTCAAGACCATAATCGCAATTCACATATATATTCATATATATCAAGTAAACACCGCCACCATAAGTGGACCATACCACACAAGATCTATTCAATAAGAACTAGACAATTTAGATCAACTTACCCTTCATCCAAACCTTGATCACCTTTACTCAATTCTCTAACAATTCATCATAATTAGGCATAATTGACAGTAGATAATCATAATGCAACATAGTATAAACACAATTCTAACACTATCCAATCACATTCTCAAACTCAATTCATAAGCCAAAATTAGAGGATTAGGATGATCATGGGTCCATGGAGTTTTTTATTATAAAATGATCAATTAACATTGGAAACATCATAATTCATCCATTAAAATCTTTTCATGCAAGAACACATGCTTAGAATTCGAAATAGGAGATTTTAGGATTTTAAAACCTTTTGAAAAAACTTTTGGATTGGCTCCTTAAATGAGAAAAGAATCAGGGATGAATTACCATATCTTATTAGAAGAAAACCCACAATACTAATGATTCAATAGACTACATTGATACTCATTGTTTTAACAAAATCAGAAAGAAACTCCTTCATTTGATGGTAAAAAAAAATAAAAAAAAATAAAAAAACAAAGAAGAAATATCTTACCAAATCATGTGACTTTTTTCATATTTATTTATTATTATTGTCTTTCCCACAACTTTTCGTCAGTGTTAACTCATGGAAATCGTTAGAAAAATACGAGTGTGAATTTATAAATAATTTGCTACAACTTGTTCACCAACTCTTTCTTATGTGGTACCTCGAATTTCGTTGAACTTTGAACTTAAGCAACTAATGTAAATAACCCTGAAACTTTTTAAGAAGAAGAAGAGTAGAAAACTTTTTAAAAAAATCGTAGTTTAAAAGTGAGAGGAAGCCCCTCTATTTATAGCTAGCAAATAGTAGTATGAATAAGTGTTAATTGTGCCTTATAGGAAAAGTTACAACCTTTCTAAAAAGTCACTGCTCATCGGAAAAATCACAACCTTTCGAAAAAGTAACAACTCATCGGAAAAGAGACAATCCTTTCGAAAAGTCTCACCCGTTTAAAAAAATCACAACCCTTCAGAAAAGTCATAACTCATCGAAAATGTCAAAACCCGTCAAAAAAGTCACAATCCTTTTTAAAAGTCACAATTATTTATAAATAACTAAATTAATAAATAAAATAACTGAGTAATTTTAATTGCGGGTATTATAGTAATTTGACATTCAATTTAGGAGGTCATGATTTTAAGAAAGTATATTTGAAGTAATTTCTCCTTGAAATTACATTCAATCGATGTTCTTAGTCATAGTAGTATAAATGCTATTACCAAACATGGGTTGTGGTGCACTGGTGGGAGTGCTTCACCCTTAACCAGAGGTCTCGGGTTCGAGCCCTGGGTATGGAGAAAATCCTGTTGGGAGCGCCACCCCCGAATGGACGCTATCATGCGCGATCCGAATTTAGTCGGAGCTCCAATGTGGGCTTCGGACACCGGGTGAGAAACCAAAAAAAAAAGTAGTATAAATGCTATTTTTTTTGTATCTTCCTTCGATGTGGTACAAAAGGTACTAGTGACATTACACCAATTTTGATGTCGTCCTCCGATATGGTTTCGGGCGATTTTTTTTTAAAATATATATGAAACCATCCGTAGAGAGTAGGGGGAGCAATATGTGAAGTCTCACCATTTTTTGCATATATTTTGAATATTCTTTTAGAAGTCATTTTTATCGGAATTAGACAATTTCTTAGTTTTCATCTGTGTTAGCTCATGAATATATTGATGATATGGCTTGGGAACGATTTTTATTTTTTTTTTGCAAAACCTTTACTAAATTCTCCGTAGGGAGTTGGGGGAGTAGTACATGAATATATCAAGAAAGTATTCTGGACATTCCAAAATAGTATAGTGAACAACTATTATTGAACGGAAAAAATATTTATTTTTTTTATTAAAAAAAATCCTCTTACTTGAATTTTGATTATGCACGCTGTCAATAAATAATTAAATATCGGTGAAATTATTCGAAGTGTGTCAAGAAATACCTTATCTTGAAAAATGAAAAAATGATGAAGGACCATTTTGTAATTCAAATTGATAAGGACTTGTCCAATATATTACGGACGCACCGACCATAGATTCAGCGACATCAAATAACAGAAGCTAGAAAAGTCAGACAAGTTTCATTATATTTTATAAGAGTTTGTTTCTCTTTGATACCAACAGTCAAACTCACATCACATGCAACTATTCTAATTCAATGAATACACTGTTGGACAAAATGATAATCACACCCAGAATAATGTCCAAACTAAATAGCAATAGGAAGAGAGTAACAACGACACCAAATATTAAAATGGGTAAATATGATATCCGAATAAGTAATACAATAATATTGATGAAAAACTTGGTAGTGTCAAAAGACTACTACTCAACACTCTTTTATTTCTTACAACTCACAATAATATTATTTGCACACTATTTTCTCACAAACTAAGAAGTAGTTTGTGGATTACTCTCTCTACTCTCTATTGCTTCTCTATTTTGGTGTGTCTTCAAGTGTTCAATTACTACTCTATTTATAGAGTTTTTGGAACACTTGTTTACATCATTAATGACATAATGTGATAGCCAATTTCAACAAAAAAAATTGACTGTCTAACTCTACCAAACTAATACCAAACTTTGACTACCTACTTCCACAAATGTGGCTACCAACTTTCACATTGGTGGCTACCAATTTTCACATTTGTGGCTAGTAATTTCAACAAGTATGGCTGCAAAATTAATTACTGCCAAGATTTATTTCCACAAATCTCTCCCTTAATTTTGATTTTTCTTCTTTACTCCAAGGCTTGATCTCAATCTCTGAAAATCTTAAAACTTGAGAGGCTTTGTAAAAATATCCGCAACTTGATCATGAGATTTCACATACTTGAGCTCTACCTCTTTCTTGGTAATGCATTCTCGGATAAAGTGATACCTTGTGTCTATGTGCTTGCTTCGATCATGATACACTGGATTCTTTGCTAGTGCTTGCGCAGATTTGTTATCAACACAAATCATTGTGGCTTCAATTTGTGACAAATTGAGTTCCTTCAATAACCGTCTCAACCAAATAGCATGACATGTACATGATGTCGCTGCCACATATTCAGCTTCACAAGTCGAGAGAGTAACAATTGATTGTTTCTTTGAACTCCAAGAAATAACACAATCACCCAAGAAAAACACAAAACCAGATCTGCTTTTTCTATCATCAACATTTCCCGCATAATCACTATCACAATATCCCACAAGATTAAAATTATCGGAAGAAGAATAAAATAGCCCAAGGTCGATTGTACCTTTTAGGTAGCGACGAATTCTTTTAGCGACCTTCAAGTGAGTGGAGGTAGGAGCTTCCATGAATCGACTTACTACTCCAACTGCAAAGACTATATCTGGTCTCGTACATGTCAAGTACCTCAGACTTCCTACGAGACTTTTGAACAAAGTGGAATCCACTTCTTCTCCATCATCAAATTTTGACAATTTTGTTCCACTTTCCATTGGGGTGTTCACAGGGTTGCAATCAAACATGTTGAACTTCTTCAAAATCTCCTTTGTATAGCTTTCTTGAGATATGAAGATGCCTTCCTCCATTTGCTTGACTTCTAGGCCCAAGTAATATGACATGAGCCCTATGTCTGTCATGTCAAACTCAAGGGACATAGCTTTCTTGAAAGCTTCAAATAAAACTGGGTTGTTACCCGTTAGAATGAGATCATCAACATAAAGACAAACAAGCAGAATATCTCCATTAGTATGAACTTTAATATAAAGAGCATATTCATGGAGACAACGAGTAAACCCATTGTCTTGAAAGTATTTGTCAATGCGACTATTCCAAGCTCGTGGAGCTTGCTTCAACCCATATAAGGCTTTCTTCAACCTCAACACCTTATCTTCATGATTTTTAACCACAAAACCCAATGGTTGCTCAACATAGACTTCTTCTTCAAGATATCCATTCAAGAATGCCGATTTGACATCTAGTTGATGGATCTTCCACTTCATTTGCGCCGCTAAAGAGATCAATAGATGGATTGTCTCCATGCGGGCAACAGGCGCATAAACTTCTTCATAGTCGATGCCATGCCTTTGTTTGTAGCCTTTAGCCACAAGTCTTGCCTTGTATCTTTCTACTTCTCCATGGGCATTTTTCTTCATCTTGTATACCCATTTGACTCCAATTGCTCGATGGTCCTTTGGAAGAGTTGTCAACTCCCAAGTGTTGTTCTTCTCTATTGATTGGATCTCTTCCTCCATGGATTTTCTCCACCTTTTGTCAGTAACAGCTTCATCAAAATTCATTGGTTCACTATCAGCAAAAAGACAACACAAAAAATCAAAATTAGTAATTTCTTCTATGTCATCATAGAGTTCTTGAATGTTCCTCACCTATGTGGTCTTTCACTTGAACTCACTTGAGAAGATGGAGATGCAATATTTGCTGGTGAAGGAGGCGGGGTTGCATCCTGTGCCATGGTCTCCTGTTCTTCTTCATCTCCGAAGTATGGAAGAAAATCATATGTTTTTTCTTCTGGAGCCTCCCAATTCCATGATGCTTCTTCATCAAATTCAACATCACGACTCACCACCACCTTGTTATTGCTTGGATTGTACAATTTGTAGCCTTTTGAACTTGCGTCATAGCCAACAAACACATACTTGACACTCCGATCGTCAAGTTTAGCTCTCCCTTGATGTGGAACATGAGCATATGCTATGCTCCCAAAGATTCTCAAGTGCTTAACACTTGGCTTTCTTCCGCTCCATGCTTCTTGAGGTGTTTGATCTCGTACATTTTTTGTTGGAGACCTGTTGCTCAAATAAACTGCACAAGAAACAGCCTCGGCCCAAAATTCTTTTGGTAGATGTTTAGCTTTCAACATACATCTAGCCATATTAAGAATTGTTCTATTCTTTCTTTCTGCAACTCCATTTTGTTGTGGCGAGTAAGGTACCGTTAGAGGGCGACGAATTCCATGAGATTGACAAAAGTCATTAAATTCTTTTGAAGTGAATTCGCCTCCTCTATCAGACCTTAATGCTTTTATTTCATAGCCACTTTCTTTTTCTACAAGTGCTTTGAAATTTTTAAAGGCAACAAAAACTTCAGATTTTTGCTTCAAGAAGTATACCCAAGTCTTTCTACTGAAATCATCAATAAAGAGCAAGAAATATTTTCTTTTACCAAAAGAAGGTGAATCGATTGGACCACAAACATCGGTGTGAACAAGTTGGAGTGGCTTACTTTTTCTTGATGTAGTCTCCTTTGGGAAACTCCTCCTTGCATGTTTTCCAAGAAGACAAGCTTCACACAATTGATTTGGATGGTTGATTGGCGGTATCCCATCAACCATGTTCTTGTCTCCCATTGATTTGAGCGCTTCAAAGTTCAAGTGCCCAAATCTCATATGCCAACACCATGAGTCATCTTGCACATTAGCCTTCAAACACTTTGCATAGATAGTTTGAAGATTCAAAGGAAACAACCTATTCTTTGCCATATGAACTTTAGCAATTAAGTTGTTACTTGAATCTCTTAGCCAAAGATGCATATTTTTCATATGAATATCATATCCTTTTTCAAGAAGTTGACCCAAACTCAAAATATTACTTTTCAATTTTGGCACATAATAAACATTGGTAATCAATTTATGACCACCATCTTTACAGGATATCAGAATCGTACCTATCCCTTCAATTTGGATCTTTGAGGTATCGCCAAAAGACACATTACCTTTCACGGTCTTCTTTATCTCCACAAATTTATCTTTCTGGCCACACATATTGCTTGCTCCATTGTCAAGATACCATGAGCTGCAATCATCTTTATCTTCTTCTTTGAGTGTTAATAACAGTGTTGACTCATCTTCATCTTTGTTGTTGTTAACAAGATTAACTTTCTCTTCAACATTACTACGACATTCCCAAGAGTAATGTCCCATTTTATGACAGTTATAACACTCAATTTTAGATTTGTCATACCTGATTTCATTTGTACCTTGATAGGCTCCACGTCCTCTGCCTCCTCGTTGACCACGATCACGACCTCTGATTGACTGGTGACCTTTATCTTCATTGTTGAAATAATTGGTGTAACTTCTTCCTCTTCCACGACCTCCACGGCCTCTCCATTGTCCATTTCCTTTGTAACTTTTCTCACCTTCAAATCCTTTGAAGGATGCATGAGTTTTAAGAAGCTGCTCTAGTGGCTCTTCTTTTCTCCTTTTCATTTTCTCTTCATGGGCTAGTAAAGAACCTTCCAATTGTTCTACCGTCATAGAGTCTAGATCTTTAGACTCCTCAATAGCACACACCACATAATCAAATTTAGGTGTTAAAGAACGAAGGATCTTTTCTACCACACGCACATCATCTACTTTCTCTCCGTATCTTCTTAATTGATTTACAACAGCAATCAATCTTGAGCAGAAATCCGAAATGGATTCGGATTCTTTCATTTTTAAAACTTCAAACTCAGCCCTTAGAGTTTGAAGTTTTATCTTCTTTACTTTATCAACTCCTTGGAGAGAATTTTGTAAAATCTCCCACGCCTCTTTTGAGGTGGTTGCATCAGCCACCTTCTCAAACATGCCATCATCCAAACATTGATTGATAAGAGTGAGGGCCTGTTGATCTTTCTTTCTTGTCTTTAACAAGACCTCCTTTTCATTTGAGGGCAAAGTTTCCTCATTTGCGGGTTTTGTATACCCTTTGTCTACAATATCCCAAACATCTTGAGAGCCAAGAATAGCTTTCATTCGTAGACACCATTTTTCATAATTTTCTCTTGTGAGACGGGGGTATTGAAAGGACAACGGACTATTATTTGTCATGGCTCTGATACCACGTTGTTGGACAAAATGATAATCACACCCAGGATAATGTCCAAACTAAATAGCAATAGGAAGAGAGTAACAACGACACCAAATATTAAAATGGGTAAATATGATATCCGAATAAGTAATACAATAATATTGATGAAAAACTTGGTAGTGTCAAAAGACTACTACTCAACACTCTTTTATTTCTTACAACTCACAATAATATTATTTGCACACTATTTTCTCACAAACTAAGAAGTAGTTTGTGGATTACTCTCTCTACTCTCTATTGCTTCTCTATTTTGGTGTGTCTTCAAGTGTTCAATTACTACTCTATTTATAGAGTTTTTGGAACACTTGTTTACATCATTAATGACATAATGTGATAGCCAATTTCAACAAAAAAAATTGACTGCCTAACTCTACCAAACTAATACCAAACTTTGACTACCTACTTCCACAAATGTGGCTACCAACTTTCACATTGGTGGCTACCAATTTTCACATTTGTGGCTAGTAATTTCAACAAGTATGGCTGCAAAATTAATTGCTGCCAAGATTTATTTCCACATACACTTCTAAGAAAATGACAAAATAATTAATTATGTTAGGGTAGGTCCAAAATGAACATTTTTGCATACTTCATAACAAGTTTGGTCCATAAATGTAAACAATCCTCTAGATCGTTTTACATTTTTCGCCTTTGTTTACTTCTTATTTAACACTTCTCGTAGTATTGATTATCTATTTATGACTTACCGAAATGTATGACATTTTCAAAGGTGATTGGATGTGTGCTAAGAGAGTTTGCGAATTTTGAATGTTTAGAACTTAAAAAGGTCGACTAAAATAAATATTGTTTCAATATGTGAGTTCATACATTTTTATTTATTTCTGGAGTTCCATATGCAACTTACTTCTGCTACTCCCTCCATTCTAATTTATGTGATAGTGTTTCACTAATACTAAATTTAGCAATAAAAGAACGACTATTAAAATTTACGATGACACAACTATTTTTAATTTTAGATATCCGAGTCATGTTTTTACACTTTTAGTAGCTCGAGATAATTATTTGAAATTTATCTAATGGTAGCTCCAGATAATCTATACAATCATTGATAGTACAATAAAAGAAAAGTATTTCATCGAAATTTTCACGTTTGAACTCTTATTATGCCAAATCAAATGTAAAAGGGGAAAAGGGAAAATTTTAATACAAAATCGCAGCAAAACACCGATTGAAAGTTGAAGATTTTGTATCTCCAAAAATTTCTCAACTACGATAATTTTTTTATCCTAAAGCTAAAGGTAATTAAGTCATTAGTAAAACACACGTTTTATATTTCTCTTATTTCTAATATTCCCTTCTATTTCTAAAAATCTCTAAAATTCTTTATTTCTTTAATGTATTCGAGCTACATATTAATGTATCCGAGCTATATATTATGTATCCAGTTTATTTTATAATGTATCCGAGCTAATTTTTAATGTATTCGAGCTAGTTTTTAATGTATCCGAGCTACATATTATGAATACGGTTTATGTTATAATGTATCTGTAATACTTTTTAATGTATCTGAGCTACATATTATGTATCCGGTTTGTGTTACTTTTTAAGGGATTAATGTTATTATAAACTAAAGAGGCATAGATTGTAATCTCATATCAAAACTATGTGATTCCGGAAATCCATTTATATATATATATATAATAACTTCTATTTAATGTATGGGGACAGTTGGTGGGAAATGGAATAATGTTTTGGCATTTGTTACCTTACCTGGAAAATGGAATAGTTTATTTGTTTCATTTATTATATTATGGAAACAAATAAAATAACCTGATATTATTACTTGCCTTACTTTCTTAGATTCACTTTTTTATATAAAAAAATTACTTACCTTACTTCTTAAATTTACTTTCTTTTATATTAAATTGCTTACCTTACCTCTTAGATTTACCTTCTTTATATTTACTATTTAGCTTATTTCTTAGATTTGCTTTTTGTCTCAATATTGGGGTTTTCCTATAAATTAATTGTTGAGTTATTATTGTTTACAAGTTACAAAATAACTATTGTATTGAAGAAGTGCATTTTGAGCTATCAAGAACTAGGTATATTTAATATTCTACCTTTGTGTCGTATTTTTTTCCTTATATATTGTTACTGTTGATATTTTTTATTTTGTAAGTATAATATTTTTATTTTAATAATTATTAGAATGTATAATCAATTTGATTTTTCAAAAAGAGAAAGAAAGAGCAAGTAATTACTTGTTCTTTAATAAACAAGTATAATCAATTAGACTTCGTAGTGGCTAATGGTAGATTTTAGTAATTTCGAGGCTTGGAAAATTTTCCGAGTCAGTGTGATTTAGTTTGGATAGTTTTAAAATATCTATGATTGATAACGAAATTCGTAAAAATATATTTTTTTACCTCTAATACTTTTAATAAAATTTGATGTTATGACGTGATAGAGTAGAATTTTATTGCTGAATAATGTTATAGACTTAATTTTCACCTTCCTTCGAATTATATTTACCTAAGTTATGTTGACACTTATTTTATGTTATATTGGAATTTTACATAAAAGTACCATATTAAGCTTCTTCTGTTTTTTTTTCTTTTTGGAATTTTTAATTATTTAGGTTATAATTTTTTATTTTTATTTATTTATTTTTTGTACTAGTAACTTGCTATTTCACATTGATATTTTCATCTTCACTTACAATTGATAGATATCTTTTTTAAAACGGAAAAGGGTCAAAAATACTCTTAAACTATCTGAAATAGCTTAGATATATCCTTAAACTATATTTTGGCTCAAAACTACCCTTTCCGTCAAACTATTGGGTCAAAAATGCCCTTCTAATTAACGGAAATTGTTAAATGCCACGTGGATGCCACATGAATGCCACATGGCACGCCAATGAATTTCCACTGCCACATAGACTAAAAGGAAAAGGGTCAAAAGTACCCTTAAACTATCCCAAATTGCTCATATTTACCCTTAAACTATATTTCGGCTCAAAACTACCCTTCCCGTCAAACTATTGGGTCAAAAGTGACCTTCTTATTAGCGGAAGTTGTTAAATTCCACATGTGCCACATTGACAAAATCCCTAAATCTTAAGTACTCATTTTCCCCTCATTTCATTATTTTCCAGAAACGATTTCACCCCTTCTCCCTCATTTCGCGGCTAAGGTTTCACAATTTTCTTCGTCGCTGGGTTTCAAAGTGGATATTCGTGGTTGTAGGTTAGTAAACTTTTTTCTTATTTTGTTGTGTTTACAACCACGAAATTCCACTTTGAAACTCAGCTCCGAAGAAAGTTATGAAACCTTGGCCGCAAAATGACGGTAAAGTTGTGAAATTCTAACTATCTTACTTTGAAATCGTAAATGTAATAAAATAAGAAAAAATATTTACTAACCTACGACCATGAATATCCACTTTGAAACTCAGCCTGAAGAAAGCTACGAAGCCTTAGCTGCAAAATTAGGGGAAAGTTGTGAAATCCTAACTATCATGCTTTGAAATCGTAAACATAATAAAATAAGAAAAAATATTTACTAACCTACAAGCATGAATATCCACTTTGAAACCCAACCACGAAGAAAAGTATGAAATCCTAATCGCGAAATGAGGGAGACGGGTGAATATATCATTTATGAAAATAATGAAATAAGGGGGGAAGTAATTAGGATTTAGGGATTTAGTCTATGTGGCAGTGAAACCTTATTGGCATGCAATGTGGCATCCACATGACATTTAACAACTTCTGTTAATAAGAAGGGTACTTTTGATTCAATAGTTTGACAGGAAGGGTAGTTTTGAGCCGAAATATAGTTCAAGGGTAAATATGAGCTATTTCAGATAGTTTAAGGGTATTTTTGAACCTTTCTATTTAGTGTACGTGGCAGTGGAATCCTATTGGCATGCAATGTGGCATCCATATGGCATCCACGTGGCATTTAACAACTTCCGTTAATAAGAAGGGTACTTTTGACCCAATAGTATGACGGGAAGGGTAATTTTGAGTCAAAATAAAGTTTAAGGGTATATATGAGCTATTTCGAATAGTTTAGGGGTATTTTTGAGCCTTTTCCGTTTTTAAAAATAGATGTATCAATAGTGTTATGAAATATTTATTATTTTCAAATATTAAGTCCATGTGTTCTTTTAATTTTTACAATTAGTTAAATTGAAAATATTTCTTTTATGTTTACACAAAATTAGTTACAAATATTTGATTATTAATTTAATATATTTTCAAGAAATACTATGTGTCTTAAATATTTAATCTAATATTATTTATTAGGACATGTACTTATCAAATTTTAATTCTTTATTTTTGATAAATACTTTTATATTTTAATCAATTTAACTGTGTCATTATATTTGTACCATCAAAGATATTCTTGTAATTATCCTGTCATTAATTTATGACGAACAAAAATGTGTAATTTCAATATTAAGTAATTACTAAGCTATGTGATACGTAACCTCACCAATTTCACTTACCATGTGGCAGCTTCCCAAATAGACACTTCAGTATTTATTCTCCTTATTACATGGAAAAAATTTCAGGATAACTAAAATTTAATGAGAAAGAATCAAGATTATAAAAGAGATAAATGCAATTCTACTCCAATTAATTAGAGATCCTTGTCGAGATTGGCAAGTGCAATCAATAAGATAATCCAAAATTTTATGTATTAATTAAAAAATATTTTTTTGTTAATTAGATTTGTCTCCTTCTCTATATATAGATTTCAAATCTATTTTCTTCTCACATAAATTTATTTGTGATCGATATAAGATTTTTGAAAAAGGAGAAAAAGATGTGTGGAACAGATGGTTGCCTTGTCAAGTGTTCTTCAGCTCCTTGTGCAACTCCAGAAAATGATACTAAGGACACTTTCACCACTATTAATCTAGATCAGTAAGTATTCTTTTACAAATTTAATTCATTTTTCATTAGAATGTATGTTTCATATAAGTTATATCCTTATGATCTTGGTCAATTCTCCCGATTCAATTTTTTATATATGAAATCGTCAATTTTGATATATTCAATGTAGAGTGTTTTTTTTTATGTTTCTAGAGATTAGATCCATTTTCAAAAAATTTGTAGAAATGTTACAAATTGATGTTGGAATACTAATATGGGATTTGATTTTTGTTGTGTGTATAGTGGTGATCCAATAATTTATGAGCCATATTGGAGAAAAATAGGGAACAAGTGTGGCATAACATTCAATGGTGATGATTCATTGAGTTATTTTGCTAATGGTAAGAGCTTGTGTTGGTTCATGGAGTCGAAACTAGAGGAACAAATTAAGAGGCTGCACAATATAGTTGGAAATGCAATTGTGGATGATCATTATATTGTTGTTGGCACTGGATCAAGCCAGCTTATGCAAGCTGCACTTTATGCTCTTTCTCCTACTGATCAGCTTGAGCCTGTCAGTGTAGTTTCAGCTACACCTTTTTATTCGGTACACGTTTACACAATATATTTTGTATTTAATTGTGATTAACGTCCTACCCTATGCATGATAAATTTAGTGGTCAAAATCTGAAAAATTATTAAAAGATGTTGTTTAATAAGGTTTTAAGACTCAATACGGCTAATGATTCTTTTTTACTTAGGTATTATTTTAACATGTCTAATGCATGTTGATCAATCTATAATAAAAGTCAACAAAACAAGGTGTTTAATAATGTTTCACTTATATTAACATACCATGTTTCTCGCTGTGACAATGTTGGTTACTTACATTGTATCATAATATAATATAGGAACATGGTTCATGCAAAGATTTGCACTACATGCTAAAAAATTTACCTATATTAAATAGTCACATGGTTCTTGGTACATGTTAGATCCATTAATTATATATAACATAAATCATAATTATTTTTCTTATAATTTAAGTAATTACTAGGCCACACCCTTAAATACAACGTGATATATAATTCTTGGAACACATCATGTGACTTAGTTAGTCTACTTTAAAAGCGACATTTCTTGATTAATTACAAAGTAATTATCGTATTGCAGGCTTATCCAGAAGTGACTGATTTTGTGAGGTCAGGACTACACAAATGGGCAGGAGATGCAAGAGATTTTGAGAAAAGTAGATCTTATATTGAGTTCATTACATCTCCAAATAATCCTGACGGGGTTATTAGAGAGCCTGTAGTCAATGGAGATCAAGGAAAATTAATCTATGATTTAGCTTATTATTGGCCACAATACACTGCTATTACCATACCTGCCAACCATGATGTTATGCTCTTCACTATTTCCAAATGTACTGGTCATGCTGGTTCTAGAATTGGGTAAGTTTTTCGAACATTAATCACAAAATAAAGTACATCAACAACTATTTTTAGCTTCAAAGTGTCAATGATTGATTCTACCAACTCAAATCTATAGAAGTTTACAAATTTCAATTTCTCACTTATTATAATTTGATTTACATGCAGTTGGGCACTTGTTAAGGACAAAGAGGTGGCAAGAAAGATGACAAAGTTTATGGAGATTAGTACAATTGGTGTATGTAAAGAAGCTCAACTTAGAGCTGCTAAGATTCTTAAAGTGGTCTCTGATAGTTGTTTGGATCCCATAATGAAAAATTTCTTTGAATATAGTCAGTCTCTTATGACTAACAGGTGGCAGAGGTTAAGACAAGTTGTTATGGGCAGTGACTTTTTTGTCCTCCAGAAATACCCTCTTCAATATTGTCTTTTTACAAAAGACTTTTGTGAAACACACCCTGGTAATAACAAAAATATTACAATGTTTGAGTGTCACGTTTAAGATTATAAGCATGATGATGTTATCGATCTATATTTTAAAAAAGTTTTCTTTTCTTTTGAATTTGAAATTCTTATTGCTTTCTGAAACAGCATTTGCATGGCTAATTTGCAAAGGAGGTGAAGAGGAGGATTGTCAAAAGCTTCTTAAAGAACACAAGATTCATACAAGGAGTGGAAGAAGATTTGGAAGTGATTTAAGAAATGTTAGGGTAAGTATGTTGAGTAGAGATGAAGACTTCAACATCTTTCTGGAGAGGCTTATGGCTATTCGAGGACCTACAAATTGATTAAGAAACATTTATGCATGAAATATTACTTAGTTAAATTAAATAAATATCAGCTTTTAGAAAAAAATTCTAGGTATAAGTGGTAATAGGTAGAATTTATAGTGTCATTTTATTTTTTGCAACAATGGAACTTTGATTTTTAATGTGTTGAAGAGTAGAATATTTTTTTGAATTGATGGAACTTCGTTGATTAATGCCAAAAAAGTTTCTAAAATAGAAGAGGGCTGATAATAGTACGTTTTGGTCTCATGTTGTTTTGATTTTTATGATGTTAGATTGAGAAATATCTAATCTTCAATTAGTTTAAGTGTGTTAAAATATGATATATTTGGATTATTTTTTAGAATTGTATTATTATTAAATATGAAGTAAAACTACAAACACAACATGATATATTGATAATTAAGTAATATAATTAATTAAAATTAAATATATTTAATCAGATATCATAAGGAAGGATCAAAAGTAAAATTAATTTATTATTATTAATATAGGAGAAAAAAGAAAAACTAAAATCATGGGTGTGAACAAAATTTTCAAATACTCACCTTAGTGGACAAAAATTAAATGTGCAATAGAATATTATAAAAGCAAACATATAAGGAAGGATCAAAAGTAAAATCAATTTATTATTATTAATATAGGAGAAAAAAGAAAAACTAAAATCATGGGTGTGAACAAAATTTTCAAATACTCACCTTAGTGGACAAAAATTAAATGTGCAATAGAATATTATAAAAGCAAACCTAAATTACTTTAGTAGACATTAAATGTGCAACAAAGTATTGATCATTGAATCACATGGTGTGTATATATGACTAATTAAACATTTATATGCATGAATCTTCTTAATCAACATGGGACCTAATAGAGTTGAAGTTAATGTTAATGTGATGAAAATAATAATTGACATAGTGAGTTTATCATTTTATCAGTATTAATTATGAAGTAGATGAATTAAAAACTTAAGATTTTTTACAAATTCTATATTTTTTAAAGTAATGAATTGAGGGTATAATATGTAAAAAAAATTATCCTTTCTTGATTTGTTAAAATGGACAAATAATTTAGGTACAACTAGAAAATGAAAAGTTGACACTTAATTAGGGACAAAGAGAGTATGTAACAAAAGAAAACCTAGTAAATTTCCTCACATCATGATAATGCAGATTGAGATACATCGTATTATGCTGGTGCAGAGAAGAAGGATGATAGGTTCTTGTGTCTGACTTGGGGTCGCTAACTATCCTATATGACAGGTGGGTTCATGCAGCCTAAGTTGTTTGGATTCTTCAAAAATGTCAATGTGTGTGTGTCAGATTCTTCTAAAGCAATTTATTTTTGGAGAATTCGACACTGTTAATATATTGAAAGTGAAGAGTTGGTGAAACTTAGGATGCAGCCTGAAATGCTTGTTATAATCTTTTTTTTTTTTGCATATTGTTGTTCTTGTTTTTTGTGTGCAAAATTTGATGGAATTTAGGCATTCCCAATCTGGACAAATTTATGAACAAGGTTGAACTTTTTGGCTTCTCTGCTTAGTTTCAATTCTATGTTGTCCGAACTCTCCAAAAATGTTGTGATACTTGTCGGATCCTCCAATAAAAGCACTATTTATCTGGTATTTTTGAAGAGTGAGCAACGTAGTACTTTTTTTGGAGGATCAAACCTATCTGACATTTGAAAAGAATCTGAGCAACGTAGAGTTTCGTTGCATTTTAATGCATGTTTTGTGAATGGTTAATTTATTCTTTTCTATTTTTTTTAAGCAGGGCATTATACCTTAATTTTCAACCTCCACACTCTTATGTCTTCAATGAGCTGATGTTATATCATTTCTTGCCTTACCACTTGACCTCAATACTTTTTAGACACTGTTACAACCTCAAGCCTACTATAGTCATTCTCTCACACCTCCTTACAAGGAGGTCACTCCCATCTTGACTCGAATATTTTCATTCCTAATTTTATCTCTCTTGCTATGTCTACTCATTCATCTCAACATCTGCATTTGTCCAACTCTCATCTTCTGGACATGGAGTTTTTAACTAGTCCAACACTCTACCTCAAGCCATAACTTTCAATTTGTTGTTACCTTTCTACTCTGTTTGGTTATGAAAGCATTGTTGTGATCTGTTTGTAGCATTTATGTTAAAAGTTTTTGATTTTATCGAAATCTGTAGTCTTTACTCAATTTACTAACACCAGATTTCATGTAATTTTTCTTTCAATTCAAAATTGTAAAGCATTCAAAAAACATTCTGAACCATCTCATTCCATAAATTATGTTCCACAAACATATTATTTTCATTGACCAAAAAAGTATTAATCTATCATTGCTCTCAGTCTCTCCATGAACTACATCAGAATATTTGCATGTGATTGTTGGTATCAAAGAGAACCAACCTTTTATAAAATATTAATAAAACATAATTGACCTCTTTATTTAGGTGTTCTTTAGTTTCTGTTTGTGTTGGGTCATTATGTTGCTGCCACTTTAATTGTATGTTTGATGAGTTAGTTTTACTTCACTTTGATTAATTTTAATTTTAATTTTATTTATTGATTGGGGTGTTAGAATTCGAATAAGGAAATTCAATTAAAAAAATATATATGTCAAGAAGATTAACAATATAAAAGCAAAAAAAATTAATTTTTGTTCTATTTACGTAATATTATCTTTTGGTAAAGATGCTAGCACTTGATGCTACCTTCTCTTTTTATCTGTTTTCTCATGGATATTAAGTATTAAGTAGAGTTATTTTACTACTAATAGGTGCTTGTGTTGATCTTGGAGTAAAAAATAATTGGAAGAAATTAAGAGGTTGCACAATATGGTTTGGGATTGTAGTGATGGATGTTAGTTCGAAGCTGAGTTGAGATGTTAGCTCGAATTTGATATGAAGTTTTGATGATTTAAGAAACTTATCAATCTAACAAGGAACCAGATCCTTGTTATTGGAACTGCTGACAGTGAGATGAATGATAAACTCAGTGTGAGGTATATTTGTGTGCTATCATCAAAAAGGGGGAAAATGTTATATTCTATGTGTTTTGATGATCATCACAAATGCGGGGACCTGGTCCCTAGCAGAGTGCTCTCGTCCAGATACAAATGTGGTACAGACGTAAAAGCTGTCATGTCAGGTGGTAGCTGAAAAGTGCAGTGTCCTACACCAATAAGAAGAGCGTACGAGATTGTATATTTCAGTATCTCACAAATGCAGGGACCTGGTCCCAGGCAGAGTTTCCTCCATCATAATATAATTGGTTACAGATGTAAAGCTGTCACGTCAGAGGTTGGTGAGGCGTCAGCGTACTACACCAATCAGAATGGAGGAGGGTGTTTGTCCAACGGATAATAACTCTTTATGTTTGATATTTTTAGCATGACAAACACCATATTATATTCATTCATCCAAAGAAGGAAGTCAGCCAACAAGCCTTTTCAAGATCTCACAAAGAAGTTTGCATGGGACCTGGTCCCCGCAAGACTGCGACGTGAAAAGATAAAAAGACAACTGTCAGAAAAGCTGCCACCTCTGATGCAGTAGGTGCACAACTTTTCCAACAGCAGGTCTTCAGACAATGGGATGGCTTCAACGAATTTGTGGGGAATTATATTATCTCTTTTCAACAAACATAAATTCAAGATTTGGCAAACTAAAACCAAAAGAGCTTAAAAAGGAGAAGACCATCTTCAAGGAAGAACTCAAGCACAATAATACATACAGTAAGGACCTGATCAAGAGAAAAAGTGCTTTTCGTACCTGCTGTTGTTCTTGAATGTTTGTATTGAGCTTAACTTGTAGGATTCGTTTCATTGATTGTTAGAAACGTTTCAAACCTGGTTTGAGTCTTGTAAGAACATAGTTAGGAGTAACTTTGTGTCTTACTGTAAAAGTCTATATTAATCAATTGGGTTAGTATAGTGGGCGGTGTGGTATCCGCTTAGTTGAAGTCTAAGTTATCTAGGGGTGATAGCTTAGTGGGCAGTGTTGTATCTGCTCTGGCTCGTCTAAGTAATGGGTGGTATTGCTTAGTGTGGAGATTAGCAGGCTAATCTCCTGTTGTAATTGTCTTTTACTTTTGCTTGAGAGAAGATTAGTGAAAGTGGTTGTTGAAAAGTCCTGTTGAGAACATGTCGTGGTTTTCCTCCCTTGAGCAAGGTGGTTTTCACGTAAAGTTGTTTGTTCAACCTTTACTTTCAGCACTTATTTTACTGTCAGTTACTGTAACTGTGCTGAGGACCTGGTCCCATCGAAACAGGTGGACGCAACTGTTAGTTACTGTTCTTACTAAGTCAAGGAACTTGGTCCTTGACTGACTGGTGGGTGCATACATTCCAACAAGTAGTATCAGAGCGGGTGCTCTCTAGCTGGTTAACACCAAGAGAGATTCTTGTAGAAGAATGACTGCTCCACTAAACAGAATTAAGGAAGCGTCAAAGAAAGAGGTGAAGAAAGAGAAGTCTCTAGCTCTCAAGGTGACATTAGGTATAACTTCTGATGAAGATGATAAAATGACATACCTCCCAAGAAGGTTTCATAAATTGGTTAGGAAACATAAAGGTTTTCGAAAGGCAAGAAACTCAAGCAGAGCAGCAAATGCTATTATCGATGTCATAAGTATGGAAAGTCATGGCATTTCATCAAAGATTGCCACATGCATAAGGTTGAAACCAAAGAGTTTCCAAGACCTGGAGGTGAAAAAGATAGAAGACGGGACCTGGTACCCGAGAGGAAAGTAAGAAAAGCTGCAGATGACTATCTTGAGAAGAAAGCTTTTGCTGTCTTGGGAGATTCCTCAAGTGAGTCAGAAGAAGATTCAGAAAACCATGAGGATGTCTCAATGATGGCCGTTGAAGATGATGAAAATGTCTTCAACTCCATTGTCTCATTAATGGCAGAATCTGATGATGAAGAGGATCTAACTGAGGTAATTCTTTTTGACCTTAAAGATGATCTAGATACTCTTCCCATTATAGCTTTGAGGAAACTTGCTGCCCTGCTTATTGACTCTGTTGATGAACGAACCACTGAAAACTTAATGTTGAATGAAAAATTAAGTTTGTGTGGGGATGAGAATTCAGCTCTTAAATCTCAAATATCTGAATTGACTGTCAGAATAAGTATCCTTGAGACTGATAGTCCAGAACCCAATGAGGTATCTGGTACCTCTAAGGGTGGAAAGCGAAAGCTTAGTGGTTTTGAAGAGGAACTAGAAGAAAAACTTAAGACTTCTGAGTCTAAGTTGGTCGCCTTTCTTGAAACAAATGCTCAACTGAGGATAGATCTGACCAAGGTAAGGAAAGAGTTAAATCAAACTTTGAAGTGGACTGACTCATCCAAAATTCTCTCTGACTTATCTGGTCAGAGTTTCAATGGCAAGAAGGGGCTGGGATGCAGACCAATAGAATCTCCTTATAATCCCCATAGCAAATACATGTCTGTAGCTAATAATCTTTTGTGCACACACTGTAGTAGAAATGGTCACATGAAAGAAAAGTGTGAGATTCTGAAAAGAGCTAAAGAAAGGCATGTGAAGTTTGTCCGATCTGAAAATAATCAAGAAAAGAAAGAATGGGGACGTATTCCTCGTGCTAAACCTGTCAGATCCGACAGTAATGTGAAAAAGGATCGCAAGGGACCTGGTCCTCCCTATCGTTTTAGCAAGAACACCTTGCCCCCTTGGACTGGAAGGTTTCTTGTTAAGCCTTTTGACAGGGAACTCCGTTTGAAGTGGGTTCCCAAGTCTAACAAGTAATTCTTGTGCAGAAGAGAGGAAGCAGTCAGTGTTGGTTCATAAATAGCAAATTCTCAAGACACATGACTAAGAAGGTTACAAAACTTCCTCTCTCTCAAGGCACTTCAAGGTGGAGGTGTCTCTTTTGGCGAATGGCAAGAAATGCTACATTATTGGTGTAGATTTGTGATGAATGAAATGAAGTTAAGCTTTTATCAGATAACTATTTTGTCACAAACTTGCTCTCTTAGGCGATGATCTATTTACTGCTCGTTATGACAGTCTCACTGACCTCAATGCTCGAGGTGAGAATGGTGAGGTATGATTCAAGAGAGGTGCTCATAAGTGTTGCTTTGCTGCACAAACCTGTGTCAGGGAACCTGGTCCCAGTCTGCATAAAATGATATTTGCAGATGACAAAGGTTGTGATGATGATGTTAATTAAAGAGAAGCAAATCAGACCATCCTTTAGCAAGGCTTATCCGGTGTATAAAATGTGTGCATTGAAAAAGATGTCCATTCGCTTTTTGATTAGTCTAGAAGAATTGAGAAGTTGCAAAAGAAAGAAAACTCTGAGATGGAGGGACTGCTTCAGAGTCAGAGAGATGGTCTAGATAGTGAGCTTGCTGAAGAACATTCTCTTCATGAATCCAGCAATCTCAAGGAAGCTGATGTAGATGATGAACCTGATGAGGGACCCGGTCCTCTAGACAGTGATGTACAAAGATGATGCAGTTCAAACTGATAATGTGAATGCTGAAGGTGAGAATGAAGAAACTTATCAAGCTCAGTTTTCAAGAAGCAATTTATGACAACTGGATTCCCAACAAGCTGATCGGTTGTCCAAGTTGATCCTCAATAATGGCTTCAAGAGAGGTAAAATTGTCAAAAAACCCTCTCTTTAAATTCAATATGAAAGGAATTGCTGATTATTCAGGTACATATTGATGATGTCATCTTTGAGGCAATCTTTGAAGTGTTGTGTGAAGAGTTTATTTCTATTTCACTCATTAAAAGTGAGTGTTGAAATAAGCAAAATGGAAGAATTAAATCTCTTCTTGGAGCTGTAGATCAAGCAAATCTCAAAAGGTACCTTTGGTTGTCAAGAATAATACATCATTGAGCTGCTCAAATGGCTTAACATACTTGAAGTCATGACAATGTTAAAAAGGGGTAATGTCATCATGGAGTTTCGCAAAATGGATGATCAAGTGGCTGACATCTTCACCCTAGGCCTAAGAAAGGACCATCTTGTCAAGAATATGTATGTACTCATAGTGTCTTAGCTGAAGGGAAGAAGATAGCACAATGTGATCAGGGCAACTGCTGTCTGAACAAAGGAAGAGACCTGGTACTGTTCAAAGAAGCTGCTGAAAAAGCTTCATGTTTTGGGTTCCTAGAGAATTCATACTTTCTTGGGCACTAACGTGAAGATGGATGCTGATGAACCGGGTTCAAAGACCCATGTCCGAAGATATTTGAAAAAGAAAGGGGACCTGGTCCTATTGTGTCCATGAGCAGACTTTTTGATTTGGAGTATATGGTGTTGCTTGATTGTGCTGGGTATCAAGCTGATGGAAAGAGTACCTCAAGGGTGGATTATACTATAGGCTGATTGCTCACTCAAGGGAAAATAAACGGCAAATTTTAGTTTCTCTTTCATCAACTCAAGCGAGAATGTAGCAAGTGCAGCTTGATAGGTTCAACTCTTGTGGATCAGGAAACATCTTGAAGCTCATAAAAATCTGGCTGAATTAATCAAGATGATGATGAAATTGCTAAAACCTTCTTGAATGGATCATGCCTGAAGCAATCAAATCTTTCATGACTATGCAAAAGGAGTAGGTATCCTTGCTTTTCAGTTATGTGTGTTTTAGCAAGTTCAGTTTCATACCTTTTGTAGGTATACACACATGAAAAAGGGATAAAGGAAAAGGGAGGTCAGGACAGATCTAGGAAATCACATTCAAGCTACAGAGAGGGACCTGGTCCTTTCTCGAAGGTTAGCACTCTTAGCATTGCTTTGAATTATGCATGAGAACCAATGCAATTGCCACATGTCTGTCATTTAGGAATCTGACTGTTGTCTCATCTTTCGAGTACCAAAATGATACTTCCCTTCTCTTTCTTTATATTTCACATTTTCTTTCTATTTCCCCAGAAAAATCAATTTACCTTCCAAATATCAGGATGTTTCAAAATTCTCTTTTCTCTTCTCTCCAAACACACTTCATATTGTTAACCCCTTTATTCTTGCTGGAGAATTTTCTGATGAAAATGTTTTAAGTGTGAAGAGGGATCTGGTTCTCCAGGAAAAATGAAGAAGTGAAAAAATGATGTTCAAAAAGGGAAAAGGTTATATTTCGAGAACTCAATTCTAAAGAGGAAGGTGTCTGATTATTAAAAAAAAAATGGTTCCTCAATTGTTGATCTATTCATCTCGGAGGCCTTAAGTGTTTGCGTTACCAATTTTTCTGTTCTGAGAAACTCAGGCTGGTGCTGGAAGCTATGACAATTGCTCTTGTTAACTGGAATACTGAAATGGGTTGTCTACAAGTCTAGCTTCGGAAACAACAATATCAGAGGGACCAGGTGCCATTAAAAAAAATTATAATTAAAAAAAAAATTGGCAGACCCAAAGGTTCAACATTAAGGCGAGGCGGCAAAGAAAGTCTGCTTTAATAGAGGCTTCTGAAAACACCATGCTAAGGGATATGCTATAGCAATTCTATTCTTTCAATTCCTTGCCTCTAAGTCATCCCTTCTCTTCCTATCTCTCTATGGCAGTCCTCATTACTTTTTTTGGACATTGTTCTGGTTTTCATTTGTAATCATATTTGCAATGCTTTGATGGCTGATCGTTTGTTTATGGATGAAAAATGTCTTGTTTCTACTGACTTGTCTCATTACTTTATGTCTTTTTAGTCATGCTTAGTGTTGCCCAAGTGGCCATGAATTTGCTTAAACTGTATTTCTGTCAACTTGGTTTACTGCTTTAACCTTTTTTTATGATGTCAAAAAGGGGAAAGTTGTTAAGGTAAGGTATGAGATAAATGGTGTTACAACTGTTTGAAGAAGTATGAGATCAATGGTGTTATCACTTCTTGAAGAAGACATGGATCATGCCAATAAGGGGAATCAATGTTAGATGCTTGAAGAGGAAATGGTTTTGCCGACAGGGGGAATAAATGATTGCTACCTGACGAGGACCTGGTCCTTTCGATAGGGGGAAGAAGATGTTTGTCATCATCAAAAAGGGGGAAAATGATATGTTGATGTTTTGATAATTTGACAAACTTCGGGGATGATTAAACTACAGTTACCCCAAGAGTTCTTATTGTTAGGGGGAACTGGTGAATATGTTTGTCATCATCAAAAAGGGAGAAAATGACATGTTGATATTTTGATGAGTTGACAAACTTTGGGATGATGAAACTCCAGTTACCCTAAGAATTCTTGTTTATAGGGGGAACTGGTGAATAGGTTTGTCAACATCAAAAAGAGAGAAAAGCTATATTGATATTTTGACGATTTGATAAACTTTGGGGATGATTCAACTCCAGTTACCCCAAGAATTCTTGTTGATACGGGGAAGTGGTGAATAAGTGTGTTATCATCAAAAAAGGGGAAAATGTTAGTTCGAAGCTGAGTTGAGATGTTAGCTCAAACTTGATATGAAGTTTTGATGATTTAACAAACTTATCAATCTAACAAGGAACCAGATCCTTGTATTGGAACTGCTGACAGTGAGATTAATGATAAACTCAATGTGAGGTATATTTGTGTGCTATCATCAAAAAGGGGGAAAATGTTATATTCTATGTGTTTTGATGATCCTCACAAATGCGGGGACCTGGTCTCTAGCAGAGTGCTCTCGTCCAGATACAAATGGGATACAGCCGTAAAAGCTGTCATGTCAGGTGGTAGGTGAAAAGTGTAGTGTCCTACACCAATAAGAAGTGCGGACGAGATTGTATATTTCAGTATCTCACAAATGCAGGGACCTGGTCCCAGGCAGAGTTTTCTCCATCATAACATAATTGGTTACAGATGTAAAGCTGTCACGTCAGAGGTTGGTGAGGCGTCAGCGTACTACACCAATCAGAATGGAGGAGGGTGTTTGTCCAATGTATAATAACTCTTTATGTTTGATATTTTTAGCATGACAAACACCATATTATATTCATTCATCCAAAGAAGGAAGTCAGCCAACAAGCCTTTTCAAGATCTCACAAAGAAGTTTGCATGGGACCTGGTCCCCGCAAGACTGCGACGTAAAAAGGTGAAAAGACAGCTGTCAGAAAAGTTGTCACCTCTGATGCGGTAGGTGCACAGCTTTTCCAACAGCAGATCTTCAGCCAATGGGATGGCTTCAACGAATTTGTGGGGAATTATATTATCTCTTTTCCACAAACACAAATTCAAGATTTGACAAACTAAAACCAAAAGAGCTTAGAAAGGAGAAGGCCATCTTCAAGGAAGAATTCAAGCACAATAATACATACAGCAAGGACCTGATCAAGAGAAGAAGTGCTTTCCGTACCTGCTGTTGTTCTTGAATGTTTGTATTGAGCTTAACTTGTAGGATTCGTTTCATTGATTGTTAGAAACGTTTCAAACCTGGTTTGAGTCTTGTAAGAACATAGTTAGGAGTAACTTTGTGTCTTACTGATTAATCAGTTGGGTTAGTACAGTGGGCGGTGTGGTATCCGCTTAGTTGAAGTCTAAGTTATCTAGGGGTGATAGCTTAGTAGTGTTGTATCTGCTCTGGCTCGTCTAAGTAATGGGTGGTATTGCTTAGTGTGGAGATTAGCAGGCTAATCTCGTGTTGTAATCGTCTTTTACTTTTGCTTGTTGAAGATTAGTGAAAGCGGTTTGAAAAGTCCTGTTGAGAACAGGCCATGGTTTTCCTCCCTTGAGCAAGGAGGTTTCCACGTAAAGTTGTTTGTTCAACCTTTACTTTCAGCATTTATTTTACTGTCAGTTACTGTAACTGTGCTGAGGACCTGGTCCCATCGAAACAGGTGGACGCAACTGTTAGTTACTGTTCTTACTAAGTCAAGGAACTTGGTCCTTGACTGACTGGTGGATGCATACATTCCAACAATGGACGTAGTGATTTATGGAAAATCGGAAACTAAATAATAGGAGACAAAATGATGGACTCTTTTCATTAGGCTCAAATTCACTTCGATAGAATTACAATAATTGAACTCTTTTTAAATAGAGTTTTACGTACTAAAAATAAGATAGCACTAACTTCTAGTTACTATCACTCAACTGCTAACAAACTAACAGGATTCTTCTATCTTTATTCAATCAACTATTTATATGCTAAAGACTAAATCAATTGAAATACTAACGAATGAATAAAGGAAAACAATAACACCCACTGAAAAAGCCAAAAACATTTATGTAGTGCGCGCAACAAATATATATGAAAATAATTTGTGATCTATATACTTTGTATAATTTTTGCCCGAAGTCGTTACCTTAACCGCAAGGAGGGGGATGCCTGGGAATGCTCTGCCTGGGTCCTTTTGACTTCCGCATAGAATGGGGATTCTTCTCTGTCCCCACACAAGCTTTCCAAGCTTGTCAGAAAGGCTATCCCGTGAAAGTTTTTCAACTGTCCGCTGATAAATCTGGTCTAGCACTACAATGTCTCCATTGTGCGGCGCGGAAATCCAAGTAGCAGTCTCAGGTCAAAGGAATCAAGGAAGAAATTCTTCTGATATTACGGTGCCCCGACAGCTTAGTCTTTCCTAGGAGCTTTTTCTATGGACTGCATAAATCTTATCTTCCAGCCCAAAGGAGGATAATCTCTTTTGGCAGCTCAATCCTCGCATCCCTGGAACTTGCTTTGCTTTTTTGCTTTAAAGACCCCGCCTGCTTCACACCTTCTATGATAGGGGAAATACTTAGAATGGAACAAAAAACAGGGAGACTCAACCGTCCCAAGTTCGTTAGTAATCGTTTACGGTGGGTGGATAAGCAGGAAGGGATCCCTGTGGTTGTTCAGTCCTCCAAGGCCTGTTAGAGCTCTCTTCAACCTGCTCATGGGATTATTTGATTGGGCTTTCAATGACAGCAAATTGACTTGGAGAAATAATCAAACCGGTCATTTCTGATTCACTTCTTCCCATTCTAATTCTATATACAACTATCTAATTTTCTTCTATTATATATAAAGGCGTAAGGGCGAAGGCCTATTTAGCGCCTTTTCAAAGGTAAGCGGTTAGGTTGACTTTGGAAAGGCTACTAAAGAAGGCATCGCCTGCGGCTTCCAATCCAATGACAAGCAAAAGACGAAGAAGTAACTTACTATACCTTACCTCCTTGTGCCCATAGCTTGACCTCCGCCCTTTTCTGTTTGCGGTGGAATAGATTCAAGCGTCCGGACCAGTAGATCCACAGCAAATAGGCGTTGTTTCTATTTATATATACTAGTATACGTATCCGCGCATTGCGCAATCAATATTAAAGAAATTATTTACAGAAAACTATTGTATTATTTGTTTGAGTATATTAAATATAATTATTTTAATAAAAAAAAATATGTAATGGTGCTATATACTTTTATCACTAAATTATTATGTATTAATACATATTTTTATCTTAAATTATAACATAATTATAGTAGATTAGGATAAATTAATATCGGTCATTGAGTATGAATACTACATGTTCTTTAAATGTGAATGTTAAAGAAAATATAACTATTTTTACCAAAGTTTTAAGCAAAAAAAAGTCTTCATATTCTTAGGATAATTTTTTATATTATTGTCTATTCATTTAAATAAAATTATTAATATGTTGTTAATCAAAATTTCTAGTTGCATTTCCTAGCTATTGCTCAAGTTCATTATGATTTAAATTTTTGAATAAAATAAAACTCTATCAAACTTATTAACACGTCAACCTAGCTATATCAAGAACCAATGAAATTTCATAGATATCACTTTATTTGATTAACAATAAAGCGAACTTCATCTTTATGCTATTTTTATTAGAATATTGAACATTGAAATCAAGGGTTTTAAACAGAATTTATCGCAACAATTAAATAAATTGTGTCAAATTTAATTTGAACGAATAAAAAGTATTTTGGTCCAGTTCTCTTTCAACCAACAATATAAAATAAGTTTTTATCACAATTGAATCGATGATTATTGATATTTATCGATAAACATAAAGTAGATATCACGATTAAAATAAGAATAATGCGTAAAATTACATATCCGGAAAGTTGAGAATTTGAAAAAAATCAGTGATTTTAGAAATGTGAAATTGTGGGAGTACTGTATTGAAAAGTTGAATATCCTTATATTTTAACTTATTTATTCATAAAATAGAACTCCTTTATTAGTTTAAGTTTTATTATGTAAAAATAAAATTTGTTTTAGTTGGTTACAAATTCTCTTCTTAAAACATATTTAATGTTATATTAAATGTCATTGTATTATAGTTTTTTTGCCTCTTATATTATAGACTAGGCAAGAGTTGCCCGTGCAAGCATGGGCCCAACATTGTTAATTTTTTGCGAGTCGAATGTATTTTGTGAGTCGAATGAAAGGATAGTGCACACACGGAGATACAAGCATATATGCGCGTAATGGAGATATAAGAATGCGGGCGCGCTTTTGCGCGCGCATATATATATATATATATATATTACTTTACTATATAAGAAATGAGAATAGCACATGCCTCTCCGTCAACGCGTGTGCTTTCCTGAAATTAAACTGAAGTGGAAGGTCAGTTCGGTCATTCTCCAGCTTAGAGCTTATCCTTGTTATTTTTCTACATCAATTCTAACGCCGCCCTCAATTTTGCTCTCTCTTCATCTTTTCTTCTTCCCAGCTATGCCCTCTGTCCAGGTGACCGTGATTTTCACTTCAGTTAGAGCTGATTTTTGTCGTTGAAACCTCCGCTTGAACAGTTGAAGATTAGGAAAAAATTGAAGCTTTTTCGGCTATCTAGCTTCGACTTTGCTCAGGTTAGTGTTTTTCCTCTTCCTTGTTTTTTATTACTGTTTTGTAGGTTGGATCTTCCCTGAATTTGCTCGATTCTTCGAATGGACGTTATCTCACCTGTTTTGTTCTTCAGTTCCGTAATTTTCAATTATTCTAATATTTTTTTCTAACCTCGAAAACCTGATATATTTTCATGTTCGCGCTTTTCTTTGGGTCAGTTCATGTTAGAACGGAAGAGCTAAACATGGGAATTGGGTGGTTCTGAGATTTTGGACATCCGTAGTATGATTGAAATATTAGACAATGGAAAAAATAGGCATCTCCTTTGACATTATCAATGAGTTGATCTGTTATCTACACTCAACAAACCCCAGTTGTTGGCAATTTTTAAAGGAGCAAAACATTAACTCGAATTTTGGTACTTTTTTCTCAAATTTGTATACTTATCATTTTAGCTGTAATTTTTTTAAAACCTAACAAGACTACTAAAATTTAATGTCATTAATCCCATTAGCTATTGCCTATTTCTGTCCGTGTTTTGCTTTAGAGAAACTTAGATAAAATGCTAAAATTACACGTTTCAGGTACAATCCTGAGAGTAACATATTGTTGGTCCAATTGAAAAGTTAAATTCCGCCTCTACGATCTCAACAATCCACTACAAGCTCACATTAATGGCAGGTATTACACAAGAAGCTTATAAATACATCAGAATTTTCAGGGCTTTTGATATTATACATCTGCGACTATAAATGTTTGCAGAAAAAGGCTAGACTTTCTGTTTGAAAAATTCGACCACTTCTCGACGCATTGTAAGTTTATGAATTTTCTCTTTAAACGCATTCACAAAATTCAGTAACAACTACGTACTCTACACCATTCAATTTTTACATCATAGCTTGTACTTTTTCTTTACTCAGTTGTTTCTTCATCTATATGAACTCCTGCATAGTACTATATAATAATAGCTTTTATAAGTATTTTACATTAATTTCAAAAGATTGCTTTTACGTTAAACCTCTTCGACCTTTCTTTAGTTCACTACAAACATTATCAAAGCTTTCTCTTCCTATCCAACCTTATTTTTCTCATGGTTACTACTTAACTTGTCTAGGTTTTTCCTACAGTTTGTTTCAATTTAGCTAGATAGAAAGCTTACCAAAATCGTGGCTACGTTGTAAGCATCTGAAACCAATTGTGCAAGTGTTCTGTATGAATGTATTCTCTTCTTTCATCTCAACTTTGCACTTGCTACTACGTTTGTGATTGCGTGAACTGATTACTTTATTAGACATAAAATAAGGAATATGAATCTCTAAATTTTAACGTTAAAACGGAGAAAGACAATCAAAGGGAACAAGCTCCTTCATTAGAATTTTGAAAGTGATTTCTTACATAATTTGGCACAATTTTGGAGGGTCACTCTCTGTAAAGATTTGGTTTGCCTTCTCTTTTTGGTGATCTAATATAGTCACTCCATTTTGGTTTGCTGTCTATAAATACGCAGGATAGCTACGTATTCACCAAACAAGTATACAACAAAACTGAAGTGACCATAAAAACCTTGTCTCCCTCTTTTGAATGTGCAGTCCAGTTTAGACTTTGACAGTATATGTAAACCAAATTTTGATACATAATTTGATCATAACCTTTTCTTTGCTGCCAGCCGTTACTAATAGATGAGTCCACATGGATTGTCTTGCAGTAGGAGCTACATAGTACTTACCTACATGATCCTCGACTTATTTCAATAGAAGCTCCAAAACACCATCTCTTCAAGGCTTCAATCTTTATTCGAACTCTTTTCTTGCCCAACTCTGCTTTCGGAAGTAATAGTTTCATCTGGAATTTAATCTCTGCATTTACCCTTGCCTCTTCGTTCACTTGATCACTTTTTGGTAAAAGTTGTCATATTATCATGTATACACACTCTTAATTGTGATTTCACGATATTGACATTTATTATTTTAAATTTTAATTCTTAACGTAACGATTAACAGCTTGTCTATGTTTAATCTTTTAGGTTTCTTTCTAAAATAGATACAATGAACTCATAGCTCCGCTCCAAATTTTGCCAACCAACAGGTACCACCACCACCAATCTTCAAGTGAGCATACTTTACAATAATCTTTTTGCTACTTTGATTACAATTCTCCAATTCTACTTACCCTATCTGTAATTCGTTTGTATACAATACTTTGGTTCCTTTAATTCTTCCCCCCTTTTGATTTCAACTCCTCCTCTATTTGAACCATGGCTTGTTTGTTTCGCCTTTTAGTTAAAGATTATCTTTCAGTTGGTTAGAACGTAAATGAACCAATAATTTGCTTATAGTTATATATATATATATAGTTCATGCTCATCATGTCAAACCTATAATTGATATTCCCCTCTAATGTAATCTCTCTCTTTAACAGATTATGCCATAAACTTCAAGAGGAAGTGCAATGTAAACATCACAATTTTCAAGAAGGAATGCCCGAATCATTCAACATACGCAGAATTTTTTCTTCCCGCATAAAGTCAACATTCTAATACTCTTTTTTACCGCACATTAGATGCAGATGTGATAAGATTTGTCTACATGCTTTTGCGAGTCTTCGAGCTGCCATTTCCCCTTAAATTTAAGTATTTCATTGTTGGGCCCGGGCTACCTTTACTAGTATATATTAGAAATATGGTTGGCACTTGTTTTGTTCGTTGTCATGGTTGTGTTATTTAGGTTGGATATCTACAGTATTCACATAATGCTGCATTTTGACTATTACTCAGCGCCATTCAGAAAACACATGTGAAATAATATGAAAAATGAATTTAGTATATAGTTATGGGGAGGAGTTAATGTGGAGTATAGTACTGGTTTGTTTAGAATTTATCAGTGATTGCAAGATTTAAGCACCTGTCAATTTCTTATAAGTATGCAGCAAAGTCATGCTATCAGCACCAAAAGTGTACGCCATCAAGACAAAATGGTGTTGCCAACCATATTGCAAAAAAGTATTACACTATAACAAAAGGAGAGTATCAACTGTTGAAGAAATACATTGCTTTGATATTCATATACAATCATCAGTTTTAAAATCAATAGGGCAATTGTAAGTATGAATTAATTAGTTTTCAATTCACAGGCTTAACAATTGATGAACTTTCAAGCATCAAAATCTGACAACATTTTTTTTTGGTTGTTATGCCAGTTGTTATTTTGTGGTGCATCAAAAGATTTATTGTTGGATAACAATTGAGAGAATACCTTTTAGTCTTCTTTTATCATGATTTGCTTCAACTTGCGTTTACTGCTTTCTGGAGTTGTTGGTGCAGTGATGGGCAGTGGCAGATTGCTAGCAATATCTTTTTCGGTGGTTGACATGATAAACAGTTTTGCTGAAGATGCATCCTTGTTTTTGGCAAACAACTTCTTTATTTGGATGGTGAATGTCTTCCCTAGCAGTTTGTGTTGCACAAATATGAGTGACAATTGTTTCTGAAAGATGGAAGAAATCATGTAAGATTAGATTTTTAAGGAATAAACAAGAGGTTGTAGAGTGTTTTACCTTGATGTAACGTATGTCATGAATTTCTGCTACAGTAAGAGAATAGTTCTTGTCCAATTTTATCTGAAATCATGGCTGTTGTTGAACCAGTATCATCCTGGATGGTTACTTCAAACTAACATCTGGGCAAAAGTCAATATGTTTATGTTCAAAAATAATTTTTTAAATTGAAAATTGTTATTTAGTTAGCCATCTTTTTATAACCTAAAATATATTTATTGCATACTGGATAATGTAAGAGATTTCATAACAAGGAAGTTATGGTAATGCAGTTATTGATCTTACTGATATGATTTTTATACCTTGGTGTGAGATGTGTTGGTCGACGGCAGGTTATACAATAGAATGTTCGCTGTGACCATATCCTTGGAAATACTTGCTTGTATTCAGAAAAGACTAAGACACATAATTTTTGAGTTTCATGGATATTGACAATTGAGCTTGCACGTGGAATATTTGCCCCTGGCCATACATATGAAATGGTAAATTGTATTAACATTTCATTTCATAAAGAGATTTAAGATGTAGATGATGCATATACCAAAGATTGTTGCTGGATGTTGACAATAGGCACTATGTGTTCTTCAAATGGAGACAAACAAAAGAGAGCCTGTAGCTGTGGTGCTTTTTGTTGTATATGTGTTGAGAACCGGTTTTATTTCATCGGACCTGTATGTAAAAAATGTTAAAGATGTGAATACATTTATTTATTTATGGAGAGGTGTATTTTGAATACCATGTCTTTAGTGTGATAGCTTGTGGGTGTGGAGGATCAATCTGGATTGTTGTACCAAATCTATTTGAAAAGCCTGCATATTGTTTAATAGTTGGTGTTAATTCGACTAATATGTGTTATAGGAGATATTGTTAATATGTTTGATTTTACCTGAAGATGATTTTGATTTGGACACTTTTCTGGCAATAATTACTGAAAATTCTTGAAGCTCTTTCAGATGTGTGAGAAGTTTATTTTCATATAGGTCAATGAATTCTTCCTAGAGAGTGAGTTTTGTTGGTTTCTTCCTGTTTTCATAAAAAAAACAAAAAAAAAGTGTTATAATAGATCATAACTGACATAGGTACAAGCAAAATTGGGAAAAATTTCACGAAAGAAAGTAAAGAAAAATGTGTTACAATTGTTGTATATACACAAATAAAATGAACATCATCAAAGTAGGATACAATATTTTTACTGTTGTTTTCCAATTAGGGTCAAAGACGAAGCTGAAATTGCAAGACCTTGGTGAACACTATGAGATCCCTTATTAGTTTTGTAGTTTTTTTTTTACCTTTACAGGATGAATTTTGCCCGCAATTAGAATGGCTCAACAACTTTAATAATTATTTCTATTGTCTTTTTGATTGACCAGTTTTCTTCCCAGGATAAATTCTGGTCCGCAATTACCATGTCTTAAAATCACATCCTTCTGGTAAACATTACATAAAGTGTTAGGCTTACAAATGGTACAGTACTAATAGTGGTAATCAAGTAACATCTAAAATGCCAAATATGTAAAGGAGATGGTAACCGGGGTGGGTGGTGGAACTGGCGGTGCCTGTGAAAGGTGAAAATGTAGGGGAGACAAATAGCTAGTATATTAAATTCATATTAGATAAAAATGTTGCTAAGTAATTCATTCATCTCAAGTGATATTTACATACAGAAACTGCTAGATATTGGCACATGTTAGCAACCATTTTTTTTTTACCTGAAGTTGACGATCCCTTCTCTTATCGAAGGGTAGTCCTTTTGGCCATAAGAAGAAGAAGAATTCTGGCTAAACAAAGACATAGTAAGCATACTTAGATTGTTCAAATAGTTAGGTGTTACATTCTTTTTAGAGAAGTTATTACTGAGCAACCTGTAGAATTGGCTAATTCTTTCATTAAAGTGGCTGGTAAGTGTTGTCTATGAGTCTTGACATATGATATTTGCCACTCTTGAATACCAACAATGTGCATGACATTCCTTATAAGAATGGGCTTACAAGTTAACCATTACTATGTCCCTATAATCAGATTTGGTATATTCACAAACCTAGATCAAATTTAATCAGTCAATCAAAAGGATAATCAAACATCAATAACAATTGATCTAGTGAAAGTTTAAATACACCACAATTAGATAAACCCGATACTCCAAGCTATTCAATAAAATCAAAATCACAAGATCAACCTCATCCCCCACCCCCCAACTCCACAACATCCAATTAGTAATTTGCAAAGGAAATTAGAACAATCAATGCCATAATTGGAAACTTTTTATCAAAATGTAGTAACCAACTTATCTTTTTCTCCTTATTTATTTTTTTCTTTTCACTTTTGGACAACATTACCAATCAAGAAGTAGATGCACCAGAAAACTGTGTCAAATTGAGTGAAATTTTAGATCCTTAGATCAAGCCATATATCTTGGCAAGTTAACATTCAAATATGAAATGCTTGAAATCACATAGAAGGGAATTTTGTTTTTTAAAAAATTACTTTCCAAGAAAGAGGGCCAATCACACACCTAGATCAAATTTGGACCTTCAACTTTGACGAAAAGGAGAATGACATCACAAGTTATTAATAAATCCAGTTATTTGACACAAGCACAAAGAAAACAGAAGGATATAATATGGAAAGTAAAATTGTACTTACTCATAGTCGATGATGATGAATTCTTGAATTTTTCTCCCATTTGAGGCATATGATGGAGGGCTACCATTTATCACGAGGGCAAGAATATCTTAAAAGAATTAAAGAGTTATTAGTAAGTCGTAATAGTTATGAAAAATAAATTATATGTCTGGCAAGTATAGTGTAAAGATATTTTGAGAAGTACCAAATTAAAAGCCTATAGCTTGATAGTTGAAACTGTCAAACGATGTAGTTTTTAGCAGCGTTGGTGGCAGCAATGGTGGTTTATGGGGTATAACTTTATCTATTGGTTCAACAATTGTGCCCTTATCAATTGTCCAGCTGAATTGATGAAGAGGAATTCCATACGTCTTGATCGACTCGGAGACAAATGCCCCCGATAGCAAATATGTTTGGAAAGGAACAAACTCATTTACATAATGTGCGATATCTGTACCGTGCATGATAATCTGTATTTGAGTTTCCTATGAGAAATTTAATGAAGTTAGAATAATATTAGGTAAGTGAAATAACATATAGTTAGTATAAAAATTCAAAAGTAGTTTGAATTATTGGGAAAAATTATTTTTTATGGGGTATATAAAATTTAAAGGATATGATTATGGGGGGAGGTTTAGCCATGGACGTGATGGTTTAATCAACAGAATGAAGAGTACAATAAAATATGCAAGTACTGATTTTGCAGATAATTATTTAAGGAACACAACAACAACATTAAACAACACTTTTGGCACAAAAACTAATTCTCAATATCAGTTCACATATTTATCAGGTTTTCTGTGCGTTTACAAAATCAGTTGAGGAAGGCATTCTTTATCAAAGTCTCCGAAAGCAGTTGAGGAAGACATTCTTTACCCTCCCTCACTATTTGTATAACAGTATTTCATTTATTCTATGATCTTTAGTACTGTCGTTCCTAAATATTTGCATGTGACTTCGCTTAAAGAAGCAATTCAATTTTTTAAATGGATTGGTATCCACACAGGTTTCAATTCAATTATTTTCTATATTTTGCAAAGAAAATCAATAGCATCGAACCCAAACAGTAACTAACTTCCTTATAACACAAATTATGTCTACAAAAGAAAGAAAATTTCATCATTATGTCTTTTCCAATATGTAGATTTCAGCTATTCGTGGCCTTATCAATATCTTAACACAATTAGAACTCTTGGCTCTTGATAAAGCGACATACAATTGACAATGAGAAAGACAGATTCACGTAAATAAATGCCAACAAAATCTAAAGTTTGGCCTTGTGCTTTATTAATTGTCATTGCAAAACACAATCGTATTGGAAATTGTATCCTTTTAAATGGAAGAGGTAATTTTTCATCTTCTGATGTTAGTAATGGTATCCTAGGAATGAATACATGTGTATTTTTGAAATCACCATTAGATATTGTGGCGCTGATAACGTGTGATCTGAAATCATTACATATTAAGCGTGTACCATTGCATAAACCTTCACGGGGATTTAGATTTCTTAGTAACATAATTGGACAATTTTTTTTAACGTTAATTTGTAAGGTTGTAAACCAACGGAATTCAAAGTATGCAGTAAGTCTTCATATTGACTTTGATCCTTTGGATCTATGGTCTCATCGGTAGCTAGATATGTTTTTTCAGTAGTTGGAAATTGAGTGATTAACATGTCATTTATTTCGTCAACAAAATCATTTTTTGTTGTTAGAATAGCACGAGAAGTGATGAAAGAAAGATTTGAGTAAGAGGTGTGTAAATTCGAATAAGTAACTTTAAATAAAAGATTCAATGAATTTTTTTCATTCTCGAATGATATGATTAAAGAATGAGGAATTTTAATTTTGCCTTTATCAAAAAAACATTCGGTTCCATTACCAATTCTCATTAGGTATTCACAAAAGGTTGGATCTGTTTTTGCACGCATGTTTTCTAGCAAATGTAATTTTTCAAGTTGATTCCAAATTTGAGAGCATAACAGACTTTGATGAATAAAGTCTTCTTTTTTTCCACTACGAACAACAGGAAGAGTTTGCCTGAAATCACCACTAAAAACAACAACTTTTCCGCCAAATAGTATTCTTGTTTCCATTAAATCTTTCAAAAGTAAGTCAAGAGCTTCAACTACTTCTTTTTTTGCCATTGAAATTTCAACCCATACTATAAGTTTTGCAGCACGAATTAAAGATGCCAGAGAACTTTGTTTACTGATGTTACAATTGAACTTTCCTTCGATATTGATTGAAATTTTAAAACGGGAATGAGCAGTGCGACCACCTGAAAGCAGCGAAGCTGCAATACCTGAGCTTGCAGTTGCCAAAGCTATAAATCCTCTATATCTAACCATTGCTAATAGAGCACCATATAAAAAGCGTTTACCAGTTCCTCCAGGGCATCTATAAAGAATGCACTTGATTTATTTGAAAATATTCTTTCCAAGATTATATTGTAAGCTTTTTTTGTGCATTGTTTAATTTATTTTGCAGAAGCAGATCATCTTCACTCACAGTAAGATTTCTTTCAAAGTAAACATCTGTAGCTTCTTTTGATAGTGCAGGTGTTTTAATTAATTCAGGAATTAGTTTAAATTCATTAATATCACGACCAACTGAATGAAGAATATCATTAATATGCTTTAACACCTTATAACGAATTTCCCTTGTACTAATGTTTGGAATTCTCACAAAATCCTCTGATAAGGATATTTGAAATTTTTTCCATAATTCTTTTGGATTACTTGGGCTACAACATATCAGTAACATAGCAAACAAATGTCTAAGACTTGCTGGCATTTGATAATCTACTGCCTCAGACATACATTCTATTAAATTATTATCTGAAAGTAATAATCCTCTTTTTTCAGCTGCTTCTCTAAATGTTGTACAAAATTTGCAATTAACCGTTAGCAAGTCTTGATATGATTTTGGTCCTCTTATGTTCATTAAAAGTAATCTAAGGTAGTATCTTTCTCCTTCAGTAGGATGGCAAGTGACGACACGTCCAACAACATTTCCACGCTCACAAATTGTCCACATTTTATCTGTTTTTGACTAGACAAAATATTCGGGAAATTCTCGATATAATAAGTTTAAACTTTTAGCTGTGTCATTCACTGTGTTCATTACAAAAAAATTCAGTTGACATTGTTTTTTGAATCATTGGATTATTTATAATTTTACTAATATTATCAATACTTTTGAATGAAACAAGTTGTTGTCCATCAAGATGTAGTTGAAGATGGTATACATTAGGAGACATTTCATTGATATTAAAAGCAAATATACGCCATGCTGCTTCAGGTGCAGAAACTCATCTAGCTGATTGATATTCTTTTATCTCATCAAAATTTATATTTGTATCATTAGTATGAATCTGGAATGCGATTTTATCATGTCCTTGGCATATGTACTTATAAATGTATTTAACTACTTTAATATCTGAACAAATCTCAACGTTTATATGGCAATTATATTTGGATAGTAAAAAGGAATTATAAGGGACAACCCATGAATTATTAAGAAAATGTTTTCTAATCTCCACATAGTTTCCTGTATTGCGTCTTCTATAAATAAGATATGAACTTTTTCCTTTTGTCGTTTCATGAGCAAGCTCTTTTGGATACTTAAACTTACAATATCCTTTTTTCATACAAGGACTTGTTGGATTTAGTTCACCGCAAGGTCCATGAATCATGTGTTGTGTAACGAGTGAATATAGGTGAGGATTTACAGTAGGATTTGGTAATTCTGCAGAAACAAATCGATCATAGGCTTTAGGTGTAAGTATTTTGAATCTTTCATCAAGTATAATTAGAAAATGAGCATGAGGGAGTCCTCATTTATGAAATTCTACTGTGTACATATATGCTACGACTTTACCGAGTATGTGTTTCTTTAACAAATCCTTTTTTAGTTCCTCTAACTTTGCACGAAATACTCGACAAATCAAATCGGGTCTATTTTGTACTTCATCACTTGCTAGAAGATTTTTTTGATCTCTGTCCAAGAGGGGTTACATGTGATGGTTAAAAACATATCAGGTCTTCCAAAACGCTGAACCAATGCAATTGCATCCATGTACCGTCTACGCATATCTCTTGGCCCTCCTGTAAAGCTAAGTGGGAGAAATTTGTGTTTACCTACTTCTGAAGCATCTCTTTCACCTCATCGTAGAACATCTAGCAATCCTCCTAATACATTTGTTCTATATAAATCCGGATTGAAAGAAGCAATATCTAACCGTTGAGTTTCAATTTTTATCCATTGGTCAACAGTGTATTGTTGAAACAATCTTCCTGAATGTAGAATTATATTTTCATCATCTCGCATTTGAAGTTGATAACAATAATATTCACGACAGGAGACACTATTTTTTTTACGTTTTCCTTTTTGCATAACTTCAGCTTCTATATCAAGAAATCCATCAATTGTAGTCATTTGTTATGGTTGGCAATTGTTCATTTTCACAATATTTTTGTCTGGAAGAAGAAGCACCTAAAGGATCAACTTTCTGAATACCACAATGCCATCCATTTTGACCACATGGAAATAACAATGGATACTGCAATGGATCATAACAACCGTAATAATAATTTACCTATTGACTCCTATTGCTATTTGTATATACACGAATATGAGGGGTGAGTGTATAATTTTGAGTATCTTGCTCTACCCATATTCCAGCAACTTCTAATGCAGTTGGTAAGTTGTATACTCTTTTATCTAAACCAGCATCAGATTTTAGAGAAATGTAGAAGTTAGATAATTGTGGAATATTTATTAGTGATTTTAGGAATATGGAGTATGAATTAGTATTTAATATTTCCATCAGCTTTTGTACAGTACCTTCATTCAGTTGCTTGAACATTCCAATCGATTCCTCAATTCATTTTCACTATCAAAGAAATATAATTGTAAATTTCTTCCTTTTTCAGTAGCTGGTACTAAGTCATCTATAAAGTGATACATTTTTCCTTGAACTCAAAATGTGGATATACCTTTATATTTTTTTGCTAGTTCTTTTCATAACTAACTCCTAGAGATGTGAATGCAAAAATGTTATTGTAAGTTTCTATATAAGTTCGAAACTGTTCAGATTCATTAGTATTTCCTAAATATAGATTTCTTAAAGTTGTTGGTGCTTGATGCGAAATAAGCCGCACAACACCATTGCCACAACAAAATGCTGGTGGCTCATACTCAAATCTTTTTGCAGTGCAGAATATACACCGGGGAACATCTTTTAGGGTAGCATAATTTGTTATCGTGTGGATGGTTTCCATGTAATTAACTTCTCTTGAACTACATCCTGCATAATGTAGTTAATTCTCAAAACTAATTTTAGTGGATAAAGATTATTTTAGATTATAGCCTATCTAGTTATCTTACCTGTATTAAGAGTTTGCTCATGTGTAGCACCGTTGGAGGCATTATTCTCGATGGCTGAGTTTGCCCGTCTACCAGCTAGATAGGCATCTTTCTTATTGGATTGTGTCAGTTTATATAATTCACGCTGTCTAGCTTTTTTATCAGCGTGAACTTTTTCAGAATTCAGATCATTTCTATTATATTTGCCTGACATTTGTAGAACTCTTATCTATCCTGAATATGAAATATAAATTATATGTTTACTTTTTTTTCTTACTCATGCACAAAACACTTCAAAATAATTATAACAAACCAAATTATTCTTTGCAGAATTCAGTAAAGATGGAGAAAATTAATACAGAAGGCAAAAGAGAAATCATAATAACGGGTGGAAAAGAACATACCTGTAGCGCTGAGACTTCAATAGTAATAATTGCAAATTCCTATCTTCACACTGAACGCAAAAAATAATTGAAAAATGAATTTAGTATTTTCTACAAGTTGTATCTATCAAATATCATCTCTAACAGTTCGCCTTAAACGTATGATATTAGTGTAGCCATATGAATATATGAAAGCTTAGACAAACAAAACAACAGACTTATCAAACTTAAATACTCGAATGGAAATATTAGTGTCAATCGGTAAATCATCATGTCATTGTTAACATATTGTAGTTTCTATGAGCTCATAATCAATATAGTTGCTTCTGGCAGAGTTGATAAAATTTCTCTGATGAGGATGCTAGAGCTCTTTTAAAAGTAGGGAGAAACCGAAAACTGATAAGAAAACTTCCATATGATTTATTTCTTAAAGAAGTAGGGGGCTTAGCTGTTGTTACAGTTAAAAAAGGTAAACTGAATTCAATTAAGACATCTATTACGAGCAGTTATAAAAGGTAAGCTGACTCCATTTAGAAAATGTATTCATGTTTTCCAGCAAAATACATTGGCAATGTACAGATTACATCTTCTTAAATTTTTATCAAGTCATAAACACAATGGCCATACTGCCTATAATATTAATACCTAAATTCGTGTTTCTGCACTGCTCTTAAATAATCGATAAAATTCAAATCGTATGTGATAATGTGAAATAATTAAAATACGTGTAAAGCTAACCGGCAAGTGGCAATATTTTTATAAACGAAATGAGAAGTATGAACAGGTGTGGTGGATGATGTGTGTGTGCACATACTGATGAACCCCTACCAAGGTTCTGGGTTGTAGCCATGGCCATGGGCAATTCCTACAAGACTTTTTTCTGCTGCTAAAATTCGTCATCTTACTGTCAGTCATTCCATTTATATGCACTGATGATACTTTTCCAGAAATATTATTTAATGCAATTTTATCTCTAATATTACATACTATTTACTATACTGTGATCTATAATCTATAGCTATACCTATATCTTACAACAAAATGTGAAATAATTCCTTTACTTTCTTAAAACTATCTGGAATTAGACAATATTGAATAGAAATGTCCTAACAGTTCCTCAAAGTAAAAGTTGCAATCCTGTACTAAAACCATCATCTACAAACATCAACGGTCTTGTACAACTAAGAGCAAGAGGCATCATCAATTGGTTCAAACTTAAATTAATGTGTTAACTCAACAAAGCCAGAGAACCTAAACCAGACTATCCTTCATCTTAACAGCAAATAGTTAAACCAAACACTCTTATATAAAACTTAATGACATCAACATGGAAGTGATGTTATTAGGGATAATTCCATAATAACATTTACCTGAAACCAGGGGAATCAGAAGGTGACTAGCCAGGTCCACTGGCAAGTCTATGGTGTGTATATATATATATATATATATATTAGACACTAAAACAGAATGAGACACACATGAAAGGTATGTATTAGATTGTGATAATACTATCGTTATCTCTAGTATGAACAATAAACCAATAATTTGTGGAATTTCAGCCCATCCAAAAATCAAGAAATGCCTAATCCACATTAAGTGTAAGATCTTGATTTCACTTATATCAGCTACCAATAGTTTCTTACTTTGTCTATGATAGACATTTTTCTGTTATTTTTCTAGTTATCTTCCTCATTATCAGTAACAAGACAACTTTCTATTCTTAAACTCTTCAGACACACCCAAATCTTCTATCAATCAAAATGCAGCAGAACAGAGTGGCTGGAAAACTACTACCGAAGGAGATAAAATGAGGAATGAGAGAGAAAGAAATCACAATAACGGATGAAAAAGAACATACCTGTAGTTGAAGCCATAACTGTAATAACTGCAAATCGTTAACTTCACCCTGCACGCGAAAATAATTGTAGAATGAATTTAGTATTTTTTGCAATTTGTACCTATCAAATAACATCTGTTACACTATTAGACTTGTTTTTCTTGTTACCAGCATGAAAACAGATTGTCCAAGGTTCAAATGCAATGTATTATACATGGGATACATTGGATTGAATTCTATGTGAAAAATAACATGTGAGCACCTTTAAGTAAAATGAGTCGTGCAGACTATAGAAGCAATAGTAGCAGTTTGATGTGTCTTCTGCAATAGAAGTTTGGAAGCCTTTTCCATGGCTAAGAAATATGTTAATCTATTCTTACTTTTCTATGACCACAAGCGTGAGTCCTTAAGTTTGTACTTGGCTGAATAGATCCAAGCTTTTGAGGAAGTTACTGAAACATTGAGGGATAAATGTCTAAAGTTCTATAAAGGATGCCGAAAGTACAAGTCTCTTCATCTTGCTCTTTCTACTTGTCTTCATATTTTATGTTTCACGGAACACTTTATTATTAAATCATTCCATGTAAAGAGGGATCAACAAAGAAAGAGCATAACAATTGGTTTCAATACACTCTTTTCTTATATAACAATAGGAATTCTGATAAAGAAAGGTTACTGCATCTGAGAAAGCAGAACAAAAATGTGAAACAAAAATCCAAAATAGAACACGAAAACCATGTATATGTGCTTTCAACTTTCATGACCAGATGAACAGAACATCTAAAGACAATACAATCTCTGCTGGACCTAAGATAAAAAGCAATTCAAGTTTTGTCGATTTCATCTTCTATATAAATTCGTACACAAAACTTAGAAGGAACTTGGCAATCTAGCTACTAAAATTCGAAGTCTAGTGACGTCATATTTTTTCATATAAACATTTAAACAGAATTGAGAACATGGGTCAATACAAATCAGGAACGATACAATGATGGAAAATATAACAAATCTTATGATTTAGGTTCAAGATAATTAAAAAGATAATCAATCTCACACAGCTGAAAATAAGTCAATCGATCCACGGAAAAGAAAAATATAGCAAAGGCATTTATAGAGAGAGATATGAGGACGAACAAGATCGATAGGTGCTTAAGCGACTGATCAAGAAATGCAAAGATGAGATAAATGGTTAGTCATGACGATATAGGACACAATTTAATATTTTCTGTTTTTTATTATTTGTAGTTGATTCTATATTTTCGGGAAGTCCTCTGTCTGTATAGTGAATTTATAATTAGCATTTACTACTCCATGACATGCAACAACATAGAAAGTGTAATCCCACAAGTGGGGTCCAAGAAGGGGTGGGTGTGCACGAAGCCTTAAGTTGTTTACGACATGCTAGGTTACAAATATTATCACACAGGCATGATCCTTCTAGGGCTGTATATCAACTCTCTTTAATTTGCATAGGATTCTTATTGTAGTTAATGATTCATGGGATAAGATTGGTGGGTATTAAACTGCTGCCTGTGTCTAGCCATCTGAACATTTCTCATCTCTTGGCTCTTGGTTTATAGCAGCAGTCTTTGCTGCATTCTATCTTTCATTAGAACCTGTAAGTCGTAACCAATGAAGCTCTCCCTGGTCGCAGGAAACCGAGGTTGCATTACCCCAGAGTCATGGGCGATCTCAGGGACACGGGAAAGAGGCTAGTTCCTTAAAAAGGTGATAGAAATGTACTGTAAGTTCGACTACGCCTTTTTAGTTCATCTTTGTTTCCTAGTTGTCGAGCTAAGAAGACCTTCCTTTTTTGGGTGCCATCAACTTATATAACTCTGGTCACCTAGTTTTTTTGTTAGCGTTTATATATTATCATAAATGTGATAATTTGTATAGCTAGCTTCTATACAAATTTGACCAAAACACAAAACTAAGAAGGAACGTGATAATCTGGATACTAAAATCAAAGTCTAGCGACATCATATTTTTTCAGATAAACATTTAAATAGATTTGACAACACGGGTCAATACAAATCTAGAACCATACAATCATGGCAAATATAACAAATCTTATGATTTAGGTTCAAGATATTTAAAAAGATAATCAATCTCACACAGTTGAAAATAAGTTAATTGATCCACGGAAAAGAGAAATATAGCAGAGGCATTTATAGAGAGAGATATGAGGACGAACAAGATGGACAGGTGCATAAGCGATTGATCAAGAAATGCAAAGATGAGGGAAATGGTTAGTCATGACGATGTAGGACACATAAAGTTCCTTCTCTCACTTTTCAATCTCAGGATTGCCACACGAAAGAGGCTAGTCCCTTCAGAAGGTGACAAAATTGTATTGTCAGCTCGACTACTAAAAACATGTAGTTTTTAGAAGCAAAAACAAAAAAAACTACTTCGAAGCAGTTTTGCCTACCATGTAGAAGAACCCTAATCATGGAGGAATTGTGGAAGGGATACGGTATAAGGTGTAGTTTGAATTGAATCCATGCCTATCATATAAAAGACCCTCACAGATACCACTAGAGTATAAGCTTTGGTTGTTTGTACATCACCCCGATTATTATCATCTCTGTCCAATTGTATTCTCGTGTATAGCACAATCTATCAATATAGTTCTGCTTTTATCATCTTCTGTTAGTTTGTGGTGCTGAATTATTTTCTTCGAGCCAGCTCTTTTGCTGCGTCTTTTGTCCTTGTATTGACTTCTCAGTTATTGTTTGTTTTGGATTCAATAGTCCAATTGTTTGTGTTGTATGCTTGTATAGTTTTTTAGTTACTATTGATGGAAAATATTGATCGCAAAAAAATTCATATACCAGCTCAACTAAACAGAAACAATACACTAAAACAGCTGAAAACAGAACAAAAAAGCACAAAGTTTGAATCTTTAAACTCAAAATCAACAGAATAACCCCAATATTAAACCACAAAACAAATTACCAACTCACCAACTACACAGAACTAAACAGTATAAATTTAAACCCCACATCAAGTCAAATCAAGAACTCAAATCATAATAAGAAAAAGCTCATACCTTTACCAGAAAACCAGAAAAGGCCTTTGGGCTTAAAATGGTCTCTGCTACAATGAATTCAAAAACAAGAACACGTTTTACACACTGCAGATTTGTAGTAAATTAAAAGTATAATATTTACTGAATGAGTATAAAGATTTAGGGAAAAGAAGAAAAAAAAGGTCCTAAGAATCAGGATGAATCAATTATAGAATCAAAATCCCCACACCACGTAACCTTAATCTAAACCTTTTGTTATCGGAGGATCTTAAAGAGTTACACTTACAATAGTCGAGGAGAAGAAAATCAAACTATCATAAACCATAAAATAAATTGGAAGACCAAACTAATACTACATCTCAAAAGACAACCAAAATTTACTGCATGTGAAAATATATGATTTTTTCATACATGAACCGAGGAAGACAACCAGAAATTTGAATTGGAAGACAAACTAACACTACATCTGACAAAAGAGAACCAAAAGTTATTGCATGTGAAAATACATGGGCTTTCATACATGAAGGAAGAAGACAACTAGAAATTTGAAATGGGAATTCAAAATAAAAAACGGAAGCCATAATTACCCAAATGGATTAAAATTATTGGGACTTTTGTAACATGGAACAAGAATCAAAATTTCACATACTCAAATCAAATTTGATATATTCACCCACCTAAATCAATCTCAATCAGCCAACCAAAAGGATAATCTAACGTCAATAACAATCCCAAATGAAAAAATAAGTTAATATTCACACATCCAGATCAAATTTGAAACTTCAACATTGATTGAAAAGGAAGATGACGAAAAAAGAAAGCTTAATTGAAACATGTAAAACCTTAGAGTGAACTTGGATGTGCAAACAATGAATCATCATAAATGAAGAATAGGAGGAAGACATAGGATGAGGAAGACATGCATACTGATTTTACCAGAAGAAGACACGTTAACTAATAAATTGAAAAGACAAAATTGATTAACCAAGGAGAAGACACCTAGCCATATACATAATTGAAAAGACAAAAATAACCCTTAAACAGTGAAGCAGGCATGATGATTATGCCTTTTCTAATATAGAAGAAAAAATAGATATTAATATTAACAATATTAAATATAAATTTTATACTAAAGACATAGATTAGTTAAAATTGTACCACAAAGAAAATTAAATAAATTGGCGGTTCTTTATATTTTTATATCTGTGACTAAAGTGCAGATTTCTTTCCCTCTTTGTTTGTTTTTTAAAAAATCATATTTTTTTTTAAAATAGTAAAAAAAAAACGTTTGTTATGGTTCATAATTATTTTATTTTGTTTAAAAAAATAACTATTTATTTATACTTTATAGTTTTTGTCTCTCATATTATATATTTTGAAAATAAAAAATAAAAAATATTTGTTATAGTGTTGTCACATATAGTTTGCCTCTCCTGTTATATATATTGACAGATTTTAGGATAAACAAACTACATATCCTTATAGGAAAGTAAAAAAATGTGAAAGAATAAACAACTTTTACACTTTATATAAAAATGATAGTATAATGTCTGATTGACCCGTGAAAAATATTTATTGTTGAGCACATAATAAAATTTCAATTATAATCATACCATAAACTATTCTTTTAGGTTCAAAATAGTTACCAACAACTAGTTTCTTCTTTGCTAAAAAAACCTTCATTTGAAAAAATTATGGCTATCAATCACATTCAAATTATGCATGACCAAACAGAAAGTTAGTCTTAAAACTTTGAAGTTGTTGTCCATCTTGTATTCCTAAGATACTTAGAACAAAACTTTGAAGAAATCGGTAAGACACAACAAAGTTTAAGAATATTTTCATAAATAGAAAATTAAAACTAGTAGAGAAACTAGAATCAGAAACAGATTAGAAAAAAAATATATGAAATATTTTTCTTAAAGAAGAATTGTTGTCAATTTCTGTTTAAAGAATCTTACCGATTCCAACAAACTTTGCAGAAACACGAAGTAACCAAAGTTTAATGAGACAGTGAAGAATAGAAGAACAGAAATTAATTCACAAATCTAAAATTTGTAACACGTACCAGAATTTGGAAAAATAGAAAGAAGATCAAGGCCACTGAATGCACAGTGTCCCCTTAAGGAAATTATTCCCCTCTAGTATCCGAGGTTTGATTTGGAATATGTCCTCCCAGGATAGAATGATCTCAATCACCAGTGTATTGATACCCAAAACGCTGGTGTCAGCGACTCACTCAACGGCAACAAAGTACACTTAGAATACTAGATTTAGTAGTAGTAGAAGAAGTCCAGAAAATTCTATATTCTATATATGTTTAGAATGAGAGAGAATCCCTCAATTTATAGAACAAAGGATAAGTGCCTTACTGGAAAGGTCACAAACCTTTGGAAAAATCACAATCTTTCAGAAAGGTCATCACCTTTCATAAAAGTCATAACTTTTTATAAAAGTTATAACTTTTCATAAAAGTCGCAACCTTTCATAAAAGTCGCAAATTTTCATGAAAGTCATAACTTTTCATAAAAGTCGCAACTCTTCATAAAAGTCGCAACTTCATTTTCCATTCACACCTTTTAAAACCCAACAATCTCCGCATGAATGGGGAATCACTCCAAGACAAAGAAACGCATAGTTATGTGTACTTTACAAGCAAGAATTAATTGCATCTGGAAAAGTAGGTTTCCCCTTGGACTTTCCGTAGTGAACATATGTCGGATATACTCGGTCAATCGGTAGATACGATATCTTTGAACCGTCGAGCTTTGATGTATACGTAGAGAACCATATGTCACACAATTAACCCTTTACCATTTAAGGTTCTTACGGTTGTGTTCGTTTTAGCCATGAACACCTCCTGGTTTCATTAGAGTATAGAGAGATGGGCTTTTGACAATCATCCTCTTTGAAGAGGCTTACACTTCATACTCACATAGGTGATTTCTAACCGTGTTATTGCGTAGATACACTATTTGGTCAACTCTGTCAAACTTAGCAAATCATTAAAACCATTAAGCTTTATTAACTCATTAACAAGCCTAAATGTTGTATCCTTGTCTCTGAGCATTGTCTTCATCATGAGAATGGATTGAGTTTGTTGACAATGCCGAACCTTCAGTCACAACTTTATTTTTATCCTTGAATCTAGCTCTTGAGATCTCCAGTCTGCTAGATAGAGTTACCGCCATGATGACTTGTCCTAAGCCGTAAATTCATTTCCTTAGATGATCTTTAAACTTTCTCTCTAGTTAGACCTTTTTATAAGTGGATCCGACACATTATCCTTTGACTTTACATAGTCAATTTTGATAATTCCACTAGAGAGTAGTTTTCTAACGGTATCATGTTTATGTCCTATATGACGAGACTTTCCATTATACATCATACTCCATGCCCTACCTATTGCATCTTGACTATCAAATTGTATGCATACTAATGCCAATGGTTTGGGCCAAGAAAATAATATCTATCAAGAAATTCCGGAGTCTTTCAACTTATTCACCGACCTTATCTTGAGCACCTAGCTCAAAGATCATTATAGAGCTATCGATACATGTCTCTTTTGAAATATTTCCAAGAGACTGCTTCTCTACCAAGAGTAAGTATATATCCACTTGTGAATTTTACTTCATTTGTCTGGTGATCAAATTTGCATCACTATATCCTTTCAATACTATATCCTTTCAATACTGTTGGATATTGTTATAATGCAAGGCATAATATGAAGTATTATTTTAAATACTCCAAAACTCTATTTATTGTCATCTAATGAGTATATGTGGGATCGCTTGTGAACCGACTCTGTTTATTAATAGCAAATGTTATACCTGATCGCGCGCGCACACTTCATGATATACATCACACTTCCCAATACTCTAGTACAATTCAATTGTGAGTCACTTTCGCTTTCTCTCTTTTGAAATGCAAAACTCACATTTATTGAAGACTTGACAATATTGACATCCAAATATTTGAACTAGTCAAGTATTTTTTTAATGAAATAAGACCGTGAAAATGCTAAACATTATAAAGTTCTAATGATTCTTACACCTAAGATCGCGTCAGTAACTCCCATTTTCATTCCAAACTTGCTTTCTAGCATATGTTTAGTAGCATGTATATCATTAGTGTCTCTATTAATGATCAACATATCACCAATATACAAACAAACAATGACCTTGTGATTTTAATGTGAACACATTTATCAGTTTCATCATTCTTAAATCCATTTGCCAACATGGTTTGGTCAAATTTCTTATGTCATTGTTTGGGTGCTTGTTTTAGTCCATAATGTGACTTAACAAGTTCACACACTTTCTTTTATTTATCAGAAACCATAAAATCTCGGGTTGTTTAATGTAAATTTCTTCCTCCAATTTTTTGTTTAAAAGAAATGTTTCACATTCATATGATGAATTTGGAGGTCATATATCACAACTAATAATATTAGCATCCGAATGGTTATAATTCTAGTTACTGATGAGTATATATATCAACAAGATCAAAATCTTAGTTTTTTCTAAAGTCTTTGACACAAAGTCTTGCTGTATATTGTCAACATTTCTATCGACTTTCATTTTCCTTTTGAGGATTCACTTTGAACCCAAAAGTTTATTTCCTGGAGGAAGATCAACCAACTTCCAATAGGATTGCTCAAGGTTGAACCAATCTCACTATTGATATCATTTGACCAAAAGGATGAGTCTACATAAGACACAAGAAATGTTACAAAATTATATTCGAAGGAATATATGTCCCTTGATATTTACTACGCCTCTGAATTTCTTTATTAAGTACATTCTCCTTTTGTTCTTTCCAAGGTCGTTTAGACCTTTCACTAGACTACTCAAGTCTAATTTTACATTCCACAGTCTTAGGTTCTATATCAATCCTTTTATGAATAGGAACTTGGATTTTGGCTAGACACGCCCACACTTTGAATATTTCAAGTTGGATTTTCTTCCTTTCCATTTCTCATATGGAATAGATTGTGTCCTGAACAAACAAAATTGCTTTCTTTATGAAAAGACAACTTTTTTTTTTGTTGTTCCCTTTTGCAGTAAGGATAGTTCCTCCACACAAGTTTTGTGGTAAACCTGAACTTCTACAAATGCATCTATCATTTCATTTTTTCTCTCTTTAGATTGAGGTGAATAGGGCAGTAGTTTGATGGATAAATCCACTTTCCAAACATATTTCTGCACAAGGAGATTCATACTCTCCATTCTTATCACTTCTTAGCTTTTTTCCAACTGATTTGAAACTTCGATATCATATTGTTTAGACATTTCTATTGTTTCGTCCTTACCATTAAGCAAATAGACAGTCTTTTTTTTAATGCAATTGTCAATGAAAATAACGAGATACTTTTTTCCATCATGAGATGGTATTGACTACATATCACAATTTCAGTGTAAATCAATTTTAAGGGATTAAAATTCCTTTCAACATATTTATAAGAATGCTCAGCATACTTAGATTCCACAGAAACTTGACATCTTTATTTATTGCACTCAAAGTTAGACAAAACTTCTAAGTTGATCAGTTTTCCTTACAAGGTATTTCTTAATTGAAATGCCCCAAGTGCTCATGTGACTCTGACTCAAGCAAGTTATAACAAATAAAAATATTGAGTTTGAAAAGCTCTTCGCGAGGTAGATTTTTTTTCTCAAATATTTTGTTCCAACTTCTTACAATTTTGTATGATACAAACATTGTTTAGAGTCATCACCTTGTCAAATATCCTTTTCAGAAGGACCTTTCCATAACTTTCAATTTGCGTGTTATAGAACTACCATGAACAACGTTTCATTGGGTCCAATAAAGGTAATATAGTCCAAATATTTCTTTTACAAAAACATAAGAAATGACTATTCACCAATATCCATATCTATGCAAATACTTTTTTAATAATAGACATATCTTTTCATGAAAAATCACAACATTTAAGTGACTTTTTCATAAAAGAACACAATTATTTTGGACAAGTATATATATCATTTGGTAGTTTCATACTAGTCACACCATATACTAGTAATAAAGAAACTCAACAACCACAATACCAAATATACTCCAACAATTTTGTGGGTCTAACAAAATATAAAGTATTATTGAATTTCATATCTTTTGCTCCAAAGTTAAATTAGACAACAAGTCTAATCATAAGCAAAGAACCCCCACATTTTAAATATGATCTCAAAATTTTTTCAAGTATTTGAAAATAGTTTTTTCACATATTTTTCCACTCTCAAAATGTCATTGGTAGTATGAAACCTCTTTTGAAAATATTATTCTACGAAAGAATTATAGAGTTTCAATTCTCTTGACAATCTTTACATAGTGTCAAAGTTCATTCCATAGAGGAACAAACACACCAACTCTAAGTCGCTGGTATTTCTCGTCTATCACAAATAGACATACCACTTAGTATTTAGAATACTAACAATAAAGACAAAATTTTGTACATTTCTTTTTATTTAACAATGAAGTTTATAGAACATAAAAAGTACAACACTGACTTATCATGTGAACTTTTCATATTCTTCAATGCCATTGCAAAGTCCAATTTATTCAGAGTAGAAAACTACAAAAGTTTTTTAGTCTACAACAATCAAACACAATCAAATTAACAGGGAGTACAAAACCACAAAAGTTTTTTTTATTTAATTCCAAACAAAATAAAACATATTCTTAGATTATCACATAGAAATATTTTTTTTTCATTTCAAATAGTCTTCCAACTATAAAATTTTGACATACTATTTTATCAAACAAAAATATGCATGTCTCACTCTACAAACTAGTGATTTTAAAGGCGACACTATTTGCCAAGGAAAATTCATTCGAAAATCATATGATTTCAGAACTTTTTCCAAAGGCATACATGATAAATATAAAAAAAATTTAACCTTTAGAAACTGTTTTCCTCCTTAAATGAATAATAAGAAGGTTACATCTTTAATTGGAATACTAAAATAAAACTTTTTCTGTTACATTCTCACTTCGACCTTGCTAAACAAAGCAACGAATTATGGAGAAGTAATGCATTTATCTTCTACTTCCATGATTAGATTCTCTCAATCAGTAAAATACAAAAAATACTAACAGTATAATAATTTTTTTAAGATTGTTGTCCATCTTGTATTCTTAAGATACTTAAAACAAAACTTTGAAGAAATCGGTAAGACACAACAAAGTTTAAGAATATTGTCATAACTAGAAAATTAAAATAAGTAGAAACTAGAATCAGAAACAGATTAGAAAAAAAATATATGAAATATTTTTCTTAAAGAAGAATTGTTGTCAATTTGTGTTTAAAGAATCTTACTGATTCCAACAAACTTTGCAGAAACACGAAGTAACCAAAGTTTAATGAGCCAGTGAAGAATAGAAGAACAAAAATTAATTCACAAATCTAAAATTTGTAACACGTACCAGAATTTGGAAAAACAGTAAGAAGATCAAGCCCACTGAATTCACAGTGTCCCTTAAGAAAATTATTCCCATCTAGTATCCGAGGTTTGATTTAGAATATGTCCTCCCAGGGTAGAATGATCTCAATTATCAGTGTATTGATACTCAAAACGCTGGTGTCAGCGAGCCACTTAAAGGCAGCAAAGTACACTTAGAATACTAGATTTAGTAGTAGTAGAAGAAGTCCAGCAATATCTATATTCTATATATGTTTAGAATGAGAGAGAATCTCTCAATTTATAGAACAAAGGGTAGTGCGAAAAGGTTCTTATTGTGCCTTACTGGAAAGGTCACAAACCTTTGGAAAAATCACAATCTTTCAGAAAGGTCGTCACCTTTTCATAAAAGTCACAATTTTTTATAAACGTCATAAATTTTTATAAAAGTCGCAACCTTTCATAAAAGTCGCAACTTTTCATGAAAGTCATAACTTTTCATAAAAGTCGCAACTCTTCATAAAAGTCGCAACTCTTCATTTTCCATTCACACCTTTTAAAACCCAACAGAAGTTTACATATATAGTCATATTTTATAATGTGAAAATTAATAATTTATTATATATAAATTATAAATTAGTTAATTAAATACTAAATGTCATAATATAGATTAAAGATGATATTTAATCATCTCAATTACATCTGCTTCACATTATAATATTTTATTTAATCTAATAAAGTATCTACAATTTTAGTTGCAAAGCATAAATAAAATAAAAAATGAATTATCAATTTTTTTATTCAAAAAACAAACAAAATGGTCATTAAAATTTAAAATCAATGATATTTCAAGTCCATCCCTAGGTATATAGAGAGAAACTGAAAAGAAAGTTATCTAGTTATCATGAACTTAATCAAATGATATTTGAATCTTCGATAAAATTATTCACCCAATGGTGATAAAACTAAAAAAACTACAATAAAATTTTTCAAAACAAAGTAAGAGATACAATATATTATGAAGTATAATAAATTATGCAAGTACGCAATGACTTTGCCTTTTCCTATTCATAAAGTCATCCCTATGTCTCTGTATATTTTTGTCCTCTGTATGGAAATCCTGTCTCTCCATATAAATCATCTCGTAGATGTAGGCATCTGGAAACCTATTAAGATTTGCCCTAATGCACCCCTCCTATCTCACCTCTTTTATGCAGATGATCTTACCATAATGTCTAAAGCCCACCCTAACTCCATAAACCTTATGAAAGATTTCCTATCAAAATTTTGTACTCTCTCTGGGCAATCTATCAACTTCGCAAAATCGAAACTGATCTTTTCCAATAACTGTAGTGATAGATTTGTGCAGTGTGCTACTAATACCTTGGGAATTAAAAAGTCTAACTCTGTTGGAAAATATTTAGGTTTCCTAATCTTAGATCATTCTCCTAAACATTTCGATTTTAACTTTATTATTGATAAGATGCGTACTAAACTAGCTAATTGGAAAACTAACCTTCTTAATACGGCTGGTCGCATAGTTCTTATTAAAGCCACTCTTAACACTATTCCTAACTATATTATGCAATTTATAAAGCTACCTAAGAGAACCCTTAAGGCCATAGATAAAATCCAACGCAATTTTCTTTGGGGAACTACCGACTATAAGAAAAAATTGCGCTATGTCAGTTGGAAGAAAGTGACTATTGCTAGACAACTGGGAGGTCTAGGAATCACTAAAGCTAAGGACAAAAATATAGCTAAATTAGTTAGCCTTTCTTGGAGACTTTTTTCTTATCCAAACCAACTTTGGGCCAAATGTGAAATCAACAAATATGCAGGAAAAACTCTTTCGCCTAGATCCTCTTTCATTGCTAGAAATATTAAAGAAGGTTGAGATATTTGCACCAAAAGTATTCTCTGGAACATGTGGGGAAAATGCGGACAAACACAAAAATATATATGGTAAAAGTAATGGAAATAAAATGGGAAAATAACGACACCAAGAATTTTACGTGGAAACCCTTCTGAATAAGGGACAAAACCACGGGCCAAGAGGAGCAACTGATATTACTATAGTAAAGAATTTTACACTGTGTAGTCACGAATACAATACTCAAAGTGACTACTACACACTCAAAAGGAACAACACTCTTTTGGTTTCCGTCTTACTAAAATATCGCTCACACTCTATTTTTCTTCACAGACTATTTTCTTGTATAGTCTATGGAATACCTCACTTTGCTCTCAAAATGATTTTTCTCTCTAACTTGGTGTGTTCTACAAATGAGCAAGAATGCTCTATTTATAGAAGGATAAAACCATGCCTATGTCACTAATGACATAGGTAAATATAGCAAAGTCAAAAATGGGTTGCAAATCTTACCAATTTGCCAACTACCAAGTCTTAATTTTCAACTCCAATTACTATTCCTTTTTAACAATTGCTTGTACCAATTGAATAGCTAAAGTTGACCAAAAAATGGGATGGATTCAACAAATCTCCCCCTCCAGTCCCATTTACTGGAAGAAGGTATCTTCATCTTCTTTAAAGAGAGAGCTTATACCCACAAGTTCTTCAAAGCTCTCATGCCCTTGGGCAATTTTACCAACTCATAAGTGTGGTTTTCATGCAAAGACTTCATCTCGTCTTGCATGGCTTCAATCCATTGATCCTTGTGCTCATCTTCCATGTCCTCCTCATAACATTCAGGTTCTCCCCCGTCAGTGAGTAACACATACTCATTGGATGAATAACGGGAGGAAGGAAACCGCTGTCTTGTGGACCTCCGAAGCGGAATATTTGATTCGTCCACAACTTTATGAGCAATAGGATCATCAATAACAATATCATTGTTATTATCAACATCAACATGTTGATTTGATACATGATTCTGGGCGTCACCATGATTATCAAGCCCAACAACATCATGCACACTTGTGTGAGGAACGTCATCATGATGAATTATACCATTAAAACTTGAAGATTCTACCTTCTCCGCTTTGTCAATATCTTCAATTGTTTGATTCTCCATGAAAATAATATCACGGCTTCTCACAAGTTTCTTTTCAATTGGATCATATAGCCTGTAACCAAATTCATCTAGGCCATATCCAATGAAGATGCATTGCCTTGTCTTGGCATCTAACTTTGACCTCTCATCTTTTGGCACATGTACAAAAGCTTTGCAACCAAATACTCTCAGATGGTCATAGGAAACATCCTTTCTATACCAAACACTATTTGGTACATCACTTTGCAAAGCAACAGCAGGAGATAGATTAATAACATGTGTAGCGGTCAATAAAGCCTCACCCCAAAATGAGTTCGGCAACTTTGCTTCAGAAAGCAAACATCTAACTCTTTCCATCAAGGTCCTGTTCATCCTCTCAGCCAAACCATTAAGCTGAGGAGTCTTGGGAGGAGTCTTCTGGTGTCTAATACCTTGATGCTTGCAGTATTCGTCAAATGGTCCACAATATTCACCACCATTATCAGTACGAATGCATTTCAATTTCTTTCCAGTTTCTCTTTCAACTGAAGCCTGAAACTGCTTAAAGACACCTAACACTTGGTCTTTAGTCTTCAAGACATAGACCCAAAGTTTTCTCGAGCAATCATCAATGAAAGTGACAAAGTGAAGTGCACCACCTAATGTCTTTGTCTTCATTGGACCACATAAATCAGAGTGCACCAACTCAAGCAACTCTGTCTTTCTTGAAGGGGGGTAGGACTTAAAGGAAACTCTATTTTGTTTACCAGCCAAGTTGTGCTCACACTTTTCTAATTTAGCACTTTTGAAATTTGACAATAATTTCTTCTTGACTAGAACATTAAGTCCTTTCTCGCTGATGTGGCTAAGCCTCTTGTGCCATAATGTTGAAGAGCTATCGCTCTCAATCGCATTCACCATATCAACACAAACAGAGGCCGTAGTCCAGTATAGACCACGACGTTTGTTACAACGAGCCACAACCAAGGAACCCTTGATGAGCTTCCATTTTCCATCACCGTTGGTACTAACATATCCTTCATCATCTAAAACACCAACAGAAATTAGGTGCAGACGAACATCAGGAGCATGTTTCACATTGTTCAAAACTAGTTTAGTTCCAACACTAGTTTCTAAACAAATTGTACCAATACCAACCACCCTAGAAACAGTCTCATTACCCATAGTCAAGGTTCCAAAATCACCAGGAGTATAGGAAGAGAAAAAATCCTTCCTTGATGTCACATGAGATGCGGCACCAGTGTCCACAACCCAGCTTGACTCATCACAAGCAATATTTATCATGTTTGCATCAAGAATGGTAATAAGATCTTCGGTGGTGACGGTGGCTAGGCAATTTTCATTGCCATCGTCTTTAGTTTCCTCTTTGTTTTTGTTTTCCCTCTTCAACTTCCTGCAGAACTTCTTTGTGTGCCCTTTCATGCCACAATGATAACACTCAATATCCTTAAGTCTGCCTTTGGATTTGCTCCTATTTTGTTCTCTATTCTGAGAACCACGAGTTTTGTTTCTCCCCCTGGGGCCAGATATCAGGACATCCGGCGAAGAAGAACCTAGAGATTTTCTTCTCATCTCTTCGTTCAAGACACTACTCTTGGCTGAATCCATAGAGATCACACCATCTGGAGCAGAATTTGACAATGACGTTCTAAATGTTTCCCAAGAGTCTGGTAGGGAACCAAGTAGAAGCAAGCCTTGAATTTCTTCATCAAATTTGATGCCCATAGCAGATAATTGGTTCATAATCCCCTGAAAATTATTCAGATGGTCTGTCATCGAAGAACCATCATGATACTTCAAACTCAACATCTGCTTTATTAAGAACATTTTGTTGTTGCCAGTCTTTCGAGCATACAAACTTTCAAGATGCTCCCATAGGGTTCGAGCATGTGTTTCCCCAGAAATACGGTTCAACACATTATCGTCGATCCATTGCCTAATGAATCCACAAACCTGTCTGTGCAACAGATTCCACTCTTCATCTGTTTTATTATCAGGCTTTACAGTGGTAAATACTGGTTTGTAAAAATTCTTAACATAAAGCAGATCTTCCATTTTTCCCTTCCAAATGGCATAATTAACACCATTCAAAGTAACCATTCTACTTGTGTTGGCTTCCATTGTTTTCCCCAAAAAATATAGTTATCGCAAATCAAAGTAAATCTTTTCTGATGTGGAAGTTCAGACTGTGCTGCAACCACAGAGCATACTCAGATAAAACCTTGGCTCTGATACCAGTTTGTTGGGAAAATGCGGGCAAACACAAAAATATATATGGTAAAAGTAATGGAAATAAAATGGAAAAATAACGACACCAAGAATTTTACGTGAAAACCCTTCTGAATAAGGGATAAAACCACGGGCCAAGAGGAGCAACTGATATTACTATAGTAAGGAATTTTACACTGTGTAGTCACGAATACAATACTCAAAGTGACTACTACACACTCAAAAGGAACAACACTCTTTTGGTTTCCGTCTTACTAAAATATCGCTCACACTCTATTTTTCTTCACAGACTATTTTCTTGTATAGTCTATGGAATACCTCACTTTGCTCTCAAAATGGTTTTTCTCTCTAACTTGGTGTGTTCTACAAATGAGCAAGAATGCTCTATTTATAGAAGGATAAAACCATGCCTATGTCACTAATGACATAGGTAAATATAGCAAAGTCAAAAATGGGTTGCAAATCTTACCAATTTGCCAACTACCAAGTCTTAATTTTCAACTCCAATTACTATTCCTTTTTAACAATTGCTTGTACCAATTGAATAGCTAAAGTTGACCAAAAAATGGAATGGATTCAACAGAACATAGTCAATGGTAAGAATATCAATATTTGGGTTCATAATTGGATTCCTCCTAAACACAATCTGAGATCTCTTATTCAGGGCCCTATTCACTATATAGATTTAATAAAGAAAATCAACGATATTTATTATAATAATTCATGGAACCTCCAAGACTTATCCTTTGTTTTTCCGGACGACATCATCTCCAAAATTAACTCTATCATCATCATGAATGGTTTTCAAAATTTCGACTTTTCAATCTGGGCCCTTAACAGTAATGGTTTGTTTTCCATATCCTCAGTCTATGAACTTCTCAACCAGGATCTCTACCCGTCTAACCTTAATGACTTCAATTGGATCTAGAAAACTCACACTTTTGGTAAGATCAGATTCTTTCTATGGCTCTGTATTCATAACCATTTACCTTTTCAGATTAAACATCATTCCTTCCAAAATTTGTACTATGTACAATTTAGAAGAAGAATCAATTTCCCATATATTTTTCTTCGTTGCCCTATTGCTACTTATTTCTGGACTTCTCTCAATATAAGTATTCCTTGAGCAACCCCAATGGATTCTTCATTTCTTGAATTCAAACCAAACTCTTGAAAACCATCACCTAAATTGAGAATGTTTTCTACCCTTTGCCCTTTGGCATATTTGGTTGAATCGAAATAACAATGTTTTCAATAACCGCTTTTCACCCGTACCCATTCCCAACCTTATCTCTAGAGTCTTAGAATTTCTTTTCTCTACTAAACCTCGAAAGAAAGAACTTCTAAGATTGACCTAACGTTAAATGGTTTCCCCCCTCGGGTGCTGACCTGAAATTGAATATTGATGGTGCCTACAATTTTAATTCTCAAATCCACAGGATTAGTGGGGTCTTCAGAGAATCTTCTGAAAATTGGATTACAGGGTTCTTTAGAAAAGCCAAAGGTATCAATCATTGTCATATGAAATTACAAGCTCTCTATGAAGGTCTAATGTGTGCTTTATCTAAAAATCTCCATGTTTCAGAAATTAAAACAGATGCTACTGATATTATTAAATGATAGATCACCCTCCTCCCATATTCACTAATCTGATATTCCTTTGCAGATCTGCTTTGAGGAATCTGGGGAATCCCCGGATCCAGAATAATTTTAGAGAAGCTAATAAAGTGCCTCACATGCTAGCAACTGAAGGATCTAACCCACAACATATGATATGTTTTTTTTGATGGACCCTCCTCCATGAATTCTCAATCTTCTGCACTATGACACAATGGGAGGAACTACTATTAAAAATATACTATCCTAACATGTAATAGTCTAGCTAAACTAGGCAATCTAAATATTTTGTCTACTAATATTCTAGCCCAGCATAGGGCCTTAGCTGGGAATGCTCTCTCTAATACCCAGCATGTTGTTGCTATTAGCTCTGAGTTCCTTGTTCAAGAAGTAGCAAACAATGCTAATGTAATAGCTTATGGTGTTTATAAATAAAATCTTTGCTTAACAAAAAAAAGAAAAAAAAAGGGAATGCATTTTAAATCATAAGGAATGTAAACAACATATCAAGTACATTTAAGCATTACTATATTTATCCTAATTATTGTTAGTAATATTATTAATTTATTAAATGATGATTTGAGGTTAAAAAATAAATTCAAAAAAGAAGGAAAAGACAAATAAATAAAAAATCTATCTTATAAAATTGAATATGATGACTTGAGATTAAAAAATAAATTGAAAAAAAAAAAAGATTAATGACCAATTTGATTTTTGAATAGACCCCAAAAAATTATATAATTTTTTAATTTTTTTTTTATTACTTTCACATATTAAAGCAATACTTTTATAGTTCTCACGAAGCCAATATATACCATAATCATGGATCTCTTTACAAAACCTGCAATCATATAAAAGATAGGAGTAGCCTATTCAACAACATAAATGACATCATAGAGAAAATCAATAACAAATATGACTTGCTCTAATGATAAAGTGATAAGGATTAAAATTATGAAACACCATAATCTTGTACGAATATTTTAATTCTCTTATCCATTGATTTGATTTATCATCTTCAAATAATTGCAATAAAGAAATCAAAGATCAAGTAATGACATCCTTTATCTAAATCATAGTGTACACTTAATAAATAAAATTGTGCAGAAAATCGACAATCAAGAATTTGAAAAATGATTAACAATCGATTCCTTTTCATAGAATATATCAAATGAATTCAAGAAAATTTCTTCGATGAATTTCAGACCTATAAATATTACCACCACTTCTTCTTCTTCTTTGTGTAAAATAACTTTAGAAGTTTTCATATATTTATATTAAAAGTGGCAGTTTTATGTAATTAGTCAAAAAGAACATATTGTAGATTGTAAATATACAAAAGGAAAAGCACAAATACCTATATTAAACAAAAAGAATGATAAATCAAGAAATACAACATATAAAAGCAAAAACACCTATAAAATATGTACATTTAGGAGGAACAGAAATACTAATAAAAGCATGTTTTAGAGAAGGAATAGATACACCTATTGAAATATATTTAGCAGATTATAGAATAATACACCCTATAGAAAAAAGCATAATTAGTGCAGTAAAAGGAAATCTAATATACCAAAAATTTAAATTTATAATAAGTGCAAACTACTCAATAGCATTAACAGATTGAAACATAGATAAATCATTAGTATTATATTGGAAATTATCAGGAATAGAATTAGCACCAGGAAGTAAAATATTTACAGCAAGATGTAAAAACCTATATATATTAACAACAAAACATAAAGTTATGGCAAAAAATAAAATTGATAGAATAAAAATAGAAAACCCTTTTGACCAAGTAATTACAATAATAGATAATAATGATTATAGTTATAAAGAAATTGACATGGAAGAAGATTTAGAAATAGTAAAAGATAGAATAAGTACTTCAATCATACCAAATACATTAACTAGAACTACCTCATCAAGAGCTAGTACATCTAAAAGAAAATATGAAATTCCTAAAATATTAAATACAGAAGAAGAAACACTAAATCAATATTTTATAACTGGAATAATTAATGAAAATAGATACAGGATATTAATAAATACAGGACAAGAAGATAATTATATAATTAGAGAATTAGTTTTAGATACAGAAATTATAAAAACAGGATATGTATGCCCTGGATTACCTAGTGAAATTGTAACTATAAATGAAGAAACAGTAGAAAAAGAAATAATTATGGATGATGAAAAATATATGCAAATAGATTATATAGACTATGAATTAAGTGATAATGATAGTATATATGAAATCTCAGATATAGAAAATGAATATGAAAATGGAATAAATATGGAATTAAATAATGAAATGATAAATGAAGAAATATAATGACTGAAAATGATATAAAAATAATATCTAAAGAAGAATATCAGAATGAAGAATCAGTAGAACAAAAAATTATATTTGACAATATAATTTTCCAACAAATAAAAAATAAAGAATTAGATTTAAGTGTAGATAAAGTACTTGAAATATCCACTTTAAAAAATTGGTATCAGAGCTAGATAAGAAAATAAGTTATGGAAACCAAATCAGATATGATCAATCTACAAGAACAGGTATACTCAATTTTATTCATGAGTAGCTAAACTATTTTATTCCTAATAATCTCTTCTTGATTATAAGAATTTATTATGCTTTAATAATGTTATAATAATCATCTTTAGAAGGTTTGCTATGGCAATATTCTGAGAGTAGGTAAGCCCAGACTATGCAATCCTAAGGTGAAAACCGGTAGGCAAAGAAGGCCGTTTAGGGGAGTACACAGAGTTGAGGCGCTGTTAGGGTAACTGATTGAAGAAGAAAACCATAGTAGTGACTAGACGAGATGATTATTAAATTGTTATTATTACATAATGAATTAGTATAATCTATAAAGAGGTTAGAAGGAATAAACTTTTAGCGAAAATATGAATAAGATGACTACCTATTTGTTAGATGATGATATAAATTACATGATATTATTGTTTTATATATTGAAAGATCTTGATGCTGATATAAGAAGAATAATCTATGATAGATTAGTAACATATGAAATAATTGAAGAAACAACTTATGGTTGGTCTGAATTAATTATCTCAGATGATTTTGATTTTGATTATTTATATGATGATATAGAATTATATAGAGATCAATGATAAATTATAGATATTTGATATTATGGAAAGAAACTAAAGAAAAAATAGATCTAGAAGAAAAATTATTAATTGAAAATGTAAATAGATATATATATCTTAGAGAAGAAGAATATTTAGAATATATAGAAAATAATGCTAAAGAAATACAAAGATAGAATATAATTAAAAAAGAATATTATGAAAAAATATTTTCTTAAAAAATGAAAAAGGAAAATAATAATATAGAAAGAAAGGTAAAAAAGATGAAGAAAAAGTTAAATAATTTATATATGAAATATGAACTATTAAAAACCACTAAAAAAGATACTATTAAAGAAAATTTGTTGATAAACATAATTTCAAAGACAGAATATAAATATGTTTGTTATTTGAAAAAACAATATGAACAGAAGAATATATAAACAACAACTGATAGAAAAAATAAATGAAAAAAGATATGAATATGAATTTAAAAAAGAAAGATTAATAGAAAATATATTTGCAGGAGTAAGTAGTAAAGCAATATCAATCCAAAGAAAAATTATATTTGATTTAGAAATACAAATAAATTACTTAGAAAATAAACTACAATATGATATATACTATAATAATGAATAAAGAAGAATTTGCAGTAGAAGAAAAAACTTATGAAAATCAAGAAGGATTAATAATAAAAATAGTATTGTCAAACTTAGGAAGAAGATATAAAAAAAATAGGAGACAGATTATATTTAATGTTAGAAAAAGAAACAGCAAAATTAGAAGATAGTTTAACAGCTATGATAAGAATAACAAAAGAAAATGAAGAAATAGATAAAGCCAAAGAAATTGAAAAAATAAAAACACAAGCAAAACAACAAGTACAAAAAATACAAAAATAAGTGAATTAGAAAAAGAATTAGCTCAGTTAAAATTATTATATGAAACTAAACAAAAAAAAAACAAATAGAAAAAGAAAAAGAAAAAGAAGTTGAATTGACTAGTGAAATAAATAAAATGAAGCAAATATTAAATGAAAATGAAAATCTTGAAATAAATGAAATCAATGATGAAGTAAACGAATCAGATATAATGAATGATCAAAATTCAGAAATAAGTGATATAAGTGAAACATATACAGAAATTTTAGAACAGGTAGATAAATTGAAAAAATTAGAAATAAATACAGGAGATATAAATAAACCAAGCACATCAAAAGTTAAAACTCCAGATAATAGTCCTAGAAGAAGTAATCCTAGAAGAACAATACCAACTTATTATACAGATAATTATGAAAGATCAGATAGAATAAATGCAATATGGAATAATAGATTAAATAAAAAATGGATACCTAAACCAATAATTGACCAGTATAATTTCTTAGATTTAGACTGTGTTATAGACATAAATAAAGTAATCTTATTATGGGTAGGAAATTTATCTAAACAATTAGTTGATAATAAAATAACAGTAAAAGATACACCAGGATATATAGAAAGAACATTTGTAGGAACAACGAAATTATGGATAGAAAATTTACCATCAGAAAGTATAGCAGCACTAAGGAGTGATAAAAAAATAGATGGAACAACAACAACATCTAATATAGATATATTAGATAAATATGAATTAGCAATAAGAAATGAATTTGGAAGTATGACTACAGATATAAGAGAACAAAATAAGGAAAAAATAATAAATAGACAATTAATGTCAAAACTAGCAATATGTAATATGTGTTACATAGAAGAATATACATGTGCATTTAAAGAATATTATTACAAAGCAAAATATAATATAGATGAAGCAAAAGAAATAAAACAACAATATTTTACAAAATTGCCAGAACCATTTAGTACAAATGTAATCAAAGATTGGAATAATGAAGGGATAATAGATACCTTAGGAGCTAGAATAAAATTTTTACAACAATGGTTTGTACAATTATGTGAAAATCAAAAAGAAAAATTAAAAATGGAAAAAGTATTACTAAAAAATTTAGCATGTTGCAAAAATAAAATAGCACCACAATTTGGTTGCAAAGATAAATATCATAAAAAACCTAGAAAATATAAAAATTATAGAAAAACTAAAACTAGATATAAATATAAAAATCCAAGAAAAAGATATTATGTAAAAAATCATAAGATAAAAGGACCATATAGACGAAAAAGAAAATTATCAGATTGTACTTGTTACAATTGTGGAAAGTTAGGACATTTAGCTAGAGATTGTAAATTACCTAAATATTTAAAAGGTAAACAAATAGCAGAAATTATGAAATCACAGATAGAATTTCTAGGAATACAAATAGATAAAAATGGTATAAAAATGCAAACACATATAGTACAGAAAATAATCAATCTAGATGAAGATATAGATACAAAAAAGAAATTACAATCCTTTTTAGGATTAGTGAACCAAGTACGAGAGTACATACCAAAATTAGCAGAATATTTAAAACCACTACATAAAAAACTTAAAAAAGATGTTGAATATCATTTTGATAATAAAGACAAAGAACATATAAGAAATATTAAGAACTTATATAAAAAATTACCAAAACTCTATTTTCCTGATGAAAATAAAATGTTTATTTATATAGTTGAAACAGATTCTAGTAATCATAGTTATGGAGGAGTTTTAAAATATAAATATGAAAATGAAAAGATAGAACATCACTGTAGATATTATTTAGGATCTTATACAGAAGCACAAATAAAATGGGAAATAAATAGAAAAGAATTATTAGCATTATATAAATGTTTATTAGCATTTGAACCATATATTGTTTATAATAAATTTATTGTAAGAACTGATAACACACAAGTAAAATGGTGGATAACTAGAAAGATAGATGATTCAGTTACGACAAAAGAAATAAGGAGATTAGTATTAAATATCTTAAATTTTACATTTACAATTGAGATAATTAAGACTGATAAAAATATTATTGCAGACTATCTCTCAAGAAAAAGATACAATGAAGGAAATATTAACTATGATGACAAATCTTTGTCAAAAGATGGAGAAAATAGAAACAGAAGTACAAGTACTTAAAGAAACAGTTAATAGTCAGCAGCATGACTCTAAAAATGCGGAGCTACGTCGTGAGGCAGACGGTAAAAGGCCAGAGCTAAGAGGTGACGCTGAGAAACACCTAAAAACTCAAAATATTAACAATTTATCAGTTGCAGGTACAAGCACAGGAGCTATGGAAAAAACTACTCAAAGAAATACGAACCTAAATAGCCTATTTACAAAACCATTTATTCTAAAAATCCAAATGATAAAAACCCCAACACCACAAACTTCTACATATGCAGTTAGTATACAAAGTGATAAGAAAAGATACAACTACATTACCCAATCATACATTGAAAACATATATAAAATCCAAACATTTTTAAATTTAAACCCCAGATCCACACAGACTAAAAATACCAATGAAAATTATATAACCCAAAAATTATAAGGCTATAACAGACTTATTGCACAACCTAAAACTAGTGCAAATTTAGTTAAAACATGTTACAGCTATGGACTATTAAGTACTGTATATACCTTTGATGGAGAAGAAATTATTGGAATACCAGAGTTATATAAAGCATTTACTACATACAAAAGAGTTACAAGAGGAAATTTATTTTTTATAAAATTCTATACAGCACCAGCAGAAATATTATACGAAGAGATAAAATCTCCAATTCAAGTTATTAAGATAGGACTAACCAAAGATATGATTATACCGGAGGAGATTGGAAAACAAGAAGAGATACAAAAGATAGAAATACCAAGCTTTTATGCTAATAAAAGAATAATTGGTATATCAACTATTATACAAGAATTAGCAAATAATTATTTAAATGGAAACGCCATATGGAGTTATTATGCCAGAGATCAGATAATGATATATTCAAATTCCAGAGAATTACGAAAAGCAGATATGGACGAAGTTCAGAGATGGATTTTGTCTTTATTGAAACCTGAAGAACAACCTAGTACAAGAGCTTTGAAGAAACAATTTATTTCGGATGAGTTATTAACCAGATATTGCAAATTAATTGGACATAAATACCCTGATCATCAATGTTCAAAATGTAACGGAGAAGAAAATATAATTCCAGATGTTAGTTTGGAATAGAAAAGAGGAAAGAAAGAGACAAAGAAGAAGATAAGATGGCAGACAAAAAGCAAAAGAAGAGATAAGCATCTTGACAAATGTAAAAGAAAGAGATATTAAAGTATGTTGGCCATTATAAATAGTAAAGGCCAATAAGTCTTAAAGTTAATAGTTAGTATTTTGTTGTAATAGAGTCAAAAATGTGTCGGCCATTATAAATAGTAAAGTCCAATAAGTCTTAAAGTTAATAGTTAGTATTTTGTTATTTTGTGTCGGCCAAATATAATTAGGCCATGTGTAAAGATGAGTATGGGCCACTAGGCCAAAGTAGTATAAAGAGTCTTGTATAAATAAGGGACTTTCCCTCATAAATAAGATATCAACTACTTTCCTTCATCACTTCTCTCTATCTTCTCTCTTATTCCGCTTCCACCCTTAAATTGGTAAACAACAATATTTTACAAAATTGCCAGAACCATTTAGTACAAATGTAATCAAAGATTGGAATAATGAACGGATAATAGATACCTTAGGAGCTAGAATAAAATTTTTACAACAATGGTTTGTACAATTATGTGAAAATCAAAAAGAAAAATTAAAAATGGAAAAAGTATTAATAAAAAATTTAGCATGTTGCAAAAATAAAATAGCACCACAATTTGGTTGCAAAGATAAATATTATAAAAAACCTAGAAAATATAAAAATTATAGAAAAACTAAAACTAGATATAAATATAAAAATCCAAGAAAAAGATATTATGTAAAAAATCATAAGATAAAAGGATCATATAGACGAAAAAGAAAATTATCAGATAGGAGTTAAAAGTGTTCATTTGTTGCCTACTTCAAATTTTTAAAACAGATTTATCGTGCATGTATAGGTTTTTTTTTCCAGATTAATTTTTAATTATTATAAATTCCTTTTTTTTTTTGGAGAATTTTCTAAAAAAAATAGATTAATTATTAGCCATTAAAATATTTTTACTTTCAAAAAATTATTTTTTTATTTTTTTGTGTTTTAAATAATTAATCTTCTCTTAAAATTTTATCATACATTGAATCGGTTACAACAATTCAAATTCAATGTTAATAATTAAAATTAATAATAAATATTTCTTATTTTATTTTAACTCTAAACATATTAATCTATAATTTTGAATTTTGGCTAAAATAATTCCTAAAGTATGACCTAAACATAAAGTACATCCTTGTGTTATATAAGTGAACAAAAAACATCCTTGAACTATCCAAAAAGTTGCAAGATTCATCCTTCTGTCTATTTTTTTAAAAAAAAATCTCACGCCACCAACAAAATTAAATATGTCGAGTCGAATGAATATATGTACACATGGCGTCAATCAGTCTCAATATTGCTCAAAATCTTAGGTAAGTTTGGATAACTTTCTTCCCTTTTCTTTTAAGGATTTTTGGTGTTAAAAATATAGGGTAAAATGTGAGAAAAGTGTAACTGGATTTACCTATGTGCTTTTTTTCCTTGACATTCTGTCCATGGAAGGTTTATTTTCTTACTTTACTGCATGAGTTTATCTCTTTGTATGCAAAGATGGAATCTTTGTTGGTCCCCAAATAGTTATTGCGTCTTTAGGATTTTAAAATTCATTTTTCAGTTGGTTGGTGTTAAATGCTAAGGTGGTCCCTATTATTTGCTTTTTGCACGTGTTATTTTGAAGGATGATTGAAGAAGTGAATAGTGTTTTCAACTATGGGGGAAATTGGGTAATTTCCCCAAAGCTGGGATACAATATAAAATTTTGGGAGTCTTTTACTTCCGAATTTGGATTTAGGGAAGTTCAACAATTGTTGGTCACTAGTCCATCTTGTACTTATTATGAAATTGAAGATAATGATGGAATTAAGGCTCTTCAATACTTCCTTCATTCACTTTTATTTGTCATGTTACGTTTTTCGAAAGTCAATTTTTAACTAATTTTCAAAGTTAAATAGATTACATTAATTCGATATTTTAAACAAAAAAAATTAGATATTCAAAAACTATATGAAAAGTACTATAAATTGCAATTTTTTGCATATTAATATGATGAAAAAATACATGTTAAAATATTGGTCAAAGTTCTTAAGTTTGACTCTATAAAAATAGAAATCATGACAAACAATACCGGACAAAGGAAATACTTATTTTCAAAAGATTTCAAGGTAATAAATTATTATGTTGTAGATGCTCATGAATTGAGAGTTTCTGCCCCAAATATCATATATCATATTGAATCATATTTTGTGGATGTTGAAGCTTCTACTGATTGTGATTATGGTGATGTGAATGATGATACTCTTTATGAAATGGGCAATAATTGTGAAATTGTCTAATATAATGCTGAAATTCTTCAACGTTATGAACATGAAAAAGAGAGTTGTGAGTGATGGACTTGAAAAGTTTAAGGAATAAGAAATGGGTATGACCTTTAAGACTATTCAAAAAGCTAGACAACTTGTTAGATTTTATGCTATGGCTAACAAAAAGAAGTTGAAAACAAAAAAAAAAGTGATACAAAAAGTATTAGGTATGAGTGTTATTATGGTTGTCCCTTTACTCTTCTCATATCTAAGGATGGAAAATCAGCAACATTTAAGATTAAAACATTGAAGCCTAAGCATACTTGTGGTGATTCTTTTGTTAATCCATTGGCAACTTACCATACCTTGACTGTTTATTTTAAGGATGAAATTCAAAATAATCCATAATACCCTATCAAAGACATGAGAGGAATTCTTGAAAAAAAATTCAAGTTGAATGTCTCAAGATCCAATCTAAAATGAGCCAAAACAATGACTCTTGATAAGTTGGAAGGCAGTTTCAAAGATGACTACAATAGGCCTGAAGTTTAGACAGTCAAATCCAGGATCTGATGTGGTAATTAATATCTCTAATGATGCACTTGAACAAGGCATAAGAAGGTTTTTTCAGAATGTATTTGCTTCAATGCTTTGAAGGATGGATGAAAAATTTTGAGACCTACAATTGGTTTAGATGGAACATTTCTCAAAGCAAAATGTAAGGGGCAACTATATATTAGTGTAGCTATTGGGCAAGACTCAATGAATCATTTCTACCCAATATCTTGGGCGGTGCTGGAAAAGGAAAACATGGGAACTTGGACATGGTTTATTCAGTGAGGATTTTGTTGGAGCTGAAAAATGGTGAAACTTTGATATTTATATATGATATATGCAAAAGGTAGCTTTAAAATATTTGTTTTTCTTATTGCCTTTTCTTTATCTTTTTTCTTACTGTCATTTTCCCCCAATTTTTAGGGCATGTTGGATGTTGTAGCTAATGTTCTTCCAGAAGCACACCATAGGTTTTGTATGAGAAATATAAAATTTAATTGGTGCAAGAAATAGTGGAGTGGTGAAGATAAAAAATTGATGTGGTGGTGTGCTTAGAGTACCTATGAAGAAGAATTCAAAGACACTTTGAAGGCGTTAGGAAAGTGGATGAAAATTCAACTAGTGATCTTCTTCATTTTCCTGTAATTAAATGGTGTAGGGCATATTTTGATACTCAATGTAAGAATCTAATGGTAGACAATAACTTCACCAAGTATGTTAACAGTTGGATACTTGAAGCTAGAAAAAAATCAATCATTAAAATGCTGTAAGAAATTAGAGTGAAGGTGATGAATATGTTGGTGAAAAATGAAAAAATGGGTAGAAAATGACAAAATGATATCAGTCGAACGGCTATGAAGTTGTACAATGACTGTTGATTAATGGCTACCAATTGTACAGTTGAGCTCAATGGATATTATGGTTATGAACTGAAATATGGAGACACGGACACACATATATTGAATTTGGAGTTGAAGAAACACACTTGTAGATTATGGGACTTGGGTGGTATACCATGTCACCATGCCATCAAGGCACTTTTGCATAAAACATTGAACCATTGGATGAGGTTCATTAATGGTACAAAAAAGAGGCTTATTTGTTAACAAACAAGCACAAGTTGCAACCAATTTGGGGTTCTCAATTCTGGAAAAGTGACCCTGCTCAAGCAATGAAACCTCCAGAAATGGTAAAACTTGTTGGAAGACCCAAGATGAAAAGAAATAGAGAAACTGATGAGGAAAGTTTGAGAAAGGGGAAATGGAAGCAGTCAATAAAAGGTACTCTAATGAGATGCAACAAGTGTTGTGATTTCAATCACAATGCAAAGGGATGTTATAAGGTAATCTCTCTTAATTTTTTCTTTTACTTAAAAGGTATTAGTTTTTGTCAATCACAACAATTTTTTTGGGTTGAAGGACCATGAATACGGTGAAAGTTCATATGAAAGAAAGAAGAAAGAAAGCAGTCAAAAGTCGAGGAGTCGAGCAGGAAAAAATGGAAAAAACTCTGCACGTAGTGCCACTGTAGAGTATGAGACAGAAGCTTCACCCCAAAAATTTCATACGCAACAGTCGACTGCCTATCGTCGGGAATGAAGAAGATCCAACATTGCGAACAATGGTAATTTCTGAGACAGAAACAAGGATGGAAAAGAGGTCTCAAATATTTGAAGTAATAGAAAGAAGGAAAATTGTTTATAAAGGGGATGCGAGAGGAATCTCGACCCCTTTGGATCTACCATATTCACCAAAGAAGACCACTTTGGAGGGCAAGAAGGCAGTCTTGACTTGTAGTTACAACCTGAAGTAAAGTAGAAAAGAGTAAAGCAAACGGCAATGAAGGGCAAATGGCTTGTGGATACTGATGATGATCTAGTTTAAAAACGTTGTGTGGTTGATCAATTTTTACATTAGGTGGTTATTTGGGATATTATTATAAGATGTAAATCCAAACAATTTCTTTTGTTACTAACCATACAGTAGATGTTTTTTGTTAGTAACTTGTGTTAAGATAATTTTATGAAAATTGAGAATTATATTCTACTGCATCTGGTGTAACTATTGTTGATTGTATTTTGTGAGAGAGTATATTTTGTTCTTTGATTGATAGAATTGTTTAAATTACGACAAAAATTAGCATTGTTCATGAACTTCTTTGAACTAGTAGATAACTCACAGATGATTCAACGTGGAATGTGAAGGAGTCATTGATTGTCACATCTGGGGAGCACCCCCTAGACGTAACCGTTGTCGTCTTCTTCTTTGAGGACTAAGACTAGCCTCTTAGCATACATCATTAAATTCATAGGTCAAAATGCGGAAAAAATTAAAAAATTTCATTACTTCTACATTGAGGTTTACATAGACCTCTACATACACATAATATATACGTATCGAGTATACATAGACCCTTCGTATAAGAAGATTACATAGTCTTCTACTTTTATTGCACATAAGTATATATATAAGATAGAGCATAGTCTTTAAAAATTGTCTCATCTCATAACCATCTATCAAGATTATATCAAATTGGACATAGCCCATACCTCAATGTAAAGAGACACATATAGGCTATATAATCCGTACTCAAATAAAAATAGAAAGAACATAGGAGTATTTAAAACTAAAACAACTTCATAAGCTCGATATAGGCATCGCCCTCGGAAAGTGAGGACCTACCCACTTGGATGATTTAGAAAGTCCAAGTCTTCTTCAAAGTCGTCTCAAAGAGCCTTCAACGACCGGAACCTAAAATATTGGGGAAAAGGGAGAAAATGGGGTTAGTACATCACTTGTACTAAGTATGAGACCATATGCACATATAAGATCAAATCATGCTAAAAAGGGACATTTCATTTAAAACATGCTATTTTACCGTTTGGAAGTCTTATACGTAATCAAGCAAACCATACCAATCAACAAGATATATTCATTAATGTCAAAGCAAGTAACATGATTGTCAACATACTTGAACCCATAACCTAATACAACCCTATCATCAGGTAATAACATCACAAGCATGAATAAGAGTTCATCATATCATAATAAAACAAGACAACTACTCATGAATCCTCATAAAGTCAACAAGTGCAATGACCATGTAAAGCCCCATAACCTTACTCAATCAAGTGACCCAACAAGAACCGTGACTAATATCCAATTTCACATAACATAACCTTTAAGGATACATAATATCATACTTTAGCAATATAGATCAAATATATATTTTCATAAGAATATCAATCACCATATAATATCATTTACATGTAAAGTCAACATATTATCATCGTTTGCATTCATTATCATATACATACATAATATCAACCTTCTAAGGCTTCTCTCAAGGTAAACTAGTGCAAGACATAGGTAGAGTCCAATACTCCTACCTAGGCTAAGTCAAACCTCTTAAGTGACCCTAGCTTGTTTTTAATTCATTATTTCATTTTAGTTTAGGGAAACTTGCCTTAACCGACATAGACCACAAGAGCTAAGTGTGGAATCCGGTGTTGTAAAACTTTACACCGATGTAAGGTGGTCTACCGACCAAAGTAAAACCAAACATAAACGTAGCTTTCTAGGTGGATCCACTAGCTAGTCTTCCTTTGGGGGCAACATAGTTCAAGAACTAAAAGATGGGTACAATCCCTCTACATACCACTTGGCAATTGGGGCCTCCTCTCATGGGAATATATTGGATGAGTATCCTTCATTGGGGAGTCAACACCACATGTGGAACTATATGGTGAATTTTCCTCTATGGAAAGTCATCACCTCCCATTGTCAAGTTCACTCGGTGCTAAGCTAAGTCCCTTTTGAAATGTCTTTAATATCTTTATTAATCATCATAACTTATTGTAGGTCATAGAGTCTAGCGGTTGTATAATCATCATCATCATATCTCAATAAGAATTGCCTGAGTATAGTTTTTTTATTACAATTCATATAAGTGAAGTTAGCACATTTACATATTCATTCATGATAAGGCACATTGATGGTCATCACCATCCTTATAACATTTACATCTTAATCAACCTCACAACCATAGTCAAGACATTTCAATTTAACATCATACCACCCTATCAATCATAATACAAGGAATACTCCGACACAACATCATGACTTAATCACAATTAACCATAATTTGAAGTAAAGGATAGGGATAATTAGACTTACCAAGTCTCCTTCATAATCCATCATCAAAGTCTTACCTTAAATCAACCCAATTAGGGTATAGTTTCATCATAAAACATTAACCAACATAATAACAAGGCTAATTGAATCACTACATCACAATTCGTCACTAGTTCATAGTTTAAGACAAGATACTTAGGTCAAATTCACAATATACTTCATAACCTAGATCAACTTCTCAACAACTAGCATAATAGGACTATAATTCACCCTATTCTATTCATGATTGATACAATAACATCATCTAGTAGTAATTCAATCAATAATCAAGTCAATTGAACCAACATTACACCATTAATATCAAGATCATAACCTAGGGTTAAGGGGTGAAGGTCATCTTCTACAAACTAGACCAAACCATCAAGATATATCATAATTAAGTTAGAATACATTTTAATCTATTCATAATATCCAAAAGAAATCATAAACAAATCAATTCATAACATTAATTTCGAGATTGGGGAAAACCCACATGAAAACTCAACTTTTGAAAATACTTTGAAGGAACCCTTTGGGGAAAGGAGTCCCAAAGGTGAATTAGCTCCCATACCTTAATTTTTGATGAAGAATTGATGGTGAATTCGTCCCTTTACCGCCCCTAAACCCTCCCCTAGTTTGGTCTTCAATGGAGTTCTTCAACTAGAGAGAGAAAGAAGAGAGAAGGAAGAGAATTTGGTTTTGTGAGTTATGAGAGTTTTGTTAGTCTTAATTAGGTTAGGACTTTATATAGGGTGTTAACTAAGTTAATTAGACTTCTCTTAACCCCTAACTAGTGGTGGCAAATAGGCGGGTTGAAAATGGATAAATATAAAATGGATAATCATTCAACTCGCCCATATTTAATATGGGTAAATATGGGTTGGGTAATAAATGGGTTTGGTAAAATACTATTATACCCATATTTTATCCATATTTCATGAATAAATAGTTCTTTACTTAAGAATTGAATATGGAGAAAACATTTTAGTCGTTTTTTTAGATGAAATCTGTTGAAAATGCTTCTTTAGTTTTATTTTATTATAAAAGTAAAAAAAAAAAATTAAAAAAATTTCAGGGTTTGGGGGGGGGGGGTGATAGGGGGCTAGGGGGGAGGCGTCCAGGGTAGGGAGAAAAAAATTTGAAGTTAAAAATAATTTTAAAACAAACTTAATATTTTGAAGGGTGGGGGTTGGTTGGGGGTAGGAGGTGGGGGGACAATGGCTGGGGTGGGGTGGGTCCAGGATAGGGTGAAAAAATAAATATTTGAACTTGAAAAATATTTTTTTAAAACAAACTTAATTTTGTTTTGGGTGAGGGTGGGGGTGGGGGTGATGGGGGGACGATGGTACGGATGAAAAAAATGAAATTTTGAAGTTGAAAACATTTTTTTAAAATAAACTTAAATTTTTATTTTTTGGGGGGTGGGGGGTGAGGGGGCTGGTGTGGGCTGGGTTGGTGTGGAGGAGGGGGGGGATCGAGAGTTGAAATATTAATTAGGACTCATATATGAAAGTTTTAAAAAATCGCTTCCAAAACTTGGTAACAGAAGGTTTTTTGAAAAATTGAAGAAAATTTGCAATACCCATATTTGACCCGTAGTTTACCCATAATATACCCATATTTTAATGGGTAAAATATGGGTATAAACCCTAGTATTACCCATATTTAAAATAACCCATATTTGATGGGCTATTTGGGCTGGTCAATGAAAAATGGGCTTAAATTGCCAGCACTACCCCTAACTAACCACCTAACCCCTTAATTAATTAGTTGGAGCTAAGTGAAAACGTGCAGAAAATTGGACCCTCATAGACGAGACCCCGATCGACGGTCCGTCTGTGAGACGACGGCCACAGGACCCTTCCGTCCTGTTGGTCCTTCGTTTTGGTCAGAGACTAGTCCAAAACCAGTTTTGGGGAAAATGACTAAGTTTTCATCGACGAGTCAATCTACGCCCCCATCGATTGACACACGGAACGTCGACTACAAGTCGTTGGTGACACTGCCTTGGGCAGTTTCTTGACCCCAAACGCAAAGGGTCCTCCTCAAGGGTCCTTGGTTGGTCCTTGGGTAGTCGTACCCGAACGTTTCGACCATGAATCAACTTATAACACATGTTAGACATATTTCCACCAATTTTCATCACTTTCCGACTTCTAAAAGCTAGTCAAATAGGCTAAGACATGCTAGTACCCCTTGAACTAGTTTCCTGACGTCATGGACTTGGACGTTTTGGTTTCTAGACTTCCTAAATGACTTATATTCATTAAAATGGACCTTAAAACAGTTCCTACACCTTATGAAACTTATGTTAGGCTTTAGAACACGTCTTGGATTTTCGAAGTGTTACGTTATCCCCCCCCCTAGGAACATTCGTCCCCGAATGACACTAAAAATCTTTTGAAGGAAGGAATAGACTCAAGACTAGCAGATCAACCAACAACAATACAAGACAACATAAATCATATTACTTAAACAAGGCAACTCAAAAGCTTCAATTACCACACATAAGGCTCAAACATCACATTATGAGGAATTTCCTTCTCACAACAACAACATGTGCTCAACATACTTTACATGAGTCAATTATGCCAAAGTTTAACGTACCAATATTCCACATATCATTTCATAAAGACTCACCATATCAAAATGCACAACATAACTCAAATAAGCAAAACTGTAAATTAGAGGCATACTTCACAGTAAGTCACTGTAACAACATTAAAAAATGCACATTTTGCAATACTTCACCAAACCACAAGAAACTTCAATTTCTATTCATTATTTCCATTATTAATAGAAGTAATTCACCTTAGTTATCAAATAGATGAGGGTAACGGGACTTCATGTCGGCCTCGGCCTCCCATATTGCACCCTCAACTAGGTGATTTTTCCAAAACACCTTTACGGAAACCACCTCTTTGTTCCTCAACTTCTTTACTTGCCTATCAAGGATTTGAACCGGAACCTCCTCATAGGAGAGGTTATCCTTCACACCAATACCCTCAATAGGAAGGATAGGCTCGGGATCACCGGCACACTTCTTTAGCATAGAAACATGGAAATCCGGATGAACCGAAGCCAATTCACTAGGCAACCTTAACTCATAGGCAACCTTACCAACCCTTTGCAATATTTCATAGGGACCCATATAACGAGGACTTAACTTCTCTTTCTTGACTAATCTAACCACCCCCTTCATAGGTGAAATTTTCAAGTACACTTTATCACCTTCTTCAAACTCTAAATCCCTTATCCTATGATCGGCATAAGACTTTTGCCGACTACAGGCTGTTTGCAAGCGATTTATTATAATATGAACTTTCTTCAAAGTCTTATATATCAAATCGGGACCAAGAATCGAAGACTCACCGACTTCAAACCACCCAATAGGATATCTACACATCCTACCATACAAGGCTTCATAAGGAGCCATGGATATGGATGAATGGAAACTATTATTGTAAGCAAACTCCACCAAAGGCAAGTGCTTATCCCAAATTCCCTTGAAGTCGATGACACAAGCTCTAAGCATATCCTCAAGGGTTTGAATAGTATGCTCCGCTTGACCATCCGTTTGGAGATGAAAAGTGGTACTTAACTTCACCTTTATACCCAACCCTTCTTGGAATGACCTCCAAAACCTAGATGTGAATTGTGAACCCCTATCCGATATGATGATAACGGAATACCATGGCGACACACAATCTCATCTATGAAGATCTTTGTATAATCCTCCGCCGAATAATTAGACTTGATTGGAATAAAATGAGCGGACTTGGTCAACCTATCCACCACCACCCATATAGAGTCATATTGCTTTTGAGTCTTAGGCAAACCTACCACAAAATCCATATTAATGTCTTTCCACTTCCAAGTAGGAATTTGGATTTCTTGTAGTAAACCACCCGGGTTTTGATGTTCGGCTTTCACTTGTTGGCAATTTGGACATTTTGCTACAAACTCCGCTATGTCCTTCTTCAAGCGTTCCTACCAATACACTTCCCTAAGGTCATGATACATCTTTGTTGACCCCGGATGAATGGAGTAACGGAACTCATGAGCTTCCTCAAAAATCCGGATCCTCAAATCATCTACATTGGAAACACACAACCTTCCTTGAAATCACAAACACCATCCCCCTTAAGGAGAATGACTCATTAAACTTACCCAGAACCGAGTCTTTCAACTCCATCAATGGTTGATCAAGGTATTGTTTGGACTTTAACTTAACAACTAAGGATGACTCGGAGTTATGATGGACCATAAAACCACCATTTGGAGAATCTTCCAATCTAACCCCCAATCTAGCCAACCTATGAACATCTTTCACTAGTTTTTTCTTGGCTTCCTCTACATGAGACACACTACCATGGTCATACGACTTAGAGAATCCACAACCACATTAGCCTTGATGGGGTGATAGAGAACGCTCATGTCCTAATCTTTTAACAATTCTAACCACCTTCTTTATCGGAGATTTTACTCCTTTTGAGTAAACACATATTGAAGACTCTTATGGTCGGTATACACATCAACATGAACATCATACAAGTAATGCCTCCATATTTTCAAGCCAAACACCACGGCCGCTAACTCAAGGTCATGAGTTGGATAGTTCTTCTCATGCACCTTAAGTTGTCTAGAAGCATAGATGATTACTTTCCCATGTTGCATAAGCACACACCCCAAACCCACTCGGGATGCATCACAATACACAACGAAGCCCTTTGTACCCTCCGGTAAAGTCAACATCGGAGCGAAAGTAAGCCTATCTTTCAAGATTTGGATGTTTTTCTCACATGCCTCTGACCACTAAAAGCTCTTACTCTTTTGGGTCAAAGTAGTCAAGGGAGATGCAATGGACGCAAAACCATCCACAAACCTCCGATAATAACTCGCTAGACCCAAGAAACTTTTAATGTCGGTTGGAGTCAATGGTCTCGGCCAATTTTTCACCGCCTCCGTTCCTTGGATCAACCTCAACTCCCTCATTAAAGATGATATGACCAAGAAACGCCACCGACCTCAACCAAAACTCATATTTGCTATACTTCGAAAACAATTGATGTTCTTTAAATACTTGCAACACCATTCTCAAATGACCCATGTGATCACTCTCATTTTTCGAATATACCAAGATGTCGTTAATGAAGAAAATAACAAATGAATTTAGGTAACTTCGAAACACCCAATTCATTAGGTCCATAAACGCCGCCGGAGCATTAATGAGACCAAAGGACATTACTAAGAACTCATAGTGACCATATCTAGTCCGAAATGCTATTTTGGTATATCTCACCTCTCACCCTAAGTTGGTGATACCCCGATCTCAAGTTAATCTTAGAAAAGTAGCTTGCCCCTTGGAGTTGATCAAACAAGTCTTCAATCCGAGGGAGAGGATACTTGTTCTTAATAGTGACTTTATTGAGTTGGTGATAATCAATGCATATTCTTAAGGACCCATCCTTCTTCTTCACAAACAAAACCGAAGCACCCCATGGAGAAATATTAGGTTTAATGAAGCCTTTGTCTAGTAAATCTTTGAGTTGAGCCTTCAACTCCTTCAATTCGGCCGGAGCCATCCGATAAGGAGGAATTGAAATGGGATTTGTATCTGGTAGCAAATCGATACCAAAACTAGTTTCCCGTTCAGGAGGAATACCGGGAAGATCATTAGGAAGGACCTCAGGAAATTCACTCACTACGGGGACCGACTCAATGGGAGGAATTTTGGAGTCTAAATCTTGGACTCTTACTATATGATATAGACAACCCTTAGAGATCATTTTGCATGGTTTTAGACAAGAGATGATACGACCCCTAGGAATAGAATTCCCCCCTTCCACTCTACAATGGGTTGATTTGGAACGTTAAACTGCACTACCCTCGTTCTACAATCAATAGAGGCAAAGCAATCATGTAACCAATCCATACCCAAAATGATATCAAAATCAAGCATATCAAGTTCTACTAGTTCAACATAAGAAACTCTATTGTGCAACATTATACGACAATTTCTATACACTATTTTTGCAACAACCGATTCACCAATCGGGGTAGATACCATAAAAAGTTCATGCAAGATATCGGGTAAAATGTCAAACTTTTTAGCTATAAAAGGAGTAACAAATGACAAGGTAGCACCGGGATAAAGTAAAGCATATACATCAATAGAGAAGACTTTTAACTTACCGATCACCACATCGGGAGAAGTCTCTTGCTCATCCCTAGCGCGGAGAGAATATAAGTGATTCTTCTTGGTGTGCTCGGGGTACAACCTCCAGATTAGCTTGGGCCGTCATGGCTTAGGCTTGAGTAGTGGCGGCTTGTGCTTGGGTAGTAATGGCTTGGGCCATTTGGAAGAGAGCGGACCTTATGTTCTCATCCGTCAAAGGAAGAGGATTCACCAGAGCTTGGTCATCATTAGCATCTTCTTCAAGAGGAGGGACTTGATCACCACGGGGAGGAACTCCCGCATTGGCAATCTGTTCCTCAAGTCTTCGTGCCGCATTCCTTCGAGTATTCATTGCCTATAACCAAAATACTAGGTTTAGGTGAAAGCACACAATAAGTATACTCTAAAGGTAAGATATTGGATTTCCAAGAAAGAGAGAGTTTCCTAAGCATCACATAGATTCCTATCCATAAGTGTGGTGCGCTTCACAATTATGAGTACAAATCTACATAGACGTTGTTGAGAGAGACATAGACATCAAGGATATTCAAACTCATGCTCTGATACCAAGTTTGTCACATCCGAAGAGCACCCCCTAGACGTAACTGGCATTGTCGTCCTCTTTGAGGACTAAGACTAACCTCTTAGCATACATCATTACATTCATAGGTCAAAATGCGGAAAAATGTACAACTTTTCATTACTTTTACATTGAGGTTTACATAGACCTCTACATACACATAATATATACATATCGAGTATACATAGACCCTTCGTATAGGAATATTACATAGTATTCTAATTTTATTGCACATAAGTATATATATATATAAGATAGAACATAGTATGTAAAGATTGTCTCATCTCATATCCATCTATCAAGATTATATCGAATTGGGCATAGCCCATACATCAATGTAAAGAGCCATATATAGGTTATACAATCCGTACTCAAATGAAAAGAGAAAGAACATAGGACTATTTAAACTAAAACAACTTCATAAGCTCGATATTGGCATCGCCCTCGCAAAGTGAGGACATACCCACTTGGATGATTGAGAAAGTACAAGTCTTCTTCAAAGTCGTCTCAAAGAGCCTTCAACAACCAGAACCTAAAATGTTGGGGAAAAGGGAGAAATGGGGTTAGTACACCACTTGTACTAAGTATGAGACCATATGCACATATAAGATCAAATCATGCTAAAAAGGAACATTTTATTTAAAACATGCTATTTTACCTTTTGGAAGTCTTATACATAATCAAGCAAACCATACCAATAAACAAGATATATTCATTAATGTCAAAGCAAGTAACATGATTGTCAACATACTTGAACCCATAACCTAATACAACCCTATCATCAAGTAATAGCATCACAAGCATGAATAACAGTTCATCATATCATAATAAAGCAATACAACTACTCATTACCTCATAAAGTCAACAAGTGTAATGACCATGCAAAGCCCCCATAACCTTACTCAATCAAGTGACCCAACAAGAACCGTGACTAATATCCAATTTCACATAACATAACCTTTAAGGATACATAATGTCACACTTTAGCAATATAGACCAAATACATGTTCATAAGAATATCAATCACCATATAATAAGATTTACATGTAAAGTCATCATATTATCATCATTTGCATTCATTATCATATACATACATACTTCTCTCAAGGTAAACTAGTGCAAGACATAGGTAGAATCCCATACCCCTGCGTAGGCTAAGCCAAACTTCTTAAGTCACCCTAGTTGGTTTTTAATTCATTACTTCATTTTAGTTTAGGGAAACTTTCCTTAACCGACATAGACCACAAGAGCTAAGTTTGGAATCCGGTGTTGTAAAACCTTACACCAATGTAAGGTGGTCTACTGGCCAAAGTAAAACCAAACATTAACGTAGCTTTCTAGGTGGATCCACTAGCTAGTCTTCCTATGTGGGCAACATAGTTCAAGCGCTAAAAAATATAAGTACAATCCCTCTACATACCACTTGGAAATTGGGGCCTCCTCTCATGGGAATCCATTGGATAAGTACCCCTCATTGGGGAGTCAACACCACATGTGGAACTATAGGGTGAATCTTCCTCTATGGAAAGTCATCATCTCCCATAGTCAAGTTCACTCGGTGCTAAGCTAAGTCACTTTTGAAATATCTTTAATGTCTTTATTAATCATTATAACTTATTGTAGGTCATAGGGACTAGCCCTTGTATAATCATCATCATCATTGCTCAATAAGAATTGCATGAGTATAGTCCTTTCATTACAATTCATATAAGTGAGGTTAGCACATTTACATATTCATTCATGATAAGGCACATTGATAGTCATCACCATCCTTATAACATTTACATCTTAGTAAACCTCACAACCATAGTCAAGACATTTTAATTTAACATCATACCACCCTATCAATCATAATACAAGGAATACTCCGACACAACATCATGACTTAATCACAATTAACCATAATTTGAAGTAAAGGATAGGGATAATTAGACTTACCAAGTCTCCTTCATAATCCATCATCAAGGTCTTACCTTAAATCAACCCAATTAGGGTATAGTTTCATCATAAAACATTAACCAACATAATAACAAGGCTAATTGAATCACTACATCACAATTCGTCACTAGTTCATAGGTTAAGACAAAATACTTAGGTCAATTCACAACATACTTCATAACCTAGATCAACTTCTCAAGATCTAGAATAATAGGACTATAATTCACCCTATTTTATTCATGATTGATACAATAACTTCATCTAGTAGTAATTCAATAAATAATCAAGTCAATTAAACCAACATTACACCATTAATATCAAGATCATAACCTAGGGTTAAGGGGTGAAGGTCATCTTCTACAAACTACACAAAACAATCAAGATATATCATAATTAATTTAGATGAAATGTTAATCTATTCATAATATCCAAAAGAAATCATAAACAAATCAATTCATAATATTAATTTCGAGATTGAGAAAAACCCACATGAAAACTCAACTTTTGAAAATACTTTGAAGGAACCATTTGGGGAAAAGAGTCCCAAAGGTGAATTAGATCACATACCGTAATGTTTGATGAAGAATTGATGGTGAATTCATCCCTTTACAACCCCTAAACCCTCCCCTAGTTTGGTCTTCAATGGAGTTCTTCAACTAGAGAGAGAAAGAAGAGAGAAGGAAGAGAATTTGGGTTTGTGAGTTATGAGAGTTTTGTTAGTCTTAATTAGGTTAGGACTTTATATAGGGTGTTAAATAACTTAATTAAACTTCCCTTAACCCCTAACCAACCACCTAACCCCTTAATTAATTAGTTGGAGCTAACTGAAAACGTGCAGAAAATTGGACCCCTCACAAACGAGTCCCCGATCGACGATCCGTCTGTGAGACGACGGCCACAGGACCCTTCCGTCCTGTTGGTCCGTTGTTTTGGTAAGAGACTGGTCCATAACCAGTCTTGAGGAAAATTACTAAGTGTCCATCGACGAGTCAATCGACGCCCCCGTCGATTGACACACGAATCATCGACTACAAGTCGTTGGTGATACTGCCTTGGGAAGTTTCTTGACCCCAAACGCAAGGGTACTCCTCAAGGGCCCTTGGTTGGTCCTTAGGGAGTCTTACCCGGACGTTTCGACCATGAATTAACTTAAACACATGTAAGACATCCTTCCACCAATTTTCATCACTTTCCGACTTCTAAAAGCTAGTCAAATAGGCTAAGGCACGCTAGTACCTCCTTGAACTAGTTTCCAGACGTCATAGACGTTCTTGGAGTTTTGGTTTCTCAACCTCCTAAATTACTTATATTCATTAAAATCGACCTTAAAGCGGTGCCTAGACCTTATGACACTTATGTTATGCTTTAGATCACGTCTTGGATTTTCGAAGTGTTACATTGATGATTCTCCATCATTTTACTTTTGATTCTCTTTCATTACTAAATAATACAGAAGTTGACAAAATCACTACACAAGACCAAATAAGGTGAATCAAAAGTTGTCATAAATCAATATAATGAACCAAAAGTGAATTACACTTAAGTCACAAAACTGCAAGTGAGATGAAAAGTTTAGTAGCATAATATGACCTTGGAATCTAGCATTTAAATTCCCAGAATAGATATAATCCTAAAAAGTTACTACTATATTTCCAAAATTTACAAACTTTTTGCTTCAGTGAGTGAAGAAAAGAACCTAACTAAGAAAGTGAATGTAAAATAACTACAAACTTTTCTCTAGAATTTTAAGATTTCATAAACGGAATGACTCCGTCCACAATCTGTTCGCGAACACTTTGAATCTGTGGTGTGACGGTCAATAAAACTTTAGCAGACTCTCGATTGTCACTAGTAGCTGCAAGATGTATTACTAATAGGGGTGTGAAATGGGCGGGTTGGGTTGAAATTGGAGATATTAAAATGGGTTCATATAGAAGTTGGGTTGGGTCTTGACTCACCCAAGTTTACTTTGGACTCAAATGGGCTAAATCGGGTTGGGTCTTGACCCATCCAAATTTACCACATTAATCTCAATAATTTAACATACTGATATTTAACTTTTATAATCAAAATTTGAATTTCCGCTCAAGAATTTTAGTTAAAAAAGTAATAAATCAATAGATAAATCCTAAAAGATGTTAAATCGATAATAATTCATACTTTTAATATAGGAACATATCTTAATAAAAAGTTTTAAAATGGGTTGAAATTGGAGATTGAATTGGGCTCAATTGACAATGCTCTTCATATGGGTTAGGCTTGAATGAGTTAATTGAACCCACTTCAAATTATCTTGAGTCCAACCCTTAAAATTCTGGGTGAGTTACCAATGTTTGAGTTTGTTTTGACACCCGTATGTATTAGCATGTAATTATCTGATCAGCGACAGTAAGATCAGCTCCAGATTATATAAACATTAAATAATTTCTGCATAACCTTTACGAGCAGCAACGAGCAAAGGATTTGTTGACACCCAATTTCGGACCTCCACAATATAAATTAATCATCGAACTTCTTAAATTCCAAACGATTTGAAATAATTAGTTTTCATAAAGTTCAAGATATATATATATTTTTAAGTTACTTTAATTAATTTTTTAAGTAATATATGTGTTTTACATATTTTATGAATATCCGAAATCATGTCAAAAGAATTTATTTTAATTAAATATTTGATTAATTAGTTTAGTTTATAATATTTTATATTTTAAATTACTTAGTTTACATTTTAGTTATATATTTTATTCATTAAAATTAATTATTAGTCGAAATTACTAATTAATCAATTTGACTAAATTCTTAATTTTGATTGGCTATAAGTGAAATTCAGTTGACCATTTCATTCCTCTTAAACTCTCTTTCAAGACCAAGTTTTTGGGCCCACTTACTCATCATATCAGCAACCCATTTTCCCTACATATTCACTTTCAGCCAACCCAACTCATTTTCCAAATATTTCCAGCCCACCATCTTCCTCCAAACTTCAGCCCAAGATTACGTTCATCAGCAACTCCATCAGCAGTACGCGACCCGACCTTGCAACGTCTTCTTCTCCAGCAAACATCGAGAACAACGACCCTTTTTTTCTTGGTTGCAGTGGTATCCATTCGTATTGAGATTTTGAGGTGTGGAAATCGCTGCTCTCAGCTTGTTTATCCTGGTCTCGCTGCCTAAGAAAAGGTACACAGACTCTCTCTTCTTACAGTCTTCTTGATTCGAGTCTTTATTTGTTTGTTTAGCTGGTTATATTGTTCTGATAGTCCAATAAGGATATGGATTCCTTGAGTGAATGAAACTTTGGTCGTTTGCTTGTTGAATATGATCCAAGTAGGTATGTGTGGATAATGAGTGTATTTCAAAACTGTTTTCTATCCTGAAATTATTATTGTTCTTGTTCCTCTTCGGGTCTTCATAGCTGCATTTGTTTAGTTTTCATACTATGCTATTCATCTTAGTCTATTTTCGTTCATCATGAATGTGTGATAATGTTCAGTGTTCGACGTCGCCTCCTTCGTTCTTTCACCTCGAGTTGGGATGAATGAACCAAGACGTCGAGATTTTTGAGTTCATTTTCTATCTCTTTCTTGGTTGTTTTAAATCTTTAGTCAAATGTTTTGATCATGAAGGTTTCGGTCCATTGTGCTGTCCAGTTGGGGTCTATCTTATTCTTTTAGTCTTTTAACTTGATTTTAAGTGTTATTTCTTGTCTATGTGATGATAGATACACAACTTGCCGGCATTATATTGGTTATAATTTCTGTTTTGTCCAAGTTGAAATTATCTCCATGATACATCTTTATCTGTTTCTGTATGTATTTGCTAAGCTGGTTTATTTTCTCTTTGCTTCCGCTCTAATAACTTCTGTTAATAGAGTCTTATTTTAGAGAAATCATGGTGTATAGTTCGGACTTCTATTTCTTTTGTGGTTATCTGTATACTCTGTTTAAGAATAGCTAGAGTTAATGTGAACGTTTCAATTTCTAAAGCTATCTGGTAGCGATCCAGTTCTTGACATGAAATGTGTTATATGATTATCCACATTTGATATTGATAAAAGATCTCAGCTAATTACCTAAATCAGTAGGTTTATGAATCTTGCATTCTCTGTAATAATTTTGTTTGGAGTATTTGCTTTTAAGTTAAAGTGGGTTACTCCTCTATCATGAACCCGACTGGATTTCTTTCTAAAAATTGCTTAATTGGTTTCGAGACTCACTTAATACTCATTCAACTTGGCTCAAACTTTCCTATTTGTTTACAAGTTTGTTGTTGTTTGCTGGAATAGATTTGGTATACACATCCATGTATAGAAGCTTATTAACAGTGCTATGCTGCATCTTGAGTCTAGGTTCTTGTTCTCTCTCGAGTTTGCTGTCTATTTTATGTTTTCAAACTGCCTCAACATATTGACTTGTTCAGATCTCCAATCTCTCTAAGTGTTCTGAAATCTATTCTTGTGGGTAAAATTTGAGCTCTTAAAATGTGTCAAGCGTAGCATTTGTTTTCTGTCTTGTTTGGATACTAAAATTATTACGAGGATTCTTAAAAGCATGTTTATCATCCTAAAAATGGTCTTAATCACTATTTTGCTACTCTTTGTATGGAATCTAATTTTTCTGTCGTTAGTCGCTCACTTTGATAGAATATAAGGACACAACTTCTCATGAGTATTGGGTGTATGATTCCTTGCGTAATGACACTAGTTTCTTATGCGTTAACGGTTTACTAAGAGATGTGGTACGTGTTGTTACATTATAAACTTGATTTATTATACTTTTTAAAGTATATAGCCTAAGTATGAATGCTAATCTACTCACTCTTTCTTTGCATGTGAAAATTGTCTCGAGTCTACTTTGGACTCTCCTCTCCTAGCCTTGCATCTCCTCGTTGGGCCAAAGACTCAATTTTTTCTCTTATCGAGTCATCCAAAGCGATAGAACGGAAATATAGGGCTGGAAGTCCAGATTGCAGGCTTCTGAAAGTCCTTAGATGCATTGTATACATTCAGTATACGCTGTATACATTCGGTATACAACAAATATGTGGCCAAAAAAATATGAAAATACAGAGATGAGGAAAAATACAGGCACGTTGATATACAACCGGTGTATACAAAGACGGAATTGGGTTAAAACAAAACAAAAAGTAAAAAGTTTAGGAATCCCATTGTGTAAGGAGCAAATTACATTTTATCCCTACTCTTTTTCAATTAACAAAAATTCCCTAAAATTGATGTCAGTCAGATACATTTCATTCTTCCGGATACATCACATTTGATACATTATACAATTAGTTTGTTGAGATTAAAAAGGAAATTAAATATAAAATTAAATGTATGTTCCTCAAATTATGCAAATCAAATTGATGTCAATCTCTCCCAAATAACAGATTCAAACAATTCAAATTTCAAATTTCTTCTCTCAAATCTCTTTGAAATCGTAACTAATTAAAAAAAATCAACAATTTTATACAATTATGTATCATATACAAAAAAAAACTATGATACATAATTATGTACATAACATAATTATAACAATGTTATTGGTCATATACATAACTATGAATATGATACAAACTGATTTTGTTATAAAACATTAGTGTTTATGTATCAATAGTAATATTTGATAATGTCTTACATATAAATAGTCTTCTAGTTGAACAAGGTTGGGTATATGTATCTGATAATAAAAGACAACAAAATTTGATAATAAAAGACAACGAAATTTGTAATAGTTGTGTATCTAATACATAATTATGAACATGATACATACTAATTTGTGTTTCAATAAATTAGAATTATGTATCTAAACTAATATTTGAAAGCGATATATTGTACATGATAAAATTATTATGTATCGGTGAAACGAACGAATTATACAATAATTTAAGAATCAAAATGAACTAGATACATTAAAAGATATGTTGAAAGCAACAATAAATCAAAAAAAAAAAAAAAGCTGAAGAAATCCTTCCACACTTTCTCATTTGCTGTGTATCAACTTTTGTACTTTTTTTTAACTTTCAACAATGAAGTCACCATGGATCTCGACCCAAAAATCTTACCAGAGTCATAATATTGAAGTGAAGGCAATAAAAATTAATTTAAGAAGCAAAAACAACTAGATACATTAAAAAAACTGAATCGATATGCATAAGAAAAAGATGAACAACAAAAATTCGGAAAAAAAAAATCAACAATCTGATTTGCTGAAAGCAAAATAATGATGAAGAAATCCTTATACGCTTTCTCTTTTGCTCTATATCAACTTCCGTTGTTTTTCTTCACTTTCAACAATGGCATCACTCATGAATTCGTCTACAACTATAATGTTTAGTGTATGTGTTCTTCAAAAGATTTTTGGAATTTGAAAAATTTGTTTCATCGCTAAATCATTCATACAATTGCTTCCTTAAGTTGTCGCCGTACATATTTACGTCAATATAACATAGAACTACTCGATGAACAGTAAAGATGTTAAAAGTGATAGCGGCATCAACTTGGTAGCAAAACGGCAGCAGCCACCTCAACCAACAACTCTTATGCATTAATTGTATGGTACAACCAATTTTATTGAAATATGAAATTCTTTAAAGCTATTGCATTCTCATTTTTTGTTGGTCTATAAATCTAATTATCGAAATTTGAATATTTGATTAACTATAGAGAGAAATCTATTGAACTTCAAATTGAGATGAATGTTGTAACTAATAAGATTGTGGGATGAAAATAGGGAGGGATTAAAGGAGAGAAAAAAGGAATGAGGAAACGTGAGTTTGAGTCTGGGAAGTTATGTATCCGAAAGAATTCAGATTTGGAAAAAAATACGGGATTTTTGTAATATTTTAAAATGGTAGATAATATTAGAAAATAAGGTAAGTAAGATGTGTATATAAATAATTTTTCCAAAAAAAAATAAAGGGAATTTTTTTAAAATGTCATTATTTTAGTATTTAATAGGGTATAGTGTCAACACTTTCAATATTTAGTGATAATGTCAAATTTTTACCTTATTATGTATTTTAATTATATTTTAATTATTTTGTTTAATTAAAAAGAATACATAATTTATATAACAAACTGAAGCTATTTAGGGGAGAGAAAAATTATAAAAAGTAACATATGCTTAAAACTCTCAACATCAGTTATAATTTATTCAAAATCTGAACGATATATCTGTCAATTATTCATGATGTTCATAAAAAAAAAAATTATTGCGAGGTTTATGTTTTGGAGAATAAACTGGGTAAACGATTTTTGGAAAATAAACACAAACGAAAAGTCAAAAATCATGTATGTTTTAGTTAATTAATCCTTATATGTTTTGTATTTGATTGTGATTTGATGCGATTTTGTTTGTATAATAATTATTCATATGTATTTGCATTTTGAATTATTATATATTTTAATCAATGCAATTATCTTTTCTTTTTCTGTGTTTGTTGACATTGTTTTTTTTTTTTGAATCCAGATGTACTGATATATTGTTAAAATAAAGAGTATTCTGATTTGAAATTGTTTTTTTAACTTGTTTATAAAAAATTATATATCGAACAGAATACTCACAAAAATGTTTATACTGCTCCGGTGTTAGCTTGTCAGTCAACTTGGATTTAATGTCATGGTTTACTATACAGTGAATGTGGGGTGCATTTTTTGGTAGTTTTTGCAAGCATAAGAAGTCCCCTGGCATATTGAATTCAAAACAATGAAATAATACTAAAATAACACAACAAAAAAACATGATAATAAATAAAATATCAACACAGTTACAACAACATACCAAAAAAAAACAAATATGGTTACTAATATGTTGTAAATTGACATAGCTATCACAAAAAAAAAAAAACAGAATACAAAATACATTAGATATAATAAATATAATATACAATTTCAAGTCTATAGATACAAAAATACAATATATCTATGAAATATAAAAATACATACTGACTAAAACAACATCAAAATTCAATATATACTTCCAAATTTATGAATACAAAAAATATTAAAACTATGAAATACAAAAATAAATACTAACTGTGGTACATTGACATAACTATCACAAAAAAAAAAAAACAGAATACAAAATGAATTTATAGATATATACTGACAGAATACATAATACAATATACAATTTCAAATCTATGGATACAAAAATACAATAAAACTATGAAATACAAAAATACATACTGACTAAAACATCAACAAAATTCAATATACACTTCCAAATCTATGAATACAAAAGAAATTAAAACTATAAAATACAAAAATAAATAATAACTACAACAAAATGAAAATTCCATATACACTTACCAATCTATTCGATAATAGTAAATACACAATCAAACTTATAAAATGTGTTACATTGACATAACTTACACACACACAAAAAAAAAACAGAACACAAAATACAATAAACATATTAAATACAAAAATACATGCTAACTATAACAGTGAATACAAAAAACATTAAAACTATGAAAATACAAAAATAAATAATATCTATACCAGGATGAAAATTCCATATACAGTTACAAATGTATTCGATAATAGTAAATACACAATCAAGCTCATAAAATGTATTACATACAACTAACACACACAAAAAAAACAGAACACAAAATACAATAAATATATGACATTTTAAAAAATTTCCCAATACAAAAATACATAGTAACTATAACAGACTAAAAATTCCATATACACTTCCAAACGCATTGTAACATTTATTTTTTTGAATCTTAAAAATTATTAAACAAATTAAACTAAACATGCAATACACAGAACATGCAAAAAAAAAAAATACCTCTTCTCCAAAAAATTGGTCTTCTTCAACTTCATGGTTACGAATTTGTGTGGAATTTTGCACAACTACGGATTCAGGCATTTTTTCCCGTCGTATATCCTCCTTAGATTTAGAAGCGGAACCTACATTGTTGTTTATTTCTTGAGGGAAAAAAAAAATTAAACAATGAGAACTCGGAAGAACTTAGATTATTTTGTCCAATACCTCTAGTAACTCTCTTGTAAGAGTCCATTGAAGAGATAATTTTGTATTATGAAACCTTAAAAAATGTTTTAAGAACAACAACAAAACAAAAAAAATAAAAAAAAATACTAAAATCAGTAAGTAAATCAATAAGGAATATGAAGAACATAATACCCAAATCAATGTGAATCTTCAAATCAAACCTTGAAACGAAATTAATTGAGAATGATAGAAAATAAAAAAATTCGAGAATCTGTGGAATTGATTTTGGAAGAATGTTAGAGAGAGAAAATAAAAAGAAGCGTAAGAAAAGAGAAAATAAATCTGGGGAGTTGATTATGAATAAATATAGAAAGAGAAATTGATAAGGTTAATAAAAGAGAGATGAGAGAGAAATTGATAAGGTTAATAAAAGAGAGATAAAATTTAAAATATCATTAATATCTATCCAATAACAAAAAAATAGAAAAATGTTTAATCTATGAGAGAGAAAAAAAAGGTGTAAATAATGAGATAGAAAATATTAATAATATCAGAATAATTATTTATTTTTAAAATAATGACATTTTTGACATTTTTACTAATATTATTAAAGTATGGATATTATCACTAAATAAGTTGGTTTTTTTGACTAGTTAGCTAAATTTTCCAAAAATAAATCTTGCAGTGAAATTGACCCAAGAAGGGGCCCAATTTAATTATCTCTTTCACTTTTCTAATTGGTTTTTATTATGCTTGACTATTTATCCTTAACTCTAACCATAAAATATTTTAAGGAACTTATTTGAATTCCCAAAAGATGAGTTATTTTTGTTATGTTGGTTTACTTTAATGCTTTTTTTTTTGAGTTCATTTATTTTTACTAATAAGATTTTATATCATTAATTAAATTAAATCTCTTTGTTCATAAAAAGACGTTATTGAATGCTTTTTACTTAACACATTTTTACTTAATTTAAAATTGAATTTAAGTTTTTTTTCCAAATAAACTCTAATTTTTTCTCTTTACTTTTCTATTTCCTAAAAAAGGGGTTAGTCAAAACTTTTTATTTATCTTTCAATTAATTTAAAACAAGTTAAACAAATAACTTTAAAAAATTAAAATAAATTCTAACTTTGTTTAACTATTGTTCGAAGTTAATGTTATTATTTATATATAATAAATCATTTTCCAAAAATAATAGTCCAACAAATATTAACGTAAGTCATAGGATAATCGCGTGTTAGCGGGCGCTTCAAATGCCTTAAAAAACTTTCTTGAAGCGTAAATAAGAACATTTTACTCATTTTCTCTAAATTTTTAAAGACTTAATCTGTTAAGAGTTTTATATTAAGTTTTCTTGATTTCTTTAAGAAATTAAGTGGCGACTCTTTCTAAGTATTTTTCTTCAAATGTTTTATACTTAGAACATTTCAAAAAATAATTTTTCTAAAGATAGTAAAATTACTGTATAACAGGAGTTATTTCACCACACCAACATTCCTTCACTAACCTTAACATCGACAGTATCCCCTGCTTTTACCACACAACAAAAAGAATCAGCTGCCGCAACTGCTAGCATAGGACACATATTATCATCTCCTATTTTGAGCATCAAAATTAGCATGGTGTTCTAGCAAAACTTTAATAGCACCTTCTTGGATGCGATCTACAACGCATATAAATGGTGTTCCAACATCAACATCACTTCGCAAATCAACGTCTACACCTATCAACAGAAACAATTTAATCAATTCAATATGTCCATTTCCTGCATCATTAAATGGACAAAATAAAACACACATAAGAATATCACTTCAAGCAAAGAATATCAAGAACAACATTAGTAATACTCTTCTCACATTTTATCCTATAATTCTAACACCAAAGGAAAGAAAGTAATTGAATCTTACATAAGATTTTGAATGATATTGAGACTGATTTACGGTAATTTTGAGCTCACCAAAACCTAACAAGTTTTGATTTTTTTCTTGTTGAACGTGGAGGGTGAAGATCATAGAATCAAATGGGTTAGGTTTTTTATAAGTGGGTGGGGTTTTCTTGTTTTCAATTGGGCCGGGTTGGTAAAAAGTTATTGGGTGGGATATTTTAAGGGTCACGTGACATTTTCTCATATTGAAGCATAAAAATGAATTTAATTTATCAAAAATATTGGCCTTTTAAGTAAAAGGGAATATATGAGTCATTTTTATAACGACAGGGACATATAAGAGTCATTTAAATAATGAAGGATATATCAACTCCAAATCATAAAGTTGAGGGTAAATCAGGAAATTTTCCCTTATTTAAAATATATGCTATTTTCCTAAAGAACGTGGGTAGTTCTCTTTTTTTTTTTTTTAATTTTTTTTGTTATATACTAGAAAGAGATGGCCCGTTCTTGCACGAGCCCAACGTTTGAAAGATTTTTGCGAGCTAAATAGACACACAGACTCCATTTTGGGCTAATGCACAACACACAAAGGCAATTGTTTGTGTCCTCCTTGTTTACATTGGATATTATACATCATGTACTATTTACTTAGTGCTGCATTTTTTCTGCTTTCCAGTAGTAAGCACCTATCAAGAAGTATCAGAAGAGGGAAAAAGAATTTAGGTACAAAATGGAATATTTTTAGTAATACATATATGTATTTGTCTAGCTATGTATGCATGTTTATGTTATGATTTTAATAGTTCTAACAACTAAAAAACTCTGGGAGAAGTTGATCATTGAAATGATAATCGATACAATAAAAGTACAGATTATCATTTCTTTTTTTCAATTTTACCACAATTCGACAAAAGTCGCATTTGTATAAAATAATCGGATTGTATAGTTAAGGTGGTAAACATGCGGTTCGATTTAAATAATTAAAGGGACTAAGCAACTCAAGACATGCTAAGTCTTGACATTTATTCCTCATTTTTTATGGAGTGTAGTGGTCTATACCTAAATGCTTAAGTAGAGTTCGCAGAGATGGGAGGGGTAGAGTCCTAGTTCATTCTAAACAAAGCAAGACACCTTTTTGCCTACCATTCATACGTCTATTGAAGAATGTAACATCTATACAGAAGATAAGCCCATTTAGCAGTACATGTACATAAAAATTTTAAAGTCATCAGCTACACTAAAGAGGAAGCATACTAAGTTAATGATGGATTGGAGCATGCAAGATCCAAGTATATTGTAAACATTTTAGGTCATACTTGATGCTGCAGCGAATATGAGCCAACAATTTTTCAAAAGCAGGGAATAAAAGTGTACGCCATCAACATGCCAACCATATTCCAAAAACATAATATAAATTAGTCAAAATAAAGAAAAACAATTGTCAAGTGAAATCAAAAAGAATTTACAAATGGCAATATGGTGTAGATACTTATCTACATTCATGGTACTGATCATGTTAGAGAATGTTTAGGAGACGAATGGACCTGTTTTTATCTGCAGAACTCATTTAGTATTGTTTGATATAAAATCAAAGCTTCCCTGTTTAAGAGGATATAACATAGTTGAGGAAGTAGATATCTTTTCATTCACAAGATTCCTTCTAGCATCACTAGTAAAACATTATATAATAACTCTATGACAACACCAATTGTTGTCAAATGAAATGCAAGGCGAGGGATAAGAAAGTAGTAAACTGACAACATCAAATAAAATAACTATCACAAAAGTCTAGTTTAGTGCACGTGTTTATGCATAATGGTAGAAATACAAGGTGGGTGCTTCGCCAAATTGTCAAACAATAGACAGCGGTATATCAAATTCTATGTATACCGACGAATAGGGAATGATTAAATATGTACCATTGTAGTTTGCATACATAGTAGTTTATAGAAGAGACTGATCAGGTCCTAATATATGTCAAAGAACCTGCCCAACAATACATATCGAAGGCATCCAATCTGCAAAGAAAGGTTTGGACAAACATTTCCGAAAAGTTGCATTTCCAAGCACAATTTCAAAACACCATTAAATGAGGAAATATCATCACAACAATGATAGATCAAATTTAGCTATAGTTTCTTCCACAGAGAAAGATTGATTATCACAACCAACATGGAACTAATGAGAATGTATAACTGTTTGAAGAAAATGTTATCACTGAATTCATGCATGAATTATTTCGATTTGCAATCCTACATTCTGTCTCTTCAGTCTTTCATTCTCCTCTTCAAGAAATGAAACCTTTTTCTCTAGTTCATGGGTGTAAGCCTGTTAGTCAGAAGAGTAAAATTCACGAGCGCATAGATGAAAAACTACATCACAAAAGATGCAAAATAAGCAAAAAGACCTGCTTTCTTGCTCGTGACCGAGCTGCGGATTCCTTATTTTTAATCATCCTCTTCTGCCTCCTTTCTACACTATTTTCGGCGGCATCACGTGGAGCAACTCGCTTTCTTCTAGATGTTTGTGTGTCTGATAGTGTTCCAATTATATGTGCTGGAGACATTGTCACTTGAGTTTCAGGATAAGTTGCATCCATAATTGGGTTAGCAACAACAGGTAAAGGTTGTTGAATTGGATGGCCTGGCATAATATGTAACATATTATTTATAGAGTGTTGACAAATATGAGTGTAGGTTAGCTTGGATTGAAGACAACAATAAGTGTTCTCAATTTAAAAGAACTTAGCGGAAAGAACTCAAAGGAAGATGAGCAATGGATGAGTCAATATCTTCGATTCACACAAGTTATGCTTTTAATAATTAGAGAAAACCCCAAGAACAAAATAGCTTATTTTAAACAAAGAAATCTCAAAATAACCAGCAAACTTAGAAATAAAATGAGAAATACAGAATCCTTGATCACACAAGTTATGCTCTTAACATGTAGAAGAAATTACGTCAACCTAAGTGCAGGAGCAGTGATGTTCCTAATAACAAAATAATTAACAACTCAGTATGGAGTGAAGAATTTATTTGTTAAATTAATACAGCTTGAAGAGCTGATATGTTTGATCGTTTGGTAGGAGGTATAAGGTTGGACATCTCATATTTGGTTAATGATATACATTTGTCTCGAGATTAATTTATACCATCAACCAAATAAGGTATAATAGTCGTCATAGCATATATCAAGTAAAAATAAATTTGGTATGTTGTTGGAGAAAAAAAGATGAAAATAGCACAAACTCAAATAGAGAATCCGTGTAATATTGAAAAGGTAAAAGACGTGTAGAGAATACCTTCCAATCCTACTTTGTCACAATCTGTTTGAGCTTGTGTTTGATGTTGTCTGGAGTAGCTGGTACCGTACTCCACCATTTCTCCTCTACATTCGAACTCAAACAAGTTGTTGCCTTTTTCATCAAAACCAATAAACCTCTCTCACTACTACTACTTTCTTGGGTAACTTATACCTTGTTCAATGAACTTAATTCACCTACACTGATATATTCCATAATCAATTACTAATTGAGAATTCATGTCCCAAAAGACCAATATAAAGAGCCATAATCTAGAACTTGTTTGGATTCAATTAAAAGTTCATCAAATCACTTTTAAGTCAGTTTTTACTTTTGAAAGAGATTTTCAGCTCTGTTGACCAGCAAGAAGTTGGTATATGGAATAATTGTTTGAGATGTTTGAGAAACCTTCCTGAAGGTAGTTCTTTAATTGATGCAATTTTCGTGTTACTCAAATGACAATAACCAACCATGATAAAAGCATACAATTGCTTGCTCTAGTAAAAAACATTTGACTTTCTAATAAAATAAAGTTGATTTTCTTGATTACATTAAAAGCATCACCAATCACCAATATAGCAGCAAGAGATAGCAATCTTACACACAAGCCCCAAGTAAAGGGAGAACATCATATCTTTTTTTTTCCCCACAAGTGAGAACAATAAAGTTTTGAGCTTTCCTCCCATCAAACACCAAATTGCCAAGAACCAATTTTTTTCCAATTATCACAAAGTGAATAGGAAGTAGAAGTAAAAAATTATAACCCAACATAAGCATTTTAGCCATCAAGATGTTTTGAGCTTTCCACCCAGGCTTGTATGGGGTTACAAGATCTTTTACGTGGGAGAATTGTTCATGTGTATATACAAAAACTTGAGTTTCAATCGAATTTAGTTTGATGCCATCTTTCTTTTCAGTATTTGCATAAATACAACATCACTATTTACTCAAACATTAGCGATAATTTAAATTCTAAAGGTTAGAAGACTACTCCTAGATCTACTGATAGACCAGTAGGTCAATCCGAGTATAAGTAAATGAAAATCCTTAAACTCCAAGCTAAACCAACAAGAGCCCAGAAAATTGATTTCAATGAGAAACTCATACGTGAACAGAGGAAATTCAAAAGAATTTCGATAAAGAAACCCACAAAGTTAATTTCGACGGGAAAAAGACCAAATTAATTAATGCATGTGAAAAAATACAACAAAAATCTGAATCTGAACAATTTTCTGACAATCCAAAGTAGAACAGGAAAAGCATAATCACTCAACCAAAATTGAAAACACAACTATTGAAATTATTGGTACTTCCAAATACAAGGATAATTCAACATCAATAACAAACCCAAATGAAAAAATAATCAAACATTCACACACCCAAATCAATTTGGAACTTCGACTTTAACGAAAAGGAAAATGGCACAAAAAAAAAAAACTCAATTGAAATATGAAAGAACCTTACTTGGAGAATGCTGAAGAGAAAGAACTGAACTTGTGCATAGACAATGGAGTATGAATGAAGATTACAAACAACATAATGTATAGATTGATAACATAGGAGAAAGACACGTAGGGAACTGAAAAGACAAATTGATAGCATGGAAAGAAGACACGTAGTCATAATAGAGAATGAGAAAGATAAAAATACCCCTGAGAGCAATGAAACAGGCATGTTGAAACAGGCATGTTGAAACAAGCCTTTTCTAATATAAGAGTAATATAAATTATTTAAAATATATGCTATTTTCCCAAAGAATGTGGGTAGTTCTCTTTCTTACTTTTTTTTTTCTTTTTCTATTGGCAGTTTTTTTTTCTTATTATTAATATTGATATTATTTATATTAAAGATGAGTTAACTTCCGACAAAAAAAGGGAATCACACACATATTACATCTCCATATTTAAAATTATTTTTTAAATATAATAGTAATTTATTGTTAATCATGCAACGGTTTTCCCCTCTCCTATTATATATATTAATGTACGTACTCACGCGTTGCGTGGATAATATTGAAGAAAGTAATTATACATCATGTGTTCAAATTTTTTTAATGTAAATTAGTGTATCAATGAGTTGTTATTGCATATCTATGAGATGATTTGCAAATCAAGTTTTTTGTACTTAATACTTGTAATTTATGAAAAAAAAATCAAATATGATGCAAATTGATCAAAATATTCTCAAGTTGCAAAGAATATACATTACTTAAAATCTAAAATTAATATTATAAAAAATATTACATAATTACTTTTAATTAAAAGCATAGCATTTTAAACAAATATATTATATAATGAAAATAACAATAAAATATTGGTTGATCATTTTCTTATATAACCTTAGTAATACATCTTCTTTTTACATAACATTAAAACTAATAAATACGCTCAATCGATATAGTAATTTAAAGTAAAATTTGAAATAATAAGGAGGCACTTACCTACTCAAAATCGTCAATTGAACTAACATTATCTCTTTGATTTTAATTTTATATTTTAAGTTACTTTTTTTAATCCAATGAAAAATTAATTTTTGTTTGTAGTAAGTGATAGTCAAATTGTAGTGTTATTTTTTTTAAGACTACTAATTATAATTAATTATTAGTAGGTTGAGGAAATACTCAAATTTAAAGTCAAATAGTCTATTGATTTAGTGGCCTATAATTATTTTCTCTTAATATAATATACAAACGTGTTTGCTATCAAGGAGGAGTCAAATGGAACAAAAATATTTAGGATCAGTCTGACAGTAAAATAACTGTTTTTTATTACAATTTTAGTTATATTGTGCATGTCTGACGGTATTTTGAATTATTATAAATCGATTTTAAGTTTTTCTTTTCTGAAAAAGTTTGATGGATAATTACTTTATATAGGAAGATATAGATTGAAATTTAGCTTTATCTAGTATAGAGTTAGTTTACGATTTAAATTAAAAAAAATCAATGGTAACTTCCCATTCAAATTCAAAATTTAAAAAATTAATTATATTCAGTAAATATTTTCTTTATCAGTAAGTTAATTTTAATAAACTTTATCTTTTAAATTTTTTTTATATATTTTTATATTTAGAGATAAAATAAAAATATTTGATGGAAAATTAGTTTATGTAGGAAAAATAAATTGAACTTTGGCTTTATTTGTATAGAGTTAGTTTTTTATTCAAATTTTAAAAAATCGATGGTAACTTCCCACTCAAATTCAAAATTTTACAAAAATATTTATATATAGTAAAATTTATCTTTACCTATAAATTAATTTTAATAAACTTTATCTTTCAATTTTTTTATTATATATTTTTATATGTAGAGAGTAAAATAAATATTTTGATAAAAAATTAGTTTATATAGGAAAAAATAGATTGAAATTTGGCTTTATCTAGTGTCGAGTTAGTTTTCGATTCAAATTTTAAAAGATCAATGGTAACTTTTCATTCAAGTTCAAAATTTTAAAATTAATTGTATTTAGTAAAATTTATCTTTATTTATACACTTTTAATAAACTTTATATTCATTTTTTATATATATTTTTATAGTTTCAATATAAACTATACTAAAAAATAAGTATAAAAATTGATTGACCTTCCAAATTTAAATTGTTATTTCTGTGGTGTCGATACATAGGCACTATCACATTTCTTATAATATGATAATCAGATGTGAAAAGTTAGTTTGAATATTTTATATTAAAAAGGGCATGTTACCCACAAAAGAGAGTCCGCACGTATTAAAAATGTATATAGCTTAAATTTCATTTGAAATCAATAAAAACAATTATTAATATTGATTTTTATAAATAAAAAATTGTGAATATTAAATTATAACTAATTATTAATTAATCTAATTAGTAGTATTTGGATGAACGACAAATATTTTTATTATTTACCGTTTTCCGTTCTTTCTCTTTTAATACTAAGTAGAGATAGCCCATGCAACGTTAAAAGATTTATGCAAGTTAGATGTACATAAACATGTACAAATGGTCTAAATGTGCGCGCATAGACATATTTATACATAGACATTATTATATGGTTGCCAATACATTTTGTTTCTAGTTGTGGCTATATTATTTATATTGGGTATATTGATATCCTAATCCTTCTCTATTTTAATCATCCATAATAATTATAACAACAATTATCAGCAAACATAAACCCTTAAAATCATTCTCAACTCATCCTTTGTGCTTGCCTCGAAATGACCTGCATTGTGGTTGCTTTTCAGTGTTCAGCGTACCTGTGGAAGAAGAGTGAAAATGAATTTAGATTTAATGTGGAATATTTATTTATGCAAGTAAGAAAGTGACATTTATTCGCCACTTTTTATGGAGTGTAGTGAACCACGCCTACGTAGTTAAGTAGATCTTTCAGAGATGAGAGGCTTACAAAAGAAAGAAGCAACTCAAAATGTGAACAATAATTGCTTCGTTCATTATCGAACTGTTTTGTTAAAGAGGAAAGAACTATGTTTGGGAAACAGAGCAAGACCATATTTTGGTCAAAAATTCAAACATATGTAGATTGAAAAATGCAATGGACTTTGATAATAATCATGTACATATTTTAGAGAATATTATATCTTTTTCTGAAAAATATATATGAGGAAATTCACATGTGATAGTGAGACACTTGGTTATCAAACTATATCAACAACTTTGGAATCTTATAGTCAATTATATGTCGTGGAACTAATGACAATTTGATTGGTGGGAAAAAGAGAAAACTTTTATCTTCATATATCACAGTTCTCTAGGAACTAACATACAAGAATATACACGTCTACACAAAAGAGTAAAATATTTTGGATATTGTACCTGATATTATAGTGAATTTGAGCTGACGATTTTCTAGAAGTAGGCAGTAAGAGTCTACACCATCAACAAAAAAAAGTGTACATCGTTAACATTTGTAGTAGTTGAATAGGAAAAAGAGTGGTGCCACTCGTAACAAAAGGAAAAAACATTTGTTGGGGAAGTAGAGTGTAAACAAAGGAACATAGTTATAGTAGCATTTAATTGTTCTCAATTGATTGTCTTTGTATGATTTTTAGATCATGAGTTCGAGTTAAAAAATCAATCACTAATGCTTACATTAGGATAAACCATTTACATCACACCCTAAAGCCGTGTATGGATGTTTTGTTCACGAAACTTTTAATTAATATTCACTAATCAGTAGGCACTATTCCAAGTTGCAATTTTAGAAGTCATTTATTGAATGTGTTGTTGGCTACAATCAATTAATACTTAATTGATTCAAAGTTAATGAGAGATAGGTTATGAGTTAAATTGTATTATTTATAAATTAATTAGAGGCATATATTTTCCTCATCTGTTACTAAGAGAACGGTATATATGGTTTAATCAATATTTCGACACTACAACACTTTTTATGTAATAAATCAAGAAATAATATAATTAAGAGTTCAAGATATGCAAAACAAACAACAATTAGAGCAAATATCAAATAACTACAGGAAAATTTCACAACCCTTTTTACCTTTGGTTGAAAAATGGCTGAGAAATTTTTTTCATTTTCTCAGAACAGTACATCTACTCCAAAAGTCCAAATCATCATTAGATTAATAAGAACCCATCTTCATTCTTTAGTTTTGAAGCCAAATAGTAAGATGACATGTCTTGATTCAAAACAAGTTGTGATCATTTATATAAGCCTAAAAATATCTCTATGGCCGAGTTCGAATTATAATGGTTAATGCATCTAAAGTTCGCTCTTTTATTTGATGTCAATTGAGTCAGAAAGAGAATGAGTATTACCGCTGGTAGTCTTATTCACATAATCATAGACAAATATTAGCAACAGATAAGAAAATGTACGAAACAAATTGGGTGGGTAGGCGGTAGGTCTAAGCACCAATATTACACATATAGACGCAAACCTTCCTCGTATGACTCTCACCTCATACGGCTTGCACAAAGACTCTAAAGTCCTTACTTGCACTATATCCTTGGAAGTTGACCTAGAAACAATAAGATATCTTACCAAAGCAAAGTAAAATTTAATTCAAAACTGATATTTTATGAGAACAACAACTATGTAACAATATTTGTACTCAATCTCCTATACAAATTGCAATTCTGTTGTGCATCAAAAGAACATAAAGGACTGGAGGATATTTCTTTGACTGGAAAAACTTCACTCTATCCTCCCAAAAGCTCTCCCATTTTATTGAGGCCTCACATTTCATCAAAATATATATTTGCATTTTACAATAAAATATATGAAGTAAAAATAAATTGAATATGTTGTTAGATAGAATTGTATCAGAAAATGAAAAAATTAGAGACTCGAGTAGAGAATCCGTGAACTATTGAAAAAATGAAAGACATGTGTAGAGAATACCTTCTTGGCTTCCTTTGTCATAATCTATTTTAGCTTGCCTTTGCGGTGAGAGGTAATGACTGATTGCTAGCGATAAATTTTCTGGTGATGAACAAGATGAATAAATTCACTGAAGATGTATATTATTCAGCCATGATTACAACTCTTGTTGTGGACATTAATATGCCATTAAGTGTAATATGAAAATGTAGCTGGACACAATGTAACGAATTGTACCTCAACTGATAATTAAAATGACAATGAAATGTACAATGCATGAGACACTAAGGTTTTAGATAAAGTTGCAGGAGAAAGAGATTTAGAGATCATATTTAGGCATTGAAATAGGAAGATCCTAGATTCTAGCCTCTTGAGAGAAGCCGGGAGGCATTTCCAATAGGCTAATGTAGAATACATTATTTTATTCTACAACAAAGATTGGTGTATGGATTGCATACATGACAGAGATAGTACCTACCTGAGTTGTCAATGAGAGTAACTCTGTTCTTCAAAGTTGTGGTACTAAAGACCAAATCGAAAATCTTAGAACTATTGGAGCTGCTGCAAATGAACACATTTTTGCATCCTTTTTAGTTGTGCCTCCTAATATGAATCTCACTAATATTAATTTTCAGTAGTGTCTCTAAGAGAAGATATGTGTAACCTTCTATATATTTTGTCTAAGTTACCCCCAAACACATCCACTTCATAGCAGGAACAACTGAACATACTTGTTGAAAACAAAAAACCCAAAAGGAATTCATATAAGTACCTAATATGAGGAAAATTAGTATTCCCATCTCAATAACAACATCAAACATACCCTCCTATAAGTGAAATCTAGAATTATTATGAAAGAAGACCAAATTTGTTATGCGTATGACCAGAAAGCTTTGAAATGCAACATGGATGAATTAAAATACAAAATAACAAAACGAAAATTTCAAATGTCAATGCAATGAGGTGAAGAAACTCCAAGCTAAGCCCATAACACTGAAAGACTAAAATTAGCACACCAGATAATCACGATTCAGTTGGAATAAAATATTTTAGCAAAATTTTCTTCCATTAAATTACCTGAAGAACTCATATAAACAAAGAAAGTTCAAAAGAATTATGATGAAACAAGACCAAAATTAATTATTGCATGTGATATAAAAGCGTAACCGGAAAAACAACATTATGAAAATCCAAAAGGAGACGACAAAACACAAAAACACAAAATAACAAAACAAAAACAGAATCTATAATGATGCAAAATTGAACATCAACAACAAACACAAATCAAAAAAGAAGAAAATATGGAGTCAACTAGAAAAATTTCATCAACAGAAGATAAAACTGATAATTGCACTCAAACCAAATTTCATCATCATAGTTACAAAAGATGAAAAATTACAACTACAAAGGGAAAAATCATCATGGCAAAGAAACAATATGAAGGAGCCTTATATGAGGATGGATGGTGAGACAACAGAAAGCGCAAAGAAGTTAACCACAAGCTAAAACACCAAGTTGAAATATGAACACCAAGTTGAAAGATGAAGCTAATGATGTGTCGATTGAAGATACCTCTTAGAAGACACATAATCTATAATGAAGCATTAAAAAACCAAAATACCCTTAAATTTGAATTAAAAGGCATCAAGCACACATGTTAAACTAACCTTTTCTATAATAGTAGTAAATTAATAATTAATAATAATTATACTTTTCCTTTTTCCTTTTTATTTTAAAAAATAAAAGTATGCTTATTATAACTAATTATGATTTTAAAAATAATTTTTTTTACGCATTATTAAGAATATCTGTATGAAAATGAAACAATTTTTTTATTAGAATGAGAAACAAAAGAAAATAAGTACCTATACATTTACAAAATTTGAAAATACTTTTTCTATATTAATAAAATATTAGAAATGTGTTAAGAAAATAAAAATATACCTTCAAGTGTATGACTTTCATCTCAACTTTGCAAAAATTATATAAAAATTGGCCTCTCCAACCTCAAATTTTCTTCCTCAATAATTTTCTTTTTTTATTGTAATTTGAATATGATTGTTATTTCTTTATTCTAAGAAGTCCAACTATATGTTATTAGATTTTATTGCAACTCATCAATTATAAACAATATCAAAACAACATATGAATTATAATCAAACTCTCTAAATTTAAACAAAGTACAATTCGAGTTATGAAATATGAATCAGTTTGTTATTCTTCCTTGCTTATAAACTTGTTACCTGCATTTCTTTTCTCTCGTTTTTCCTGTTATCTTCTTTTCTTTCCTTCTTTATTTGTTTGTTTAATTGAAACAAATAATTTTTTTAACTAATGTTAGTAAGGATTTATATAAATAAATAAATTGCATGACGCTGTAGATCAACTTTTAATTTATAATTCAAACTTTCAATTCATATTAAAAGTCAAATGAATAAAATTAGAATAAAGAAAATGAATACAATTTTGGATACAATAAGAAAAAAAATATTAATCATCACTCATCTGCACATAAGTTTCTCCTTCTTCAACTACATATATTCAACACGAAATTGCTTGATCCCATCTTTATTAAACGATCCTCTTTCTTCGATTTTTTTTTATATAAAATCAACTGATTATCTTCAAGATCTAGAGCTTTCAAAATAAATTACAGTTTTTTTGATAATGTAGCAACATAAAACAAAAGAAAAATAGAAGAACTATGCATACACTTACCTTCCCATGAATGAATGATAAGGATTATTATTGCTTTGACTCTCCTTTATTGAGATGCATTTTTTTTTTTCACCAAAAAAACTAAAGAAAAGACTGACTTAATGATACGGTTGAATTTTTTTGGAATAGGAAGTTAAGCAAGTGGGTGAGGAATTTTAGGGACATTTATTTGTAGTTGAAATTTTATTTTTTTATTTTTTATATTTTTTTCAAAAAATGAATAGATGATTAGATAGATTTAGGGATTGTGTAGAAATGGATGTTTAACTGTTTATTGAACAATTTTTAAACCGCAAATTTAAATTTAAATATTAATTAATAAAAATAATTTTATAAGAAAATACACCAAAACTTCTAATTGTTACTTCAATTTTTATATGTCTAATTTTTTTAAAGAGTAGATGTTTCTATATAATAAAAATTAACTAAAATTTTAAACTATTCCAGGAATGAAATGGTAACATAAAAATTCTTATAATTTTATGTTTTTATAATAATATATTTATTTACTGTACTGTACATTGCATAAATATTGTTTATTGTTTAAAGTTAATAAACGGTAACTTTAAGCTATTTTATATAACTGCTTTTTGTAAGAAAAAAAATTGTTTTATATTTATATTTTCTTTTTAAAATTGAATATATTGTTTAAATTAACAAAAGATAATGAAGTTATTTAAAGTAAATTTATTATTTAAATTAACTAAAGAAAATAAAATTCAAGAAAAATTGTAGTATTGATACGTGTCATTTTTTCTTCTCCTATTATATATAGAATATAGATAGAAATATAGAAGAAAGATGTAGATTATTATATATATATATATATATATATATAGGTTATTACTATTATTATTATTATTATTATATTATATTTAGAAATAATCCTATAATTATTGTATATCAAATGTTCATTTATAAATATTTTTTAAAAAATCAAATGGTAAAAATTGAAATTTTGTACCTAATACATTTTCCTACCAGTACACGTTGATTGTTATTGATTTTACACTTGCTCTTATTTTGTTGAGTACATGGTATCTTCAAGCGGCTATTGACTGACTTTGCTTAGGAGATTAGAAATTATCGCATCGGCTTCAAGGGTGAGCTGCATCTTCCAGGTTGTCATGGAGTTCTCTTTAGTCTATGTCCACCATTTCCGAAGTTAGACCATTGTTTTAGTTAGGTGAATAGTTTATTAGTATTTTCTTGTTTAGACTTTGTTATCGTTAGTAGTTTTGGTACATTGACTTTCAGGTTCTAGGTTTATCTTCCGCAATATTTTAGTTGTTAGATGTTTTGTTTAGTAATCAACTTTGATTTTAGTCATTTAACTCGCTTCCAACTTAAATACCTTAGTTTTAGAATAATTGCTTTAGTTGGATAGTAGTAGTGGTTCTCCCACCGGCTTGTAAGTGTGGGTGGTAATCACGACGGGTTGGTGTCATGAAAAAGTTGATATTAGAGCCTAGGTTCGTTGATCTCGATGTACCAAAACGAGTCTAATAGAGTCGCGTGGAATGGTATAGGGACTCCTTTAATTTTCTTCGAGAGGCTATAGGACTTTAGGAAATCTTCATCTTTTTCTGTTGTCTACTTCGTGCTATGACTTGATTCCAATTGGTATTTGTTTATTCAAATTGGTATCTAACTTCCTTCACTCTTCTGTTCATATATTGTTAATACTAGGTATACCAATGTTAGGCAAAAAGTGTCACATCCCGAGACCACACCCTAGAAGTTAGGGCACAATCTCGGATTGTAACCGGCGTACTCGACCTCTCGGAGGTCTTATACAAGCCCTTTCATATCATTCATTGCATATACATAGTAAAAAGTAGTGCGGAATTAAAACTTTTCACAAAAACATATCATAGTTTTTAAAACTCTTTCATATAAAAGTAATAGGATATTAAGTCTCAATCTCATCATCTTAGACACAAGAGTACTTGGGACACGACCCATACGAAATAGAAAACATAGTACTATTAAGTCTATTACAATACTTCAATACTGTAACATTCCAGAAAATGTACTTGTCTAGTGAAGAGCCTACTAGGTTTTAAGTATATGTATTGAGGTACATAGGCATCCCAATGCCCAATATTGAGTAATATTAGGCATGTTAGAGAATATTGACTTAAGGGTGTTAGCCAATTTTTGTATGTATTCACAAGTAACTTATAACTTAAAAATACCCTTTGATGTTCAAATGCTCCAATCCAAGATTGTTTAGGAATTGTACCTGCAATAAAGACCCTAAGCTAAAATTATTCTTTACATACACACATTAGGTACGAGGCATTCAAGTGTCAAGCCTAGGTACCATAGCCATGATCATTTAAAATGATCATGTAGATTAAGCAATGCCCAAGGGCATAGTGAGGATCCTTGGACAAGAAGTGAACTTTCCAGAATGCACGGATTGAAGAAAGTGCACAGCAACACATGTGCAAGCGGCCGAGAGACAAGCCCAGCCGATTCGGTTAGGGCGGTTAGGGGGCAGGCGTGTCAGATCAAACCACGTGGGGCCGAGCTCCCTAACTAATTCTAGGTCCTAACTAACTAACCTAACTAGCTAATTAACCTAGGACTAACTAAAATAAACCAACTAGTGTGCCCGAAATCCTAAGACCTAACCGGGTGACACTAACCGAATAACTAACTAAAGACATCCTCGTACCTAACCTAGGATGGTCCAAACGGGTTGGTTATGGTCTTAACGACTTAGGGATACTTTAGTAATTACCCTAGGTCACTTAATTAATTAAATGAGCAACTTAATTAATTAATTTAATTCCTGTCAAACCCAAGACCCTTAGTCAAATGCTCTCCTAGTTTTAGTCGATTTAGGAGGGGCGTTTTGGTAATTTAAGTGGAGGTCTTTAGGATAATTCTTAGGACGTCTATATATTGATATTAGGTCAGTTTTAGACCACTTTTACACGTCCCAAACCAGATCAAACGAAATTCTCTCTAATCTCTCAAGAACGCTCTCTTTTCCAAACTCCATTGAAGAACAAGAAAAGCTTAAGGAAGAAGACGAAGGTTTCGAAGTATCCAATCAGATTTCATAGATTCTTCATCTATAAGGTATGATTTTTTCACTCTTGGGATTAATTTACCCAAGAGGTCCTTTCAAGATAAGTTTTCAAGAACTTCAAATACTAGGATTTTTACTCTACAAAACAGATTTTCTTCCTAACCCTAGATTTATGATTTTCAATGAAAAGTAAACGTTTTCTATATCTAATTTTGCATGAATTGTTGAGTAATTGATTGATAATGTTTGAATGTCGTGTGATACATGATCTTTCTCTAAGTGATGGTTTTGAATGGGTTGTTTCTACTGTTTTATAACGTGAAAACGTTAGGGTTAGAATTTATGGTTTGAATGAACCCTTTTACGACCCGTTTACCTTCTCCTACATGATTTTATGAGTTGTTCTTGATTATTTCATTGAGTATTTCACTAAGTATTATTATGAATTTCGCATGATGAATAAGGTTCTTGGAAGTAAGAGGTAAGTCTTCTAAAATTGTGATTACTCTAAGATGTTTATGTTAGCCTATAAGTTATGATGCTATGTTATGAAAAGTATGTATGATGTTGCTATGTGAATATGCTGGCTATGAACATGTAAATTGTGAGATCATGATAAGAACACGAATATGCAAGTTTATGATTTCCCTTATATGCTTTACACAAGGTGATTATGTTATGTTATTCTCACATAAGAAAGGTTACGATGAAAGGACAATTCTCATCTAATCTAAAAGAGATCATGATCATGTTATACAGGGAGATAATCTCCTATGACCTATAATAAGTTTATGATAAAAGAAAACTTAAAAGTTATTTCAAGAAAAGGGACTTAAGCTAAGCACCAATGAACTAGCTATGGGAAGTGTCCCTTCCCTAGCGGAAAGGTAGGTTCACAATGATTCTCATGAGATTGAGTATGCCATGTAATGTGGAACTATGGGTCTCTAATACATCTCCTAGTTCTCGAACTATGTTACCACCATAGGTTACTAGCAAGTGGATACACATAAGAAAGCTAGGTAGTATTCGGTTCTACTTTGGCAGGTAGACCAACTCTTTTTGGTGTGGGGAAGACACCGGAGTCCATGTTTACCTCACATGGTCTATGTCGGTTAATGCGTATGTTCCCTCGTGTAAAACAAAAGTCAAGTAAATGAACGTTGACTAGGGTGACTTGAGGAGTTTGCTTAGTATAGGTAGTGGTATGAGACGCTACCTAGACATTGAACAAGTTGACTCTAAGGGAAGTCCTAGGAGATTGTTCTTAAGTAATATGATGATATGAAAGATATATGTTTATGATATATGATGTTACTCTTACATGAATGTTGGTCATTATGATGAATATGTTATTTGGTTATATTGCTATATGAAGTGATGACTATTTATGTTACAAGTTACATGAAGCAAGGTTTTACTTATGGTCTCCTATCTTATCTACTTGGTTGTGTGGGGTTATGAGGCTTCACATGACCATTGCACTTGTAGGTTGGGGATGAGGTCATTGGTAACTGTTTTGTATGTTTTGTTTATATGATTTATTGAATATGAAATGTTAACATGACTCTATGAGAATATGTCTTTGATTATGATGATGCTTTAAGTGATGGAATTTTTAACTTGTATATGTTATATGGTATGTGCATTGAAGACTTTCATATGACTTAGCATGTTTTCTAAAGAGATGATAAATGATCCTTTTTCATGCATGTCCCTATGTGTTATGTTCATATACCCATACTTAGTACATGTGGCGTACTAACCCCATTACTTTAAAGTAGTACAATTGTAGGTTCCGGCCATTGAAGTTAAGCAGGTCGATTTAAAAAAGCTTGGAACTCTTTCTCCAAGTCTTGGTAGGTCCCCATGTTCGGGACTCTATCATTTATATTCCAGCCTATGAAGACTTAGTAGTTTTTAGAATACGTTATTTCCATTATGTTCTTTGAATTCTTTTGTATTAAGGCCTATATGGCATATTAACTATTATTGGCTATGTTCAGATTTGCACTCTTAGATGGTTTCTGTATATGTGAGACAGTTTTAGAATATTGTATGTCCTTATGAATCTTAAGTATGAAGTCTAAGTATACTTCAATAATATATTAAAAGTTTTCAATTTTCCGCAAAATTTAATTGTATGATTGTGATGAAAGCTAAGAAGAGGCTTGTATGCGACCTCTAAGAGTTTAACGACGCCGGTCTCATCCGGGGTCTAGATTCCGGGTGTGACAAATACAAAACATAAAAGACATATATGCCCTCGAGTCAAATGAGGACATACTTCAACTTCACTTGAACGATCTTCTAAATCCAAGTCTTCTTCCCAAATATGCTCCTCACCTACCAAGAACTATATAGATAGATAAAAGCATGGAATTAGTACAACCACTTGTACTAAGTATGACTTATGCATAAAAATAGTGAAAACGAACATTTATTAGAAATATGCATCTTTTCATTTAAATATCATAATATTATCATAAGAACAACATTTAGCAACTTAGAATCACATAAGAAAACAATTAAAACCAATTAACATATTTTGAGGTCACTTCACAGTGAAGTTCTTCACTGTTACAGTGAAGTCTCTTTACTCCCTTTAAGACACTTCCTAGTATGTAGTCTTCTCACTAAGGCTATCCTAAGACTCTTTACTCCCTTTAAGACACTTCCTAGAATGTAGTATTTTCACTAAGGCTATCCTAAGATTCACTTAAGTCACATAAGGAGAGACCGTCCATACACCCTCTTTAGATGTTCCTAAACGATCCTTAAGATTACTCATAATGAGACACATACACACCTACAATACACCAACATACAAAACATACGTAATATGACAATCTCCCCTACCAAGGCTATCACAAAGACTTACTTAAGTATTCCTAGAAGAGAACGCCCATACATCATTTTCAAGGCTACCTAAATAATCCTTAAGACTTCCTAAGTTAAGATAATGTCAAACATAACAAGCAACTTCCCTAACTAGAGTCATTCTCAAGACTTCAATCGATAATACATGAAGAGATCATCCTTTATGCCCTCTTCACACTTTAACTAAGGAATCCTCAAGTCACTTTAGATTAGGTACTTATTCATTTACATACTTTATATCATTAAGTCATTAGTTCATTAGTTCAGTAGTTCATTTAAGAGACATACATCACATAAATGACATTCAAGTAATGGTCTTGGAGAAGACGTAGGGACTCTAACCTCATAGAACTTCTCTAACGCTAATATGTATCCCATATTATTATAATAGGCAATAACCGACATAGACCATGGTAGTAAAACATGGAATCCAGAGTGGTAACCTACTCTGATGGAGGGTGTTCTACTTGCCAATGGTATAACATGAACACATCCCATGTAGGCACATGGTTAAGGAATATGAAGGGCGTGCTTTGTATTCCAGTCTCATCCTTTAACTAGAACTACTTCCCTTACCATACTCACTCGGTGCTAGCCTTTGTTCTCATAGATTTAATCACACGAAGGTTCATACAAATGGGTCCCATATCATGTTCATGACCCAATTACATTTACCCTACCAAAGCAAGGTCCACTAGGGCTATCTCACTATGGCAACAAGAAGCTCATCATGACTTTCCTAAGGATTGATATGATGCCGTTCCAACCAATCACCCTTAAGTCCATCATTCATTACATGAAGGATACCATTATGGCTTTCGACTTCAAGTTTCATAACCTTACCACTTGGTTCAAGGTTTCACATAAAGGACCCTCTTATCATCATTCAAGGTCTCACCTAACATTCATTTATTCAAGACTACGACTCTTTAGGTTCCTAAGTCAAGACATCACATATTCATATTCATACATGCATCAAGTAAGGGACACAAGTCTACCTAAACAAGACACAACATTACATCAATTTAGCACATATAACATATCATCTTTTAGACACTTAGGAATGACCCTTAACATCATTTATGTCAACCTATTCACTACTTTAACATCATCAACATAACCATTATAGACTCATATAACCAAGTTAGGAACAACCATGTAACAACTCTAAGACTACGCACTTAACACATAGCCATATCATAACATGATTACCTAATATCATCAATAGACTAACACATACTTTAACATATAGGTAGATATGATCATACATCACCAAATCAACTACACAAATAGCCATATAACTTCAAGTAGTTGTCGACAAGGACATGATCATCATAATACTTAAAATAACGCCGACAAGGCCACATCAATTCACATAACACCGCCACCATAAGTGGACCAAACCAATCACAACATAATTGAAATCTAAAATAACACTAAATAAGAATAAATAGGGCAGCATACCACCTCTTCATCCTCAACACTTCAAGCCAATACCAAATCATCCAATTCAACCTCAAAAGGCCCTTACCCATGGCCATGAACACCAATTCAATACATAAACTATAATAGTCAATGAAATCTAAACCAATTCAATATAGATTCAACAATATAAGACCAATTAGACATAAATTAAATACAATTCTTATATCATTACAAAGCCCATAAGAAACTACACATGAATCCATAAACATTAGACCAATATCAAGTAACCCATAACTTAGTAAAAAACTAGGGTTCATCAATTACATGGGTTCATAAATAGATTGAGTTAAAATCATCTAAATAACAACAATTCAATCACTATTCAATGATTAAAAACCTTTAATGCAAGAACCCATGGTAGAATCATGAAATTGGACAATTCATCTTTGAAAACTTTAGAAAACATCTTCGAAAGTTGGGCTCCTTGATGAAACGAGTTTCAAGGATAAAAATCAATACCTCAATGAAGATAATTCTTCACTTTTATGAATAATCTCAACTCAATTCGTCACACCAAGCTCTTCCTTGACTTTGGACTTCAATGGAGTCTTTGGGAATTCTTAAGGGATTTTGGGGTTTTGATTTTGAAGAATGAAATATTCAATGTGTTTAAGACTTATATACACACTTAAAATACCCAAAATATCCTTAGAGAACCACCAATACTCCTATTTGGATGTGGGGTGAATTTACAAGTTCACCCCTTGACTTACAATGAACCTGCGTGCAGGCCACAATGACCATCGACGGGGCGTAGGTCCACTTACGGGCCATCCTGGCCTTCGTCGATGGGTTCAGAGACTTGGAAATGGGAGATTAGCTCCCCAGTCTAAGTACCAAACGACTCCCACCACCTACGGGGCGTCGACCAGGCCACTGGCCGTCGATTGCCATCCGTAGGTGGACTGCCTTGGGCAGTTTTGGCCACCAGCTTGGGTCCTTCCTCAAGGACCCTTGGTTGGTCCTTGGGGATAATTTCCCGGATGTTTCCAACTAAAAAATGCTCGTATACGAGTTTAAGACCTCTCACATGAATTTCACCCAAAACGAACACGTAAAACTCGACGAAACATGCCTAGACACACAAGGTCATTTCAAGGCACATCTTTCGAACGTCATGGACGTTCCTTAGCGTTTGACCTCCAAACTTCTCAAAACTTGACTCACTACCTATATACATCATATTAAGTCATCTAAGGACTTCACAACATCATGAATCACATGTAAAAACATAGAATCACATATGAGACATTTAGGTGACTTAGTCGTCGAACGTCTTGGTCGTCCCTTGACGTTTCACTTCCAATGCACCTAATACCTTAGACACTGCCTCAATACCATTTAATAGACCTATTTAGGACCTTATACCACCTTGACCACAATGTTAAGCTCTAGTTCACCTATGTCATTTTCGGGATCCTACATTCTCACCCACTTGGACAACATTCGTCCTCGAATGACACTTGCCACTCTCCGAACACTTCCAAGAATAGAGAATCAACTATCAGCACATAACCATACCATATAACTCACAATCAAGGAGAAACCATCAATTTCAGGTAGTTAAGAGATTCACAACACAACAAGAAACTAGAATAAATTCTATAACTCATTATGCTACAAAACGCACATGCTTCATTCCAAATAGCAAAATCTCATTTTATATTCATTATTATACTCATAAAAACCAGTTCTAACCACATCAAAACAATTTTAGACCAAAGAAACAATTAGTCACATTTTGAAAAATTTCACAGTGAGCAGTTTTCCAGGCTACAGTGATTTTAGGCCAATTTTTTCAAAAATGCAATTTTTAGGCAATTCATGATATAGACATGCTAATATGCAAGGTAACATCATATAAACACCTTTCACAACATGATCAAAGCTCAATAAATACACAATGCAAAAAGTTAATGAAATTCAATTTCAACCAAACTCCTAAACATCATGCACATGCAGCAATTAGCACACCTATCTAACCATACTCCCCCAGTTAGAAGGAACCCATATCACAATAAGAGAAATAAGACAAGGACTTACCAACATCATCATCACTCTCATCCGGCTTCTCCCCTCTAGTCCGGAGTGCATAGAAACACCTCTTTGTTGGAGCATCATCCTTTGGAACACTAGGATGAACTTTCTTACCCTCTTTTCCTCTAGAAGCAATGTTAGGACAATCTCTAACTTTGTGTCCATCTTTTCCACATCCAAAGCAACTATCGGTACCCAATAGAAACTCACCATAATGTTTCTTACCACAAGTGGCACATGTAGGTTTGCCATCTTTGGAACTACCTCCTTTCTCAACCTTGAACTTAGCACTCCTAGATTCTTCTTGAGTGTGAAAACTCTTTTTGAACCTAGGTTTCATTTGATCACTAGCAACACTCCTTTTCAAATTCCTTGACATCCTCCTAAGCTTAGACTCTTCAATTGATTGTGCATACACCATGAGTTTAGCCAAAGTCATATCATCATGTAGCATAGCCGTACGACATTCTTCCCTCACTAAGTCGGCTACACCCGTCACAAAGCGACTCATTTCATCCATTGGATTAGACACTAGGGATGGTGCATATCTAGACAGAGTTGAGAATTTCAAAGAGTACTCCTCAACACTCATATTGCCTTGCTTGAGATTGATAAACTCCTCTACTTTTACCTCTCTCCTCTCATGGGGAAAGTACTTGCCTAGAAAAGCTTCATTGAATTCTTCCCACTCAATAGGATCCGACTCCACTGGCCTATTATCCTTCCATTGAGTGTACCAAATTTGAGACACATCTCGCAATTGATATGAAGCCAACTCCGCCTTCTCCCTAGATGTAACCCCCATAGCACTCAATACCTTGTACACACCATCAAGGAACTCTTGGGGATCCTTATCAACCTTAGAGCCAAGAAAGATTGGAGGATTCAACCTCACAAAGTCTCTCAACCTACAAGTTATAGTGATCTCCACAATATTCACCCTAGGCACCATACTCAAATTCACTTGAGTAGTTACGGCTCGGGCTAAAGCAAGAAAAGCCTCTCTAATCTCTTGATTAGTCAATTCCGGGGGAACCACCGGAACCTCATTACCTCCTCCCACATTAGGGGCATGATCACCTTGAGGAGACACTTGAGCACCATGAGCACCTTGGACACCTTGCCCACCTTGAGGAACTTTCTCAACTTGCTCAACTTGAGAAGGAATCTCCTAATTCAACCTCTCCTCTTCCAACCTTCTAGAGGCCATCCTTCTAGTATTCATCTCCTAGAAACACAAGGAAACACATTTAGAAGGATACTCATAACATTACTTTACCGCACGACATAAGAGTAGAAAAGAAGGGAAACTCTATCGTCCTATAGCCTCTCGCCCATATGTGTGTCGCGACTCACCGATGGTCAAGACTCTACTAGACGTGACTTGATGAGACTTTTTGATTCCTAAGACTGCTTTCACCAACCTATGCTCTGATACTAAGCTTTGTCACATCCCGAGACCACACCCTAGAAAGTAGGGCATAATTTCGGATTGTAATCGGCGTAATCGATCTCTCGGAGGCCTTATACAAGCCCTTTCATATCATTCATTGCATATACATAGTGAAAAGTAGTGCGGAATTAAAACTTTTCACAAAAACATATCATAGTCTTTAAAACTCTTTCATATAAAAGTAATAGGAAATACTAAGTCTCAATCTCATCATCTTAGACACAAGAGTACTTGGTACACATCCCATACGAAATAGAAAACATAGTACTATTAAGTCTATTACAATATTTCAATACAAAACATAAAAGACATATATGCCCTCGAGTCAAATGAGGACATACTTCAACTTCACTTGAACGATCTTCTACACCAAAGTCTTCTTCCCAAATATGCTCCTCACCTACCAAGAACTATATAGATGGATAAAAGCATGAAATTAGTACAACCACATGTACTAAGTATGGCTTATGCATAAAAATCATGAAAACATACATTTATTAGAAATATGCATCTTTTCATTTAAATATCATAATATCATCATAAGAACAACATTTAACAACTTAGAATTACATAAGAAAAAATTAAAACCAATTAACATATTTTAGAGGTCACTTCACAGTAACCTCACTTCACTGTCAGTGAAGTTCTTCACTGTTACAGTGAAGTCTCTTTACTCCCTTTAAGACACAACCTAGCATGCAGTCTTCTCACTAAGACTATCGTAAGCACTTAAGTCACACAAGGAGATACCGCCCATACATCCTCTCTAGATGTGCCTAAACGATCCTTAAGATTACTCATAATGAGACACATACACACCTACAATACACCAACATACAAAACATACGTAATATGACAATCTCCCCTACCAAGGCTATCAAAAAGACTTACTTAAGTATTCCTAGAAGAGAACTCCCATACATCCTTTTCAAGGCTACCTAAATAATCATTAAGACTTCCTAAGTTTAGATCACACAAACATAACAAGCAACTTCCCTAACTAGAGTCATTCTCAAGACTTCCATAGATAAGACATGAAGAGATCATCATTTATGCCCTATTCACACTTTAACTAAGGAATCCTTAAGTCACTTTAGATTAGGTACTTATTCATTTACATACTTTATAACATTAAGTCATTAATTCATTAGTTCATTTAAGAGACATACATCATATAAAGGATATTCAAGTAATGGTCTTGGAGAAGACCTAGGGACTCTAACTAACATATTCAAAGCCTATTGTGCAATGTCTAGATAGCGTCTCATACCACCACCTAAACCTCATAGAACTTCTCTAACGCTAATATGTATCCCATATTATTATAATAGGCAATAACCGACATAGACTATGGTAGCAAAACATGAAATTCGGAGTGGTAACCTACTCCGATGGAAGGTGTTCTACTTGCCAATGGTAGAACATGGACACATCCCATGTAGGCACATGGTTAAGGAATATGAAGGGCGTGCTTTGTATTCAAGTCTCATCCACTAACTAGAACTACTTCCCTTACCATACTCACTTGGTGCTAGCCTTTGTTCTCATAGATTTAATCACACGAAGGTTCATACAAATGGGTCCCATATCATGTTCATGACCCAATTACATTTACACTACCAAAGCAAGGTCCACTAGGGCTATCTCACTATAGCGACAAGTAGCTCATCATGACTTTCCTAAGGATTGATATGATGCCGTTCCAGCCAATCACCCTTAAGTCCATTATTCATTACATGAAGGATACCATTACGGCTTTCGACTTCAAGTTTCATAACCTTACCACTTGGTTCAAGGTTTCACATAAAGGACCCTCTTATCATCATTAAAGGTCTCACCTAAAATTCCTTCATTCAAGACTACGACTCTTTAGGTTCCTAAGTCAAGACATCACATATTCATATTCATACATGCATCAAGTAAGGGACACAAGTCTACCTAAACAAGACACAACATTACATGATGTTTAGCACATATAACATATCATCTTTTAGACACTTAGGAATGAACCTTAACATCATTTATGTCAACCTATTCACTACTTTAACATCATCAACATAACCATTATAGACTCATATAACCAAGTTAGGAACAACCATGTAACAACTCTAAGACTACGCACTTAACACATAGCCATATCATAACATGATTACCTAATATCATCAATAGACTAACACATACTTTAACATATAGGTAGATATGATCATACATCACCAAATCAACTACACAAATAGCCATATAACTTCAAGTAGTTGTCGACAAGGACATGATCATCATAATACTTAAAATAACGCCGACAAGGCCACATCAATTCACATAACACCGCCACCATAAGTGGACCAAACCAATCACAACATAATTGAAATCTAAAATAACACTAAATAAGAATAAATAGGGCAGCATACCACCTCTTCATCCTCAACACTTCAAGCCAATACCAAATCATCCAATTCAACCTCAAAAGGCCCTTACCCATGGCCATGAACACCAATTCAATACATAAACTATAATAGTCAATGAAATCTAAACCAATTCAATATAGATTCAACAATCTAAGACCAATTAGACATCAATTGAATACAATTCTTATATCATTACAAAGCCCATAAGAAACTACAAATGAATACATAAACATTAGACCAATATCAAGTAACCCATAACTTAGTAAAAAACTAGGGTTCATCAATTACATGGGTTCATAGGTAGATTGAGTTAAAATCATATAAATAACAACAATTCAATCACTATTCAATGATTAAAAACCTTTAATGCAAGAACCCGTGGTAAAATCATAAAATTGGACAGTTCATCTTTGAAAACTTTAGAAAACATCTTTGAAAGTTGGGCTCCTTGATGAAACTAGTTTCAAGGATAAAAAAACCATACCTCAATGAAGCTAATTATTCACTTTGATGATGAATCTCCACTCAATTCGTCACACCAAGCTCTTCCTTGACTTTGGACTTCAATGGAGTCTTTGTGAATTCTTAAGGGATTTTGGGGTTTTGATTTTGAAGAATGAAATCTTCAATGTGTTTAAGACTTATATACACACTTAAAATACCCAAAATACACTTAGGAAACCGCCAATACTCCTATTTAGAAGTGGTGTGAATTTACAAGTTAACCCCATGACTTACAGTGAACCTGCGTGCAGGCCATAGTGACCATCGAAGGGGCGTAGGTCCACTTACGGGCCATCCTGGCCTCCGTCGATGGGTTCAGAGACTTGGAAATGGGAGATTAGATCCCCAGTCTAAGTTCCAAATGACTTCCACCACCTACGGGGCGTCGACCAAGCCACTGGCCGTCGATTGCCATCCGTAGGTGGACTGCCTTGGGCAGTTTTGGCCACCAGCTTGGGTCCTTCCTCAAGGACCCTTGGTTGGTCCTTGGGGATAATTTTCCAGATGTTTCCAACCTAAAAACTCTCGTATATGAGTTTAAGACCTTCACACTAATTTAACCCAAAACGAACACGTAAAACTCGACGAAACATGCCTAGACACACAAGGTCATTTCAAGGCACATCTTTCGAACGTCATGGACGTTCTTGAGCGTTTTACCTCCAAACTTCTCAAAACTTGACTCAATACCTATATACATCATATTAAGTCATTTAAGGACTTCACAACATCATGAATCACACATAAACACATAGAACCACATATGAGGCACTTAGGTGACTTAGTCGTCGAACGTCTTGGTCGTCCCTTGACGTTTGACTTCCCATGCACCTAATACCTTAGACACTGCCTCAATACCATTTAATAGAAATATTTAGGACCTTTGACCACCTTTACCACAATGTTAGGATCTAGTTCACCTATGTCATTTTTGGGATCTTACACAAAGCTCCCGTCAATGCTCTAGTTGAGTAACCCGCAGTGAGAGGTCGCGGTCGAGGCTAAGGTAGAGGAAGGTCTAGGGGTAGAGGCCATGGGAGAGTGGTTCCTGCTGTGAATGAGGTACCAATCGACAATGTTCTAGTGAATGAGAACCCTCCTGCAAATAATGAAGAGATAGAAAAGGAAGTTAAGGTTGAGGATGTTGAGGAGGTTGAACAAGAGGAAGGAGTGCAGGCTGAAGCGACAGGGATCCCTCCCATCGATTCGGTGTCAACTCAACAAATCATGTCATTCTTTAAAGGGTTGGCTGGTCCGGCAATACTTCCACCCACTCAAGCCCCTACTAACAATCTGGTAGCTAGGAGATGCGCCCTAGACGGGTGAAGTGGGAGGTAATGATGAATTTTTTGTCCTTTGTTAGGTTCTATGATGTTTGATAATGAGCATGCTATGTTGACCAAGTTTTTGAAGCTCAAGCCTCCGGTATTTCTTGGTTCTGAAACTGAAGATTCTTATGAGCTTATCTTGGATTGATATGAGAGTCTGCATAAATTGGGTATTGTTCACCAACATGGGGTTGAGTTTGTATCCTTTCAACTTTAAGGTGAGGTCAAGCAATGGTGGAGATCTTACATGGAATGCAGATCTTCTACATTACCTCCACTTACTTGAACCCAATTTCATGCCTTATTTTTAGAGAAGTATGTACCTAGGACCTTGAGAGATCACAAAAAGGATGAGTTTTTGACATTGGAGCAAGGTGGTATGTCGGTGGATGCTTTGAGGCCAAGTTTCACGCCTTATCTATATATGCTACACAATTGGTTACTACTGAAGAGGAGAGGATATAATTATTTGTTAGAGCTTTGTATTCTGAGTTGCAAGTTTTATTTGTCCACATGACTTCTGCTGGAAGAGTTTCAATGAGGTGATAGATTATGTTAAGAAAATGGAGTGGGTGAGGCGAAATGGTCAAACCAATACATTGGCTAACAGTGCCAAGAATTCTAGAAATTTTCAAGGCTCCTATGCTAGAGGATTCGGTCGAACGACGCTTGCAGCCAAGCCAATTCAGTCTGCCATGCCCTCCTCTACAGGTAATTATTCGGGGACTCCTATAATAATTTTAAGGATAGTCAGAGTATGGTGCCTGCAACGGGAAGCAGAACATCCGACGATCGCAATTGTTTTAATTGTGGGGAACTTGGACACATGATAAGAGATTGTCCACACCCGCGCCTATTCGAGTCTAGACAGTAGCCTACTCAAGCAATGGTACCTATGAGAAATGGAAATAATGGTAGAGGGAGACCACAACGTGGGTAAGGAGGTAACCAACGAGGCTATGAAGGTAGAGAAATGGCTAACTGAGGTAGAGGTAATGCGCAACCACGCAAGGAGGTAGCTCGTGTTGATGACAAAGCTTAGTGTTATGCATTTTTGGGAAAAAATGAGGCGGAGGAATCTGATGCGGTGATCACATGAACTATTCTTGTTTTTGATCGGATGGCTAATGTGTTATTTAATCCGGGTTCAACTTATTCTTATATGTTTGTGAGATTTGCCTATGAATTTGAGATGTTGTGTGACATCCTTGATGCCCCTATTCATGTTTCTACCTCTGTTGGAGAGCGAGTGATAGTCACCCATGTCTATCATGCTTGTCCTATTTTGCTTATAGGATTTCAGACTTGGGTTGATTTGGTGATTTTGGATATGTATGATTTTGATATTATCTTAGGCATACTTGTTTGTCCTCCTATCATGTTGTGCTTAATTGTTATACTAAGTTTGTGACTTTAGAAATTTTTTGGAGGGAAAGATTAGAGTGGGAAGGGGTGTACAAGCCTAAGCAAGATAAGATTATATCCTCCATCTGGGCTAGTAAATTAGTAGAGCACGATTGTTTAGCCTATTTTGCCCATGTTAGGGATGTTGAGATGGAGGCTCTATCCATTGGGTCTATTCTTGTGGTGTCTGAGTTTAGCAAAGTATTCCCCAATGACATGCTTGGCATGCCTCTGGGTAGAGACATAGATTTTTGTATTGACTTGGAGCCTGGTACTCATCCTATTTCGATTCCTTTGTATCGCATGGCTCCGAAAGAGTTGAGGGAGAATAAGGCTCAAATTCAAGAGCTACTTGATAAGGTATTCATTTTTCCTAGTGCTTCCCCATGGGGTGCTCCATTTTATTTGTCAAGAAGAAGGATGGTAGCATTAGGATGTGTGTAGACTACCAAAAATTCAATAGAGTCACTATTTGAAATAGGTACCCGTTGCCTAGAATAGATGATCTCTTTAATCAATTGCAAGCTTCAGAGATCTTCTCAAAAATTGACTTAACATCCGGGCATTATCAATTAAAAATTAGGTCGGAAGACATTCCCAAGATGGCATTTAGAACTCGTTATAGGCATTATGAAATTTCGGTGATGTCGTTTGGATTGACTAATGCACCTGCAACATTTATGAGTTTGATGAATGGGGTGTTCAAGCCATTTATTGATTACTTTGTGATATTCTTTATTGACGATATTTTTGTTAATTTGAGAAGTGAATTAGAACATGCTAATCATCTCTGTACTGTTTTAGGTATTCTTGGGAAACAAAGGTTATATGCAAAATTTTCCAAGTGTGAGTTTTGGTTGAAATCGGTGGCATTTTTGGGACATGTAGTGTCAAAAGAAGGGGTAAGGGTAGACCCCCAAAACATTGAAGCGGTTAAAAATTGGGTACGACTTGGTACAATTAGAGAAATTAGAAGTTTTGTGGGACTCATTAGTTATTATCGCAATTTTGATAAGAATTTAGCTTCAATTACTACCCACTTGACTAATCTGACAAAAAAGAGGTATCGTTAAAATGGATTAATAAATGTGAAGACAACTTCCAAAAGCTTAAGACTCTTTTGACCACCGTGCCCATCTTAGCATAACCGGTTCAGGGTAAGGACTCCATTGTTTATTGTGATGCTTCACATTTTGTTTTGGGTGATGTGTTGATGCAGGATAAGAATGTTATAACTTATGCTTCACGTCAATTGAAGATGCATGACATGAATTATTTCACTCACGACTTGGCGATAGCGGCGGTGCTATTTTCTCTCAAGATCTGGCGACATTATCTTTATGGTGTTAAGTGTGAGGTATTCACTAATCATCGTAGTTTGAAACATGTATTCACTCAAAAGGATTTGAAATTGAGATAGCGGAGATGGATAGAATTACTCAAGGATTATGATATGAACATTCAATACCATTCACGCTTTGAGTAGAAAGGCGGTAAGTATGGGTAGTTTAGCTTACTTGAGTGTAGGCAAGAAACCTTTGGCCACGGAAACCCAGGCCTTAGAATCTAAGTTCATGCAGTTGGGCTTCTTCGAAAGAGGTGTGGTGTTAGCAAGTAATTAAGCTAAGTCCATGTTCATGAAGGAGATCAAGGCCAAACAATTCGAAGATGGTAATTTAAAAGAACTTAGAAAGAAGATTGAAATTGGTAAATCTTAAGAGACCACTCTTGAAGTGGATGGGGTACTCAATCATAAGGGTAGGATTTGTGTTCCTCAAGTAGGTGACTTGATTAAGAAATGACTGATAAAATCTCATGGTTCGCGGTATTCCATTCATCCGGGTGTGACCAAGATGTATAGAGATCTTAAGCGAATTTATTGGTGGTCAGGAATGAAGAAAGATATCGCGGAGTTCGTGGCAAAGTACCCAAATTGTCAACAAGTGAAGTATGAGCATCAAAGGTCTGCGGGGTTACTCCAAATAATGCCAATTTTGGAACGGAAGTGGGAGAGAATAGACATGAATTTTGTGGTTGGTCTCCCCAAGACCTTCGAAAAGTTTGATTCTATTTGTATTGTCATTGATAGATTGACTAAGTCAGCCCATTTATTTCCGGTAAGGGTAGATTACAATGCGAAACAACTAGCTAGAATCTATGTGAGAAAGATAGTAAGGTTGCATGGGGTGCCCCTTTCCATCATCTCATATTGTGGTACCCTTTTCACTTCCATGTTTTGGAAGAGGTTTCATGATGAATTGGGCACCAAATTCACTTTAAGTACAACCTTTCATCCCCAGACATATGGACAATCAGGAAAGACTATTCAAGTGTTGGAAGACATGTTGAGAGCTTGTGTGATTGACTTTTGAGGGCATTGGGATAAGTTCTTACCACTATGTGAGTTCTCTTACAATAATAGCTATCACTCAAGCATTGACATGGCACAATTTGAGGCATTATATAGGATGGGATGTAGATCACTGATAGGTTGGTATGAGGCCGCAGATGTAAAACCTCTGGGGGTTGACTTAGTGAAGGATGATCAATGTAAGGTGAGGAGCATTCACGCTAAACTTCTAGCTTCTTAAAGTAGACAAAAGAAGTAGGCAAATCATAAGGTGAGGGACATGGAGTTTCTGACGGGTGATGAGATTCTGCAAGAAGGGTAAGTTGAGTCCGTGATATATTGGTCCCTTTGAGATTCTTGAATGCGTAGGATCGGTGGCGCATAGATTGGCGCTACCCACTAATTTTTCCGATGTATATACCGTATTTCATGAGTCCATGTTGAAGAGGTATCACAGTGATGGTTACTATATCATTAAGTGGGATTTAATCGCGCTAGATAAAGACCTCCAATATGAGGTGGAACCGATTTCTATTCTTGACCGTGATGATCGTAAGTTGAGGACCAAAGAAAGTAAGTCCATGAAGGTTCAATGTAAGCATCGCCCAGTCGAGGAAGCTACTTGGGAGACTGAGAAAGACATGCGACATAAGTATCTGCAATAGTTCACTAATTCAGGTACTGCTTCACTCTTTCCTTAGACCTCTTTTCCTAAGTGTTGTCACTCAGGGAGGAGTGATGTGTAAATTAGTATCTATTGTAACAACCGAGTTTCGTCATTATAGAAATGCCGACGAGGGAAAAATCGGGACATGAAAAACTTTATGTAGTATTAGGATTTTTCCAAACTTGTCCAAATTTGGAGAAAATCAGATTCATCAAGGTGAAGGGAAACCTGGTATCAATCTAGTGGAGTAAACATGAATTCGATTACATAATCGGTTAGATAACTCGTTAAGGAATCCATACGATTTTACAAAATTAAATTAGGATAACTAGATTTCTGGGAATTGATCTTAGCATTAAGGGTACTTACGAGCGTAGTGGGTTAAGAGGGTGTTGTAAAAAGGGAGGAATTGAATTTCTCTAAAAAGGGTTCTGTCTCACTTTTTGCTGCTGTGGCGGGATTTGTGCCACTACAGCGACGCCGCTACAGCGGGATGGGTGTCGCTGTAGTGGACGAGACAGGAATTAAATCGTAGATTATTGGGTTTTTTGCAATGGGGATCACTGGTTATAAAATGAGGTTTCAGTGACGCCGCTATAGCGGGATGGGAGTCGATGTAGCGAGACAGTCGCGAATAAAATCTTAAATAAAACTCCTAAACGATCTTATTTGACACTTTTTGACTTTTAGAGCTAAAGAGTGACTCCTGGGCTACTCCAACTCATTTTCCACCAATCTTGAAGCTAAAGGTAAGTTTTTCACACCTCAAATTTACTTTTTGATCTGTAGAAGGTAATAAAATGGGTCAATATTGATGGGGAAGGGTTTCTTGATAGATTCTATTGTGTAATTAACCTTAGATTTTCTAGTTGGGATCATGAGTTTGATCTAGGGTTCATAGAATTGTTAGTATTTCAGGTAATTAGCGATTGTTTATTGATTCCCGTGTTATTGTTCTTATTTTTAGACCAAGAACAAGCAGAACAAATCTGGAAAGAGAATGACCAAGTTTCTTAGTGTTTCAAGCTTGTTTCAAGGTAAGTGAGGATTATTATTTCAGGATTGTGTGATGTATGCATGTTTTTGCTTCATTATGAACTTTTATGTATATGAATGTCGCAATATTAATCATGTCGTTGAAATCGAGATAGATGAAGAATATATCCATGAAATCATGATGTAAATGTATGATCTTAATGATGTATTTGTGATTGTAATTGTGGTGTGTAATTGGGGATCGGATTTCCACGTTCCAGCAAGCTAACTTGGATTGAATTGCAACATTCTGGTAAAAATATTGGACAGGGTTTCCATGTTCCGGTACAACTATAGGATCAAATTCCCATGTTCTGGCAAGCTAACTATAACAGTTTGAGTTTGGGCTCCTTGAGAGGACCAATGATGTGTTATGTATGTGAAATGTGTTGTCGAATTGTCATGTTGATAATGTTTTTTATGTTTATATATATGCGTGTGATTATATTGTTGTTAGACTTGTTATATATTGCACTAGTGGGATAGTCGCGTGATCCTATCAGTACACGGTGGTTGTGTACTGCTTCTACACTTGCTCTTATTTTATTGACTACATAGCATCTTCTAGCGGATATTGACAGAACTCTCTTAGGAGATTAGAGATTATCGCATCGACTTCAAGGGTGAGCTGCATTTTCTGGGCTGCCATGGAGTTCTTTTTAGTCTATGTCCACCATTTCCGGACTTAGATTATTGTTTTAGTTAGCTGAATAGTTTATTAATATTTTTTGTTTAGACTTGGTTATCGTTAGTAGTTTTGGTACATTGACTTTTAATTTCTAGGTTTATATTCCACAATATTTTAGTTGTTAGATCTTTTATTTAGTAATGAACTTTGCTTTTAGTCATTTAACTTGCTTCCGTAACTTAAATGCCTTAGTTTTAGAATAATTATTTTAGTTGGATAGTAGTAGTGGTTCTCCCACAGGCTTGTAAGTATGGGTGTCAATCACGACGGGTTGGGGTCGTGACAACACTTGATGCTTTCTAGTACCGATAAATGTGAGACAAATCAATGTAGTTTCAGTCACACCTTTTTTTTTATTATGCATTTGCAAATACAACTGGATTGAATCTATAATCCCGTGTAAGTGCTTGACGGCTAAGTATGCTAGGTTTATTAATAAAGTAGTCTTAAATCTGTGTTGAAATGTGCATAGCATCGGAGAACTTAGAAGCCTTATACAGAAAAGGCGTGGTAATTTTAATATTTTTCGTATGTATTCACGTTTTCATCAATATATTTTCTATTTTTAATGTGTTATTTCTTTTATAGTTTGATTTTTACAACTGTAATGATCCAACTACATTGGGAATGGTTAAACAAGATGTAGAAGGTGTCCACGGTGGTGTAGAGTATGTGCTTGCCGTAATTTCAACCTTTGAAGGCAGTAAATCCATGAGAGAAGGCTTGATGTTCATTGCAACCATGAAAAAAACCATGCCAGTAATAGTGAGAAGATGTCGACACCATTTGCGATACATTTTAAATCAAATGTGGGTGCCAGAACCTAATTTGTTGGGAGAAAGACCCATTTATTGCACTGTTCATCAACCCCTTGAAATCGCCCGCAGGAATGGTTGGCCCAGGGAAAGCGCGATGAAGACGATATTCGTTGTGAATTGTGTAATTGTGATTTAGAACTAGATTATCGAGTTAAATTCCTTCCTCATACCACTGTGTGGGAGTAATTAAATCTGTGGCAATATGACATATGGTGAAAATGTTGTTTTTATCTTTTATACTTATTTTCGAATTATGTGGCAATATATGTACTTATTTTGTACTTATTTTTGAATTAAATCTGTGGAAACATAATTACATCAACCTCCTTCATTAATTACAAGTCTTAAAATTTTATCATTTTTTCAAAAAAATTAAATACTTGCAATTTTTTCGTCGTCTCAGAAGTGCCTCTTCGTATTGATTACATTTAAATTATATTATTATTATATATAAGAAGAATAAAACTTAGGTATTTTCATATAATTATATCCAAGATGGAAAGGAAGAATAAGAAATCTTCAAAAATGACACTAAGGAAAAAAAACTACATTGAATCCCTTCCGAGGGAACTACTAATTTTTATCGTTAAAAGGGTTGTTTCCTACTCCTCAAAGATTTAATGAGGGTTAAGTTAGGTATGTAGATGTATGTATTAAAGAATTTGCATTTTTTAATTCGATTTCCTGACCATTTGATTTGATTTTTTAATTCCAGGCTCCTAAATGAAGTCGCTAATGAACCTTCTGTATATCCGAATGTAAATTTGTGCAGCATTCCATTGTTTATATGGCCGTCTTCATTTAATCGAAAATACACTTCTTTCATGGAAAAGTGTAGCGAATCGGGGAATTTAGAAGCCTTATACAGAAAAGGCATGTTAATTTTAATGCTTTTCATATGTATTCACGTTTTTATTAATGTATATTGCATTTTAAATGTGTTATTTCTTCTTTAGTATGAGTTTTTCAAGCGTAGCTATTCAAATGGATTGAAAATGCTTAAGTGAGCAGCAGACGGTGGCCACCTTTGTGCAGGATATGTGCATGCCATAATTTTAATCTTCAAAGGCGGTGAATCCATGAGAGAAGACACAAGTTTCATTGGCAATCTGAGTATACCATGGCTCAAAAAATGTCAAGAGTATTTCCTATGTAATCTACATGGAATGTTACCAGAGAAACCTCAAAAGATTGGAGAAAGACCAATTGTTGCACTACTCATCGATTCTCTTATGGTCGATATCGTTATAACTTATGTCGTTGTGATTTTGAATTAGATGAAGTAATTAAATTTATGGGGTACTTCCTAAATGAATAAAATTTGGTTCAACTTGACATTTTTCCATTCTTAAACTCTCAATTCATCGATTAGCCCCTCCTTGATGTTTCATTTGTGCCAACATATGCAGGTTATGTTGGCAAAATTGCAACAGACCTGACATATGTGGCAACATATACATATCATAAAATTGGTCTTTTGGGGGTTAATTCAAGTAAATTGTCACTTAATTCAATATGCAACACTAATATATAGTCCTACAACATGTCTAAGTAACAAATTATGGTCCAATACAACAACCTTCATTCGATTCTATCAATTATATTTAGAAAGACTATCATCCCACTAGTTCATCATATAATGACCAAGTAAATCCATATGATAGTTATATAACACCCTTGTAAATCATTGTTTCTGTGTTACACCTTATTTTTATTGCTTAATTATGGTCAAAATGAATAAAATTTTATCCAAGTTGACATTTTTCCATTCCTAAATTTTTCAATTCGTCGATTAGCCCCTCCTTGATGTTTCATCTGTGCCAACATATGCAAGTTCTGTAGGCAAAACTGCAACAGACTTGACATATGTGGCAACATATGCATATAACAAATGTGTCTTTAAGGGGTTAATTCAATTTAATTGTCACCCAATTTGGTATTTAACACTAATATATACTCCTACAACATGTTTAAGTAATAAATTATGGTCCAACACAAGTACCTTCATCCGATTCTATTAATTATATTTAGAAAGACTATCATCCCACTAGTTCATCATACAATGACTAAGTAAATCCATATGATAGTTATATAACACCCTTTTAAATCGTTGTTCCAATTGTTATACCATATTTTTATTGCTTAATTATGGTCTAAATAAATAAAATTTGGTCCAAGTTGACATTTTTCCATTCCTAAATCTCTCAATTCGTCGATTAGCCCCATATGCATATACATGTTCTATTGGAAAAACTGCAACATACTTGACATATGTGGAAACATATGCATATAACGTAAGTACTTTGGCCCAATCTGTCATATTTGTCATAGACTCATAGGCAAGCCCAATTTGTAAAACTAAACTAAAGCTGGCCCAATCGACCCATTATTTCATTTCATTTCATTTATAGAAGGGATATATATATACATACATACATATATATATATATATATATATATATATATATATATATATATATATATATATATTAGGGTTTTCATTTTCATTTCGAGAATAGGGTTTTCAATTTCTTCCTCGTCGTTTTGATCTCTCCTCTAAGTTTGGCAATTTTTCTCTCTGTCCAATATGACCTCTCGATTTGCATGGATCTCGGATCCTCGAGTGCATGGGATGTAATGATGTTATTTTATTTCATCAGTCCTTTATCTGTCAGTCTTTTCTATTCTTTGGTTTTAACACAACTAATTTGATGGGCCTTTGGTTAAACCAAATTTTGGGACTTTCCCGCATCATTAACTCAATGAATCATTAATTTTGCAATATACTGGTTGGGTAAGAATGTGGTTCTAATGAATGAGTTTTATTTATTTTTGTTACTTCTGATATGATGTCAAATGCAATATTAACTCAAATTTGTAATGATTAAATTGATACCATGTTAAGTGTGAAATCTATTACAAACATGGAGACTTACTTTCAATGCAAACTTCATGGTCGAAGGACAATCCAGATCGAAGATTTTGGTCTTGTCCACGCTATCGTTTATGTATATTTCCACATCTTAGTCTCTAGAGACTTGAGATCTCTTTATTTTATTTTATTTTTAATTTAAGTTTCTTTCATTGTGGTGTTTATTTTAGGAGAATACATGCAACTTCTTTAGATGGAGGGATCGGGAAGATGTTGATATACTATCCAAGTTTGTTATTCTCAGATTGACGAACAGAATTAAGGAGTTGGAAACTGATGATGAAAGTCATATTAAAAGAAGCAAAGAATGGGGGATGAATGAGAAGAAGAACAACAAATGTTGTTACATGTGGAAGCTAATCTTGGTGTTGTTTGTTGTTGTTTTTTTGTCTTATTAAGCATTACCAAGAATAATATTGTAGAAGATGGAAAATTCTTATGTAGTTGTGTACAACCATTAACGTAGTTTTGCATTTCTGGTCCAACATTTACTTTTTGTTATCATAGTTGTTTAAGTAAATAAATGTAGTTTTGCATATGTTGCTACATATGATCCATATGTTGCTACATATGTCTCAAATGTAGCAATGTTTGTCCATTCGAGACATATGTTGCTACATATGAGACATATGTTGCTACATATGATCCATATGTTGCTACAGATGTCTAAAATGTAGCAATGTTTGACCATTCGAGGCATATGTTAGCTACATATCAGACATATGTTGCTACATATGATCCATATGTTGCTACAGATGCCTCAAATGTAGCAATGTTTGATCATTTGAGGCATATGTTGCTACATATGAGACATATATTGCTACAGATGCCTCAAATGTAGCAATGTTTGACCATTTGAGGCATATGTTGCTACATATGATCCATATGTTGCTACAGATGCCTCAAATATAGAAATATTTGACCATTTGAGGCATATGTTGCTACATATGATCCATATGTTGCTACATATGTCACATATGTTGCGATAGATGCCTCAAATCTAGCAATGTTTCACCATTTGAAACATATGTTGCTACATATGTCACATATGTCGCTATAGATCACCCTTATGTAGCAATGTTTGACAATTTGAGGCATATGTTACTACATGTGATCCATATGTTGGTACATACGTAACATATGTCGCTACAGATGACCCTTATGTAGCAATGTTTGACCATTTGAGACATATGTTGCTACATATGAGAATTATCCACATCACATAATATGTACTTGCTCTCAATATAAGATAAAATAAAATAACACAAGTGATAAAATAGTCTTTAATTACAAACAACTCATTGTCTAGGTTTTAAGCTCCCACATACTATCCCATAAGCCCAAACCCATTGCATTCGACCAACTAGATTGTCACACAACATGATTTTTGGAGGTTGAATATTTGTTCCGCTAATCAAATGCTCAATGAATGCAAGCGAATATGACCCGCACGCCGCTTCAGTTTCATTTTTTACCATGGGGTCCACTCGACCTTTAAATTCCCATGGTCCATTAAGAAGATTCTCTGGAAAATGTTTCATAATTTCACTTTGCTTCAAAAATTTGGACAACAACTCAAAGACAAGTTGTATGTATGTCAAAAACTCAACATGTTCCATACCCATCAGCTGACAGTCATAAACATTCATGCGACCCTCGTGCAAGAGTATCTGAAGAGTCATAAAATGGGTTTTGTTCAGGTTCATGACTGTCAAAATATTTTTTGCACCAATCTAATCCATGCCTCCAGGAAATGGCCTAACGCCTCTAACATAGTTAATCATATCTTCATCCCATTCAAACTCATTTACTAACTGTTTATGGCTTATGCCACCAACTGTTGCTGCCTCATCGCTCAGTTCTTTATATTTTTTGAAAGTTGGTATAGAAGTTGAGATCCAGAATTCTATCTTTGGGATCAAAATACTCCAGGTATGTCTCATGCCTCTAACGCATGAGGTTAAGGATTTCATCAATATACTGAAATAAACAAATATATTAAATATTAAAGAAGAGTAGTCATTGAAAAGATAAAACATACGCGCATTATAAATTGAAGGATTACCCAGTCTTCTCATCGAACTTTCGTGCTTGTCATGTTCCTGAAATCTTATCCTATAAAAACATGCATGACGTATTGTATCTGAATATCCTTTGCACTCGTCAGACTCAACACTTTGTTTTTTTCTGCTAAAGTCGCACGCTTATAAATATTCAAGTTTTTCTACTCCTTCACTTCCTCTATTACGACCATGGGCAGTTCTCCAAACATCTTTTTCTTCAGATATTGTATTGCGTTGGCAAATGATTTTTTTCTCCTCTTGGCATGTGGAGTATATGTATGCCGAACATTCTTTGATAGAATTCCCTTGACCCCCTCTTGTTTTTAAATTCATTGACAGCTTGACTCAATGTTTGAAGATACATGATAGAATCTTCATCTTATTTCTTGCACTTCTCACAGAGAAAGCAACAACATCTTCTACAAGAGGTAGCCCCTTGGTCTTGTCCAGCACCATCACCAACACCAACACCAACACCAACACCAACATCAATACCATAAAAAATAACTAATTCATTAGCAACTCTGTCTCTTTTGATGGTTTTTGCTCCAGCCAATTCTATTTTAACTCTATCCACAACAGGATCAAATAAGGTTTCAACCAACCCTAGAGTAATTAGACAAGACATTTGCAATTCGTTTTTTGTTGGGACAAGTCATGGATGCACAACCTAAAATTATAAAAATGAGTCATGCGTAAAAATATTTGGGTCATATGTTGCTACAGATGGGTGATATATTGCCACATATGTGTCATATGTTGCTAAAGATGTGGATGGGTTGACACATATGGGCATCTGTAGCAATATTTGTGTCACATGTTGCCACATATGGGTCATATGCCACTACAGGTGGGTGATATGTTGCAACATATGTGTCATATTTTGCTATAAATGTGTGATAGGTTGACACATATGGACATCTGTAGCAACTTTCTATCACATGTTGCAACAGATGAATCATCTGTAGCAACATAAGAGTATCTGTAGCAACATAAGAGTGTAATAAACGAATAACTTACTGCATCAAGAAGAGGGTTAAAAAGATCTGGAATTTGCCCATATTTGAAAGATTTTGTTTTTGATCTCAACCATCTCAATATCCTTGGAGATGAGATTTGTTCTTCTGCAATTACTTGATGGGTCAAATGAGGAATGACTTCAAATGCCCAAGCCTATAAAAAAGGAAAACATGTCACAAATTAAATGTTGAATTATTTAATATAATATAAAAATATTAAAAATATTTAGCTTTATCATGAAAGTCCATGGAAAGCCAAACAAGTTACTGGTCTTTGCTCCTAATGTTTGAAGAAGTATTTGAGAGTTAATTCAAAGCTCTCATGACCCCAAGGGTAGTTGTTGAAAGCCTCAATATCCTGACAGAAATTCACCCATTTAAACAGTATGTTGTTATTGAAATCTTTCGTCAAAAGTATATTATGTGTAAAACAAAGTAATAACAATGACTCCTCGTGCTTCCTTGGTGTATCCTCGTGTTCCAACAAATATATTAAGTCAGAATTTTTGAAATTTTTGCCAACAAGGGACATCAAGTCACGCTCCTCAGTTGACAGTGATTGTTTTCCTACTTCTTCTTTTATTCCTTTCTTTCTTCTTTGTGGTTTTTTTTTGACAATGTATTCAGGGGCGGACTCAAGAGGAGGATAACATTTTAACCCTGTAACTATGAAAAACTCTCTTATGCCAAAGAAGATTGTCATGCCACAATAATTAATTACAATCTCATCCTTTTTTTTGGGATTTTGAAATATGAATCTTCTTTTTAGAAGTTCATAAACAATGGCCATTTGAAAACATGGAGTTGTATCATTGGGTAAATCAAGAAAATGACCAAAACAACTATTTCTAAAAAAATCTTCCAAATGATTTCTCTTGAGGATAGCCCTGAATTTGTTGAATGGTTTTCTCAGGACTGACCTAATAATGCTATCACCATTAGTATTAGGCTGCAGATGCACAGGGAAAGTATCTGCATTGATAATTTTAATCCCATCATTACCAGTAGCATTGCAAACTTCATGAAGTTCTTCTTCTTCTTGATCAACTTCATTTATTTTTTCTTCTTCTTGCTCAACTACTTCTCTATTTTTTCCTTGTTCTTCCTCAACTTCTTTTTGTTTTTCCTCTTTTTTCTTAACTACTCCTATATTTTTTCCTTGTTCTTCCTCAACTTCTTTTTGTTTTTTCTCTTCTTCCTCAACTACTTCTTCTTTTTCTCTATCATCAACAACCTCATTTTTTCTTTTTCTCTTTCTTCATATTTTTTTTGAGAAAATTCTAGTTTTACTTGAGAATAAGAAACTACTTCAGATGAAAGTTCTTCTAAAAGAGTGGTATTTTCATTCCTCTTCCTAGAAATTTTAGACCTAGCCTTTTTCTGAATCTTTGTTGTGTCAGATGTATCAAGTTTTCTTTTGACAGGAGCCATTATATTTGTACCCCTTGTATCTGCAACCACAAATAAAATATTTAAATGCCACACATGAGCTACAAATGAAACCTTTTGAAATGCACAACACAATACAATACAACACAAACAACAAATACGATTCAATTTCACACATGAACCAATAAACAAACCATAAAACCCTCCCTAAACACTATCCAACGGACTACACTAAAGTTTTTTGAAATCAGAAAATATTTCAAAAAAAGAATAACTACACAATAAAAAAAGTAATAAAACCACTAAAAACAAGGTAAACAAGTAAGCATGCATTTTAAACCCTAATTAAATATTACCTGAGAGATATCAATGATAAACTAGAAATGATGAGGACAACGACACCTTTATGTAGAAGAGAATTGCAACAGATTACCACTGATGTTTTAGAAAATATCGCAAGAACAATGATTTGTGAAGGAAGAAATAATGGAACGAGAGGAGCAGAAAAAAGGAAACAAGAGAAAAGAAAACTGAAATTAGTAAAAGAAAATAAAATTTGGAATATAAAGCGAATTTTATAGAAGAGAGGAGAGAGAAAAGAGACGGAAAATGAAGAGACGATTGTACTAATTTTTTTTTTTTTTGAATTTTGACAATTCAAAGTGTGACGTATGTTGCCACATATATAATTTATGTTGGGGGCACATACCACCTTTCTGTGATATATTTTATATAGTATAATGTTGCCACACATATCTTTTCTGTGACATATCTTACCACATATCTCCTTTCTGTGTAATATGTTGCCACATGTATCCTTTATGTTGGTACATATGCAGATAATTATGTGGTGTTTTTTACAACAAAAGTTATATATGTTGCCACGGACACCACATTTGATCATTTCCATTATAATTGACATTTGTTCCAACAAAATTAAAATAATCATAACAACCATTTATATTAATATTACCAGCAAAAATTAACACTTCACCAATTGTTTTATACAACTTATCAACAAAAAGGTAATTCACCATGATATACATAACCACCTATCTAATCAATGGTGGTAACCACAACATTTTCATCGATCTTTGCTTTTTTAGGTCTAGGCCTCTGTGGGTCTTCATTGTTACTAACATAGCCATTTCAAGCCTTTAAAATCCCATAATTCCATAGGAGTGAAGCATATCTCATGAGAAGAGTTTCAACACTAAGTCCACAAGATAGTACTTCTAGTCCATCACTCAACAACTCAGCGTATGCAGCAACAAAAAGTCTACAATCTCTGCATGGTTTATCATCAATTAGAAAATATAATAACATCACATTTCGATAGTCGTAGGACAAAAAAATAATGTGATACGTACATACTACTGCTTTCTTGTTGGCAATACCAGTAGCATGTATGATTTCGAATAGGTGAGATTTGTTCTTTCCTTGGTAACATTCAAGAACTGACCAGTTATGTCACATCCGGGTTTACCCCCTAGACGTAACCGGCGTCGTCATCCTCTTTGAAGACTAAGAGTAGACCCTTTGTTTTTCATCATTACATTCATGGGTCAAAAATACGAAATAATTAAAACTTTTCATTATAACTACTTGGAGGTTTATATAGACCTCTACATACACATAATATATATTCGTATCGAGTATACATAGACCCTTCGTATAGGAAAGTTACGTAGCCTTCTACTTTTATTGCACATACATATATACATAAGATAGAATAAAGTCTCAATGATTGTCTCATCTCATACCATCTAAAAGATCATAGCAATTTGGGCATGGCCCTACATCAATGTAAAGAAGCCACATATAGGCTTATACAAATCGTACTTAAATGAAAGTAGAATGAACATAAGAGTCTTAGAAAATAAAGCAACTCCATAAGCTAGATATCGGCATCGCCCTTGGAAAGTGAGGACCTACCCCTTGGATGATAGAAAATATCCAAGTCTTCTTCAAGTCGTCTCAGATGAGCCTTCAACGATCGGAATCGAAAATGTTAGGAAAAAGAGAGAAAATGGGGTTAGTACGCCACATGTACTAAGTATGAGACCATATGCACATATAATATCAAAACATGCCAAAAAGGGAGATTTAGTTAAAATATGCCATTTTACCCTTTCAAAAGTCTCATGCATAGCCAAGCAAATCATACAAACCAACCAACATACTTACTAACTCAAACAAGTAGAATATATATCAACATACTTGAACCCATGATCCACTACAACCCTATCATCAAGAATAATATCTCAAGCATGAATAAGAATCCATCATATAAATAGCAAAGTAAGACAACTAATCATAAATCCTCACAAAGTCAACGTGCAATGACCAAGTAAAGCCCCATAACCTTACTTAATCAAGTAACCCAACAAGAACCATAAATAGTAACTCACTTCACATAACATAGTCTTCAAATGCACATAAGTTCCTACTTTAGCAATAAAGAACAATTGCATGTTCATAAGCATCATAATCATTATATAAGATCATTTACATTTATCATCATTTACATACATAATATTAACTTCCTAAAGCTCCTATCAAGGCAAACTAGTGCAAGGCATAGGTAGAGTCCCATACCCTTACCTAAGCTAAGTCAAACCCCTCAAGTCACTTTAGTTAGTATATACTTCATTACTTCATTTTAGTTTAGGAAACACTTGCCTTAACCGACATAGACCACAAGGGCTAAGTGTGGAATTCGGTGTCATAAAAACCTACACCGAAAGAAGGCGGACTACTTGCCAAAGTAGTACCTAGAACATGAACATAGCAACTACGTGGATCCACTAGCTAGTATTCCTATGAGGGCAACATAGTTCAAGAACTAGGAGATATAATTGGGACCCTCTTTATGTCACATGCATTGTAGTCTCCAATATCTTTGAGTACATTAGTGTTCCTACCTTCCCTATGTGGGAAGGGACACTTCTCATCTAGTTCACTTGGTGCTAATCTAGGTCCCTTTATTGAAATGCCTTTAAGTCTTTATTAACGATCATAACTTAGTTTAGGTCATAGGGTCTAGCCCTTGTATAATCATCATCATCATAGCTCAATAAGAATTGCATGAATATAGTCCTTTCATTCACAATTCATACAAGTGAGGTTAACACATTTCATATCACTTCATAATAGGGCACATTTTTAAACATCACTATCTTATAACATGTACACCCTAATCAACCTCACAACCAAAGTTAAGGCATTTCAATTGAACATCATACCATCTTATCAATCCTACATAAGGCATACTCCAACACAACATCATGAATTAATCATAATTAACCACAAGTTGAAGTGAAGAATAGGAATTACAAGACTTACCAAGTCCCCTCCATAGTTCATCATAAGGGTCTTACCATCAACCCACAACTCAACCCAATTAGGTCATCATATCAATATAATTCAATAACCAACATGATAATAAAGTTAGAAGAGTCACTACACCATAATTCAATACTAAACCAAAGCTTTGAGACAAGATACTTAGGCCAATCTTCATAACCTAGATCACTCCTTAAGAACAAGTATGAAAGACTACAATTCATCACAACTTGTTTATGATTAGTGTAATAACATCATCTAATAGTGATTTAACCAATAATCAAGTCAATGAATCAATCCCAACATAATTTACATCAAGATCTAACATAGGGTTAAGGTTTAAGGGTCATGTTCTACAACTAGACCAAACCATCTCAATTCATCATAATCAAGTTACAATACATGTTAATCTATTCATTATATCCTAAAGAAACCATAAACAACTCAGTTCATAACATCAAATTTGTAATTGAATGAAACCCATATCAAAACTCAACTTTTAGAAATACTTTGAAGGAGCCCTTTGAGGAAAGAAGTCTCAGAGGTGAATTATATCCCATACCTTAACGTTTTGACAAAGATTTGAAGACGAATTCGTCCCTTTCCAGCCCCCAAAGACCTTCCTTAGCTTAGTCTTCAATGATGTCTTGCAATAGAGAGAGAAAGAAGAGAGAAGATAGAGGAACTGATTTTAGAGTTCTAATTAGTTTAATGGGATTGGGGACTTTATATGGGAGGTTAAATAACTTAATTAGACCCCCTTAATCTCCTAATTAACCACCTAACCCCTTAACTAATTAAATGAACCTAATTAAAAACGTGCAGGGAAATCAAGACCCTCACAGACGAAACCCCGTCGGCGGGCCGTCTGTGAGTCGACGGACTGACCCCCCCTCCGTCCTGCACTTCGTAGGTAAGTTCAGATACTTGTGAAGGCGAGGTCTTCCTAAAATTGTCTAAGTGTGGGACGACAGTGGCATCGACGCCCCGTCAGTCCACAAACGGACAGTAGGTTGGCCCGTCGATGCACACTGCCCAGGCAGTGTTGCCTTAACCTGCAGGGGTCCTCCTCAAGGGCCCTTGGTTGGTCCTTGGGGAGTCGTACCCGGACGTTTCGACCATGAAACAACTTAAACACTTATTAGCTACCCTTTGACCATTTTTCATGAATTTCAGACTACTAAAAGCTAGTCAAATAGGCTAAGGCACACTAGTACCCCTCTGAACAAACTTTTGGACGTCATGGACGTTCTGGTCTCTAAACTTCCTAAATGACCTATATTCATTAAGATAACCCTAAAACAGTGTTTAGACTTCATGACACCTATGTTAGGCTGTACGACACGTCTTGAATTTCTGAAGTGTTACAAGTTAGTTCGCTTTTTTGCGTAAAAAAATCCACTTAACTCAAGATACTTTGACAATATTGTAGACAACTGTTGAATCTCGAAGGACAATTTTCTGTTAGACCTAGATGAGGACATCGAATCATACACTTTTATGCACCATTCCTTAAATGCAACGACTGCCAAGACCCAATGAAAATCCCCATTGCTATTTACAAGGACAGTAACATCATCTCTAAAGTGCCAAGGCAGTCCACAAGTTGTACCAAACTCTTTCATTATGCCAATGATTTTATCCTCATATTCACGAACAGCACTAGCATTATCAATGTATGAATTGGAAAACAACTAGTTGTGGTATATCGATATTTAGAATGACTATGTTGCTTCGACTTCTTACGCAAATAGTAAAAAATGACATCCACATACTGCACAAATGCATCAAACAAGTGTATCTCTGTTGTCTCAATTTAATTGTATATATCCATGTAATAATCAAAATATAAAAGTAGGCGTGAATTTACCTCATAAATCCAACACTTATTGGGTTGATACATTATGTAGAACCAATCCTTATTCTTTGGAAATGCAACTACAAAATCAAGTTGGTCAAAATCAAGTTTCGAGCAATTGGCTAAGTAGTGATCGTCCTTGTCTCCTCTGCAATTGTGTAATCATTATAAATAATTATTTCGTGAACAACAAGAAGAAATACTAATAATAGTTAAACGACCTTACTTTTTTGCATGATGCTTGTAAAGACCCTCGTTTATCCATTGCGAGAAGGATGACGTTAGTTTAGTTGGACCCTTTTCGTCAATGTTAAAACCTTCAAATGGATATTGTTGTCTCACATCACAAGTGTCGACTTCGAGTTTCTTCTCTTTCTTTTTCGCTTTTTCTTTTTCTTTCTGCTTCTCCTTCTCCTTCTCCTCCTTCTCCTTCTCCTCTTTCTGCTTCTCATTCTTCTTATCCTTCTCCTTCTCATTATCCTTATCCTTCTCCTCCTTTGCCTTTTTCTCCTTCTCTTTCGACTCATTCTCCTCCTTTGCCTTCTTCTCCTTCTCTTTCTTCTCACTAATTATAGAAAGTGTTTGGGAAATAGAATTTTTCAGTCTCCTACATTTCAAAGGCTGTGAAATCTTTTGGATATTTGGACATCAATATTATGAGACATTTCTTAAAAATATCAATGTGTTTTTGAACACGACTAATAAAATAATCATGTTGCTGCTCGCATTCTTCGCATAAACAAAAAAAAACATTTGATGTTAGAAGAGAAAGCACCACCAATAAAAGATTGAGTTGTTGTCATGGATGAAACTTCTTGTATCATTTCATCCACAATGTAAATAAAAAAAGATTAAGAGTTTACAATTTATTATAAAATAATAATAACATTATGTTGCCAAAGATGGATAACCTGTTGCCACAAATTAACATTATGCTGCCATATATATACCTACTGTTGCCACATATGAAATTTCTGTTGCCACATATAAATCTTATGTTGCCACAGATGAATCATATGTTGACACAAATGTACCTATTGTTGCCACAAATGAATTTTTTGTTGCCACAGATGAATCCTAAGTTGTCACAGATGAATCTTATGTTGCCACATATGGCGATTTTGTTGCCCTAACACATAAGTGAGATGTTACAACATATGATGATTGTTGGAATATGCACCAACATATCACTAAAATGTGGTAACATTCGATACATCTTTCAACAAATGAAATATATGTTGGACAACTCAACAAGACTATATTTCTAAAATCATATTAAAAAATAGCCACAAAAGAACAAGAAAAGCAATAAAATCGACTTTTCACCGAATGTTAATAATACATATACATTTCTCAAAATTAGGGTATTGTCTTTCAAAAAGAATAAATAATAGGCACCATTACCTTATTATCCAATTTTTACATCTATAGAACATTTTATTGTTCATTAATTCAAGAAAAAAACTTTGAAAATTGTAAAATCTTTCAAAATAATAACTTACCCAGTTTAAGTGAAACAAGATTTCAGTTCAGAAAGAGGAGAGAGTAACGACTGGAGATGAGGAGGAAAATAATGGAGATAAAGATAGTCGGAGAGGAAGATAATGTAGGAGATATAGTTGAATTTTCAGATTTCTAAGGAAAAAGAAGAAGAACAATGCCAAGAGAGAAGAGAGAGAAGAAAAGCGCGGGGACAAGAAGATAAAAAATATATATATTTTTAAATATTTTGAATTGAATTACAGAAGTTAAAAGTTGAAGTATTTTTTTGTATTTTATAAAAAAATAGAAAGTTCTAAAAGTATTAATTTGGTCCCATATTTACTTAATTATATTTTAATGAGAATTTGACAAAAACAATACTTATTTGATTTAATTTTCTCTCGAAATTACAGGAAAGGGGAGAAGTATCTGGAATAGTCTTTTCGCAAGAGAAATTCGAATCCCTTCAAATACTCACCGGGCATTTCAAATTTGGGTACAAATTTTACAGAGTCAAATTCAAGAATGGAAAGAGGAAGGGGAAGATGGAGTTCAGTTTCACGTGGGATGCTACCTCTATTAGCGCTGCATACAGTGACCGAATATTACAGTCTGGACAGAACCACCGGTTACAGCAGCACTTGTTGCTGCTAATACAATTATATACTTAAGGCCCACTTTTCTTCATTATATACTTCCTACCATTAATCAAGTATGGTTTAATCCCCATCTCATTCTTAAGGTATCAATCCATTTTCATTTCTTCCTTTTTTTCGTTATATTATATGGATCGTGCATTTGTTGGATTGGGTGATATGCTCGTATGGGTCCTTCGTTTAAATTGATCAAGTTAAACTAAATATTGGATGAACAAATTCATGTACTTGTGTAATTGCTTGAAGGTGCTGCGTAGAAACGGGCTGCTGTGCAAAATTTCCAAACTAAACCAAAATTTTGCCAAAAAAATATATATGTACCTGAAAGTGATATATATACCAACTTTAGCTAATAACTAAATTTATGGGGAGACCATGGGCTTACATGTCCCATTATGTAGGCTATAAATTCGCCACTGTTTGGATTGACTTAAATAATTGATTTATCTTTAGCAATAAAATATTCTTAGCAAGTTCACACTTATTCGTAGAAAGGAATGGTGGGTGTTGTGGTACTTTTGTGTTCGTTTATTTAGGATGTCTATGTTATTAAATATCTAAAAAATGACTATGCTGCTAGATTTTGTCAAAGGTGAAAAGTGTTAAAAAAAATCTCCAGATCTATTGGGGCTTTAAGCACAAATTCAATCAACTTACCGGGCTCTTATTAGCGTGGCAAAGAAAAAAGTAAAAATATATATGTAAAATGCAAGAAAAAAGTAACTTTAATTCACAATGATTTCCTTAACAATTGATATGTCATTTTACCAATCATATTTGTTGTTTAGTACTTGTGAACAATGAAGTGCATGCCTTAATGCCTAGTGCCTCACAACTTAAGTGAGGCGAAGTGCCTACACTGAGCTTCAGGGATGAAGTGTGCCTCACATGAGCCTTTGATTTCACTTGATGCAATTCTTAATTCGTTTTTATTTTAATCAGTTAAAAGGATGTTGATGTCCAAGTTTGAAAATTGTATTGGACTGTCTTTAGTTTTGGCCTAAATATTCTGTCTCCTGGTGCTATCAAATTGAAGATTCTTAAAGCTCCAATTTGAGAAATGAAGTGGCTATGCCAACATTTTTGGTATTCGGTTTAATTTTTTCTATTTTATTGTTATGCTCAGCATATCATCTATCCAACAATAAGCAGCAAGAAGGGAGAGGTACAGCATGAAATAGAAGGTCTAAAAGAATTACATAGCCTCGAATTTTAACTTATCAATCAATTCTTCCCTTTCAAAGGCATCAACTCTCATCTCTTATGTGGCAAATTTAGAAAAGTTGTCTTCAGCAATTGTCTTTCAAATCACAATGATGAAGTTGGAATTCTATGTGTTGTATTTGAATGTTTCTTTATATACATTGCATTATTTTTTCATGATAGATGGAGTGCCTTTTTTTAACCCTACTCTAATAATACCACTCATGTTTTTATGTGGTTATCGAACAGACTTTTATGTGGTTTTCTATCTTAAATCAGTTGTTTTCACTATAACTCTGTCGCAGAACTTCTATTTCATTGTTTGATCGATGCAGACAAAGATGCTCTCAGAATAATATTGTTTTTTTTCCTTCATGAGTAGAAATGACATGGAAGGATAAGATGGCAGGCATATTTTATCCAACCGATGTGTCATATCATTGCATCAGGACATTTATGGTATCTCTTGAACAACTGAGTAGAGTAATGGCCCTTGATATTACTGATGAAAATGTCAATTCCTCCTTACAACTGATTGGGTGTGTGTTTAAGATTTACATGTTTCTGCTCTCGGCTATACATTGCTTGATTATTTTATTTTTGACAAGACATCACTTGATATAGCTTTAAGGGAATGAGAGAGTCAGTTGATCTAAAGTTGTACCAATAGTTTTCTCTGCTGTTCCATTATGTACAACATTCTTTAGTGTATTCATTGTGGCACCTTTCTGAAATTTTGTCCAGAAAGGATCTTGTGAGTGTTCATATGATGGTTACTTTTGGATGTATCATTTCAGTTCAAATTTCTAACTCCATTTGTTCTTTCTGTAGATATTACTCTTTTCTGTAGTGCTAGCTGATCACAAGGCCAACAGCTTTCCTGAGCTGCATGTTTTAGTTTTTGGAAGGTCATGTGTCATATTATTCTGTTATTATTTGATGAATACATATTTTGATTTTGCTTGTGCAGTACAAGGACCTGAAACGATTCTTCCTGTCAGCGTTCTACCATTTGAATGATTCTCACCTAGTCTACAATATGCTCTCACTTCTGTGGAAAGGGATTCAATTGGAGACATCAATGGGAAGTGCAGAATTTGCATCGACAATTGCAGCCTTAGTTGCTATGTCCCAGGGCATCACACTATTGCTTGCGAAGTCACTTCTGCTGTTCTTTGACTATGAGAGGCCGTACTATCAGGAATATGCTGTGGGATTTTCTGGTGTTCTCTTCGCCATGAAAGTTATTCTCAATGCACAGTCAGATGATTATTCATATGTTCATGGGCTGTTGATACCGTCTCGTTACGGTGCCTGGGCAGAACTGATTCTCATACAAATGTTCGTCCCTGGTGTCTCATTTCTTGGCCACCTTGGTGGAATACTTGCTGGCCTTCTGTTTTTGCGTTTAAAAGCATCGTATTCAGGTGCAAATCCACTGAGGACAATCATCAGAGGTTTTGGGCATGCACTGAACTGGCCTTTAAGGTTTGTGAACTGTTTATTCGGAAAGCAAAGAATTGGTGGTAGAGGAACCGTTGGTGGAATCCTTTCCGGTCTCGTATGGGGAGTAAGTTAAGCTACATCTCAAATGTGGAGATGCCAAGGATGTACATTTGATAATTCAGTCTGGTTAAGTGTTTGTGAGATGTGCGGCACAAGTTGTACTGATGATGTGCTGTCATCTCTTAGTTCAACAGATGAGGTTCAAGATCTATCATTGGATGAGCTGCGGCGTCGGAGAATTCAAAGATATGGTAGATGACAAGGGAGATTGGCTTAATAGCTTTCTCTGGAAATGGTCACATTGACGTAGGATTGTAGATCCTGAAGATGCCATAAATGATATGTTGTATAATCGCTGTGCTTATAGTCGGAGAAAGCAGTAATTACCCTACTGTTCAGGTACAATAGCTGTTCATATAACGTATATAAAGGTTGAAATTTTGTAGACATTGTGTTACCCTTTATCTTGTCATGCATCCAAAGGGAAAGTTTCCGCTTTAGGTAATGCATGGGAATCCTTTTTTATGTCAAGCATTGACATTCTCTAACTTCCATTTTACTTCAATTGTGTTGTTATGCTCATCACAATTTTGTCACAAATAGGTAGGATATTCAGCTTCCTGTACTTGATCAGTGTAATTACTAATTACCCTTCCCAATTAAGGTTGTTTGGACGGTATGATTGTTATATCTATCTATAATAATAACTAGGAGCATTTTCAAAAAATTCCAGTCTCTTACTATATCTGTCATTAGCACACACTTTAAACGCCTGTTTTACTTAAGGTAGCATGGATAGGTTGTATCTCTGTTGTATTTTGGATTAGGACTTTCTGGTTTAATTTCTTTATTTAGATAAATTCTTATCGTTTAACTGAATTGTGAAGTAGCAGTACATCACCATAGAGTTCCTCTACATTAAAGAAGCACAAAGAAACAAAAGAGCTACTAGTCTTATCAGTCCTTTTGTAGTAAATAAAAAATAACATATGCAAAAACATCGTGTCCGTCTTGGCATTGTTGTACAGTCTTATCTCAAGTGTTGTCTTCCAAGATCAGTTGTACGTGAAACGACACTGACCATAACCTGCCAAATAAGAAACTGGGATGAGTAAGATTAATAATAAGACATGCTTAACACAAAAATTCTTTCCATTGTTTAATGGAGTTTGAGAGTCTTACTTGGATCAACAGTGACTAGCATGGCAGTGCCTCCAAAGTCACAAGTTCCTCCACCCTGCTTCTTTTTCTGCCAGTAGCTATTGAAAGCATAAGAAGCATGAGAAAGCAGAGTAGTCGGCTGGTAACACGCCCCATTGGGTTGTATGGCATCACAACCAGCACCAGAACCACAAGCATAGTCCAATGCCTGCTGAATCAAGTCTGCTGGTACCGTTGGCTTAGCCACACACCAAACGGTATTTTCAGGTTTCTTAGAAGGAGGTGGTGATGATGAATGACTACTACTATTCGGTGGTGGCTGATTAACTGCTGGTGGCTTAGGTGCATTATGCTGCGGGGTTTGTGCAGTTGGAGATGGTGGTGGAAGAGTGGGAAGTAAAGGTGTTGGCATAGCACCAGGAGTAAGAGGAGTGATTGTCCCATATGGAGATGAGTTTTGTGGACTCGGTGGCACGGACTTCAAAGGAGCATGAGGAGAGGATATCCCCAATGGAGGAGACTTAATTTGAGGACTAACTGGTGGTACAACTCCTGAAAGAAGAGGAGGAGGAGGAGAAGTATAAGTTCCATATGGATAAGAGCTTTCTGGACTAGTTGATTCAACTTGCAGGAGTCGTAAACGCTGGTAACGTCCAAGACTAGGAGTAATCCTGTCTCTATCTGCATTTTCCGGCAAAAACAAAGGCACATGAATTTAGCAACTTGACGTTTGTTATTATATGTATTAGTGTATGCATGCACAAATTAGTTATTCTAATACATGTATAATATTTCTCCTAACCCAAACCCTGGTATGTACGTGCGTAAAACAAATTGAGTTAAATATACATCTATATTCTCTCAACGCAATACCATAAAATTTAAATCTTCTTGTATTTGCATACTTACCACTTAAACCAAAGGGACTTGAGGCTACTAGCACTTGATATGTGGTTAAGGCTGCAAGAATGTAGAATTTCATAATGCTGCTTGTTGAATCCATGATACTCTCTTGAGCTCTGGTAGGCAGCTACAAGCATCGAGACTTGAGAATAAGAAGAGGTATAGTCGGGTCCTGGAACAGGTAAAAGTCATAAAACAGTAAAAATATATATTTGCTTTACAAGCCAAGCCAGAATATATGTTTTCTTCCAATGTCAGGAAACTAACTAGTAAATTAAACAGAAAAGGTACTCCCATCAAGCAATAGTTACTTTTCGAATTTATCTTTTGCTTCCCACCTACTCCAATTTCATGCAACTTTCACATAAAGATTGAGCTTTAATGCAAATCCTTTGATACTTGTACAACACAAGAATTTCAAACTTAATAGTTCATCATCAAGGATTTCAATCATTCTCCATCCAAAACAACACTCAAAATTTTAAGTAAACCTATGCTACAACTACAACTAAGCTAACACATGCAAAAATGTAGGATGAGTGTGTCTACTTGTAACTTAATATAAGTTTTCAGTAAAATATACTTCTCTTGTCCCATATTAGGTGTAATATTTCCCTTTTCGGTATTCAAATATAAGGTTATAGTCTTTACTTGGTTGGTAGTTAAAGAGGCGGTACTAACACAGGAAAATCTAATGAAGAAGGGAATACATATGTGTCCTAGATGTTTATTTTTTGAGCAACAGGCAGAGACAATCAACCATCTTTTTCTTCATTGCAAGGTGGTTAGACAACTGTGACACTTATTTACCAGATTCAGGGGCACAAACTGGACCATGCCACAAAGGGCAAGTCAGGCTATAGAAAGCTGGAACAATGAAGGCAGTGGTAGTACAGACCAAAGCAGATGGAAAATTGTCCCAGCAGTGATTTGGTGGACCATATGGAAGGAGAGAAATATGAGATGCTTTGAGAGTGTTAGTAGTCCTTTACACAGGATTAAAATGAACTGCACAATCACTTTTTGCTATTGGTGCAGTTTGGAGTATGTAGATGATCTTATAGCTGTTAGAGATGTCCTAGGTTCTTTGTAAGATGAATTAGGATCTAGTTTAGTTTTTGTTTTAAGTACACGCAACTGTATATAGCTCCATGACGTAAATTTGGGACCCCAGCCTTTAGTGCTGAAGATTAATACACAAAATTGTTACCTTTGTAAAAATAAAAAGCGTATGTTAATCTAATTAGTCTGTTTTATATATTTCATGTTGATTTGAGAAAATTGTAACTTGTAGTACTTTTCATTTTTGAATATATAGATTTTAATTTTTAGATATCGTACTCCCGTCTCAATCTGCGTGAATGTGTTTGATTGGACATGAAATCAGAGAAAAGAACCATGGAAATTTGTGGTCAAGAATTAGTCATATATTTTTTTAAAAAATTATTTCATTAAGAGAAAAATATGAATATAAAGTTAAATTGTTACTTAATTAACTGAGGGTGGAGAATTGAAGTCTCACCGACAAGGTGAAAGTTTAGATAGCCAACTAAAACATCAACATTACCTAGTTAATTAATAAATATGGCTAGATGTCATTTTTAGGCTGATTAAAAAGAAAAGAGTGTCACAAAAAAATTGGAATTTATGGAGTATTAATCTTCAAATTAAGTTAAATTAATCTTCAAGAAGCGAAGCATGAAATTAATTTAGGATTTTAATCCATTTTTTGATGAAATTCTATTTGAGTTCCTTATCATATGGGTATGGATTGATTATCTCGTTGTTATGTTATTCTTTAAGTGTAATTCAAAGACTGCGACCTTAGCCTTGCCTAATATTTTGAGGCTTGAGTAAAAGGGTTCTAGTGGTTCTTACCCTAGTAGGGTTATTTATCGGGAAATTTTTCAAAATGTCAATATTTTAGCATTTAATAGGATCGCTTAGCCACACATTCAATATTTATTAAAAATGTCAATCTTTAGTTTGTTATGCACCTAATTCACATTGTTTTTATTTGTTTTAATTGAAAGAATACAATTATTTAATAATAGAAAGAAGAAATTTAGGGGACTTTTTAAAAAAAAAAAAGGAATATATCACTTAAAATACTCATCAGTTACAAATTCAATATTTTATAAAAGAAACCTATCACTTAATTTCTCTCATCTTTATAAAACATAAAATCTAAAAAAAAAATCCCCAAACAATCAAATCCTGTCTTCTTCATCATTCTCGCATAATTTGGCAGCGGTGGCAATGGAAAATTAAAAGGGTAAGCTACTGTGTAGCTATGGTGGAAAAATCCAAGTTTCTCCTCACGATCATCAACTATCCTATATTGGCAGCGAATGCGATACCAAAATCCTCTTTGTTGAAGTGAATTCAATTCAATTTGCATTTTTTTCTGTTTGACAAGAAGATGTTGAGAATGAGATAATTTCGTTGACAAACAACTTTGGAGAAGAAATTTCCAACTGGAACTTCGATATAATTGGTGAAATACAATCGATCAAGTATTCGTTAACTGTTGAATCATTAATTTATTTGGAAGTTCTGACATTAACTTTTTTTTATTTTCTTGGGTAATTATAACTTTTTTGGATGACGAGACAGAGTTTTACAAATGCACAAGTGAATACTTATTAAAATTAGGATTTGGAGAAAAAACATAGCACACGAAGATAGATAGAGTCAAAGAAAGAAGGTTGCAAAAATTATATTTATACCAATTTTTTTTTATATTAATTTTTGTTTGTCAATTGTTTTTCTTTTACTCTACATTTGTATTTTTATTAAAAATATTGTATTCTTTTTTAGTTTGTAGTCCTCTGAATACGTATGTCAAATAGATTTGTATTTCTTAAGTATAAATATATCATATTTCTTTTCGTATTAAATTTATACATATTTTAGAATATGACATGCTTCCTCAACTGATTGTATTATTTACACTTTGTATGTTATTATCCCCAGAATCGTGTATCCTTTCTTAAATCGTATTCATATGTAATGATTGGATTATATAGATATCCAATAACTAATATTTTTGTAATACATATAATAGAAAAATATATTTGGCAGATATATAATACACTTTTAATACTGAGATACGATTTTTTACTATGAAAGTAAAATATCAATTTTAATTTGAATGGTAAAGTGAGAACATAAAATACAAAAGTTGTTGGTATACAATTATGATGAAACATAGTAAAAAAGAAATACACGCTTATTGTCATTGAAATTCATATTAAAACTAAAAAATGAGAACAATAAATACTAACTTCAATTGAAATACAAAAGTGACTTTGTTAGTTTATCATTATGACGAATGCAAAACTAGAAAAAAATACAAACTAGAATTGAAATACAAATTGATCACAGTAAATATTCACCTCAACATGATACTCAAAGAGGTCGTGTGGTTGGGTTGTTGTTGGTAAGGTTGCTGGAAAAATAGAGGTTCTGTGGATTGTGGTCTTGTTCGTCGGTAGTGAGCTAGTGGAGCTCGAAAAATTGGAATTTTGGACGGGTGATTGGTCGGAAAAGGTATACGCTTGTTTGGGTTGTTGGTTTTCAGGAAAAAATGGTTTTGATGACTTATTCGTCGGAGTCGGCATTGAATGGTGAAGCTTTGGTGGCTTGTTTCACCGGGAAAGTGGAGGAAAGGAAATGGTTGATTAGCTGAATTGTGAGAGCTTGGTTGTTGCTGCCGGAGAAGAAACGAGAAAGAAAAAAAGGGGTTTTTCGGGAGGTAGACTCACCAGCATCAGGTGGAGCTCCGATGACTTGTCGAAAAAAAAATAAAAACAACAAAAGAAAACTTGTGAAGACAAAATATGAAAATCACTCTTAAAATTTATCCACCACTAACTTAATAATAAAAAATACCTTAGAAAATTGAAAATCATATATATATCATTATTTTAAAATCGTGAATCAAAATTATCAGCTTATAAATATTTGTGTATGAAATTTTATCCATATTGAAATAAATTTCTAGTCTGTTCAAAATATCAAAATGAATATTAACGAATGTAACAAATAAAATGAATATTAGAAAATGCAATGAACATAAATAATGACATGTTAAGATGTAATTTAGGCGAAATAATATTTTAATTAAAATGAACAAATAGTTTAACGTATTCAAGCGATTATGACAAAAAATAATATAATTAAAATTAACTGATAAAAAATCTTGAAATTTGACAAAGAAGGAAAAATATGGATAAATTTATTTAAAATTAGGGGAAAAGAATAGATATACCCTGAAACTATCATAAACGGTATCTAAATACCATCTGTTATACTTTTAGGACACTCATGTTTTTACCGTCAAAATTTTAGAGTATCTATACCCTTATGATAGACGACAGACCATGTGTCATCATCTCAGTGACTTACCCAAAACTATTTAATTTTTACCCATAATTTTGAAGACCCACCCAAATAATTGAAAACCGAGAAAATGACACAAATTTCCCTAAACTATTGTAGTAGGTTTAAATATCCCCTTAACTATACAGATAACGGATATAGTCCTTACACTGTCCACAATATTTTCAAGTTTGGTCTTTTTCTAATTTTATATCCACCATTTGTTAACGTCTTCATTCAACTACTCTCTATTTGAATGAAAAAATAATTCTATTTTCATTTTTATATCCACCCTTTCTCCATAAACGTTTTCTTTTAGCGGATTAATATTTATTTTGACCATTTTTGGAGCTGACTTTTTAGCGGTTTGATGCTGATTTTTAGTAGTTTGATGCAGCAGTTCGGTGTTGATTTTTTTGATGGTTTGATGCTGCTATCTAGTACTATGTTATGTATAGTTTGGTGCTGATTTTTTTTGGGTGTTTTGGTGCTGCAATTAGGTCAAAGTTTGATAGCTTCTATTTGCTTGTAATTTAAAGCTATTTTCTGTACAAAAATTGTGAAAACATGGCATCATAGTTAAGATTAGTTGCTGTTTTTAAATATTTTCTGCAATTCTATGCAGTTCCATCGATGTAATGATTGATTATTAACATGAAAATAGAATATTTTTTTTTCTCACAGTATTTGCTCAATTGTGTTTGTTACTTTGCATTTTGTTTTAACTCGAATAAAATAACGACCAACGACACAATTGCAATAAGACAATGAAGAAAGAAATTGGCAAAAAGAAAAAGAATTGAAAAAAAGAAAATGAGGAAACAGTGATATAATGGAGAAAAAAAGTGATAAAAGAAAGTCGATGGAGAAAAGAATTGGAACAAAGAAAGTAAGGAAACAATGAGATAATGTAGAAAAAGTGGGAATCAAAAGTCAGGAGACATATTGAATTATACTATATGTTAACTGTGTTTGTTAACATTTTTTTTTTTAAAAAGTAGTAGATATAAATCAAACTTGACAAGATTGTAGATAGTTAAAGGACTATATACGTTAAGTGTATAGTTAAGGGACTATTTTTTTAAGATCCCAAAAATGACTTAGGTGAAGCTAGATCCTAACATGGTGGTCATGAGGGAATAAGGTCCTAAATTGGTATATAATGTGTTATTGAAGCAGTGTCTAAGAGTTTTGGTGCATTGGAAATCAAACGTCAAGGGATGACTAAGACGTTCGACGACTAACTCACCTATGTGCCTCATATGTGTTGATATGTGTTTATATGTGATTCATTAAGTTATAAGGTCCTTAAATGAGTTATTATAGTATATATAGGTAGTATGTCAAGTTTCGTGAAGTTTGGAAGTCAAACGTCCAAGAACGTCCATGACGTTCGAAAGGTTTGCCTTGAAATGACCTTGTGTGTCTTGGCATGTTTCGCCGAGTTTTACGTGTTCGTTTTGGGTGAAATTCTTCTGAAAGGTCCTAAACTCATATACAAGCATTTTTGGGTTGGAAACGTCCGGGTAAAAGTCCCCAAGGACCAACCAAGAGTACTTGAGGAAGGACACTTCATGAGTGCCCGAGCTGTCAAAAACCAGCCCAACCTACGGAGGCAATCGACACCCAGTGGGTCAGTCAACGCCCCGTAGGTGAGGGGCGTAGGTTGAAACTTAGGTGTGGGAGGATAGAAGCAAGGACAAGCCTCAGTCCCAAACCACGGACCAACAGAACGGTCCATTGGTTGGGAAATGGGCCGTCGATGGCCACTCGTTGGTTAGGTCTGTTTCTGTGCAGCTTCACTGTAATGTTAGGGGTGAAGTTGTAAATTAATCCCATGTCCAAGTAATAGAAAGGGAGGTTACTTAAGGGTCTTTTGGTTATTCTAAACATGTTTATAAGTCTTTAACACTTAGAAGAATTCATTCTTCAAAATCAAAACCCAAAATCCCTTAAAAATTCCCTAGAACTCCATTGAAGCCAAAACTCAAGGAAGAGCTTGGATTGGAGATTTGAGTGGTGATTCTTTATTAAATTGGAGGATTAGCATCATTGAGGTATGATTTTTGATCCTTGAAACTCTATTCATCAAGGAGCCCAAATTCAAAGAAGTTTTCTAAAGTTTTCAAAGATGAAGTTGTCCAATTTTATGATCTATCCATGGGTTCTTGCATCAAAGGTTTTTAACTCAATTAACCTATGAACCCATGTAATTGATGAACTCTAGTTTTTGAATACTTTATGGGTTAAGTGATATTGTCTTAATGCTTATGAATTCTAGTGTAATTTTCTATGGGCTATTGAATGATGTAAGAATTGTATTCAACTGATGTATAGGTTGTCTTAGATTGATAAATATATATTGAATTAACCTAGATTCGTTGAGTATTATGATTTATGCATTGAATTGATGTTCATGGCCATGGGTAAGGGCCTATTGGTATTGAATTGGATGATTTAGACATGGATTGAAGTGGAGAGAATGGATTGGTGGTACACTGCCCTAATTCTCTTTATTTTATGTAATTTAGCTCTTGAATTATGTTGTGATTGGTTTGGTCCACTTATGGTGGCGGTGTTATGTGATTGATGTGGCCTTGTCGGCGTTGCTTTATGCATTATGATGATCATGGTCTTGTCGGCACTACTTGAAGTAATATGATGACTTGTGTAGTTTATTATGTGAAGTGTGATCATATCTACCTACATGTGAAGTAATGTGAAAGTACTTGGTTTCTTCTACTGATGCAATTTAGGTGATCATGTTAGACTATGACTATGTCTTTATGTGTGTAGTCTTAGAGTTGATGCATGATTCTTTCTAATTAGTTATTGAGTCTTATGATGGCTATATTGATGATATTATAGTAGTGTATAGGATGACATAAGATGATAAGGGTAATTCCTAAGTGCTTCAAAGAATGATATGCTATATGTAATAAAGTAAAGTATGTTGTGTCTTGTCTTGGTAGACTTGTGTCCCTTACTTGATGCATGTATGAATGCGAATATGAGATGTCTTGACTTAGGATTCTAAAGCCTCTTAGTCTTGTATGTATGAATGACATGAGACCTTGAATGATGTTAAGAGGGTCTTTTATGTGAAATCTTGAACCGAGTGGTAAGGTTATGAAGCTTGAAGTAGAAAGCCGTAATGGTATCCTTCTTGTAATGAATGATTGAATTAAGGTTGATTGTCTGGAACGACATCATATCAATCCTTAGGAAAGTCACTATGAGCTTCTTGTCACCACTGTAAGGCAGCCCTAGGGGACCTCTTTGGTACGGTAAATGTGATTGGGTTATGAAATTGATATGGAACCCCTTTGTATGAAACTTTAATGTGAATTACTCCATGAGAACAAAGGCTAGAACCGAGTGAGTATGGTAAGGGAAATAGTTCTAGTTAAAGGATGAGACTAGAATACAAAGTAAGCCCTTCATATTCCTTAACCATGTGCCTACATGGGATGTGTCCAAGTTCTACCATTGGCAAGTAGAACACCCTCCATCGGAGTAGGTTACAACTCCGGATTCCATGTTTTACTACCATGGTCTATGTTGGTTATTGCCTATTCTCATCATGTGGGATACTTACTAGTATTGGAGAAGTTCTATGAAGTTTAGGTGGTGGTATGGTACGCTATCTAGACATTGCACAATATGCTTTGAAGATGTTAGTGAGAGTCCCTAGGTCTGCTCCAAGACTATTACTTGAATGTCCTCTATGTTATGAATGTCTCTTAATGAACTAATGAAATAATGGCTTATGTTAGAAATCATGTAAATGAATGAGTACCTAATCTGGATTGACTTAAGGATTCCTTAGTTAAAGTGTGAAGAGGGAATAAGGGATGATCTCTTTATGTCTTATCTAGGGAAGTCTTGAGAATGACTCTAGTTTGAGAAGTTGGTTGATTTTTTAGGCATGATCTAAATTTAGGAAGTCCTAAGGATTATTTAGGTAACCTTGAAGAGGGTGTATGGGAGTTCTTTTCTAGGAGTACTTAAGTAAGTCTTTTGATAACCTTGGTAAGGAGAATGTCATATTATACATGTTATGTGTTTTGGTGTCTTGTAAATGTATGTGTCTCATTTTAAGTAGTCTTGAGGATCATTTAGGCATGCTTAGAGAGGGTGTATGGGCGGTCTCTCTTTGTGTTGCTTAAGTGGGTCATAGGATATCTTTTAGTGCGGGAATTGCATGTTATAAAATGTATATGGTGTAGCTAAGAAACTTCACTGTACAGTGATATAGTTCACTGTAAAGATTTCTAAAAATGTTCTAAATTGACTAAGTGATTTCTTATGTGTTTCTAAGTTGATAAATGTTGTTTTTATGATTATATTATGATATTTAAATCAAAAGATGCATATTTCCAATAAATGTCCTTTTTCATGATTTTTATGCATTATGCCAGTACATGTGGTTGTACTAATTCCATGCTTTTATCTATCTCTATAGTGATTGGTAGGTGAGGAGCATTGGGAAGAAAGACTTGGATCGTAGCATCATTCAAGTGAAGTTGGAGTATGTCCTCATTTGACTCGAGGGCATAGATGTCTTTTATTTCTCTTATTGAACTATTGTAATAGACTTAATAGTACTATCTTTCTATTGTGTATGGGCCGTGTTCCAAGTACTCTTGTGTCTAAGATTTGATGAAATGAGACTTAGTTTTTCCCATGAGTTTTATATGATAGAGATTTTAAAGACTATGAAAATGTTTGTGAAAAGTTTTAATTTCGCACTACTTTTCACTATGTATATGGGATGAACGATACGAAAGGGCTTGTATAAGACCTCCGAGAGGTCGAGTACGCCGGTTGCACTCCGAGAGTGACATATCTTCTAGGGTGTGATCTCGGGATGTGACAATTTTAGACCTACTTCCATAGTTTAGGTACCATTTATGTCACCACCAAAATAACATTATAACTATTCTCAAATTGAAGAAGGAGAAGATGATGCTAACAAAATTGCTATGGCTTACATTAGGTTTAAATTGAGCTTCAGCTACAATCACCCACTTCATATTTAGAGATCTATGGGTTGATCGAATCTCGCTTTCTTCCCAATCGGAGGAGAAATTCGGTGTCTTGGGGACTAGGATTTCCTGTCTTGAATCAACGACTCATGATATTCTCAATACTGATCAACATGAGTGGGTACCGTTTCTTAATTATGTATCATGGAGATTTTTAATATCAATAGTATGCCAATAGGGAAATTAAATTTTTATATTTTCCTTTGTGGTGCAACTTTATAATCCAGTTGTCATCAGGGGTGCCCTCTTAAGTTAAACAAGATTGTTATACATTTTTATTTGAAAAATAAAAATCACCCCCAAATTATAATTAAAACACTTCTCCATCTTCTCTAGTTATACTCACGTTTTCGATTTCTCAAGAACTTCTGGTCAAGTTCTTCATCTCCCAAGCTTCAATCAATTAAAATCTTTAATTTCCTTCCATTAAAATCCTAGAACAGCTCATTTGCATTGCCAAACTCCATTAGCGCCGAGCAACATTTACTCTCCCTTATGCCACCACTAGAGCACCAGAGAAGGGAGTCTCACTGCCATTGTCACCGCCCTGGAAGAGAAGCAAAAAATGTTCTAGTGGTGGATGAGGAGAATACAAAATTTGACATAGTAATCAATGGCTGTTTTGAAGAAGATGAAATTTGGAATGACGTCATTAAAGAAGAAGTGAGGAATAGATGAAAGAGACAACGATTGTCGTTGTCTTTTTCCCCCTTTCATTTGGGTCGGGATGTCTATGGGTTATCATTTGGGTCAGGGGTTTTAAGTTATCCGGTTTGGATATTTTAATTTTTGGGTTAAAATTAAATAATTTTGGGTAAGCCATTTTGATGATTCCACGTGTCCCACCGTCTATCCTAAGGGTATAAACGCTCCAAAATTTGGACAGTAAGGACATGAACGTCCTAAAAGTATTGCGGAGGATATTTATGTACCATTTCGATGATTCGAGATTATATTTATCCCTTTTCACTTAAAATTATGAAAAATTATATTGAACTATTGAATGAATAAAACTTAAAAGTTACAAATTTTGAAATGTTATGCCAAAATTGAGTGTCAACACTAGTGTTCAGTCACCTCCCATAGAAACTGTTCATGTCATGCAGGAGTTTCCAGATGTGTTCCCTTTTGATCTTCCACGTGTTCCTATTGATAGGAATATTGATTTTTATATACTGACACTAAGACGAGCACTAAGCCTATTTATATTCCTCCCTATCATATGGCCCTAATTGAGTTGAAGGAATAGCTTGTTGAGTAAGGAGCTTATTCGTCCTAGCGTGTCACCTTGGGGGGCCTAATATTTTTTGTGAAGAAGAAGGACGAGACTATGAGGAAGTGTATTAACTACATACATTATAACAAGGCAATGGTGAAGAACAAGTATCCTCTCCCACGTATTGATGACTTATTTCATCAGCTTCAGGGAGAAATGTTATTCTCTAAGATACATTTACAATCAGTTGAAGATTAGAGCATTAGATGTACCTAAGAAAAATTTTCAGACTCGATATGGTCAGTATGAGTTCCAGTGATGTCCTTTAGATTGACTAACTCCCTTGCAATGTTGACAGAGTTGATGAACGGGGTGTTCCATCCGTACTTGGATTCTTTTGTTATTGTCTTCATTAATGATATATTGGTGTATTCCAAGACTAAGGAGGACCATGTTTGATACTTGAGCATTATACTTCAGCGGTTGAGGTAGGAGAAGTTGTATGTTAAGTTCTCAAAGTGTGTGTTCTTACTTAATTATATGGAATTTTTAGGACATATGGTGTCCAAGGAGGGAAGTAGAGTGTATTCGGCCAAGATCCAGGCAGTAAGAGGCTCAACGCGACCTACTTCTCCCAACCCGAGATTTAGAGTTTTATGCGGTTGGCCAGCTATTAGATAAAATATATTCAGAGGTTCTCCACTATTACAGCCTCGTTGACTAGACTTGCTCGACAAAGTGTGAGTTCTTAGTGGTCTGATGAGTGTGAGGAGACCTTTCAAATGCTTAAGACTTTATTGGCTTCGGCACCCGCATTGACTCTACCCGAGGAGGGTGTGGATTTTACTCTCTATTGTGATGCTTTAGTGGTTGATTTGGGTTGCTGTAGAAAGGGAAGTTACTTATGCTTCTAGGAAGTTGAAGACCCTTTAGAAAAACTACCTTACACATGATTTGGAGTTACATGTCGTGGTCTTTGTGGGTAAGTTATAGTGTAACTATTTGTATGGGTTGCATTCTGAGATCTTCACTAATCATTGGAGTCTTCAATACATCTTCAGTTAGAGGGATGTGAACTTGAGATAACTTAGATGAATCGAGTTGCTAAAGTACTATGATATGATTATTTTATATCATCTGGGGAAAGACAATGTGGTGACCGATTCTTTGAGTAGGAAGACTCCTAGCATTGGGACTCTTGCCGCGTGTAGTGTTGAGGAGAGACCATTGGCTAGATATGTTCAAAGATAAGTAATCAGTCTTGTCCGGTTGCAGTCTTACGAGGAGAGTGGTAGTGTGATTGCATATTTTGAGGTCCAATGTTCTTTGGTTGATCAGATCCGTGAGCGACCATTTGATGATGAGAAGTTTTGCCTTATTTAAGGCAAGGTTGTAACACTCAGAAAGTCCATGACTTTGTCTAGAGCCTCACATGATGAATCGAGACTTGAAACACTGTTTCTGAGACTAATTTAATGTACTGAAACTAGTTAGGAAGTGTTAGCGTCAAACCGTTAAGACACGTCCCATACGTCCGAAAACTAGCGCAATTGAACTAGTAAAACGTCCTTAGGTTTCGTGAAGGTCTGGGAGTGTTGTATAAAGTCTAAAACTTGTAAAATCACTTTAAATACGTAAAGAAATGTATATAGGGTAAAAATGTCCAGGTTTGACCTCCCAACGACCGCTCTAGGGGGCCTTGAAGGGACCCCACCCTTGGCCAAGCAAACTGCCCAAGTAGCAACCAATTGGCCTAGCAGGGAACCAGTCCGCGTCGCGGACATGGTCCCCCATGGACCAAAAATCATGGTCCGCATCGCGTACACATAGATGACTCCACTATCTCAAAAATTAATTTTGGAAATCTTGCGGGAAAAGCTTTGCGACGCGAACTTGTTTCCCGACGAAAATCTGAAATTCAGAATTCAAATTTAACTTCACTAAAAGGTCAGCTTATGTGAGGGGTCTTTTGGGTATTTTAAAGGAGGGTTATATATTGATTTTAATTCAGCTGTTCCTCACAATTTCCCACTCAATACCCAAATCAAAACACAAAAGCTCTCACTTCTCTGTACTTTCTCTCTCTACTCAACCTCCATTGAAGAAGCTTTGAAACTTGAAGAAGGAAACCAAATTCCCAAGTTTTCTACTCAAATTGGTGGCAAAAGTCTTGTTAAGGTATAGTTTCCTTCACTCTTGGGATTCCTTTCCCCAAGAAGACCTTTCAAAGAGGTTTCTAAACTTCCCCAAACAAGGGTTTTTCTCTACATATGCGTCTTCTTTGAAAAACAAACTTGAGAATCAATTGTGATGAATTCTGGTCAATTAATGTTGCTCAAGTATATATTAATGCTTAGTTCTTGTTATTCACTCAAGATTTCCATGGACCCATGTCTTTCCCCAATTTCATGAAAACCTTGAATTGATATGGTGAGTTGTGAAGATAATGAATGTGTAGAATGATTTCATTGATGTTAATTATGTAATTGCCTCTTGAATTACCTCGTTTATGTATTGATTATGTATTCATGGTAATGGAAATATGAATGTACTTGAAAGGGGAAAGGAGGTATGTTGATTGGTTCTTCTTGAATTCAATTATGAAGTATGATTTACTTAGATAGTAATGCTCATATGTGTAATGTGTGCTTGTGATGTTGATGATATGTATTCCTCATCCTTAACCCTAAGAAACTTGAATTAGCTGTGAAGTATGTATTTATGCATGTTATGATACGATTATTATATGATTGAAAGTTGTTCTCATGATTATAATAAAGGGTTAAATGAAAGGTTTACTCACCTTTATGGGGTTTCTAAAGTGAAGTGATTGTTCTCACTTATGATGACCTATGAGATAATATGATAAGATGTTTACATATGTATAAAAGAGACTAATGTGAACTTGTATGAGGAAATAAGATGATTACTAAAGGGAATAGATGCTTAACATCGAAAGGGAATGTAAATGAGATGGAAGTCTCACGAGTAAGTCCGGCCTCCCACATGGGTTTCTTCACGTCTAGCAAGTCCGGATTCCCAATATATGTGTTGTCTCATGAGATGGAAACCTCCACGTCTAGCAAGTTAAGGGTTCTAGTAGCAATCTCCTTGCCCTTAACTATGTGCCCATATAGGACTATAGCTTAGTGGATCCACTTATATTGCTATGTTGATTGGTTACACCTTAGGCAAGTGTTAACCCTCTCTTTTAAGTGTGAGAGGAGAACACCAGATTCCATGTAGCTCACATGGTTTAATGTCGGTTATGATACTTATTTCCCTAAAGTAAAAGTAACTGAATAAGTTGTGTGTGAACTCTTATTAGGGTTGTCTTAAAGGCTACTACACAATGTGAGGAAGGGTATGTGACTTCTCTTACACATTGCACATGTGCGATTCTAAGGGATGATCTTAGTAGTGTTCTTGTATGATTAAGTTGACTATATGCTATGTGTGTTGAGCTATATATATATATATATATATATGACCTTGTTAACTAAGCATGTTATGATAAAATGTGAAGTTATGATATATGTATGAAATAGGTGGCTCAATATGATACTTAGCTTTGGATAGGGTCATGAGGTTCTATTCTTGGCATTATACAATTATTGTTTGAGTTGCTTATATGATTGGGTTGACTTATGATGTTCCATATATGTGCATGTTGAGTTATTTGACACTAAGCATGGTTTTGACTAAATTGTGCCTTTTCTCATGCACTGATGATTTTATGCATAGGAACCATACTTAGTACATGTGGTTTGTACTAACCCATATTTCTTCTCTTTCTCCAAACATTGTAGGTTCCGTTCATTGAAGAGCTTCTAGACCACTTTGCAAGAAGACTTGGACTTTTCCCAAGTTTTGGTAGGTCCTCTAGTTCGAGGATGGTGCCACGTATTATACCTTAGTAGTATTTGTATTGTATAAAGACATTCATTTATTTCCAATTGTTGGAGACATTGTTGAAAGCCCTATGTGGAAAATATGAATTTTTATAAGGGCTATGCCCAAATGTCCATACTTCGTTTTAGATTGTTTAATGTGAGACAAACTATTAGACTAAATTCCTATGTATTGGTTATGTTGTCTAAACGAGAAGCCTAAGTAAGCTTAATATGCTAGGAGTCTAAATAAACTCCATATATGATACGTGAGGTCTATGTACACCTCAATATGTAAAAAGATTTTAAATTTTCTACATTTTTACCTATGATATGTTATGACGAATGGTAAGGCTTGTCCAAGTCCACTCCGAGGATGACGACGCCGGTTACGTCTAGGTGGTGCTCCCTGGTTGTGACAAACTTGATATTAGCGCATGAGGTTGAAGTAATCTTAAAATTGATGTCTCAGTAAACCACGCCTATGTAGAGTCTTGTTAATGGGTGTGAAGCGCGCCACACTTATGAATGAGAGCTATGTGATGATTAGGAAATTCTCATATTCTTGGTAATCCTACCACGTGCCTCAAGAGTCTCTATGTGTCCTTTATACTAATTCCTTTCTTGTGTTTATAGGCAATGAATACAAGAAGGGACAACGCTCTAAGAGCCGAAGAGGAGAATGCCAATGAGGCGGTTACCCTTCAAGCTCCTCAAAACCCTCAAGTTCCTATTGAAGAAGGGAAACCATTCATAGTTTGACTCAAGTGATGGTTACTCATTTTTCTAGGGATACTACACTACCGCATCGAGGATAAGGGATTTCACAAGGATGAATCGTCCTACTTTATTTGGCATCAAGGTGGAAGAAGACCCACAAGGGTTCATAAATGAAGTATTCAAAGTAGTGGATGCCATGGGTGTGACTTCTCAAGAAAAGGCAGAACTAGCCGCCTATCAACTCAAGGATGTGGCTCAAGTATGGTATGAACAATGGAAGGATGAGAGATCGATTAGGGAAGGCCTGATCACTTGGGGAGCTTTCAAGATAACTTTCCTTAATAGGTACTTTCCTTTGGACCTAAGGGAGAGAAAGATGCAAGAATTCATAAATCTTCACCAAGGTAATATGGGTGTGAAAGAGTATAGCCTCAAGTTCACTCAACTCTCCAAGTATGCTCCCACTATAGTGGTGGATTCTAGGGCTAAGATGAATAAATTTGTTATGGGGGGTATACGACCTTGTGATTAATGAGTGTAGGTTGGATATGTTTATTCCTACCATCGACATCTCTCATCTCATGGTTCATGCCGAGAAAATTGAGGAACAAAATCTTAAGCAAGTTGGTAGGGAGTTAAAGAAAACAAGATCGAAGATGGGAATTCTTCCAAGACTAGATTTGAAGTGCAAGATAAGCCAAGGTTCAAGAGAAAGTTTTCCAACCAAGGCCCTTCAAACACTCCAAGGGTCAACAAAGGTAAAGGGTCTACACCTAAGCCTCAAGAAGGGATGGTAGTGGTCCTTATGTGGAGAGGTCTACTTGTGCTAAGTGTGGTAGAAAACATGAAGGCAAATGTCAAATTGGCATGAGTAATTGCTATAATTGTTGTAAGAGTGGTCACATGAAGAGATATTGCCCTATGATGAAAGATCAAGGAAGGGAAAATACCCAAGCACAAGCTAGTGCTCCCAATCTCGAAGCTCCAAAGAAGAATTGCTTCTATGCTCTTTGCTCTAGGGGTGATCAAGAGGATTCACCCGATGTTGTCACCGGTATGTTACAAGTGTTCCATTAATGTATATTCTTTATTAGATCCCGGTGCCACTTTATCTTTTGTAACTTCCTTAGTAGACATGAAGTTTGATGTGTTACCCAATGTTCAAAGTAAACCTTTTTCGGTTATTTCCCGCTTATTGCTAAAAGAGTATATAAAGAATTGTCCTATAATGTTGCCCAATAGAAGGACTTGGATTTATTTGGTAGAACTTTATATGATTGATTTCAATATCATTTTGGTGATGGATTGGTTGCATGCTTGTTTTGCTTCCATAGATTGTAGAACTAGGGTAGTTAAGTTCAAATTTCTAAATGAACTTGTCTTAGAATGGAAGGGGGGAAACTCAATCCCTAGCAAGTCGTATAATTTCGTGTCTAAAGGCCCATAAAATGATTTTTAAGGGATTTCTCTATCATGTTGTGATGGTGAAGGACCTTGAGTCCGAGGCCCCTCCTTTAGAATCGGTCCACGCAGTGAAGGAATTTCCAGAAGTCTTTCCCGATGACTTACCCAAAATTCCTCCCAAACGGGAAATAGACTTTGGTATTGACTTATCGCCGAATACAAAACCCATCTCAATCCCTCCTTACCAAATGGCCGCGGCCGAATTAAAGAAACTAAAGCTTCAACTCACGGATTTACAAGACAAAGGCTTCATACAACCTAGTATTTCTCCATGGGGTTCTCCGGTGTTGTTTGTAAAAAAGAAGGACGGTTCCCTTAGAATGTGCATTGATTAGTGCCAACTAAATAATGTCACTATAGAGAACAAGTATCCTCTCCCTAGGATTGATTATTTGTTTGATCAAATCCAAGGGGCAAGCTACTTTTCTAAGATTAATTTGAGGTCGGTATAACACCAACTTATGGTGAGGGGTGAAGACATTCCCAAAACGGCTTTTTGAACTAGGTATGGTCACTATGAGTTCTTAGTCATGTAATTTGGGTTAACAAATGCCCCGACGGCTTTCATGCACCTAATGAATAGGGTGTTTCGAGAGTACCCTGATTCCTTTGTGATTGTCTTCATTGATGATATCTTGGTGTATTCTATGAGTGAGGATGAGCATATGGGCCATTTGAGGGTTGTTTTGCAAGTCCTAAAGGAACATCAACTCTTTGCTAAGTATAGTAAGTGTGGATTTGGTTAAGATCGGTTGCTTTTCTTGGCCACATTATTTCATGTGAGGGTATAAAGGTCGATTAAAGGAAGACAGAAGTAGTTAGAAATTGTCTTAGACCTCTAACTCCCACCGACATAAGAAGTTTCTTAGGTCTAGCCAGATACTATAGAAGGTTTGTCGATGGGTTTGCTTCTATTGCATCTCCTTTGACAAAATTAACCCATAAGAAGGTTAAGTATGAGTGGTCGGAGGCTTGTGAAAAAAGTTTCCAAGAGTTGAAAAATAAGCTAACCTCTACTCTGGTGTTGATTTTACCGGAGGATACTAAGGGGTTTTTAGTATATTTTGACGCTTTTGGAGTAGGTTTGGGTTGTGTCCTCATGCAACATGGTAAGGTGATAGCTTATGCCTCTAGGCACCTCAAGGTGCATGAGAAGAACTATCCAACTCATTATCTTGAATTGGCAGTCGTGGTATTTGCCTTGATAATATTGAGGTGTTTTATTTATGGGGTACATGTGGACGTATTTACCGACCATAAGAGTCTTCAATATGTGTTTACTCAAAAGGAGTTGAATCTATGACAACGAAGATGATTGGAATTATTGAAGGATTACGACATGAGTGTTCTCTACCACCCGGAAAGCAAACGTGGTTGCGGATGCTCTAAGTCTTTTGACCATGGGTAGTGTGTTCATGTAGAAGAAGCTAAGAAAGACCTTCTAAAAGATGTTCATAGGTTGGCTAGGTTGGGTGTTCAGCTAGAAGACTCTCCAAATAGTGGTTTGTGGTCCATCATAACTCCGAATCGTCTTTAGTCGTTAAGGTGAAGTCTAAGCAACATCTTGATCCATTATTGATAGAGTTAAAGGAATTGGTTCACGGTAAGCTTAATGAGTCATTCTCACAAAGGGGGATGGGGTGCTTAGGTACTAAAGTAGGTTGTGCGTGTCGGATGTTGATGATTTGAGAAATAGAATTTTAGAGAAAGCTCATGGTTCTCGATATTCTATTCATTCGGATACCACCAAAATGTATCGTTATCTTCAATAGATATATTGGTGGGATGGTTTAAAAAGTTACATAGCGGGTTTTGTGTCTAGGTGCCCTAATTGTCAATAAGTAAAGGCCGAGCATCAAAAGGCGTGTGGTTTGACTCAAGTAATAAATGTTCCTACTTGGAAGTGGGATGACATTAACATGGACTTTGCAGTGGGTTTGCCTCGTACACGAAGGCAAAGTGACTCAATATGAGTTATTGTGGATAGGTTGACGAAATCCGCTCACTTCATCCCCGTTAAGTCTACTTTTTTGGCAGAAGATTATGCTAGAATATACATTAACAGAATTTTGATTCTACATGGGATTCCATTGTCCATCATATCGGATAGAGGTGCTCAATTCACTTCTCGTCATTGGAGGTCTTTTCAAAAAAGGTTGGGTACTCAAGTGAATCTTAGCACCCCTTTTCATCCTCAAACGGATGGTCAAGCGGAGCTCAAACCCTAGAAGATATGTTAAGATCTTGTGTGATTGATTTCAAAGGAAATTGGGACGATCACCTACTGTTAATTGAGTTCTCTTATAATAATAGCTACCATTCGAGTATCTCCATGGCTCCGTTTGAAGAACTCTATGGTAGGAGTGATAAGAGTTATGTTGAAAATAGCCTATAGTCGGCAAAGTATTATCCCGACAATAGAAGGAGAGACCTTGAATTTGAAGAGGTGATTGGGGGTACTTCAAGATTCATGAAAGAGGTGATGAGATTCGATAAGAGGGGGAAGCTAAGCTGCCGGTATGTGGGTCCCTATGAGATATTGCAACGGGTCGGCAAGGTTCCATATGAGTTGAAATTACCTATTGAACTAGCTTTGGTTCATCCGGTATTTCATGTCTCCATGCTCAAAAAGTGTATAGGTGATCCGGTGTCAATTCTCCCTATTGAAGGGTTGGGAGTGAATGAGGAAATCTCCTACGAAGAGGTTCCGGTGGAAATCCTTGATGACCAAGTTAAGAAGCTGAGGAACAAAGACGTGGCCTGCGTAAAAGTTCTATAGAGAAACCACCTAGTTGAGGGAGAAACATGGGAGGCCGAGGCCTACATGAAGTCCCACTACCCTCATATTTTTCCTAATTAATGTGAATTTGGCTTAATTTCTAAGTATACGCATATTTTAATAAAAGTTTATATTAAGATGAGTTTTCATGAAAAAGGCTTTTTATGTTAACTTGCACTAATGTGAAAAATATGTTTTGCCTTCTTGGGAATTTTGGTCTTTTGATGTTGTCTTGAGAAGAATAGCATGGTAACTCTTTGGTGTCATTTTGAGCTCATGTTGATATTGAGGAGGTAGTTCCTCATTATATGTTATGAAATGTCGAGCTCTTATGTGTTGTGATTTGAGTTGCTATGTGTAATGCCATGTTATGTGTTTAGTGGAGTTGTGAAGTACTCCTATGAGCTTTGATTCATTATGATTTTATGTTGTTGTTGCTTAGTCTTCTAATATTGAGTCTATCCTCTCCCTACAAAAAGTTTTAAGTGTCATTCGGGGACGAATGTTCCTAAGGGGGGGGGGGGATAATGTAACACTCTGAAAGTCCATAACTTGGTCTAGAGCCTTACATGATGAATCGAGACTTGAAACACTATTTCTAATCATAATTTAATATATTGAAACTAATTAGGAAGTGTTAGAGTCAAAACATCAAGAAACGTCCAAGACATTCGGAAACTAGTGCAATTGAACTAGTAATACGTCCTTAGGTTTCGTGAATGTTTGGGTGTGTTTTAAGAAGTATAAAACTTCTAAAATCACTTTATGTAGGTAAAATAATGTATATAGGGTCAATACGTCCATGTACGACCCCCAAGGACCGCCCAAGGGGCCTTGAAGGGACCCCACCCTTGGTCAAGCAAGCTGCCAAAGCAACAACCAATTGGCCTAGCAGGAACCAATCCGCATCGCGGACATGGTCCACCATAGACCAAAAATCATGGTCCGCATCGTAGATACGTAGCAGACTCCATTGTCTCGAAAATTAATTTTTGGAAATCTTGCGGGAACAGCTCCACGACGAGAACTTGTTTCCCGACGAAAATCTGAAATTTAGAATTCAAGTTTGACTTCACTAAATGGTCAGCTTAAGTGAGGTTTCTTTTGGGTATTTTAAGGGAGGGTTATATATTGATTTTAATTCATTTTTTCCTCACTTTTCCCACTAAAATCAAATAACCAAATCAAAAACCCAAAAACTCTCACTTCTCTGTACTTTCTCTCTACTCAACCTCCATTGAAGAAGCTTTGAAGCTTGAAGAAGGAGACCAAATTACCATGTTTTCTACTCAAATCTCTAGCTAAAGTCTTGGTTACGGTATAGTTTCTTTCACTCTTGTTATCCCTTCCCCAAGAGGTCCTTTCAAAGAGATTTCTAAACTTCCCCAAATTAGGGTTTTTCTCTACACATGAGTCTTCTTTGAAAAAAAAAATTGAGAATCAATTGTGATAAATTCTGGTCAACTAATGTTGTTTAAGTATATATTTATGGTTAATTCTTGTTATTCACTCAAGATTCCCATGGACCCATGTCTTTCCCCAATTTCATAAAAACCTTGAATTGATATGGTGATGTCACGACCGGAATGTAGACCCCAGACGAGACCGGCGTCGTTGACCTCTCAGAGGTCGCAGACAAGCCTACTTACGTCATTCTTACTCTACATAGGTTAATTTTAGCGGAAAATTTGAAACTTTTTGTCTCTAAACATTGCTTACTAAACATTTCTAATGCATTCGTAATTTGTTCAACATCAACCATCTAACATTAAGAGATAATCAAATGAAAGAAATAGTTTAATAAATCTCAATTGTATAATTGCCAAAATGGCACCAATACATAGTCTGAATAAAATAGGAAAGAAACGCTAGTGGAACATGCTCCACTAGCTCAACTCTAAAACTAAGCTAGAACATAAAACAGTAGCATCCTAGAAAGCATGAGGACCTACCAACTCCGGATGAACGCTAGATGTCCGGATAACTGCAACGATGATCCTGCAGCTCTATCGTCCACCTGTGCCTGCACCTAAAATAGTAGAGTTTGTATGGGGTTAGTACACACTTGTACTAAGTATGGGTATATGCAAGCACACACCAAGGACATGCATGAGAAAGAATAGCTCTTTCCTAACAACATGATTTTTGGAAGTCAAGTTAGTGGACTTGCCAAATTGAGATTTGGAAAGTTTCCTAATTTGGATTAGGAAAGTAAATGATCTTTCCAAATTTGGATTTGGAAAGTCAGTGAGCTTTCCAGATTTGGAATAGGAAAGTTATGCCATGAGAATAACATACATCATCATACTTTTCACATTTGCACGCAGCACATAACATTTACACATAGCACACATCATATAGCATACAGTACATTGTTCATGTAGCACATAACTTCGTTCATATCATTCATTCATATGCCATGAGACCTTGGAATCATGGACTTGACATTAAGACATCCCAGAAATGAGGACTCAACATATGGGACCTCAACTGGGGAGTCTTCATTAGTAAACACAGAGTCTGCTTCATTCATTCATACGTACTTCATTTCATTTCGTTCATAGTCCAGTGTAACCACCGGTTATACCTAGGATGTAGTTTAAGACTTTCATTAGGTTCGTTGTGCAATGACCAAGAATGACCTAATGTCATTACTTGAATCTAACTCACCTTTTGATTATCCTATCCTAACACCTTTCGTATTCATTAATTTCATTATGTGCATCATTTGAGACTGGCCTCATTCTTTCATTGGGAACTTTAACTTTAACCGACATAGATCATGTGAGCATCATGAAATCCAGTGTCTCCCCCACACCGAAAAGAGGTGGAATCACCGGCCAAGGTGACCCAAAAACATGCTAGCGTACATGGGAATTTAACCCCGCCAGATCCCTATATTGGCAGTATAGGTTTGAAGAGTAGGAGATGTATGGAGACCCATACCCGGCAAGCCGGACAGTCTCATCTCATGAGAGTTACGTGAACCTTCGCCCTTCCCGAAAGAAGGCATCACCGCTCATAGCTAGTCTATCGGTGTTCAGTATAAAGTTCCATTTCATTCAACTCATACGTCATGGAAGCTGGCTTATAGTATGAGGACATCGTAGCTCATTAGATGATTTCTCATCTCATCATTCGTATTGAGTGTGTTAAGCTCAATACCCTCATTAGAGTGTTCATAGAGACTGGTCTCTTCATTATCTTACACTCTCATAGGTGAATACGTATTGGTAACATTTACTTAGGCTCATTTGAGATTGCTCTCATCATTTACATTAGCCTCATATCATGTTGTCACCACATTCATCATCATTAGCACCTTTGCTTTTCATAGTTATTCACCTCTTATTACGTGAATGTTCATTTCATCATATGCCAATGCACTTTGCCATTTGGTGTGTTTCACACCCTTACTTAACCCTTCTAGGATTTCATTATTTCATTGTTCATTTCATCATTTCATTGTTCATCTCATCATATGCCAATGCACTTGGCCATTTAGTGTATTTACCCTCATACTTAACCCTTCTAGGGTTCATCATGTTATTTCATACATCTTAGGTTCACTTACTTTTGAACGTATGTTAGACTTATGTGCCTATACATACAAGCCAGGGGGCTTCATTCATAGTTCGTTAAGTGATTCTTACATTCCTAAGATTATGTAGTACAAGACTTATGTATCTTGAATATATGCCAAGATCTTGATTTTGATCTACGTAGGTGGCATTATCCTTGGATATTTTGTTCACGTATGACTTATGTATCAATACGAAAGTTTGGGCAAGGGAACCCAAGTCTTGAGTCAATTGGATATCGTTTATATTTTTCATTGATTTTATTCTAACATTCATAACATTATGACTCTAAGTTAAATCACAATATTAACATTGAAATATTAATTTTCTACTTAACCTTTCTCTTAAATTGGCCGATGGGTTGTGGGTTCGAACCCCCACAACCCCTTCTTATTTTTCATTAACCTTTTTATTGGCCAATTTCGCCTAAACCAAGAGGTTGTGGGATCAAACCCCCACAGCCTCTTTTATTTTGTTCTTTAATTCGCCGAAGTAGGGAGGTTGTGGGTTCGAACCCCCACAGCCTCCTTACTTTTAATTAATTTTCGCTAGGGGCTGTGAGGTGGTGGGTTCGAACCCCCACAGCCCCATATATATTTTTCTTTTTATTTTCGCTAAGTTGAGGGCATTGGCAGTGAGGTCGTGGGATCAATCCCCCACAGCCTCACTTGCTTTATTAACTTATTTTCGCCTCCTCTAGTTCTAGCCTTGAGGTTGTGGGTTCGATTCCCACGCCTCACATCCCTTTTTTTTTCTTTATTCTCCTTCTTCCTTGCTTCCCACGAGTCATGTGTTCGATTCCCCCCATCCCCATTTTTTTATTAATTCATTTTGTGGGCAGCAGCTAAGGGGTTCGAATCCCCTTAGCTCCATTACATTCTTTTATAAAAATTTCAGCCTCTTGGTCATGTGAGGTCTTGGGTTCGATTCCCCTTGACCTCACCTACTTTAATCCCTTTACAAACTCTTCCAAAATTCCCAGAACCTGCCCGAAACCAACATCACAAGCTGGAAATTTTGATTACCTTTTTGTAGCCTATTTTCTCCATTTTTTAACGTTAAAAGTTCATGCATTTGGAGTAGTATTTAGTGAGTCCTTTAGGTGAATTTTCATGGACATATTTGGCCAAGAATTTATCATTAAATTCAGCCACATTACACTTAAATGAACATCATCATTTACATAAGTTTACACACTTAAAATGACAACCAAAACCATATCAAACTTGAAGCCATAAATCAAAACTTATTTACAGTAAGTTTATAATAAACTTTTTTTCACATACACACACATTTTTTCGGCAACAAAGCTTGTTATTCATATGATTCCAAATACATGTTCATGAACATATTCATCACGAAAACACATTGCAACACCTAATTTCTACCAGCAAACATACCAACCTATGATTTGATGGGAGCTAAGGACAGGGATATGCAACGGGGAACAACTTAGTTTTCGGATTAAAATCGTCTGAGTCCTAAGGGTCTCTTGGGAAAGGGCCAAGAGTAAGAAGACCCATACCTTTATTTTTTTTATTGTTCAACCACGAAATTGCTGCCCAAATCCTCTCCAAAAATCAGTCCAAGTTCAACACTTCAACACCAATCGACAGAAGACTCCTCCCCTTTGCTTAAAGTGATGGATTTATGTTGTTTTCTTAGATTTTTGGTATGAGTTCTTCAAGTGTGAAGAACTTCAATATATTTTCTGTTTTTGAACTTGTTTTGGCAGAGATAAAATGTGAGAATGAGTGGTTAAACGTGAGAGAGAGAGAGAGAGAGTGAGTGAGGGAGAGTGGCTTAAAATTAGGAGTTTTAGTTTGGGAATTAGTCAAACTAGGACTCCTTGTTAAACCTTTAATAAAAATCTGATTTTTCTTTTTATTAAATCAGCTAATATTTACTAATTAATTAATTAAATTTATCCATTTAAATAAAAACAAGTTAAATCATTGCTTCCACCTAGGTTCCAACCCGGGTGGAGCAAGACTTCACTCCTAGAGCTCACATTCGGCCCTCTCTCTCAAAATTGCCCTTCCATTTTATTAAATAATTAATTATTTATATATTTAGGGTAATTACGATATTACCCTTAGCCTGGTAAAAGACCATTTTACCCCTAGACCCTCAAAACTTCAAATTTCTTCTTTTTAAGTCCGGTAAAGACTCCTTCGATTAAATCTCCATTTTCGAGAGCCTTACTTGGTTGGTTCCAACCTTTCCAAGCTCAACTAACTCCCCAAGTTAGTTGGCTTGGTCGTAGTAAGGGTTATGAGGTCTGGTTCTACGCGTATCAGTCTGTGTGAACCTTGGTCTAATCGCAAGCATTCTTGACAACCTAAGTCTTGATCCTATTCATTTTTTTAGGGTTGTTACAGGTGAATTATGAAGATGATGAACATGTGGATTGACTACATAATATGTTAATTATTTAATTGCTTCTTGAATTACCTCGTTTATTTATTGATTATGTATTCATGGTAATGGAAATATTAAGGTTCTTGAAAGCGAAAAGGAGGTATGTTGATTGGTTCTTCGTGGATTCAATTATGAAGTATGAGTTACTTAGATATTAATGCTCACATGTCTAATATATGGTTGTGATGTTGATGCTATGTATTCCTCATCCTTAACCCTAAGACACTTGAATTAGCTATCAATTATGTATGCATGTTATGATATTATTATTATATGATTGAAAGTAATTCTCATGATTATAATAAAGTGTTAAGTGAAAGGTTTACTCACTTGTATGGGGTTTCAAAAGTGAAAGGGTTGTTCTCACTTATGATGACATATGATCTAATATGATAAGATGTTTACATAGGGGTCTAAAAAAACTAATGTGAACTTGTATGAGAAAATAAGATGTTTTCTAAAGGGAATAAATGCTTGGCACCGAAAGGGCATGTAAATGAGATAGAGGTCTCACGTTTAGTAAGTCCGACCTCCAACATGGGTTTCTTCACGTCTAGAAAGTCTGGATTCCCAATATATGTGTTGTCTCATGAGATTGAAACCTCCACGTCTAGCAAGTCAAGGTTTCTAGTAGCAATCTCCTTGACCCTTAACAATGTGCCCACATACACTATATCTTAGTGGATCCACTTAGATTACTATGTTGATTGGTTACACCTTAGGCAAGTGTTAACTCTCTCTTTTACGTGTGGGAGGAGAACACCAGATTCCATGTAGCTCACATGGTTTAATGTTGGTTATGGTACTTATTTCCTTAAAGTAAAAGTAAATGAACAAGTTAAGTGTTTGAACTCTTATTAGGGTTGTCTTAAAGGCTACTACACCATGTGAGGGAGGGTATGAGACTTCTCTTACACATTGCACATGTGGGATTCTGATCATGTTATGATAAAATGTGAAGTTATGATGTATGTATGAAATAGGTGTCTCAATGTGATACTTAGCTTTGGATAGGGTTATGGGGTTCTATTCTTGGCATTGCACAAGTATTGTTTGAGTTGCTTCTATGATTGGGTTGATTTATTATGTTCCATATATGTGCATGTTGAGTTATTTGACACTAAACATGGTTTTGAATAAATTGTGCCTTTTCTCATACATGATGATTTTATGCATAAGAACCATACTTAGTACATGTGATTTGTACGAACCCATATTTCTTTCCCTTTTCCAAAAATTGTAGGTTCCGGTCATTGAAGAACTTCTAGAACACTTTGCAACAAGACTTGGACTTTTCCCAAGTTTTGGTAGGTCCTCTAGTTTGAGGATGGTGCCACGTATTCCACCTTAGTAGTATTTGTATTGTCGGTAAATATGAATTTGTAGAAGGGCTATCCTGAATGTCCTACTTCTTTTTATATTGTTTCATGTGAGACAAGGTATTAGACTAAATTCCTATGTATTGGTTATGTTGTCTAAACGAGAAGCCTAAGTAAGTTGCATATGCAAGGAGTGAAAGTAAACTCCATATATGATATGTGAGAGGTCTATGTACACCTCAATATGTAAAACATTTTTAAATTTTCTGCATTCTTACCTATGATATGTTTTGAAGAATACTAAGGGCTTGTCCAAGTCCTCTTTGAGGACGACGACGCTGGTTACGTCTAGGGTGTTCTCCCCGGTCGTGAAAAAAGTATTGAGTGGTTAAACCAACGAGGTCGTGCTTGATTTTGATGGAGTGTTTAGGAACAGAGGTAGGATTTGTGTGCCAAGGTAGGCGAGTTGGTCAGACTAATCTTGGAGGAGATTCATTTTCTAGATACTCTATTCATCTGGGAGCGGCCAAGCTGTATGAGGATCTGAGTCAACATTGCTAGTGTAGTGGAATAAAGAGGTTAATTTTTGAGTTTTGTGTTTGAGTTTCCAACAAGTCAAATGTGAGAATCATCGGCTGAGATATGTGTCTTAAAGAATGCCTCTTCCTACTTGGAAGTGGAAACATATTACCGTGGACTTTGTTGTGGGTTTGCCTACCACAATGGATAGTTATGTAACAACCTTTAAAAAAAGATAGGTTGAACTAGAGTCCAGATGTTAGGGTTTAAGTCATGAGTAAAGGGGTGTAGTGGTTGAATGTTAATGTATGTACTATACCCCTAAATGTATAAGACCTTCTAAGGTTTGATTGAGGGTCCCTTAAGGCATGTGTGAGGCATGTCAAAGAGGACTAGCCACTACCTAGGCACAATGACCTCTACCACGACTTATGGTCTTGACCACGAATCGTGGGAGATGTCTTGGTCTTGCCTTGGCATTGTTGGAGCCCAAAGTGCAGCAGACACCATCTTAACACAATCTAACATGACCATGAGGGTCTTCACGACCCTTAGTGGCCACCACGAGCCGTGGTTCCATCCGTGGTGGCAATGCAAGGTGCCTAAAAATGGTGCCAAGACAATACACCCTTCATGAGCCACTTCACGACTTGTGGGAAGGTTCGTGGGGTGTACTTAGCTTGGTGGGAATGGTACATGATTGAGGAGCTACTGCATGAAAGACCACGGGCACCACCACAAGCCGTGGTTCCCTAAACGGTCCATCAAGGTGGACATGGAGCTCAATTAGCCACAAAAGAGGCAAGGCAACTTTGCCTAGATGCAACTCCTTGTTCACGAGCTTCACCACAACTCATGGTGTTGACCAAAGATCATGGGAGATTTCGTGGACTTTCCTTGGCTTTGGAGGGCTTGGAAAGGATGATAAGCACACCGCCTCAAGGACCACGGGCACCACCAGGACCCGTGGTGCCCCTCAAGACCTGTACAAGTTGGCGTGGTCCCTGACTGGGTTGCGCAAAATTGGGGCATTCAAGTAATTTTGTTTTCATTAATTATTAAGTGGGGCTTCTTTAGTATATATATATATATATATATATATATATATATATATATATATATATATATATATATATATATATATATATATATATATATATATATATATATTCTAAAGCCTTAAAACACTTAATTTACCCCATTATAACCTAAGACAACAAAAATCAAACCCAACCTCTTTTCCCTCCAATAAATCTTCTCTGAAAACCTCCATTGAAGACCTAGAAGAAGATCGTAAAGCTTGAAGGAAGGAGATTATAACTGAAATTTGGAATTTGGAAGTATTCTAAGTCGAACGTATGAGATCACCAACAAGCTCTTTCAACTATGTTTTAAACTACCCCAAATCGAGGGTTTTCACATCCAGTCATGGTTCTCCTTCTAAACGAAAGCAATGGTTAAATTTAGGTATATTATGGTGTATTTGGATGTTTTATGAGTGAAATAATGGAGTATTAATGAATTTTGAATCAAAACTCTCATGGACCCATGATCTCTCTTTCTTCCTAAAGTATGAACTAAGATGTGACTTGATTGAAAATAGAAGCTTACTAATCAATTATGTTTAAGTTTATTATGTTATTTAATCATGATGTATCTCTATATAACAAGGTAATTCTAGTAATCTAGGGTTAGATCTTGATGGATGTCCTTAGACTAAATCACCTAGTCTTGTATTGTTCATAAGTAAAACATAATGACATGAATTGACTTGTCTATGATTTATATGAGGAATCGTGATTGTATAGTATGGAAATTGAGTTATATGTCCTTATTTGAATATGATTGATCAAAGAGTAAGGCTTGTTATTAGGTTACCCTAAGCATCAATTATACTTGATGATCATGTGAGACATGGCATAAGAGTAAGACTTATAACGTGAATATGACTCCTAAGACTTTACTGGTAAAGACTAACATGAATAAGTTAAGAAGTTTAAGACTTTAGGAAATAGGCTTTTATGTATATTAAGTTGTATGTAGCTCTAAAGTGATAAGATCTCATCCACATGACCATAATATGATCACATTAGTTTATCCATGCTATGAATGGATTGCTTGAGTCATGATTATATCTATGTTCCATGTATTGAATACTTGATGTGTTGACTCCATGTGACCCTTGAATACAAGATATGAGGTGTATTCATAATGGTTCCATTATGTGCATGTTTGTAAACCCCTTGTGGGGAAAGTGTCTACGATGATGAGATTGTTTTTGCAGTGTCAATTGAAAGGTTAGTTCTCCTATGCACCTTTACATACTATGATGCATGCAATGTACATGAGCATGCCGATCTACTTGAAAGTGTGAAGGTGTTTACCTATCTTGAATCCTACATATGAATTGTTGATCCACTTATGGTGGAGGTGTTTACTTGGTTTATGAATTGTGGTGTTGAGATAAGACTCCTCTTCCCTACAACTGTTGATATGACTAAGTATGATATGATATGAACATGCATGATATCCTATATTTATAGTTGTGTTAATATGAGGAATGTATGACTACTCTCATAAACACCTAATGCATGTAATGTGAAAGGCTTTCTCACATATTATTGATTCTAAGGTTGAATGCCTAAGTGCATTCTCCTACAAACGATGAACTAAAGTAAACACTTAAAGTTACTTTAAAGAGAATTGTGCTTTGAACCGAGTGAACATGAATATGAGAAGGATGCTTTTACGTCTAGAAATTCTGGCTTCCCATATGGGTTCATTCTACGTTTAGCAAGTCCGGGTTACCGATATATATATGTTGTCTCATGTGATGGAGACCTTCTACGTTTAGCGAGTATGAGTTTCTAGTAGTAATCTCCTTGTTCCATAACTATGTTCCCACATAGGTCTTTAGTAAGTGGATCCGCCTAGACGCTAATATGATTAGTTTCACCTTAGGCAAGTGAACACCTTCTTTTCGGTGTGGAGGTAGAACACTGGATTCCATGTAGCTCACATGGTCTATGTCGGTTATTGTGAATCTCCCTATATTTTAAGAAAACGAACTAAGATATGAATATGACTTATGAATAAGACATGAACTCTAACTAGGGCTTCTTGAGGGATACTACTTAGTATAGGTAAGGGTGTAGGACTTTACCTATGCATTGCACAAGTGGGATCTAAGAGGAGTTCTTGTGTGAGGCAACTTATCAATGATGTTAAGGTTGATTTCACTTATTATGATGTTGAAATAGTATGTGACTACACTTGTGACTTCTTGATGGATTTACTTAGTATATATGAAGGTATGGTACTTCATATGTACATTGCACAAGTGAACCTGAAAGGGGGTTATGGGTGGTGTCCTTATGATATGAACTTCATGGAATTGTTGAATACTCTCTTTGTGTTATTACTAAGATTTACTTTCCTTACAATTCAAGTAATATGTATGTCTATATCCTTATTAGTGACTATTGATTATATTGAGGTCTAAAGATGAAGTGCATGACTAAGGTAGTTTCAAGACTTGCTTAGTAGGGTTGGTATTATGGGATGCCAACCACACATTGCACAAGTACTCCCTTGGGGTTAATAAGGTAATGGATTTATCATGAAATAAGTAGGAATGTGATAAGTTCTTATGTTGGACATTGTAGATGCATGCTAGTCATCATACCTTGCACAAGTGTTTCATAGGAGTTGGTTACATAATGACTACTTAATTATGAGATAATATTGATATTTGTTTTGTATTAGTTTATGATTGGAGGCTATGCATTATTGAGATTGGGATATGTGTTATCTTGATGTTGGAGACTATGCTTTTTATTGTAATGATGTCTGTTATGTTATAATGAATCGTATGTGAGTTGCCTTAATGGTTGTATTCTTCCACTATTTCAAAGATGATGTTCAAAAAATCATATAACATGGTTTAAAATGAAATGTCCATTTCAAAGCATGTTTAAAATGTTTTTATGCATGACTTCCGTACTTAGAACACTTTCGTGCTAACCCCTACTTCCTATATTTTCTACAATGTGTAGGGTTGGAGAGATGATGTTCTATACTTGGAAGATAGGTTTCTAAGGAGCTTGGAGATGAAGACTTGCGGAGTCATCATAGTCTCGAGGATGAACACACCTTGTTCCCTTATGTTTTTACTTTTACGTCTTTAGACTTGTGTAAGGGCCTTGTCCCTAAGTTTTTTATTAAAGAGATTTAGTTTTATGTTATAGATGGTTTGAGACGTAGTGACATAGATACTCTTTCATTTTATAACAGACTTCGATTGTCAAGAAAATTTTTAAATTTTGCGTATTTTTCTATGTTTTATTCCATGACAAATATGCTAAGGTCTTGTATGATACCCCTTCGGGGTCAAGTACACCGTGTTATGACTAGGGGATTCTCTCGTGTGGTAACAAGCTATGATTCTATTTGGGAGGGTTTTTGATAGGTGTCATCCTGACTATACATTAGTTAGATAGTTCAGTGTCATGGAGTATCTGCTTTTACTGTCTGCAACTAAGGTATGCTACTCACTTCTCAGTTTTAGTGGGCCTTATTGTATGGGTTGGATACTCGGTTAGACATGAGTAAATGTTTTCACCATCAGATCGATGAAGAGTCCGAGTGGATTGTTCAAAAATTGAAGTACATACTCAGAGCGTGTGTGATTGACTTCGGTTCTCATCGGGATCAACAGTTGCCTTTAGCAGAGTTTTTCTATGATAAGAATTATCACTTTAGTATTTAGATGACCTTATTTGAGGTTTTGTATAACATGAAGTGTAGATCTACGATCAGTTGTATTGGTACAATTGAGATGGACTCTTTGGATAGACACTTGCTTAGAGATGTCATGGAGTAGGTCCGCATGATTTATGATAGGTAGTTGATGACTCAGAGCCGGCGAAAGAGTTATGAAAATAGGAGGGTTCAAGCCATAGAGTTTATGGAGGACGACCATGTTTGTCGTAGAGTGTCACCCATTAATGGTTTGATGAGGTTCATAAAGAAGGGAAAACATAACCCTAGATTCATTGGTCCTTTTGAGATTTTAGGGAGGATTGGAGAGGTGGCCTATAAGTTAGACTTACCACATAGCTTGTCAGTTGTGCATACTATTTTCCATGTCTCCATGCTTCAGAAGTATGTGTTAGAAGAGTATAGTTGCGTAGTATATCAGATTTGTGTATTTGGGTTTAGAATGAATTTTGAAGGTCTACTTAGGAATTTTCGTGCCCTGTATGAATTGCTGATTTCAGTAATCTTGTCCAATGTAATTTCTGTCTCGTGATCACACTATTATCTCTCACGATCCTATGGAGTCTTTTCTTAGTAAATCACGATCGCGTGAACCCTTCCGCAATCACATAGCCTTGATTATCTCTCATCGCGATCGCATGAAGCCAATTGAGATCACGATGGTCAATTTAAATTATTTGACCATTTTAACCCATTGGAATCACAAATCATTGGTCATCGCAATCACGTAGAGTAAATTCACATAGGAAAATATTTTCTCAGAATTGGGATTGAGAGCTCAATTGTATTTGTTTTAAAAGGGGTTTTCAAGATATATCGATTGTACAACAATTTTTAACTCCCTAACTCCTTTACCCATTAATTCATTCATTATTTTGATGAATAAATATGAGTTTTAAGTTTATCCGAGATTTTAAGATTTTTGAAAAGGTTTAAGGTCTTTGATAAATTGATGATTTAAGTCTAGATTCAACTTTATTTTCTAAATGGTTTTCACCGGTGATTTTACAAATTCTTTGGGTAACACAATTTTGTATAAATTTCCTGATGTACACTTCATTTTTTGAATTGCATCTTTTGCGTCGATTTCCCCTTTTTCAAAAAGTTTTGATGTGAGTATTGTGAGATTCAATTTGTAATAGTGATTACTTATTTGAATAGATTGCATTACTTTGGAGACCCAAAGAAAAGAGAAAACTCAAGTTCTGAAGTGACTGTTTGATTGATTGAGGTAAGTGAACTTCTTAATCTTTATTAAGTATATGGAATTTCTTATTTCCTTATTGTATGTATTGGAGAGTAACAAAATTTGATTATATGTTTTACTTTTTCATATTTAATGATTAACTGAGAAAACAGGGAAATAAAAAGGCAACTTTTAATCATAGATCATCATATTATTGTAGTTGTGAAGGTTTAGTTCGAGTGTTAGGAGTATCAATATCCTATATTATATTACTCTGTGTTTAGAGGTTTTCTTGTTGACTACTGTATTTTGGTACTCAATCCTTGCTTTTAAACTTATTTAGGTTACGAGCCCTGGGCTTTGTGATTATCCTTCCTCTATACTTCATTTGAAGCTTCATTGTGGATACTTGAGAGGTAGTTGCTTGTCATCTCAACGGGACCTCATGTTCCTTATTTATTTCTTTGTTTTCTAGAAACAATGACATTGAGACTTGCATTTTTCTTCATTTCTATTGTAAAAAATTTGAAACTAGGATACGTGACAACCAGATTTTGAGGGTTTGTTTAAGTTTATTATGATTTTCTGCATTTTTATATGGTGTTAGACCTTTATTGTTGTTTTATTTCTGCATCTATCGTTATTATTTGAGTTTTTGGCCGACATGTCTTAGTGGGATAAGACAAGCGCCATCATGTCCATTTTTGAATCATGACAGAAAGTTGAAATGTGTTACTTAGAATTTTAAAATCTTAAATATATAAGCTTGGAATCTCCTTTTTAATCTGAATATATCCATTGTAGCTTAACCAAAATCTCTTTAGCCTGTATATTGACTTGCTCTTATTTCTCTTTAATTTTTAATGGTGTCAGGTGGTCCATTTTTCAGAGGTGAATATATACACTATATTTAGCAAGAAATATTGACTCTCCAAAGTTCAATCCCTACTTATCTTTCATAGACTTAGAAGTTTATATATATCATTTTAAGTATAATTTTTCAGGCAAAAGCAAAAGTTCAACTTTTATATCACCCTCTTAAAAGAGAAGGAATTACACTAATATGAAATAATATTATCTCTAAGCTTGCTTACTGTTGGAATTATAATTTTAGTTGTAAGAGCATAAGAAAGTATTTGTGTAATGACATCATGTTCTGTGTGCATATTCCTAATTATTTTATGAATATAATACTAGCAAAACATTCTAATATCTATCTCCTTGTGATGATATAGCAGTTTCTACCATTTGAGTTATGATGCTATCATATTGTACAACTGTGTTTTGTAAAGTGTACTATCAGAGAAGCCATACTCGGCAAAATTTAGTTCAATGTGTACAAAATGATCTGGTAATGATCTTTTCATTAGAGCTTCCTTTCATATGTCAAAGAATTCACCCATAATATGGTGATGTTTACCATAAGGAAATCGGTAGATACTCCATCTATAAAAGAAATAAACATTATGTGAGACCAACATGCTCATAATAGAAATTGCTTAAAATTTATGTTGTACGATTGTAATGCATTGGCAAAGTGGAGAAAATTATTATAAAGTTATAACACGTTCTAAGATATTTCATAAAACTCGATATGGATCCTTAATCACCAATCCTTGCATGAATGAGGATTGTGCTCGAGATGCTATGAATCGATTGGACCTGCCAATTGAATTGCCTAAAAATATCTACAAATATTGACTTAATTCTTATCCATCCCATCAAGACTTCATGTTTTCCATCTCTAATTCTTATAAGGTGAAATAAGTAGGAATAAATGTCCTTCAACTAGTCCCATCAATGTCTCAAGTAAAAATATGTTTATGTGACAATCTTTTACCATTTAAAAGATAAAAAATGTAGTTGTATTTTTAGGTAAGCGACATAAATGATTTCTATTCATTCAACATAAAAAAAACATAAAATATCATGATATATCAATGTTTCAAAAAAGGCTTTGCAACATAACAAATGTTCATCTGAGAGTAGATATTTAAAAGTATTTCATAACTCCATAATTATTCTTCTTAAGTTCTCACAATTTATTGGAACATCTTTTCCCACTGGCATCCTGAAGTTGCCAAGTCAATACTAAAATTCCTATATGGATAAAATATTTAAATGAATATTATGATGTAGTGCTTTCTAAGTTTTTTTTCTCGAATTCTGAAACATAAATTGAAGAAGTGCAAAAAGAGTTAAGTATCAAAAATATCTTCTACGAATCAATGTACATAACTACGATCTTTACCAACAATATATAATGTTTTCTTATTGCAAGAAAATTCTTGATCAGTTTAATGAATGAGTTGTTGTTAGAAAAATTCCAACTGGATGACACAAGTCTACAAGAATTGAATCTTTATTTCATGACTGATTAACAATTAGACAAACTAATATTTAATATGTTATCATCACAAAGTTCTTCAATCTTCACATTTTTATAAGGTGAATAGTAATCTTAATGTGGAGAAGTTCTTTAATTTTCTCAACATATTGAAGCATATATGTAGATAATATCACTTATGAACTCTTCAATTGAAAAAGTCAAAATTATGGATAGTGTTATATCAGTTAATCCTCCTCCTATAGTAAGAACAATAATAATTAGCAAATCTCAGTAATATGAAAGTCAAAATTAAGTGCAACCCTTATTTTATAAGACTGCAAGGTCTCTATTATCGTCTGCATAGATGACTCTACTTCGACAATCAATCGTTGCCCTCTTAGCATATAATACTCGTTGTGTAGTTCTTGAAGAAAAATCCCCATATAGTTTTGGTGAAACTCCGATGATATGTTTGACCTATTAAGAAAGAAAATCACTCCACTATCAAATCTCTAACATGACGAAAGAGTACATTTAAAAATTCAACTTGACAATGAATCGAAAGGAAAATGGATATATCCTTTATGTTGTCCTTACAAACATATGGTGTAATGAAATACCTTTGAGTATAGGCTTATAAAAGGTGAGAGTAGTTTTTCAAGTTCCATCTTTAACACCGTAAATTCTTTCAACACAATGAGATACTTCTGCCAATATTTGAGCGTTGACTGTTATGCATGCATTGGCCGTCAGTGTAAAATCCTAACAATAAACAAAGCAACAAATTATACACAAACATACACATCAAAATATATAAATAATGTCATGTTTCTAGTTATTTTAAAATCGTCATCATTTGGTTGGCATGATGTTTATTGCAGATAAAGTTCCCTTTTTAACTTGGTGAAATATTCACTTGAAAATATATCAAACTATTCACCCATATTTATAGCAGGATAAATACCTTGAACATAAACTAAGACAATAACTTCAATGCCATATATATGATTTTTGTTACTAAAATTTCAACAAACTTACTTTTATAGATAATTAAATTAGTATGTTTCTTCTAATTTCCTCCAAGTTATTAATAGAAAAAAATAAATACTAATCCTAAAATGTAGTTCACGATATGATTTCTCAGATTGTATCTAATCTATATAAATATTTCGCTTAACTAATATAACTTGTTATAAGAGAAAAATATTTTCTTTAAAAGATTAAAAAACAAGTCAAAATTTTATGCATAAATTTTTTTTTTCCTTATTAAAGTAATGTAAGGACTACCTTTATTCCATGAGTCAATTCCCGAAACGGTCATCCAAGTTAAGAGAATTGGCTTAAAATATCATTTATGTTTCATTTAGGACTAAAATATCACTCAACTATCACTATTTTCCTCCAAATATACTTGGCAATTCAAAATCATTACTCTCTCCTAGTTGGCATGACATGTCATTAAAGTCTTTTTTTTAATAATAGACTAAGTTAATTCTTTCAACCCATTTAACTAAAATGATGGTCATATTATTTTTTAATTTTTTTATTAGTTTATTAAGAATAAATTTTCATACTTAATTTTTTTTATTATAATTAAACTTTTTATTTTTTTATGTTATGAAGAATACATTTTAAAAATGTACTATAATTTCATCAATTTTGGATACTTATAGACACATACATTCAAAAAAATATTGATATAAAAATCACTCATGAGCGCTAATCTACATCAATTAATCATAAGTTGTATAATAAATCAATAATATTGAAGGTCAATTAACTATCATAATAATACTAATTGTGCATTTTGCAATTCATGCTTCCGATATTATTTTTTTTGAAAAAAAAAAGAAAGTGAATAATATTATATTTTTTATCCATTAGAAATACTAAAAATCTTGAAAGTCTCCTTAAATTCTAGTTGATATGCCCTGTCATTAAATCATCATTTTAAAAAATAATAGACCTATTTAATTCATCAAACTTATGTCTCTACAAAATAAATATATAAATTACATGAGAATTTATGAAAATTATAAGACAAATAATTTAAAAAGTCTAGTAACTATATATATTGTCACCAAACAAAATTCAATGAAAAAATCTCTGTGTGCACTTATTACCTGATATTTTAAAATTCCTAACTAAATTATTTGAAAATTTTAAGCAATTTGTTTTATAAAGTATTTAAAATAATTTTTAAGGTTGACAAAAAAATTGGTAAGAAAGAGAAAATTATTATTTAACTTTTTTTATTTTTATTCTTTTATTCTATATTATATTATATTATAACTTTTCATACAATTAAACATCAATAAATAAACTAATAATTAATTGAATTTCCTAATTTAAAATCAATAATATACATATTATATGAGATTAATATACTGATAAATAAAGATTAAAATTTTATTTTTTATAAATATTATTCACTTACTATTTTCTTTAAAAAAAAGATAATGTATGTGTATATGGATTTCAAAGCACCCAAATAATTATTTTTTTAAATAATAAATTGACCTTCAATGTTATTGAGTCATAATACAATTTATGATTAATTGAAGTAAATTAGCATTCATGAGTGATTTGTATATCAATATTTTTTTGAATGTATGTGCTTATAAATATTCAAAACTGATGAGATTATAGTACGTTTTAAAAAGGTATTCTGCATAGCATAAAAAAATAAAAAGTTTAATTATGATAAAAGATTTTAAGTATGAAAATTTATTCTTAATATATTAATAAAAAAATTAAAAATAATATGATTATTATTTTAGTTAAATGAGTTTAATGAATTAAATTAGTCTATTATTAAAAAAAAACTTTAATGACATATAATGCCAACTAGGAGAGAGTGATGCTTTTAAAGTGTCAAGTATATTTTGGAGGAAAATAGTGATAGATGTGTGATATTTAGGTCCTAAATGAAACATAAATGATATTTTAAGGCAATTTTCTTAACTTGGGTGACCATTTAAGGAATTGACTCTTATTCCATCTTATATGATACAATATTTTTTTGTTATACTTATAAGGTAACCAAAATAATATTTTCCTTCTAATTATTATGGAATCAAGACTTTCTCCTGATCTCCCTCGAAGATAGAAATAGAATAACAATTAATTCTTAAATATAGTTCTCAATAAGATTTTCTTAGAATGATATCGACTCTACACCTTTTTTTAATTAATTAAAATACCTTTTATATATGAGAAAAAATATACACTTTGAGATTAAACAAGTAAAAGCTTTTATGCACTAATATGAACCATTTTAATTTGAATCACATATATGCTATCTTTATTTTATCATAAAGTGCAAGTCCTATTTTAGGAGTCAAATAAGTTTTATGAAAAAAATTCTTATCCACCTTACGTATATAAATTTTCTGACTCATGTTACTTTTAAAAAAAATATATATAAAATTTTTCAAGAACACCAAACTATAAAAAATTATATAATAGCCAAAAAATTAATAAATTTTCCCACTTCACCTATCATATTCCGACTGTTATATTATGTTTTTTAATTAATAATTATTAAAAAAATATTAATTCTGGACAAAATGTAGACCAACTTTTGCATGATCATTCAAGTTCAAAATAATACGAAGGGCCCATTCAGACCAACTAGTTTTATCTTAGAAGCATATAAGTTCAAGTATAATAATAAATATTATAAAAGAAATCATTTACATGATTTGATACAGGTGATGGAACTGATATAAGCATTTGATGTATTTTGTAACACCTCGGTAATTGCTAGAGCTAAAAATAGAAAGAACTACATTGAAAATAGCAAAATTTAAAATTTTGCAAGTTAGACATAAGTTATGAGTTTTAGGTCAACTTCAAACGATCATAACTTTCAATACATAATGATTTAGGTGGCCCATAGAATATCAATAAGGTCTCTGAATCTTCTTTCCAACACCAGTGAGTTTGCTAATTTTCGAGCTCGTATGAGGGTGATATGCTCGTTTGAAATCAGATTATCCATTTAAGATAAGTGACCCAAAATTGTGAGGGGTGTTTTGGTCTTTTCCTTGACCTTTCAGATTTAAGCATCATTAGTAATTAATTAGTAGTCTAAACTGAATTGGTTCAATTTTCCCAAATCAATTTACGCTTAGGGTTTTGAGAGAAGTTCAAGGAGATGAGAAATGGAGAAAAGTTCAAGGCGTTGGTCAATATTCTTGAGCTTTGTTGTGGATTTCGCCAAGGGTTTGATCCGTAAGAGGTATGTGAGTTCTCATAGTGTTAAGTTCTTTCACCCACATGCTAATCATGTTATTTTCAGCGAGATTTCGTTCATGAAGTTGAAGGATTGAGTTCTTAATTCGTGTTCTAGACGTTTTGCTTTCCTTTTTAAAGTTTGACTTCCGTTCTTGAATTAGGATGGGTTTATGAGTTCTTGAGATAATCATATTGAGTTTAAGACTTGTTTTTAAGTAGATTGTTGTGTACTCATATTGGGTAATTGAATCGAAGGAGAATTTGAGAAAAGAAATTCATTGAAGAAGAATTAGGATCAGAAAATAAGAAGAAAAATTCGTTGGGATGATCAAGGGAGGGGTGGCGCGGCGCACCAAATGGGCTAGCAGGTCAAGTTTGGCACGCCAGCAGTGCACCAGAATGTGTTAATTGAAGTTTAGGGGTTGGCGCCCCGCGTCATCAGTGCACCAGGGTCGCCTGCCCCCACCTTTTTCTGTCGTTTAGCCCGTTCGAGTCCTATTAAAGTATATATTAACTTCCTATTGATTCTATATACTCTAAAATCATTCTAAACATCAAGGTATCATTTTTAATATGAATACAAACCTTGAATCCATAATTCAAATTCAATGAAAGAGTTAAGAGTCACGTATTGAGAGTTCTTCCAATCATTATAAGAAGTCTTTTACAAATCGATTATACTTGTTTTTAAATGACTTAAGCACTGACTTGTGGAAGAGTAGATCTGAGTTCATTTTATTTAAAATAATATATGAGAACTAAGTATTCCCAAGAGAAAATGTTTTTACATTAAAATGATAGGAAACACCAATTTCCAAAGAGTTCATGAACAATTTTCAATATTATCTCTTTTTAGAAACCTATAACTCAAAGTTGTGGAAAAGGAGATGTTTTATTTTAAACATAATGATATAAGTTACATTTTGCGAGTAGTATTGAACACCAATATGGGGAAGAATTCTAATAACTCACAACCCCCATAAACCATGTTGCTAATGTGGGTAGAAAAGTTATACTTTTTAGATGATTCCTTTATTGCTTTTTAGCCTAGACTAGTGGATCTACTAAGTTAGTAGGTTCTATACGCCGGCAAAGTATAAGACAGTTCTGACAGCGTGAGCTAGACATTGCCATCACATAGATCATAGTGATGGTTGTTGGTTAGAATCTCCTAAATCGAGTTTACTATATGTTATTGCATTCAAACAAAGTTTATCTTGTATTTTCTAATACATTGAGTTTTAATCTATTGTTTTAAAGCTTTTCCCTATACTACATTATTTGTATTAATTTATGTTGAAATGAGTTTGAGTTGAGTTGAGATGAGGTAAGCGTTTCTTTTGTTCCGGTTCGAGCTTATGTCTTGTTTAGATTTCCCCTCACATTCTCGTATATTCCATATACTGATGTCATTTGGCCTGCATCTATTATGATGCAAATACAAGTAACCAGGATCAGCATCCAGCGCTTCGTTGATCCAATTGAGTGCTAGAGCTTTTTGGTGAGCCTCCTTGATTCTGGAGGATCTCTCATTTACTTTTAGTTATTTCAGTTATTAGGATGAATGGGTGTCTTGTTTCGAAAACCCTCTAAGTATTTGAGGCTTGATAGATAACTAAATAGATAGACAATAGTCCATGAGTCTTTTCATTTTTTCAATTGCTTATGTTAAGACTTGAGTCTGCTCTTTGTCTAGTTGAATGTTCATTTTCAAAACATTCCGAGTTTATCTTTTGAGACAGTTGAGTAAAGTTTATCTTTTAAGTTATTTTATTTTTGAGTAAGTTTTCCGCTAAAAGTTAAGCAATGCCAAGGGTTCTCTTGGGGCCGACGATGGTTCTTCAGTGCCGACCAGTCCAGGGTGTAGGCTCGGGGTGTGACATATTTGAAGAAATATTAATAAGTTGTTCTATTACTAAAACAACCTAATAATTGTTGAGAATTATATTTTTAAACTAATGAAAAAATACCTAACTACACAAATATTCCTTCCATATTTACTAATTCTTCCTATAGTTCCAAATAATTACATCTCGTCTCACTAATTAATAATTTTGTAGCAGATTGCATGTCATATACAACTAGATACACATATTTTTACCTCCAAATACACTACGACCAGTAGACCCAAAATTCAAGTCCAAAATTTCACAAAGTTTGTATTACTTCTACAGATGCAATCTAAGGCTCATCCAAATTCATATGGCTCGTCTTGTCTAATCGTAGGTCAACATTAGAAACTTGAATTTTCTAAAAACTGAACTCAACTCTATGACTTCCCTTCTATGTGTTGTAGGGATTCCTACGGTTCATAGATAGATGTAGTAGCTACTGCCTTAAAAAAGTTTCTACACTCTTCCTTTCAACCTTGAATTTCCAAATTCTAAGGTGTTACACGGTCCATCAGGTTTTCCATGTTTCTTTGTTGAAGAAGTGTATTGATGATCCGACTTCAATTGTACCTTGGAAAGTGTTGGTGTGAAAGAGAGTCTTTAATATGAAGCAATTTTGATTGAAATTCCTTATAATCAAGTGATGAAGTTGAGGAATAAATAAGTTGCTTTCGTGAAAGTACTTTGGGGAAATCCTTTAGTTGAGGGTGCTACCTGGGGCCGAAGCTGATATGCTGTCCAAGTACCCCCTATATCTTTCCTTCCCTTTAAGTTTCAACTTGAGGTTTTAGATCCTCATGTTTACTCTTATGGATCGGTACATTTGACCTATACTCATGTTTCTATATGTATAGATAATCATGAAATAAGTTTTAAGGTTCATATTTTAGCTCGGGGTCGATTACTCCTTGGTTTTATACATTTTGGTGTGATTTGTATGTATAATGGACTTTTAGATATCTTTGCATACTCTACTCATTCTAACTTGAGTCCTATTCGAGATGAATATTCCCAAGGGGAAGATACGGTAATACCTCATAAGTTGGAAGATGATTTTGTAAGAACCGTAGAATACTATTTTTTAAAAACTCAAAAGATAGCACTCATCCTTGAGCCTCCATTTCTTGCAAGAGGACAATGCTATAACAACTCAGGACCCTCTCAAGAAAATTAAATATGTCAATAAGTTCTATGTTTTTAACCATATGTATTACGTTCTTATCATTATAAACCTATTCATTGTTGAAGCCATTAGTTATTGGTCTATTTGTGTCCCTTATTAGTTTGAGTGATTACATGTCAGGTAGAGTTAGTTGTTTTTTGTAATAAAAGTATTGTAATAGAGCTTACAATAAATTTGTTGTGAGGGGAAAGGTATTAAGAGCTTAACTCGTAGATTGCAAGATATTGTAATGTGAAACATTGCTCTTGTTTTAGTGAAGTTGTTGAAGAAATTTCATATGGTAGGTCGTGCTTTTTCCTTTCTTGAATAAGAAGATTTCCACATACACATATTGTTTTCTTTACTTTCTTATTTGTGGTGTGTTTCTTTCTTTTCATAGTTGTTTACAATAAAGGACCAAGTCAATTAACTCTTGGTGGATTCTTAGACGTTATCAATATACATCAGAATCATTTGAAAATTATCATGGCCCAGGGGTACACCCTAGATATAACATGACATACAAGACCTTGAATGACCTCATATAAGCTACTTAGTTTTCATAGTCTAGATAACAAAAAATCGATAAGAGTTAAAACATTTTCAACAATATCAAAGTCTTTATAAAATGAAGAAGAATTCTAATACACTTATCCCAAAAACATTTAATACAATAGAATCTTGGGACACAACCCATACAACAATGTTCAAATCTTAAAATGAAAAGAACATAATTAAAGTAATGGCCACATCCTTGAATTCTATGAGGACTCACAAATCTTCAACCTTGCCTCTACTATAGAGCCTAGCAACGGGGATGAGAGTCGGGAACGCCGGACCCTACATTTGGATATAAATGTAGGAAAGAGTATGTGTTATAATAAGAATGTACTAAATATGATAACTTGCATAAATATCAACATAAACATTAGAGTTAGATAACATAAGTCATAAAGCATAATCAATGCACATAATATATCATTTAAACATATAATGAATACTTCTTGGAGTAACCTCAACTCATCCTTACTCATCATGGAAGGCAAAATCAAGAAACAAACCAAACTCATATTCTATCATAACATAGTCTAGATGATAATTTTATAGACATGGGAAATCGCCTCTTGCCTTACTATGAAGGAACATGGGTAGTCGCCTGTAGGCCTTTTTCTTTGGGATCATAGGTAGTCTCCTCTAGTTCCTCATACTATGGAATCCTAGGTACTCGCCTCTAGTCTAACATCATGTGACATGGGTATTGACCTCTTGTCTTTCTATAAAGATCATGGGTACTCGCCTATTGTCTAATTCATATCACAGGAAAATGGGTAGTTGCCTCTTGTTCAACTTCAAGGAATAAGGGTAATCACCTCTTATTTTTTTCTGATGAATATGGGTAATTTCCTTATATCCTTCTCCTTTATAGGTCATGGGTAATATCCTCTAGCCTCATTGATTTCTTAGTGTTTAGGTTAGATTCATCTTAGGTGAGCAATCCTTTCAACCTAGAATCATTCAATTTGAGAAAGCCTTTTACATTCATAGCTAAGCAATTCAAGTGGAACTATCCCTTCCACAAAAATTACATCAATAATCAACAATTCATAATATATTCTTCGCTCTCAAAGTAATAAATATCATATTCATCATATATGTTTCACTCTCAAAGAAATTCAAATGTACCTTATTCATCCTATAAGAATACACCTAAATCCATAATTTCTCCTTTCATGGATTGAAACCCAAGTAAATCAATTTCATCTTAGAAATATCGGTTAAGCATGGTACATGTAAATTCAACCTAAAAACATGAAGTCCTCTCAATTCATGCATAAACAATCACAATCGATTCAATTGGATCAATATTCACAAAGACTTACAACTTAGAAGAAACCCTAACTCAAATTGAGGAATTCTACCTTTTTATCGGGGAAAACTTAGGGGTTCCATGGATGCAAGGATTCCATGGATGAAAAAATATATCATACCTTGTTATAATAATGGAGAATGGAGAATTGACCTTGAGCCCTAGCTTCAACCCTTTCATTGTCTTCAAGTTCTAGAGAGAAACATTTTGGCGAGGAGACTTGGTATGACATCCGGAGAGTACACCCCATATGCGACCGGCGTAGTTGTCCTCTCGGAGGACTCAGAAAAGCCCTTAGAATTCGTCATAACATGTCATCAGTTAAAATTGCGGAAAAATTTAAAACTTTTGCATACTATGTGAAGTTTACTTAGACTTCATACTTAACAATCATGAAAACATACGTAGTGATAGTCTAAAAGCTGTCTCACATAAGAACCATCTAAAGAGTACGAATCTGGACTTAACAAATTAAAATTCAATACACCATATATGACATAATACAAAAGAATCCAAAGAACATAAAACAAAATCAAGCGTATTCTTAAAATCTACTAAAGTCTTCATAGTCTAGAATAACGAAAAAATAGCATCCCCGAACATGAGGACCTACCAACACTTGGAGAAAGAGTTCCAAGATTCTTCAATCGACCTTCTTAATCTTCAATGGCGGACCCTACATTTGTTGTAATATAAAGTAAGGTGTTAGTACGTCACATGTACTAAGTATGGGTATATGCACATAAACATTTCAGGACATGCATGAAAAATGATCATTTCTTAGAAAAAATGCTAAGTCGTTTGAAAACATTTAGTGCACATACAATAGAGCATATACAAGATAAGGATCACAATTAACATAAAGCATGATCATAATCAAAAACATATTATCATAGAGTCATGCTAACATTTCATATTCAATAGATCATATAAACATAACATACAAAACACTTACCAATGATCCCATCCCCAACCACAAGTTCAATGATCATGTGAATCCCCATAACCCCACACAACCAAGTAGATAAGATAGGAGAGCATAAGTAAAGCTTTGCTTCATATAACTTGTAACATAAGTAGTCATTACCTCATAAAGCAGTATAGACTAGCAACATGTTCATTAACGTAACCAACTTCATATAAGAGTAAAATCATGTATCATAAGCATCATACCTTTCATGCTATCATATTACATAAGAAAAATCTCCTAGGACACCCCTTAGAGTCAACTTGTGCAATGTCTAGGTAGAGTCTCATACCTCTACCTATACTAAGTAGACTCTTCAAGTCACCCTAGTCAACATCCATTTACTTGTCTTTCATTTTACTTGAGGGAACATTCTCCTTAACTAACATTAGACCATGTGAGCTAAACATGGAATCCGGTGTCATAAAATCCCACACCGAAAGAAGGTGGTCTACCAGCCAAAGTAGAACCAAACATGACATAGCTTTATAGGTGGATCCACTAGCTAGTATCCTATGATGGAGACATAGTTCAAGAACTAGGAGACATATAAGAAACCCATAGTCCCACATTACATGGCAGCCTCTATCTCATGAGAGTCATTGTGAACCTACCTTCCAACTAGGGAAGGGACACCTCTCATATCTAGTTCACTCGGTCCTAAGCTAAAGTCCCTTTTTGATTAACCTTTAAGTCATCATTTATTCATAAATCTTATCATAAGTCATAGGAGATTAACTCTTTGTATAAACATGATCATAAACTCTTTAGGGTTAGATGAGAATCTCCTTCATCATAACCCTTTGTTTGTGAGATTAACAAATGATAAATCATCTTGTGTAAAGCATACAAGAGAATATCATCAAATTACATTATCGTATTCTTATCATGATCTCAAAAATTAACATATTCATAGCCCTACGTATATGCATAGCATCATCATACATACTTCATTAGCATTGTAACATCATTTATAGGCTAACATAAACAACATAGAGTAATCACGACTTTAGAAGACTGTAAGACCCCCAAAATAAGTTAGGGTGTCTAGATCCTAACATGTTCGTCCTAAGGGTCTAAGGTCCTAAAATGGCTTATAATATGGTATTGAGGCAGTGTGTAAAGTTTGAGGTGATTTGGAAGTCAAACGTCAAGGGATAACCAAGATGTTCGACGATTAGTCAACTATGTGCTTCATGTGTCTAACTGTGTTTATATTTGTATGTCATGAGCTTATGAAGTCTGAAATGAGTTATAATGATGTTTATAGGAAGTATATGGAGTTTCGTGAAGTTTGGAGGTGACACGTCCAAGAACGTCTAAGACGTTCGAAAGCTAGCCCTTGAGACGTTCAAGTATGTCTTGATGGTGCCTAACATATTTGGACTTGTTTTACGTGTGCACTGCAAAAGGGCCCACAAGAAGGACCTAAGGGCTGTCGAGACACTGCCTTGGCAGTGTCAATCGACGAGCTTAATGCACGCCCCGTTGGTGGACTGACACCCCATCGATGGGGATGCGTCGATGGTCACTTAGCCTGGGGAAGGATTGGACACATGACAACCTCAGACCCAATCGATGGAGGGCATGAAACGGCCGATCGATGGACCAACGCCCCGTCGTTGGGTCCGTCGATGTAGGCTGGTGCCACTGCCATGCACGCTGCCTATTATTGGGGTGAATGGGAAATTCACCCCACGTGCTAACCTGACCCTAGTTGGTTTATTTAACTATTTTTGTGTATATTAGGTTGATTAAAAACGTGAATATCCCATACCCAATCCTCCCTTCAAAATCAAACCTCCCTCTCCCAAAATATCCTCTCCAAGAACCTCCATTGAAGGTGAAGTTCAAGGTCAGCTTGTAGATTGGATTCTCATGGGTTCTTCACCAATTTTTAGAGGTTTTCAACTAGACAAAGGTACGGTGATCCTTCATCTCTAAGTAACCTTTCACTTGGAGAGTTAATCTCAAACTTTTCAAAGAAGTTCCATGATCAAACCTCTTCTTCTTCAATCTAGCCATAGGTTCTTTCTTAAATTGATTTTAAAAGCATAATATGAATGTATTGATGATTATCTACTGATTTGGACGTGATTTTTAAAAATTCAATTGCATGATGAACCTATGCTCTTTCACAAACTCTATTTTAGCCTATGTATGTGTTTATGATCTCGATCTTATGCATATCGATTTGTGATTCAATTATGTTAAAATGCGTATATCTACTGTCTATAATGTACATTGATGATGATTTATTTATAAATGATCCATGTGGATCAATGCATGAAGATTTGAATATCTTAGCCTATGCTTCTATATGTTCACTGTAACCTTGCCTCTATTAAGCACTTGCCTGTATTAAGCATGAATTTGGAATTCGATTGTGTAGGGATAATTATATCTAATGCCTTACTTGGATGTTATTGATGAATTGTAAATAAGTGATTTATGTGGATCAAGGTTGATTAGCCTATGATTCTTCTATCTTCCATTGATTTCTAATATAGCATGTTCACTGTAATCTAGAGGTTATGACAATTGTAGTAGGATTTCGTTTAGGTTATGTTGTCCTTAACTACTGCCTCATATTGATGTTATTAATGTATTGTGTATATGAATCTTTGATGATCAAAGAAAAGGAGTCTTGGCATGAATTGATCCAGGTTATTCTAGCCTATGAATTGAATGTTGTATGGTACATTATGTGACCTAAATTCTAGGGTAGATAAAGCATGATTTAGACTTTTTTATTATGTCTGTAGATACTGCCCTAGATTTATAACATTAATGAAATATGATTTATAATCCATGCAAGTGAAATTGGTTAATGGTCTATGTCCTTCTACCTTCTAGTATGTTAATGTGTTATACTAGTTGTAGGCATCCTTGTAGTAGCTTATACATGATTTTATATATGATTATGGTACTTTAGCTATTGCCCTATACTTGATTTATTGATGAAAGAGTAGATTTGGTCAATGATGACCAAAGGCTAAAGGATTGGTAAGAATTGCTCTTCTCTTCTACTTCTATACTTTCCAATATTATTGTAGTTGATGAAGCCTTGTATGGCATTGTGTGGTATGGTCCACTTATGGTGGCGGTGTTTACTTTATTGTCATTATATATGTGTTGACCATGGCTTTTAAGGCAAATTAATGAATATATGAATGAGTGTCTATGATGATCACCTTATGTGTAACTTGTGCCTAGTCTTTTACTTTAGTTGTGAATCTAGGTTATGTTACTATTGTTATGAGCATGTAACTGGTTATGTAAGATCATGTGTAGGTGCTGCCATTAATGAAGTGTTAAGGATTGATGACCCCTACCCATGTATCCCTATGTGAATATGTGAATAGCTAATATTAGGAGTCTTAAAGTGTAATATGAAGTTTACTTGTCTCCTATGCTGTTGTGTGTTGTGTGGTCTATGCTTGAATGTGTATTGTGCTCCTAAGAGGGTGGATGCCTCAATATGTTGTTGATAGCCATTATGTGATCATATGGACCAATGTACACACACCCTCACTTTACATGCATGCTTATAAGTAGTATAGGTTATGGTGTCTAAATGAAAGGTAGTTCTCATATTCACTAGTGTCTACTACTATGCATGATAAGCTTATGTCTATGAAAGTATGATATGCGTTTACTTAAATAGGATGACTTGATAGGTGTACTAGTATGAGTAAGGGTATGGGACCTGTCCTATGCATTGCACATGTGTGCCTTGATAAGATAGTTCCTAGGTTTGCTTCTCTACGTGCATGAATATTAATGTATGGTCATGTTGGTCTTAATGTCTTTGTGTGAAAGGAGTTCTCACATATATGTATACACACACATGAATGATGATCTAGTCAATAGAGGGGCCTTGAAAGGTGTGCTCAAGTGTATCCTTAACTAGATAGTGCTAATACATATGCTATGTCCATGTGAAAGAATTTCTCACATGATTATGGTTGATGAACTCTCATCTATGACCTATGAGCTAAGCATATGAGGGGATGACTCTCCTAAGCCTAATTTTATAAAGTAATGTTAATATAGGATTTTTCAATAAATGGAACTTTGCTTAGCACTGAGTGAACTTATAGATGAGGGGGTGGCACCTTCCTAAGGAGGGAAGGCTAAAGGGTACACTAACGGTCCTCACGGGGTGGATAGCCTCATGACCCCAAAAGGGTGTAGAGTGATGTTTCCATGATGGCCCCCAAGTTCCATAAACTATGCTTGAACATAGGATCTAGCAAGTGATATCACCTAATATGCTAGCATGATACTCATGTCTTACGTTGGGAAGTAAGATGCCCTCTTTTTGGTGTGAGGGGATAACACAAAATCCAATGTTTAGCACCCATGGTCTTAGTGTCGGTTAAGGCTATAGTTTCACTAAAGTAAAATGGAGAATGGAAGTAAATGACTAGGACCCTAACTAGGATAACTTAAGGGAGGTTACTTAGGAAGGAAGTAATGAACCCATTTAGACATTGTACAAGTAGATCCTTAGGAAGTCCTAGGGAGGTGGCCTAATGTGTATGATTATGCTTATGTCTTTATGCATAACTTTGTATTGGTCTACTTGTTGTTATGAAATACATGGTATGAGCCTATATGAAGTGGTCTTGATGTACATGCTTAATGTTGGTCTTATTGACTATATGATGAAGGTTGTTGACATGAATGATGCTGTCTTCACTTAATATGTTGATGTATGAATTGAATGTTAAGATTTGTGGTCTCATGAAGGGTTTACTAAGTATGTGTGGGGTTATGGGGCTTCACATGTGCATTGCACTAGTAGACTAAGATTGGGGTCATGAACAAGGTCTTATAATGATATATATGAAAAGAAGTCAATATATGTGTAAATTGATGTAGCTCACTGTAAAGCCAAAGGAGCCTTGACTTAAGTGTGTCTTTGATTTATTATGCTTATATGATATATGTGTTGGCTTATATAGGTTGTATGTATGTTTTCTGGTGACCTTAAGGTGATGCATTGCACCAAGTATCACTAGAAGGTTACTTGGGAGGTTAATGAATAAAAGAAAATATAGTTCACTTTAAAGAAGGAAAAAAGCTCACTGTAATGGGACTTGAAAATGTCTAAAATTCTATATGTGATCTTATATGATGTTTGGACTTTGAATATGTCTATATGAAGTATGTGGATGATATAAATGCTATTGTATAAAGGTTTTATAAAGATTTACTCAAAAAGGCATGAAGTGTGATTTCAAGAAAATGTCCCTTTTAAATGCATGTTTTTGCATGGTTGCCATACGTAGTGCATTCTTGTACTAATCCCATTCTTCTCAACATTTTATACAAACTGTAGGTTATGGATGCTTAAAGGATTCCTATATGATTGAGGAGCTTGATATGTGATTCCCAAGATCAAGGAAAGGAATCCTTAAGTCCAAGGATTTCCTATGTTATGTCTTTACTATAAAGTTATGTATAAGTGTACTTATGCATTATGTTATAAGGGTCGTGTCCCTAAATTACTCTTTTGATGTTGAGTCTAGGATGTCCAAGAGACTTAAGGTCTAAATATTTATTATGACTTATATTTTATATATATATGAAGTGATGTTTCTAGCATATGATGTACTATGAGAAGTTTTAAATTATCCGCTAAATTTACTATGACAATACGATGAATGATAACTATGGGCTTGTATAAGACCTCCGAGAGGTCAAGTAAGCCATGTTACTTCTAGGGGGTGCTCCCCGAATGTGACAGTTAATAATCCCTTACCTATGTATCCCTATGTGAATGCATGGATAGCCAAAGTTAGGAGTCTTAAAGTGTAATATGAAGTTGACTTATCTCCTATGCTATTGTGTTGTGTGGTCTATTCTTGAATGTGTATTGTGGTACTAAGAGGGTGGCTGTCTCAATATGTTGTTGATAGCCATTATGTGATCATATGGACCAATGCACACACACCCTCACTTTACATGCATGCTTACAAGTAGTATAGGTCATGGTGTCTAAATGAAAGGTAGTTCTCATATTCACTAGTGTCTAATACTATGCATGTTAAGCTTATGTCTATGAAGGTATGATATGTGTTTCCTTAACTAGGATGACTTGATAGGTGTACTTGTGTAAGCAAGGGTATGAGACCTTGTATATGTATTGCACATGTGTACTTTGATAGGATAGTTCCTAGGTTTGGTTTCTATGTACATGAAAATGAATGAATGGGCATATTATGACTATGACTTATATGATATGAGAAAGTATGAATGTGCATGGTGTCTTAGTGGGTTTGTATGAAAGGATTGCTCATATAGTTATACCTATAGACTTATGCATTGATATATGAACATGTGTGACATTTATGTGATTATGTGAAAGGTTTGCTCACATATAAATACACACACACATATGAATGATTATCTAGTAAATAGAGGGTCCTTGAAAGGTGTGCCCAAGAATACTCTAAAATTATATAGGTGCTTGAATATGCTATAAGCATATGAGGAATAAATATCCTAAGCCTATGTTTTATGAAAAATGTAATAAAGGCTTTTCAATAAAGGGAACTTAGCTTAACACCGAGTGAACTTGACAATGAGATGTGTTGACTTCCCTTGGAGGAAGATTCACCATTTGTTCCTTATAGAGTGTTGACTTCCCTTAGAGGAAATACTCACCTATGGAACCACATGAGGTGGTGACTTCCCTTTGAGGAAGGTTCACCCATGTTTTCTCATGAGAGGAAGCCCCAATTGCCAAATGGCATGTAGAGGGATCATACCTATCTCGTAGTTCCATAAACTATGCTTGCCACATAGGATCTAGCAAAGTGCTTTCACTTAGGATGCTAGGATGTATGTTAATGTTCTACCTTGTCTAGGTATGAACACCTTCCATTGGTGTAAGGCTTTACAACACCAAATTCCATGTTTAGCACCCATGGTCTTAGTGTCGGCTAAGGCTATAGTTTCCCTAAAGTAAAATGGACAATCGAAGTAAATGACTAGGATCCTAACTAGATGACTTAAGGGAGGCTACTTAGGATAGGTGAAAGTAATGAACCAATCTAGACATTGCACAAGTAGCTCCTTAGGAAGTCCTAGGGAGGTGACCTAATATGTATGATTATGTTTATGTCCTTATGCATGTCATTATAGTAATTGTCTACTTGTTATGAATATGTGCATGGGATGAGTCTACATGATGTGGTCCTATCCTTATATTCACTATGTTGGTCTAAATGACTATATGAATGAAGGTCTTGTATTGACATGAATGAAGTTGTCTTCACTTACTTGTTGATGTATGAAGTGTTAAGGCTTGTGGTCTCATGAAGGGTTTACTAAGTATATGTGAGGTTATGGGCTTCACATGTACATTGCACTAGTAGATTAAGATTGGGATTATGAGTAAGGTCTTATAAGGTTCTATGTGAAGTAAAATAAGTATATGTGCATAATGACTAGGAGTTCACTGTAATGTCCTTATAGTATTGGCTTAAATATGTCTATGTTGTACTATATTTCTATGATGGTATGTGTTGCCTTGTGTAGATTGTATGTGTGGTTACCTTGTGTCCTTAAGGTGATGCATTGCACCAAGTATCACTAGAGTGTTACTTGGGAGGTTGATGAGTTAAAAGAAAAAAGGTTCACTGTTAAAGGAAATTAGCTCACTATAAAGTGACCTCAATTATGGCTTAAATTCTATAAGTGATTTTATATGATGTTTGGACTTTGATTATGTCTATATGAAGTACGTGAATGATATAAATTCTATCGTATAAAGGTTTTATTTAGATTTACTCAAAAAGGCATGAAGTGTGATTTCAAGAAAATGTCCCATTTAAATGCATGTTTTTGCATGGTGGCCATACGTAGTGCATTCTTGTACTAATCCCATTCTTCTCCACTTTTTACACAAAGTGTAGGTTATGGATGCTTAAAGGATTCCTATATGATTGAGGAGCTTGATATGTGATTCCCAAGCTCAAGGAAAGAAATCCTTAAGTCCAAGGATTTCCTATGTTATTTCTTTACTATAAAGTTATGTATAAGTTTACTTATGCATTATGTTATAAGGGTCGTGTCCCTAAAGTACTCTTATGATGTTGAGACTAGGATGTCAAAGAGACTTAAGGTCAAAATATTTATTATGACTTATATTTGTTATATATATATATATATATGAAGTGATGTTTCTAGCATATGATGTGCTATGAGAAGTTTTAAATTTTCCGCTAAATTTAATATGACAATGCGATGAATGATAACTATGGGCTTGTATAAGACCTCCGAGAGGTAAAGTACGCCATGTTACTTCTAGGGGGTGCTCCCCAGATGTGACAAAGACTTACATCTTGCTTCCAAGATCCTTATTCAAGAACTTATATTTAATATACAACAACCATGAAACAACATAGTGAAATACTCTATAGCATAATTAATACTAACTCTTCAACTAATAAACAAGACTAATTCATAAAGTAGAATAAATGAAAGGGTCATTTAGTAGTTCATTCAAGTCATAGTACCAATCCCAACAATTACATGTTATTAAGTAGTAGGTATACCCCATTTGAAACCATCAATTTATAGGGGACATGCTTCACACGAAATTCCAGCATTACTAGTCAAACATTTGACAATATATACTAAATCAACCACAGAAAACCATTATTATTCATCGATCTCATAAATTTAGAGTTAGGAAGAAAACCCGTTTTGTAGAGTAAAAACCCTAGGATTTGGATTTCTTGAAACTATCTTTGAAAGGACATCTTGGGGAAAGGAATCCCAAGAGTGAAGAACCCATACCTTATTGACGAACAATCCACGAATTTTAGAAGAAAATCTTGAAGTCTTGGTCTTCTTCCTTAAGCTCTTCTTGTTCTTCAATGGAGTTTGGAAAAGAGAGCGTTCTTGAGAGAGATAAGAGAAATTCGTTTGATTTGGTTTAAGTGTGTAAAAAGTGGTCTAAAACTGACCTATAATCAGTATATAGTCATCCTATAAAATACCCAAAAGACCCTTCACTTAAATGGGTCTTTTTGGGAAGTAAATTACCAAAAATATGACTTTAACGAACCTGGGAAGTGGCTGCGCGTCGCGAGGGCATTTCCCATTTTTTTTTTCTGAATTTTTGGTCGAGGCAGTGTGCCTCGTGACAACCTCGCGTCGTGAGGCTTCCTCCCAAATCTTGGGGCAGTAAACCACATGTGGTCTGCGCGTCGCGCAACAGCCCCTTGGTTCTTGACTCTCGCAGGCTGCTTTGGCAGCCTGATTGACCATGTTTGTGTCCTCCCCAAGGACCCTTCGTGTGGTCCTTGAGGTGTCGTTACTGGAATTTTTGACCCTTTGTACTACATATTACTTTTTTCAAGTCTTTTTACAAGTTTTGGAATTCATTTGACACTTCAAAACCTTCACCAAACATAGGGACGTCAACTAGTTCAAATTAGCTAGTTTCCTGACGTCAAGGTCTTTCTTTGTCGTTTTGGATCTAACCTTTTCTAAATGAGTTTATTACATTAATATAGGTTTAGAAACATAATTTGAACATTATTTAATAGATGAAGCTCTATTCCAAGTCATGGAACTAAAGGAGTGTTACACTTGGTCTCCTTTTATAAATTTGAGAGAATGATTTCTATTGAGGGAAATTTAGGGTGAAAACATTTATATATGGGTCTATACATAGGTAAACCGATGCAGTATAAGTCTAGACTAATTATTAAAATATCCAACTACCCTGATAAATAACTTTCGAATCACCAATGACGGACCATGACCGTGGTTTGACCAATAATCCATCATGAACGACCGTCGTTGGTCTTCAGAAGCATGATTCTGGGGTCTTTGACAATGGAACCTGGACCACAGACCATGGTTTGGCCGAAGGTTTGTTGGTCGGCTCATGTTTCTTGGACCTTTGGATAACTTTTGGGTGCCTAGTCCATGGACCACACATACGGTCTGTGGTTGGCCTCCGTGGCTGACACCTAAAACCTCTGAAATTTTCTATGTTTCCCTTTCGAATCCTCAAATGGAATTCTAGATAAATCATTAAAGAAATGACTTTAAACTAGAAGCCCATCATGCATTCAATATCATTAAAATGCACATATCGAGAAGGAAATGTCTACTCCAAGCTAAACATACTCATTGTATCATAAGGAAAGTAGAAACTAGAACCAGCAACCCAATATGCATGAAATTTAAAGATTTCTTATATTCAAGGAGGAACTACCATTTCCAAGCCAAAAGCATGATCAACATCATCTCATGGAGCCTACATGAAAACTATACTCAAAAGCATAAGTTCATCGATTCATCTCATGAAGTCTATAGGTAACTCATACTCAATGTACAACAACATAAGGGAAATCAATCATGAAAACTCATTATCTTCTAAAAAAAAGTTTTTCATGAACATGCATAATAAGGAAATCATGGGAATATCAAAAACACATGACACCAAAACAAAGTGTAAACTATTAGGAACTCATTACCTCAAGATAAAGTAGGAGTAGGAGGAAAAAAATTAGGTTATCCAGACATCATATCGGCATCGTCCTTCAAATTAGAACCCTAAAATAAATTTTTACTCGACAATACTTTCACGGAAGCAACTTCTTTGTTTCTCAAATTCTTAGCTTGCAAACTGCCGATCTAAAATATCAACCTAAACTTCCTCATAAGAAAGTTTTTCATCAACTCCCAAACCATCAAAGGGAACTATAGATGTCATATCTCCAATACATGTATTTAACATAGAAACATGGAAAACCATCTACACCTACGCTAAATCATTAGACAAATCAAGATCATAAGCAACCTTACCAATCTGTCTCAAAATTTGGTATCGACCTACATAACGAGAACTAAGATTTCCTTTATTCCAAAATCTCATTACACCTTTCATGGGTGAGATTTTATAGTAAAACCAATCATGAAGATCAATCTCAAAATCTCTTCTTCTAATATTGGCATAGGAATTTTGTCGACATTGGGCTGTTCTCAACCTTTCTCTAATAAGTTGGACTTTTTTCATAGCCTCATGAAATAACTCGGGTCCTATCAAAGAAAATTAACCCACCCAAACCAACTTATAGGAGATCTAAACCTCCTACCATAGAAAGCCTGAAATGGAGCCATACCTGTCACACCCGGGTCCTAGACCCTAGATGAGACCGACGTCGTTAACCTCTCAGAGGTCGCTGATGTACCGTAGTTTCACGGTACTTTTAATGCTTTTTCCTTAAGTTTAGTGTGTGTCTAAAGCCTTTTTGTATTGATTTTTTTTATGTAGGTTTCTCTTTATTTGCAGAAAATCTGTCCAAAGATGAACGCGGGAGTTTTGAGCAAGAAATGCAGAAGAGACCACCTACGGAGCTTATGACGGTCCGTTGATGCTGTGACGGTCCGTAGGTGGCATCGTAGTGAGGAGAGAAGATGCTGAAGGAAGATGGGGAAGTCTGACCAAGTGTGGGCCTACGAAAGTTCATGACGGACCGTCATAGCCACGACGGTCCGTCCTGCTGGTTCGTCGTAATGATCAGAGAGTAGTCCCAGTACCCAAATCCCAAGAAGTTAAGTATTTTGGAATGGAGCCCCTCGACGTACCGTCGTGCTTGAAACGGTCCGTCATACCTGTCCGTCGAGGGTAATGAAGAAAGCAACAGAAGAAGTTGTGAAGTATGAGATGACGGAGGACATGATGGTCCGTCATGCCCACGACGGTCCATCACGAGGTCCGTCAACTCAGACGCGTTTGGACAGATTTTCATTAATTAGAAACCTTCTTTTATTAGGTTTTGTCTTTATTATAAATAGTTCGAAAAACCTCATTTTTGGGGTTAGACTTTTGGATAATTTTTAGTTCTCTTGTTCAAGTATTGAAGAATTAATTTCAGTAATTGATACACTTTTTCTGGAATTGATTGTTGGTATTTTTGTTGATTAATAAAGTAAATTTCTCAATTTTATTCATTCTCATTAAAGTAAGTGCATGAATTCTTATAGTAAGAATATAAATAGTGTGATTATGACCATGGGTAACTAAACTCCATAACTAGGGTTGTGGGAACCATGGGTAAATAACAAGGTAAAATCTAGCTAAAATAACAAGTCTTGAATAGTGTCTTGCATGTATTGATAATTCTTTCGTTTAGAAGTCTTTTTAACGGATGGCCAACGTTAGAACTCGCTTTAATGCTACTTGCCGGACCAAGGAGGTAGATAAAAGGAAAAGAATTATCAACGTAGATTTAGTGTATACTATCTAATAGGCTAGTGTTGGTTGGTACGTAGTAACAACTTCGTCAAATATCGATTACGATGCTTAATATGAGGTAAAGATAAGGTTTAGTAAAGAAACACACGTAGCCGGACCAAGGTGCGGAGTGAAATTCTCTAGATGCCGGACCAAGGATTTAGAGATACCTAACTTATCGCTTTGCATGCAAGATATTAGGAAAGAATTGTTATAGTTAGAATTACCGAGTTAGGAGCCTGTGGGGAACACTTAAGCCCTAGTTCATCTCATCACTTGATTAAACTTCAATACTTAAACCTGTTAGTTTATTACTTTAACTTAGTTAATTGTTTTTATTAATTAAAACCCCCCATTTAGTTATTTGTTTTCTCGGAAAATAGTTTACTAAGTAGTAGTAATAATAGAATAAAGTTAAGTCTGATCCCATGAGGAAAATGGTTCAGACTTAACTTTATTCTATTATTACTACTACTTAGTCAACTATTTTCCGAGAAAACAAATAACTAAAAGGGGTTTTTTAATTAATAAAAACAATTAACTAAGTTAAAGTAATAAACTAACAGGTTTAAGTATTGAAGTTTAATCAAGTGATGAGATTAACTAGGGCTTAAGTGTTCCCCACAGGCTCCTAACTCGGTAATTCTAACTATAACAATTCTTTCCTAATATCTTGCATGCAAAGTGATAAGTTAGGTATCTCTACTTGATACGACCGTTTTTACTTCTTATTTGAGAAGTAAGTTTGAGCGTATCAAATTTTGGCGCCGCTGCCGGGAAAAGTGGCTTTGAGATTAACTTAAAACTTATTACTAAAGTTTAGTCATTATTTTCCTAATTTTACTTTATTTGTTGTTTTTGTCTCTTGCAGAACTAACTTCCTTGTATGCCAAATAAGCGAAGAGGAAGAGAACCTTTGTTTCCCTACGACCACGAATTAGAGCGTACATTACGAAATATGAATCAAAATTTGGTTATTAATGATGATGATCCCAACCAGAACATCCCTGCTCCAGTTGATGCTCATGGTCGATTATTACCCGAAAATCGTGGTGAAGATGAACAAAGGGGACAAAACCCCGCTCCACGCCCTCAAGAGTATTATAGGGGTTATGATAACATTGCAGACTCTGACGGGCCACTTGTCTTGCCTCCTCTACCACACGGCCACACTTTTGTGGTAACCAGTAGTCTAATGCAAATGCTCACTGCCAGAGGTTTGTTCTCAGGGCTACCTTCTGAAGATCCACATGCCCACATCGCTAAGGTAAGGGCAGTGTGCAAAAGTTGTGTAGGGAGGCCCGATTTGAACATGGATATAATTGGGCTAAGAGTATTTCCTCTTTCACTGACGGGAGAGGCTGCTATATGGTTTACTGAGCTCCCTTATAACTCAATCTTCACTTGGAATCAACTGAGGGATGCTTTCTTAGCACGTTACTATACGGTCTCTAAAACATTAAACCACAAAGACAGAGTGAACAACTTTGTGGCACTACCGGGAGAGTCAGTTAGCAGTTCTTGGGATAGGTTCACTTCATTCTTGAGAAGTGTCCCCAATCACCGCATCGATGATGAGTCACTGAAAGAATACTTCTATCGGGGACAGGATGATAATAATAAAGCGGTATTGGATACTATAGCGGGTGGTTCTTATGGGGAGTGTCCTTATGCTGAGATCACTGAAAAGTTAGAGAAAATCTCGCGAAATAATAAAGCTTGGAGTACTAGGAAGTTAGATACTGGAAGAAACACCTTCAGAGTACAATCCACACACAACCCAGCCACAGACGAGATTCGTGAAGAGATGGCTCAGATGAGAACTAAGCTTGGGTTGGTATTAAAACATGTCATTAGGGGTGCAGAAAAGATAAATGCAGTGAACTACTTGTCTAAACCACCACCACCAAATGATGAATATTATTATGAGGACGACACCTATGCGGTGAATGAGCAGACGGGGGGTTTGCGGCTGAATGCCCAAGGCTCCAATCAGGAAAATTGGCGCCAAGGTCAAGGAAACCAAGGTCGGAACTATGGTAATTATAACCGTGAGGGTAATTATGTCCGAGATGGAAATTACAACCGCGACAACAACTTCAACATGGGTAACTATGGTAACAGAAATGATAGGAGTGGGCCCTATGTTCCTCCTCAAAATTGTGAAGTTACTCCTAGGGATGGTGGAGGTAGTATGGCGCGAGTTGATGATATGTTGCACAAAATGATGAGGAGGTTCGACGCTAGTGATGAGCACACTAAATAGTTAAGGAGTGATTTAGCGGGTATTGGGCAGAAAGTCGATACACATGCAATATCGATTAAGCAGCTTGAGTTGCAAATGGCCCAATTATCTGCGACGGTGAATACACGGCAACCGGGCACTTTCCCTAGCAACACTGTCCAAAATCCGAAAAATGATGGACACTATATGGCAATCACTACTCGGGGTGGTAAGCAAACCATTGACCCACCTATGCCGTCTGATGCAGAAAAGGTGATAAGAGATAATGATAAAGTGGAGGAGCTTAGTGGTGAGTTAGAAGATAAAATGGGAAAAGATGCTGAAGTGCCTAAAAAGGTGACTCCCATGCCTAGAACCCCCCCCCTTTCCTCAAAGATTAGTGAAAAAGACCGAGGATGGTAAATATCGGCGTTTTATAACGATGTTGAAGCAGCTTTCCATCAATGTCCCATTGGTAGAAGCTCTGGAACAAATGCCCGGTTATGCCAAGTTTATGAAAGATCTGGTTACGAAGAAAAGATCGGTCACTTTTGAGGATGATGACAGAATGCAGCATTGTAGTGCTATTGCTACAAGATCTCTAGTGCAAAAGAAGAAAGATCTGGGTGCTTTCACTATTCCTTGTACAATCGGGTTATTACATATTGCGAAAGCATTATGTGATCTTGGGGTAAGCATAAATCTTATGCCCCTCTCGATTTACAAGAAGTTGGGTTTGGGTAACCCAAAGCCCACTGCGATGCGACTACTGATGGCCGATCGAACAGTAAAAAGACCTATTGGGATACTCCACGATGTGCTAGTAAAAGTGGAGTCATTCATATTTCCGGCCGATTTTGTTATTCTTGATTGTGAAGTCGATTTTGAGGTGCCTATTATTCTTGGGAGGCCATTCCTTGCTACGGGTAGATCCTTAGTTGATATGGAAAAGGGGCAGATGAAATTTTGGTTGAACAATGAAGAAGTGACCTTTAACATTTGTAGGTCCATGAGGCAGAGTGGTGAGCTCCAATCGGTATCTGCTACATCCTACAAAGTTGATAAGTCATCCGAGACACAAATAGAAGAACATCTAGGTGTAGAAGCACTAGCGGCAGTGATAATGAATTTTGATAGAGATTGCATTGAAGAGTATGGGTCATTAGTCGCGGCTCTCGATCGTGGTGATGTTCGGTTTAAACCAAAGATATATGAGTTAGATATGAAGAATCGCGAGTCTCCACCCGCAAAACCATCTATAGAGGAGGCTCCAAAGTTAGAAATAAAATCTCTCCCACCTCATCTCAGGTATGAATTCTTAGGGAATGGTGACACTTTGCCGGTAATCATTGCATCAGACCTGAATGAACAACAAACTGAGAGTTTGGTGAAAGTGCTAAAAAGGTTCAAAAGAGCTATTGGGTGGACTATTGAGGATATTATTGGGATCGCTCCCGGTATTTATTCTCATAAAATCCAACTCATGCCTGATCATAAGCCAAGTATTGAGCATCAGAGACGCTTAAATCCACCTATGCAAGAGGTAGTGAAGAAGGAAATTATTAAGTGGTTGGATGCCGGAGTAATATATCCAATCGCTGATAGTAGTTGGGTATGCCCTGTTCAGTGTGTACCTAAGAAAGGGGGAATGACTGTGGTCCCCAATGAAAAAAATAAACTTGTTCCAATGAGACCGGTGACTGGATGGAGGGTGTGTATGGATTACCGGAAATTAAATGCATGGACCGAAAAAGACCATTTTCCTATGCCCTTCATGGATCAGATGTTGGATAAACTTGCCGGAAAAGGGTGGTACTATTTTCTTGATGGTTATTCGGGGTATAATCAGATTTCTATTGCACCAGAAGATCAAGAGAAAACCACCTTCACTTGCCCATATGGGACCTTTGCTTTCAAGTGCCGTTTGGGTTGTGCAATGCACCTGCCACATTTCAGAGATGTATGATGTCGATATTCTCCGATATGGTGGAGGACACTATTGAGGTGTTTATGGATGATTTTTCTGTGGTTGGTGACTCCTTTGAGCGGTGTTTGAGTCATTTATCTGAGGTCCTTAAGAGGTGTGAAGACTGCAATCTAGTATTAAATTGGGAAAAATGCCACTTCATGGTGAAAGAAGGTATTCTTTTGGGTCATCGCATTTCAGAGAAGGGTATAGAGGTTGATCGAGCTAAAGTTGAGGTAATAGAGAAACTTCCCCCACCTATCTCTGTAAAAGGTGTGAGAAGCTTTCTTGGGCATGCAGGTTTTTACCGGAGGTTCATCAAAGATTTTTCAAAAAATTGCGCATCCATTGTGCAAATTGCTGGAGAAAGAGTGTAAATTTTATTTTGATGAATCTTGTCTTAAAGCATTCGGCGAGTTAAAAGAGAAGTTGGTGTCTGCACCTATCATTATTTCTCCGTATTGGAGCAGTCCATTTGAGGTGATGTCCGATGCTTGTGGGGTTTCTCTAGGTGTGGTATTGGGACAAAGAAGGGACAAAATCCTTCATCCCATTTACTATGCTAGTAAAGCCCTCAATGAAGTCCAGAAGAACTACATAGTGACTGAGCAAGAGCTCCTTGCAGTAGTCTTTGCTTTTGAAAAATTTCGATCCTATTTGCTAGGTACTAGAGTTATAGTGCATACTGACCATTCAGCGTTGAGATATTTGATGGCAAAGAAGGATGCGAAATCGAGGTTGATTCGTTGGGTTTTACTACTGCAAGAATTTGACTTTAATTTGAGGGATAGAAAAGGGACCGAAAATCAAGTTGCTGATCACTTGTCCCGTTTAGAAGATGAAGCTATGAGAGAGTTAGGGGATAAGACTTATATTGATGATACTTTCCCCGATGAGCATGTATTGGCTGCCTCACAAGACTTGATTCCATGGTTCGCAGATTTTGCGAACTATCTGGCTAGCGATATTGTTCCATAGGACTTGTCCTTTCATCAAACAAAAAAGTTCATGTACGATGTGAAGAAGTTCTTTTGGGATGAACCATACTTATATAGGAGTTGTGCCGATGGGCTTATTCGGCGTTGTGTGCCAGAAGTTGAGATGTTGAGTGTTTTAGAGGCATGCCATTCCTCACCCGTTGGTGGACATCATAGTGGTATACGGACCACTTATAAGATCTTACAATGTGGTTACTATTGGCCAACTATTCATCAAGATGCTCATGAGTTCGCTAAAGCATCTGATATATGCCAAAGAGATGGCGGCATTTCAAGAAAGCAAGAGCTCCCTCTAAACCCCATTCTTGTGATTGAATTATTTGATGTTTGGGGTTTTGACTTTATGGGTCCTTTTGTGAGTTCTCATGGAATGAAGTATATTTTAGTAGCGGTTGATTATGTATCTAAATGTGTGGAAGCTATCGCCCTCGCAAACAATGAAGCGAAGAGTGTCACTGCATTCTTGATAAAGAATATATTCTCTCGATTTGGTACCCCAAGGGCAATTATTAGTGATGGGGGATCCCACTTTTGCAACAAATTGAATAAGGGATTATTGGAGAAATATGGGGTTCGCCATAATGTGGCCACTCCTTACCATCCTCAAACTAGTGGACAAGTTGAGGTGTCAAATAGGGAGATCAAACAGATTTTGTCAAAAACAGTGAACACTAGCAGAACGGACTCGTCAAGGAGGCTTGATGATGCTCTTTGGGCCTAGCGGACAGCATATAAGACTCCCATAGGTATGTCCCCATACCAACTTGTATATGGGAAAGCTTGTCACCTACCGGTTGAATTAGAGCACAAAGCCATGTGGGCTATGAAGAAGTTGAAAATGGATTGGAATGAAGCTGTAGAACAGAGGTTAAATGGGTTGAATGAACTCGATGAATTTCGCCTAAAAGCTTATGAAAGTTCAGCCCTCTACAAAGAAAAGATGAAGAAATACCATGACCAGAAGATTGAGAAACGCGATTTTATAGTTGGGGATTTGGTGCTTTTATCAATTCTAGGTTGCGTTTGTTTGCGGGCAAGCTCAAGTCCAAATGGACTGGCCCTTATTTGATTACCCAACTATTCCCTCACGGAGCGGTTGAGTTGGAAAACAAGGAGGGTGTGCGGTTTAAGGTGAACGGACAACGAATAAAAATCTATTTGTGGCATGCTGAATCTGCGAATGAAGTGATCGAGGCATACCATCTTGATGAAGTCTGAGTAATCGAGTATCCTCCGTCGTGCCGCGACGTTAAATCAAGCGCTGGTTGGGAGGCAACCCAATATGTCACCTCTAAGCCAACTATAGTTTTTTTTCTCTAGTAATAGTCGCATTTTCTTTGTTATTCGTTTTGTTAGAAGTGTTGGCTAGAGCGTAGTTTAGGGTCCGTGTCCACTAAGTCTCCAGTCAAACACATAGAGAATAGCTTAATGGGTGTTAACTTTGTAGGTAGCACATCACCAGAAAAATCTGCAGAAATTGGTCTGAAACACTCAATGACGGATCCATCGATGGACCGTCACGCTTGCAACGGACCGTCACAGGAATCCATCGTGCAAGGTAAGTTTTTCTTTTTTTTTTTAAAATTAGGGCACCCGCGACGGAACCCATGACGGACCGTCACATGTGTGACGGACCGTCGTCGGGGACTCATCGCGTCATTAACCCGCAACCCGACCCGACCCGGCTGGGGAATTTTAAATGTTTTAAAACCTGTTTAAACTCCCCACCCCTTCATTTCAACCGTTTCTTTCCCTCTATCTCCCATTTCCTCCCTTTTCAACTTCCTTTCATCCTCATCCTCTTCCCTATCAACTGATCCACCATCACTTCCCCAAATCCCCACATTCTCATTTTCCCCTTCCCCAATCTCCTTTCTGCTGGTCGGAGTCTGCTGCTGTGTTTCTGATCTTCGTAGCTGAGTGCCTCACTTGCTTGTTTTTCTCCTCTTCCCAGGTATGTGCTTCTGATCTCTACCCATTTACACTACATTATTGTTTTTAAATTACTCTTGGCCTGTTTCTTTTTTGGTGGGTATTTGATTTTTGATCCCCTGTAGTATGCTACAGACAACATGACATGTTTTAAAGACCTACACTTATAACTAAAATTGATGTGGGTAATGGGTTAACCGAATCAAAGCAGGGGTACATGTTTTTTTTTTTTGAATCTTGTCTGACCTAGGTTGATAGTCCCACGAATTGCCTTGTTAAAACTCGAGAAATTGATGCTTTAGCATTGCTAGTTTGCTAGGTATTTGGGTTAGAAATATGCAGGTTAATATGGAGTCTTTCGCTTGAATCACAGGGGATGATTGTGGCATCCTCAGTTCTGTCACTGAATGACAGAACGAGACCCCGACGACGGACCGTCGTACCCACAATGGACCGGCATAGGGTCTGTCCCAACACCCCACGATTTGTTTTCTCTAAGTGTCCACCAACGAACATATGCGACGGACCGTCGTGCCCTCGATGGTCCGTCCTGCACAACCGTCATGGTTGTCAGAGACCCCAGTCTTAAGGGTCTCCAATTTTTTCCCCAAGTGTCCAATTACGGACCTATACGACGGACCGTCGTAACCACGACGGTCCGTCCTGCACAACCGTCATGTCGGTCAGAGATCTCTCTCCTAAGGGTCTACATACTTTTTCTAAGTGCCCCACGATAGACATCTACGACGGACCGTCATGAGCACGATGGTCCGTCCTACTTATCCGTCGTAACTGTCAGAGACTTTCCTTCTGAGGGTCTCCAAAGAAATATTGTTTAAGCAATACATGACGGACCCATGACGGTCCGTCATACTCACGACGGTCCGTCAATTGGTCCGTCGTGTTTCACTGCTACTTCAGAGATGTCATTATAACTTTGATTTTATGTTTATTTTGTTTCGTTTTTGCTTGTCTTGTTTGTTCCTTCTAGTACTAATGAGGATTCTTTATAGGTACTATCTCTGATGGCACCGAAACAAGATCGCGTTTACGCACGTGGGCGTTCAAAGTCCGTCGCCCCATCTGCCCGACTGGTTATAGGCTCTGATGATGAGCATGATCTCGAGTACGTGCCCCCAGGCACTGCCACTCCAGCACGAGCTGCACGTGCTACCAGAGCCACGCCCAAGAAGGTGGCCTCCGGCGTAGTCACTGCCTCCCAGTCTGATCAGGAGCGCACACTGAATGGCATACCTTCTGGGTCAGCTGCACAAGATGAAGGAGCGTCTGGCTCCTTAGGAGTTTCTTGGTCAGAGAAAGCTTTCGGGTCCGCAAAAGCCTCTTCACCCGCCACAGCTTCACAGTCTACCTCGTATGATGAGGCTGACAGTACTGATTCCACTCCAGGCTCACCGACTGGAGTCCCCACCCCGGTTGCCGACCAGCCCAACCAGTGGTGTGTCGACGGGCAATACCAAGTGTATTTAGACGCCAAGCTTCTACATGATAAGGGCGTCATGACACGAACACTTACCCTAGAGAGGCGGATCCTTACGGGTAGTCTTCCCACCATGTCGGATATCCACACTCTCTTCACCAGACACCGGCTAGAGTGGACGACTCGTTCTTTGGGCCGATACAGTGAGGAGTTGGTCCGAGAGTTTTACGCCGCTTATGTGGCTACTCTCCGATCATAGATCTATAGGCGGGCTGCCCCCGCCAAACAGGGCCCACTTGATCACGTCAGAGTACGCGGCATATAGGTCGACATCTCCCGACCAGCCATCCGCCGGTATCTGTACGGCGAGGATGTTGATGCCACTAGGACCCCTCTCACCGCCGAGTTCGACTACCGGTGGCAAATTGTTAAAGAGGGCCAGTTCTTGCGTGATCCAACGATGAGAGAGACCACCAAGAGGTTGATGGCCCAGCACTTATCTATTGATGGAGAGGATGCTGACCGGGTAATGGAGACGAAGGGAGCCATCAGGAAGGCTAACTTGACCTTCACGGCCAAGTTTCTATGGTTGATTGTATGCCACTGCCTCTCCCCCACTGCTGCAGATAATATAGTTACATGGGATCGCGCAGTTCTGATAGCAGCGATGATGGCAGGGTTTGAGGTTGACTTCGCTTGGCTTCTTCAGGCGGTCATGCACGAGAGGGCTTTCAAGGTCACCACGACTTACCCTTTTCTGTGCATGGTGTTTTCCTTATGCAGGTCCGCAGGTGTGCCCATCTGGCACATTGATCAGCTCAAGACCCCGCAGGGCAATGTTGATATCGGCCTCATCAGGGATGAGGCCAATGAGTTGGCTCCACGCAGAGGGCCCTGCCCATAGATACCTCCACTTGGTGAGAACCTGGCAGATACTGTAGCGCATGCTCAAGCGGCTACCCAGGCTGCTTCTGCACCCACTGACACTACCCCGGTCGAGTCTATCACGGGTAGTAGCACTGCCCCGAGCTCTTATCGCTCAGCCCCTTCCCCCGCTCTGTTCCCACTTGCTAGGGTCCAGAAACTAGAGGCTCAGATGTCCACTCTTCTGCATCACATCCAGCCTTGGATGCAGAGGTCTATTACTGAGGCAGAGGAGCGCTTGGAGCGTAAGATGGCACAACACACAGAGAGAAAGATCTCGGAGGTTCATCAGCGCTTAGACGCTTTTGAGTTGCGGGTGCCAGCCCGGCCAGCCCCTCCGGCGGACGTGTCGACTCTTAAGGCTGCGGTTGCGAGTTGCGAGCAGATATTGATATGATCCTAGAGGCTAGGGTGCCTGAGTCTGAGGCCCTTTTTGCAGAGCCTGCTGAGGACACAGTGATGGCTGCTCTATTCGCCACTTCTGATATTCCACCACCTCCCCCACGAGAGCATGCCAAGATGCACAGTGGTCGAGAGGAGGACGAGGCTAGGGCGAGGAAGAAGGAGCGACGTGAGATAGAGGCTGCGAGGAGAGCCTCGATTGCCGATGAGGAGACCCGTACGTTGAGGGCTGTAGAGTTAGCTACCGGGGCGTCTAGCTCCAGAGTTGTGGAGACAGTGAGAGGCACTACTGATAGTGCTGTTGCTGCTGAGGACACTACTGAGGGTGTCTAGACTACGGAGGGAGTGGGTTCCGGGGAACCGGACCACCAGCTTGTTGATCGCCGACGCTTTGCGCCTCAGGTTTGCTTCACCGACCATTCACGTATTTTAGTTTTTTATGCATTGGGGACAATTGCATATCTTTTTTGTTGGGGGTGGGGTAAATGAAAAGTGAATATTAGAGTGAAGTCTGAGTATCCCAATTCACGATCCTCTCTTGGGGTTTTCTTGCATGTGTTCTTTCTCCCCAAGAGACTGATTACTTTTATTGTTGAACCGGCATGTTTATATCTTGTGTACATAGTATAACTCTGAAGCATGATGGCTAAAACTGAAATGATATCCCGATGTAATGAATATGATGCAATGACTAGGCATAGTAATTGATAAATGTGTGGCTCTAAGCATGACATAGAGATACACTACTGCATGACCCTGAATCTAAGACTCGAACAAGGTGTCTGATAATCTGGTAGTGTAACGAGATTTCAAGTGAGTGTGAGGAAAATTCGAATGATCCACCATTGATACTGAGCTAGAACTTGCATGGTTAGTCTTGCTGAAAGTAAGCCGAAATAAACAATTAGGAAAGGATCATAGGCCCTTGTTCGAAATAGTCAATCTTGAGCCTAAAAATAACAGAAAACCAAATGAAGTTAATACCTTTTTGATCCAAATGAATTGAGCTTAAAATAGATCTTTCTTTTTCACCCCAAATGATCTTCTCTGGGAACAATGTGTTGGCCCTGGTCCCTCCTTGGACATGTGCACCTCAGTTTATGCCAAAAGCATAAGTTGAGGGTGGCTAATGCAGAAAGCAACCTTGTTTTGGCCCTGACCCAACCATGGGTATTGTGAACCTTGACTCATGGCAAAATCATGAGTTGAGGGTGGCTGTTATAAGGAAAACCCCAGAAAGTGGGGTTGAAAGAATGAAGAGAAAGAAAGAACAAAATAGAAGTGACTAAAAAAAAATATGAATGAAGTATACATATGAAGCAAAATAAACACAAGAAAAGAGAAAAGTCACTTACACATAAGGATAAGAAAGGGAAAACAGCAAGGTGAAAAGAAAATTGAGAAATAGGGCAAAATAAAATGATAAAAAGGTGGTACACTTAGCCGATATGTCAAGGAGGGCAACAAGTCACTAAAGTATACCTAAATATACCCTACCTGACCCTGAGCCTATGTTACAAGCTTAGAAAGTCCTGTCGTGATCCTAAGAGTTGTATGGCAAACTTAAAGCAGTGAAAATAAGGGCAAGCTTATGACAATATGTATAAATGAGTTGTGAATTTGTTCTGAGAGTGAGTGTTGAAAAGTAATCCTTATACTCAAACTGAAATCATTGTGTGAAAAATGAGGATGTGTTTTGAAGAGAGGACACTAGTTGCAATACCGGAAATATTAGCACCTCGGTGAGAAATTAAAGAGGATAGGTGTCAGGGCGTAGTGAGTCTGTGTCATGGTCTGGTTCCACATGATTCAAGCCTAATAGTGATAACATGCATGAATGTAATGAGAATGATCGGGATTGATAGCCAAATGATTGCGAAAGCTAAAATGTGGATACTCTTGTACAAAGATTTTGTAGTGAGTCATAGTGCGTCGCTTGAGGACAAACAACGAATTTAAGTTGAGGGTGTTGATGTACCGTGATTTCACGGTACTTTTAATGCTTTTTCCTTAAGTTTAGTGTGTGTCTAAAACCTTTTTGTATTGATTTTTTATGTAAGTTTCTCTTTATTTGCAGGAAATCTGTCCAAAGATGAACGTGGGAGTTTTGAGCAAGAAATGCAGAAGACACCACCTATGGAGCTTATGATGGTCCGTCGATGCTGTGACGGTCCATATGTGGCATCGTAGTGAGGAGAGAAGCTGCTGAAGGAAGATGGGGAAGTCTGACCAAGTGTGGACCTACGGAAGTTCATGACGGACTGTTATAGCCACGACGGTCCGTCCTGCTGGTTCGTTGTAATGATCAGAGAGTAGTCCCAGTACCCAAATTCCAAGAAGTTAAGTATTTTGGAACGGAGCCCCTCGATGGACCGTCGTGCTTGAAACGGTCCGTCATACCTGTCCGTCGAGGGTAATGAAGAAAGAAGCAGAAGAAGTTGTGAAGTATGGGACGACGGAGGACATGACGGTCCGTCGTGCCCACGATGGTCCGTCACGAGGTCCGTCGACTCAGACGCGTTTGGACAGATTTTCATTAATTAGAAACCTTCTTTTATTAGGTTTTGTCTTTATTATAAATAGTTTGAAAAACCTCGTTTTGCGGGTTAGACTTTTGGATAATTTTTAGTTCTCTAGTTCAAGTATTGAAGAATTAATTTCAGTAATTGATACATTTTTTCTGGAATTGATTATTGGTGTTTTTGTTGATTAATCAAGTGAATTTCTAGATTTTGTTCTTTCTCATTAAAGTAAGTGCATGAATTCTTATATTAAAAATATGAATAGTGTGATTATTACCATGGGTAACTAAACTCCATAACTAGAGTTAGGAGCCTGTGGGGAACACTTAAGCCCTAGTTAATCTCATCACTTGATTAAACTTCAATACTTAAACCTGTTAGTTTATTACTTTAACTTAGTTAATTGTTTTTATTAATTAAAACCCCCCTTTTAGTTATTTGTTTTCTTGGAAAATAGTTGACTAAGTAGTAGTAATAATAGAATAAAGTTAAGTCTGAACCATTTTCTTCGTGGTATCGACCCTAACCTCATTAGTTGGGTTCTCTACTTGATACGACCGTTTTTACTTCTTATTTGAGAAGTAAGTTTGAGCGTATCAGTCGCAGACAAGCCTCTTCTTAGCTTTCATCACAATCATACAGTTAAATTTAGCGGAAAATTTAAAACTTTTTAAATTTACTAAAGTGTACTTAGACTTCATATAATTCTTGCATAAGGTGATATACTAACGGCTCAAAATAAACAACCATCTATTTACAGATTGAACAATTGAAATAAAGAATTCATAATATCATTAATAGTTGCCAAACCGGCCTTAATACAAAGGTTTGAACAAATGTTTCAAAGGAAACGCTAGGGACAACATCCACTAGCTATGTCTAATGTACTAAAGCTAGAAAATAAAGCGTGGGAATCCTCGAACTCAAGAGGACCTATCAAGTCTGGAGGTACTAGTCCAAACAACTTCAACTGATCTTCAATCTTCTTGAAGGACCTGCACCTATAGAAATAGTAATTGTATATGGGTTAGTACACACTTGTACTAAGTATGTGTGTATGCACATAAACACATAAGGACTATGCATGATCAAGGAAAGCTCTTCCTATAGCAACATGCCATTTCTGGAAAGTGAGTCACTTCACTTTCCTAATTTGTCATTTATGAATCATGCTATGAATATGACATATTTTCATGAATTTAAAGCACACAACTAATTTTCTATATGATCATAAGAACTTGGAATCATGAACATAATTTTAGAACAACTCAAGCAAACTTTAATATTTTTTCTCCCCCTTAGGCCGAGAGCTCCCTCTCCCAGACTTAGTTTATTTTTCAGTCTTTTTTTTTTGTGTAGTTCAATGATCTCCTTTGATCCTATATTTTACTTACGAGTGCAATGATTCATTGTAGTCCCATTGCTGCAATGATTCATTGTAGTCCTATTGTTGCAATGATTCATTGTAGTCCCACAAGTTGTTCTTTCCATTCTTGTTAAATTGGGCATGAAGTCTTTATAAGCCAATCTTTATTGGATATGCCCATTCTTTGATTATTTGCATAATATATAGATGTTGGGGCATATGTTCATAATGCAATTGAAGATTCATTAGGTTTTGCTCCCTTTATTGGCATAAACCAATAACTGTTAAAACTTCATTCTTATCAAACACTATTGATTTGATATTCTTATGGTTTTGCTTACTTAGTTCACTTTGAACTTACATTTCTTCTTCTTTGATCTCATGTTCACTTTGAAAATGCTAGGTTGACTTAGGATATTCTTTTAATACTTCCATTGGGATCTTTCTGTGCAATGACTAAGAATGACTTACATCATTACTTAGTCTAACCTCACCCTTCGGTCACCCTATCCGAACACCCCTCATCTTCCTTGTTCTTTCTTTCTTTCTTTCTTTCTTACTTTCTTAAAGTAATCTTTAGCATTTAACCGACATCGATCATGTGAGCTTATATGAAATCTAGTGTCTTCCCCACACTAAAAAGAGGTGGTTCACCAGCCAAAGTGAAACCTAATACTTACTAGCTTTCTTAGGTGGATCCACTAGCGAGTAAACTATGCTGGCAACATAGTTCAAAGACTAGGAGAATTTGGAGACCCTTATCCACCTTGGTGGTAGTCTCATCTCATGAGGCTTACATGTTCTTGCACAAGCTCATTACTAGTCTATCGTTGCTTAGATCAATTTCTTATACTGTACAACTTTTAGAGTTGACCCATACACTATGGAAGCTTACTTCTAGTATGATGTATGCTTAGCTCAATGGATGACTTGTCATCCCTTTCTATACTTGATGAATGTGAACTTAAATCTTACATTATCATCATGGTGTGAATGAGACTTGTCTCACGATTTCTAACACCCTCTTATGTGAGTATGTTTGACATAATTATTTAGGTGCAAGTGAGACTTGTCTCACTTCTTTTAATACCCCATTCTAGGTCAATTTCATAACTCATAAGATTTTAGTTATTTCAGTACTCACATTATCTTGTTCAATGTTATTTGGTAGTCTTGTACCACTCTTTATGAAAGTTATAAAGACTTATTCAATGTGCTACTATGTTCACAAGTTCATTTAGATAGGGTATGTTGGGACTTGTCCCAATCATTGGCATACCCTAGGTTATGAGTTCATTGAGTTATATCTTGTCAAGTCAATATTTAACATGTATTTGGCTTACAAGAAACATCATAATTTATATTGGCCATATAAGATTGGTATGACTTAGTCATTGGCCAATTCTATTACATATTTGGAAATAATATTGCTTGCCAATTTATTGGCATAAACAAAACTTTCACTAAACACTTGTCATGATATTATCACTAGCCAAGTCAATTAACTTCACGTATATACTATAGTAATCTCATCATTTTAAGCAAGCCAACTTTTGACCTTTCATTAGCTTATAAGAACAATTCAGTGCTTAGTTTGGCCAAGCTATAAAGTTGATTTGGCATTGAAGATTCATTAACTAGCTTTGATTCTCATTCTTATTTTTTCTTGGAAACATTGCATTCCAAACACTTACAAACATATCTACTGTAAACACACACAGTAATTGAAACCTTCATTCCTTTCAACAGTAAACTGAATTTCATAAATGACTTATAACAATTTCATCTTCTCGAACACAATTAGGCATTACACCATTTCTTATCTCATGTAAATGATACTCTAATCATGCGGATCTAACCTATAGGTCTCATTCGACATTATCAAATCACAGAAACCTACACATAATGATCAGTTAGCACCACATACCAACAACATGCTCGAGATTTGCATTATCGATAGTACTAGAATCGGAAATAGGGAGAACTAGGGAGATGAACATTCGACAATTTCATTGGGAACAACCCTAGTTTCGGTTTTCTTGAATTCAAAACGTTTGAAAAGCCTCCTGGGGAAAGGAATCCAAGAGATAAAACCCATACCTTACTGTAGAATTGAATCTACGAAGATCACCATGTTCTTTGCATGAAAATCTTCAAGAATTGCCTTGAAATCGCCTAAGGAGAACCAAGAGTATTTTTCTTTTTTTTTCCTTACGTTTGTTCACTGTTTTTCAGTCGTGAGAGACTACTGGATAAACGTGAGTCTAAGTCTTAGGAACTGAATATTGACTAATTCAACTTAGGCTAATCAACTTAATTAAATAATGAATTATCTAATTACCAAAACACCCCTCCTAAATTGACTAAAAATAGGAGAGCATTTGACTTAGCCAAATTCTAAAAATTTGCTAAGGTCTCGGGTTTGACCATGAATTTTAATTAATTAAATAAGTTGATAATTTAATTAATTAAGTGACTTAGGTTAATTATTAAAGTACCCCTAAGTCACTAGGACCATAACCAACCCTTTTGGACCATCTTACGTTAGGTACTAGGATGTTTCTTTAGTTAACTACTCGGCTGTGTCACCCGGTTAGGTCTTAGGAATTCGGGCACACTAGTTAGCTCATTTTAGTTAGTCCTAGGTTAGTTATCTAGTTAGGTAAGTTAGTTAGAGCCTAGGATTGGTTAGGAATCTCGGCCCCACGTGGCTTGACCCTACGCGTGCCGGCCCCCTAACCGCCCTAACCGAATTGGTTGGGCTTGGTCGCTTGGTCTCTCGGCCGGTAGCACATGTGCTTGAACATGTGTTGCCTTGCACTTTCCTAACCGTGCAATCTGTAGTTGCACTTGGAAAGTTCACTTCTTGTCCCAAGGGTCCTCACTATGTCCTTGGGCACTGCTTAATCTACATGATCATTTTAAATGATCATGTGTTATGGTACCTAGGCTTGACACTTGGATGCCTCGTACCTAATGTGTGTAAGCGATGAAATTAAGAATTTTAGCTTAGGGTCTTCATTGCAGGTACAATTCCTAAACAAGCTTGGATTGGAGCATTTGAACATCAAAGTGTATTTTAAGTTACTTGTTAATACATAGAAATTGGCTAACAACCTTAAGCCAATATTCTCTAACATGCCAAATATTACTCAATATTGGGCATTGGGATGCCTATGTACCCCAATACATATTCTTAAAACCTAAATGACTCTTCACTAGACAAGTACATTTTCTAGAATGTTACATTATCCCCCCTTGGGAACATTCGTCACCAAATGACACTACACATCATCAAAGAGGGTATTTTCGAAAAACACATCAACATACTTGAAACTTTACTCTTTGTGAATATCTGATTCACAACTTACTCTGGATGACACACATCACTCAAAGCTTATCTGAAGCTTCATATCTGAGATTGAGGAACTTCCTTGTCAATCTCACTTTAACTCAATACACATCACAACTCATGCGACATAAAAATCATGTCAACGCTATACAAAAACAGCGACATGAATGCAAGCATGAACTCATATTAACTCATGTAGTGCAAGTATAACACACACACTCATGGACTTAAAACACCAAAACTGACTAATGCACTAAAATTTAGAGTTTCATAAGCAAAATCAGACTTAGGAAGTGTATATCTAACCTCAAGAACTGAACAACTGAGGGTAACAGGATCTCATGTCGGCCTCGGCCTCCCATGTTGATCCCTCAACAAGGTGGTTCCTCCATAACACCTTTACCGTGGCAACCTCCTTGTTCCTGAGCTGCTTCACTTGGTGATCTAAAATTTCAACTGGAACCTCTTCATAAGAAAGGTTCTCATCAACTCCTAACCCCTCAACAGGCAGGATGGATGCTAGATCACGTAGACACTTTTTAAGCATCGAAACATGAAACACTGGATGAACAGAAGCCAAGTCATTTGGTAACTTCAATTCATATGCAACATTCCCTACTCGCTGTAAGACCTCATAAGGACCTATATACCTTGGAAACAACTTCCCATTCTTACCAAACCTCATCATCCCTTTCATGGTTGATATCTTCAGGTAGACTTGATCACCTACCTCGAATTCAAGAGCCCTCTTCCTGTTATCAGCATAGGATTTTTGACGACTGTAAGCAGTACCCAATCTATCCCTGATCATTCTCACCTTTTCCATAGCCTCATGTATGATCTCAGGGCCAAGGATGGAAGACTCTCCTACCTCAAACCAGCCAACTGGGGACCTACATCTTCTGCCATACAATGCTTCAAAAGGTGCCATCCCAATACTGGAATGGTAGCTGTTATTATAAGAGAACCCAATCAGTGGCAAGTGATCATCCCAACTCCCCTTGAAGTCAATAACACATGCTCTCAGCATGTCTTCAAGGGTATTAATGGTACGCTCTGCTTGTCCATCCGTTTGAGGATGAAAAGCAGTACTGAGCTTCACCTGTGTACCCAAGCTCTTTTGGAAATATCTCCAAAAGTGAGAAGTGAACTGGGCTCCCCTATCCGAAATGATAGATAAAGGGATCCCATGTCACCTCACTATCTCATCAATATACAACTTGGCATAATCTTCGGCCTTATAAGTGGACTTTACCGGAATGAAGTGAGCAGACTTAGTCATCCTGTCAACAATGAACCAAATAGAATCATGTAGTTTCCTGGTCCTGTTGGCAATTAGGGCACTCCTTCACAAACTTATAAATATCTCGCTTCATACCTTCCCACCAATAGATCTCCTTGAGATCATGATACATCTTGGTGGAACCTGTATGAATGGAATAACTGGAACCATGAGCCTCTGCAATAATATTAGGTCTCAAAGTATCAATATTGGGCACACACAATCTGCCCTGGTATGTAAGCACACCATCCCCCCCTTAGGGAGAATGAATAATTCAACTTACTCAACACTAAGTCTTTCAACCCTAGAAGTTAGGGTGCAATCTTGGATTGCGACCGGTGTATTCGACCTCTCGGAGGTCTCATACAAGCCTCTCATATCATTCATCGCATATACATAACGAAAAGTAGTGCGGAATTATAACTTTTCGTAAAATGTTATAGAAGTCTTAAACTCTTTCATATATGGAAATAGGAAAACACTAAGTCTCGATCATCTTAAGACACGATAGTACTTGGGACACGGCCCATACGAATTTAAAAACATACTACTATAAGTCTATTACAAAACTTCTTTAAAAGGAACATAAAATGACAGATATGCCATCGAGTCAAATGAGGACATACTTCAACTCTTCTTGAACGATGTCCTTGTACAAGTCTTCTTCCCAAAGCTCTTCACCTATTAAGAACTATAGACAAAAAATGAAGCATGGAATTAGTACAACCACATGTACTAAGTATGGCATTATGCATTAAAATCATGAAAACGGACTTTATTGGAAATATGCATCTTTTCATTTAGAAATCATACTATCATCATAAGAATAACATTTAGCAACTTAGAATCACATAAGACAACATTTAGACAAATTAATGCCTTTTTAGGACCACTTAACAGTGAGCCAATTCATTGTTCCAGTGAAGTCTCTTCACTGTACAGTGAAGTACTTAACCTTCACTTTAGACCCCCTTTAGCATGTAATTATCCCACTCAAAGCTATCCTAAGATTAACTTAAGTAACACAAAGAGAGACCTCTCATACACCCTCTCTAGATGTGCCTAAACGACCCTTAAGATTGCTGATAATGAGTCACATACATACTTACAAAGCATCTTAAGAATCAAAGTAAGATTTCTTCTACCAAAGGTGAATTCTAAGTCTCACTTGAGTGAGTTGTGAAGCAACCGCCCATACAATCCCTTACACACACTCAAGAGATCCTATAGACTCCCTAGGATAGAATCATTCTCACTAAACACACCAACACATATATGATATGGAATTCTCCTTCCAAAGGCTATCAGAAGACCTACTTAAGTAAATCAAGAAGATAACGTCTATGATTGACCTCTTCAATATTACCTAAATTGTCCTTAAGGCTACCTAAGGCTTAGATCATGTCAACAACACCAAACTTTTTCCCTAACTAGAGTCATTCTCAAGACTTCAAAAGATAAGATATGAAGAGATCATCCTTTATGCCCTCTTCACAATTTAACTAAAGAATCCCTAAGGCACTCTAGATTAGGTACTTATTCACTTACATACTACAGAACGTAAGTCATTAGTTCCTTAGTTCATTTAGAAGACATACATCACATAAAGGACATTCAAATAATGGTCCTGAACAAGACCTAGGGACTCTTACTAAAATCTTCAAAGTCTATTGTGCAATGTCTAGATAGCGTCCCATACCACCACCTAAACCTCATAGAACTTCTCTAATGCTAATAGGTATCCCATATGATGATAATAGGCAATAACCGACATAGACCATGGTAGAAAAGCATAGAATCCAAAGTTCTATCCTACTTCGATGAGGTGTTCTACTTGCCAATGGTAGAACATAGAAATCCCATGTAGGCACATGGTTAAGGAATATGAAGGTAATACTAAGCATTCTAGTCTCTTTCTTAACTAGAACTACTTCCCCCTTGCTCATACTCACTCGGTGCTAGCCTTAGTTCTCATAGAGCATTCACATTAAAGTTTATATAAATGGGTCCCATATCTAGTTCATGACCCAATTACATTCACCCTACCAAAGCAAGGTCCACTAGGGAATATCTCACTATGGCGACAAGAAGCTCATCGTGACTTTCCTAAGGTATGATATGATGCCATTCCAGCCAATCAACCTTAAGTCCATCACTCATTACATGAAGGATACCATTACGGCTAACTACTTCATGATTTATAACCTTACCACTTGGTTCAAAGTTCCACATAAATGACCATCGTATCATCATGCAAGGTTTCACATATATTCATTTATTCAAGACTAAGACCCTTTAGGTTCCTAAGTCAATACATCACATATTTACATAAGCATCAAGTAAGGGACACAAATCTACCTAAACAAGACACAACATACTCCCATTTAACACACATAGCCTATCTTCCTTTAGAATCTTAGGAATGACCCTTAACCTTATTAACTCAACCTATTCATTACCTTAACATTATCAACTTAACCATTTTAGACTCATATATCCAAATTAGGAATAACCATGTATCGACTCTAAGACTACACAATAACACATAGCCAAAGCATAACATAATTCCCTAGATAGTATCAATAGTCTAACACATACTTTCACATATAGATAGATATGATTTCATATCACCAAATCAACTACACAAATAGCCATATAAGTTCAAGTAGTGCCGACAATGCCATGATCATCAATATACTAGAAAGTAACGCGGACAAGACCACATCAATTCACATAACACCGCCACCAAAGGTGGACCAAACCAATCATAATATAATCGAAGTATAAATAACATAAAAATAAAGGAAATGGGGTAGCATACCTCCACTCCATCATCAACACTCCAATTCAAGTCAATTTACTCAATTTGATAACACAAGACCCTTACCCAAGGCCATGAATACCAATTCAATACACAATTATAGAAATCAATGAAATCTAAACCAATTCAATATAGATTCAATAATCCAATACCTATTTGATAACAATTGAACACAATTCTTACATCAATAGAAAGCCCATAAGAAACTACACATGAATTCATCAACATTAAGGCAATATCAAGTAACCCATAAATTTGTCAAAATCTTAGGTTCATCAATTTCATGGGTTCATAGGTAATTTAGGTTAAAATCATCAATACAACATCAATATAATCCATAATATATGTTTGAAAACCTTTAATGCAAGAACCCATGGAAGAATCATGAAATTGGACAATTCCTCTTTTGAAAACTTTAGAAAACATCTTTGAAAGTTGGGATCCTTGATGAAACGAGTTTCAAGGAACAAAAGCCATACCTCAATGATGATAATTCTTCACTTTAATGAAGAATTTCCACTAAAAATGTCACCTCCAAGCTATTCCTTGATTTTGGACTTCAATGGAGTCTTTGGGATTTCTTAAGGGATTTTGGAGTTTTGATTTTACAAGAATGAAATATTCCAAGTGTTAACCACTTATATACTTGTTTAAATACCCAAAAGACCCTTAATAAACTGCCTAAGTCTATTTTTGGAAGTGGGGTGTATTTACAAATTCACCCCTAGCTTGGCAGTGGACTGCGGAGGAAAACAGACCTCACCAACGGTTGGCAGTCGACGAACCGTTTGCCCACAAATGGACCGTCCTGCTCCTCTGTTCGTTGGGTAAGAGACTGGAAAAGGTTCCCATCTCACCCAAGGTCAAGTGACCATCGACGACACCCATCGAAGGGGCGTCGATTGGCCCACGAGCCATCGATGCCTCCGTCGAGTAGGGTCTGCCTGGGACTACCTTGTCAACCAGCTTGGGTCCTTCCTCAAGGACCCTTAGATGGTCCTTGGGGATAATTCTATCGGAAGTTTCCAACTCAAATACAATCGTCTACGAGTTTAACACCTCTCACATAAATTTCATCCAAAACAAACACGTAAAACTCGACGAAACATGCCTAGACACACAAGGTCATTTCAAGGCATATCTTTCGAACTTCATGAACGTTTGACCTCCAAACTTCACAAAACTTGATACACTGCCTATACATGATATAATAACTAATTTAAGGACCTTAAAACCTCATGAATCACACATAAACACATAAAACCACATATGAGGCATTTAGGTGACTTAGTCATCGAACGTCTTAGTCATCCCTTGACGTTTGACTTCCAACACACCTAATACTTTAGGTATTGCCTCTACACCATATTATATACACTTTAAAGACCTTAGACCACCATTACCAACATGTTAGGCTCTAGTTAACCTAAGTCATTTTTGGGGTCTTACATTCTCCCCCACTTGGACAACATTCGTCCTCGAATGACACTTGCCACTCTCCGAACATTTCCAAGATTAGAGAATCAACTTAGCAGCACATAACCAAACCATATAACTCACAATCAAGAAGAGAACATCAATTTCACAAGTTCAAGACAATCACAACACAACAAGAAACTAGAATACAATTTTATAACTCATTATGCTACAAAACTCACATGCCTCATTCCAGATAGAAAAACAAATCATTTTATATTCAATATTATACTCATACACATCAGTTCTAACCACATTACAACAATTTTAGACCAACGAATCAAATAGTCAATTTCGCCAAAATTTTACAGGAGGTTTCCATGCTACAGTGAATTTTGGCAAATTTTCAAAGATGCAATCTTAGCAATTCATGATATAGACATGCTAATATGCAAGGTAACATCATATAAACACCTCTTACAACATGCTCATAAATCAATAAAACACACAATGCAAGAAGTTAATGAAATTCAATTTCAACCAAACTCCTAAACATCATGCACATGCAACACTTCTGGCATAATTCTAACCATACTCCCCCACTTAGAAGGAACTCATACAATAACAAGAGAAACAAGGACTTACCAATGTCATCACCACTCTCACCCGGCTTCTTACCTCAAGTCCAGAGTGCATAGAAACGCCTCTTTGTTGGAGCATCTTCCTTTGGGCCACTAGGCTCAACTTTCTTACCCTCCTTCCTAGAAGGAATGCTTGGACAATCTCTCACCTTGTGCCCATATTTTCTACATCCAAAACAAATCCTGGTACCCAAAAGACACTCACCAAGATGCTTCTTACCACAAGTGGCACATGTAGGTTTGCCATTGCTAGAATCACCTCCTTTCTCAAACTTTTTCTTAGGAACACTAGGTCCATCTTGAGTTTGAACCCTCTTTTTGACCCTAGGTTAGACTTGATCTATCAACACTCCTTTTCAAGTTCCTCGACATTCTCCTAAGGTTAGAGTCTTCAATTGATTGTGCATACACCATGTGTCTAGCTAAGGTCATATCATCATGTAGCATAGCCGTATAGCATCTTCCCTCACTAAGTCTCTCAACCTAGATGACATAGTGCTCTCCACAACCCTAGGCACCATGTTCAAGTTTATTTGAGTAGTCATGGCTTGGGTTAAAGCAAGCAAAGCCTCTCTAATCTCCCGATTAGTCAACTCTGTCACCTCATTACCTCCTTCCACATTAGGGGCATTATCACCTTGAGGAGGCACTTGAGCACCTTGGACACCTTGCCCATAATGAAGCACTTGCTCAACTTGACGAGGAGCTTCTTCATTAACCCTTCCCTCTTCCATCCTTCTAGCGACCATCTTCCTAAAAACACAAGGGAATGCATTAAGAAGGATATTCATAACATAACTCTACCGCACGACAGAGGAGTAGAAATGAAGGTAAACACTATCGTCGTATAGCCTCTCGCCCATAGATGTGTCGCGACTCACACCGATGGTCAAGACTCTACTAGACGTGACTTTTTGAGACTTTTCGATTCCTAAGACTACTTTCACTAACCTATACTCTGATACCAAGCTTGTCACATCCCGAAACCACACCCTAGAAGTTAGGGTGCAATCTTGGATTGCGACCTGCGTATTCGACCTCTCAGAGGTCTCATACAAGCCTCTCATATCATTCATTGCATATACATAACGAAAAGTAGTGCGGAATAAAAACTTTTTGTAAAATATTATAGAAGTCTTAAACTCTTTCATATATGGAAATAGGAAAATACTAAGTCTCGATCATCATCTTAAGACACGATAGTACTTGGGACACGGCCCATACGAATTTAAAAACATACTACTATAAGTCTATTACAAAACTTCTTTAAAAGGAACATAAAATGATATATATGCCCTCGAGTCAAATGAGGACATACTTCAACTCTTCTTGAACGATCTCCTTGTACAAGTCTTCTTCCCAAAGCTCTTCACCTATTAAGAACTATAGATAAAAAATAAAGCATGAAATTAGTACAACCACATGTACTAAGTATGTCATTATGCATAAAAATCATGAAAACGGACTTTATTGGAAATATGCATCTTTTCATTTAGAAATCATAATATCATCATAAGAATAGCATTTAACAACTTAGAATCACATAAGACAACATTTAGACAAATTAATGCATTTTTAGGACCACTTAACAGTGAGCCAATTCACTGTTACTCTCTTCACTGTACAGTGAAATACTTAACCATCACTTTAGACCCCCTTTAGCATGTAAGTATCCCACTCAAAGCTATCCTAAGATTCACTTAAGTAACACAAAGAGAGACCGCCCATACACTCTCTCTAGATGTGCCTAAACGACCCTTAAGATTGCTTATAATGAGTCACATACATACTTACAAAGCATCTTATGCATCAAGGTAAGATTTCTTCTAGCAAAGGTGAATTCTAAGTCTCACTTGAGTGAGTTGTGAAGCAACCGCCCATACAATCCCTTACACACACACTCAAGAGATCCTATAGACTCCCTAGGATAGAATCATTCTCACTAAACACACCAAAACATAGATGATATGACATTCTCCTTCCAAAGGCTATCAAAAGACCTACTTAAGTAAATCAAGAAGATAACGTCCATGATTGACCTCTTCAACATTACCTAAATAGTCCTTAAGACTAACTAAGGCTTAGATCATGTCAACAACACCAAACCTTTTCTCTAAGTAGAGTCATTCTCAAGACTTCCAAAGATAAGACATGAAGAGATCATCCTTTATCCCCTCTTCACAATTTAACTAAAGAATCACTAAGGCACTCTAGATTAGGTACTTATTCACTTACATACTTCATAACGTAAGTCATGAGTTCATTAGTTCATTTAGAAGACATACATCACATAAAGGACATTCAAATAATGGTCTTGAAAAAGACCTAGTGACTCTTACTAACATCTTCAAAGTCTATTGTGCAATGTCTAGATAGCGTCCCATACCACCACCTAAACCTCATAGAACTTCTCTAATGCTTATAGGTATCCCATATGATGAGAATAGGCAATAACCGACATAGACCATGGTAGCAAAGCATGGAATCCGAAGTTCTATCCTACTTTGATGAGGTGTTTTATTGCCAGTGGTAGAACATAGAAATCCCATGTAGGCACATGGTTAAGGAATATGAAGGGCATACTAAGCATTCTAGTCTCTTTCTTAACTAGAACTACTTCCACCTTGATCATACTCACTCGGTGCTAGCCTTAGTTCTCATAGATCAATTCACATTAAGGTTCATATAAATGGGTCCCATATCTAATTCATGACCCAATTACATTCACCCTACCAAAGCAAGGTCCACTAGGGCATATCTTACTATGGAGACAAGAAGCTCATCGCGATTTCCTAAGTTATGATATGATGCCATTCCAGGCAATCAACCTTAAGTCATCACTCATTACATGAAGGATACCATTACGGCTAACTACTTCATGATTTATAACTTTACCACTTGGTTCAAGGTTCAACATAAATGACCTTCGTATCATCATGAAAGGTCTCACCTATATTCATTTATTTAAGACTAAGACCCTTTAGGTTTCAAAGTCAAGACATCACATATTCACATAAGCATCAAGTAAGGGACACAAGTCTACCTAAACAAGACACAACATACTCCCATTTAACACACATAGCCTATCTTCCTTTAGACTCTTAGGAATGACCCTTAACCTTATTAAGTCAACCTATTCATTACCTTAACATTATCAACTTAACCATTTTAGACTCATATATCCAAATTAGGAATAACCATGTATCGACTATAAGACTACACAATAACACATAGCCAAAGCATAACATGATTCCCTAGATAGTATCAATAGTCTAACACATACTTTCACATATAGATAGATATGATTTCACATCACCAAATCAACTACACAAAAAGCCATATAAGTTCAAGTAGTGCCGACAAGTCCATGAGCATCAATATACTAGAAAGTAACTCCGACAAGGCCACATCAATTCACATAACACCGCCACCAAAGGTGGACCAAACCAATCATAATAGAATCGAAGTATAAATAACATCAAAATAAAGAAAATGGGGCATCATACCTCCACTCCATCATCAACACTTCAATTCAAGTCAACTTACTCAATTTGATAACACAAGAATCATACCCAAGGCCATGAACACCAATTCAATACACAATTATAGAAATCAATAAAATCTAAACCAATTCAATATAGATTCAAAAATCCAATACCAATTTGATAACAATTGAACACAATTCCTACATCAATAGTGTCACGATCGGAATCTAGACCCCAGACGAGACCGGCGTGGTTAACCTCTCAGAGGTCGCAGACAAGCCTACATACGTCATCGTTACATCATCTAGGTTAATTTTAGCGGACAATTTGAACCTTTTTGTTACTTAACATTCATATAAGACATTCCTATTAAACTCATAAACGTTCACAATCAACGATCTAATATTAAGATCATCAAATGAAAGAAATAGTTCAATACTGCATTAAGTGTATACTTGCCAAAATGGCACCAATACAATGTCTGAAATAAGATGAGAAAGAAACGCTAGTGGAACATACTCCACTAACTCAAACATATATCTAGGCTAGAATATAAAGGGTAAGCGTCCTCGAAAGCATGACAGCCTACCAAGTCCAGATGAATGCTCCACGTCCAGATAGCTTCAGCGTCGACCTGTAAGCTCTAACGTCCACCTGTGCCTGCACCTAAAATGTAGAGTTGTATGGGATTAGTACACACTTGTACTAAGTATTGGTATATGCAAGCACACACCAAGGACATGCATGGTTAAGAAGATCTCTTTCCTAACGATATGAATTATGGGAAGTCAAGTCAGTGGACTTGCCAAATTCGGATTAGGAAAGTCATGCCATGAGAGTAACATGCATCATCATACTTATTATTTTGCAAACAACACATAACATATTGCACATATCATATCACATAGTTCATATCATTCTTTCATATGCCACGAGACCTTGGAATCATGGACTTGACATTAGGACTTCCCAAAATGAGGGCTCAACATATGGGACCTCAACTAGGGAGCCTTCTTTAGCAAACACAGAGTCTGTTTCATTCGTTCATACGTACTTTATTTTCATTCGTTCGTAAGCTAGTGTAAAAACCAGCCATACCTAGGATGTAGTTTAAGACTTTCATTGGGTTCGCTGTGCAATGACCAAGAATGACCTAGTGCCATTACTTAAGTCTAGCTCACCTCTTGATTATCCTATCCTAACACCTTTGATATCGTTCATTTCATTATGTGCATAATTTGAGGCTGGCCTCATTCATTCATTGGGAACTTTAACCTTAACCGACATAGATCATGTGAGCATCATGAAATCCAGTGTCTGCCCCAGACCGAAAAGAGGTGGAATCACCGGCCAAAGTGACCCGAACATGCTAGCGTATATAGGGAGTCGAACCCTGCTAGATCCCTATATTGGCAGTATAGGTTCGAAGACTAGGACATATAAGGAGACCCATACCCGGCATGCCGGACAGTCTCATCTCATAAGAGTTACGTGAACCTCCGCCCTTCCCGAAGGAAGGCATCACCGGTCATAGCTAGCCTATCAGTGCTCAGTATAAAGTTTTATTACATCCAACTCATACATCATGGAAGCTGGCTTCTAGCATGAGGACATCACAGCTCATTAGATGATTTCTCATCTCATCATTAGTATTAAGTATGCATTAACTTCAATATTTTCATTAGAGTGTTCATAGAGACTGGTCTTTTCATTAACTTTACACTCTCATAAGTGAATACGTTTTGGTAACATTTACTTAGGCTCATTTGAGATTGCTATTATCTTTCACATTAGCCTCATATCATATTGTTACCTCATTCATTAACTTTAGCACATTTGCTTTTCATAATTACTCACCCCTTCACGTGAATGTTCATTTCATCATATGCCAATGCACTTGGCCATTTAGTGTGTTTTACACTCTTACTTAACCCTTCTAGGGTTACATTATTTTATCACATACATCTTAGGCTCACTTGCTTTTAAACGTATGCTAGACTTATGAGTCCACACATACAAGCCATGAGGCTTCATTCATAGTTTGTTTAACTGATTAATGTTTACCGAAGATTATGTGGTACAAGACTTATGCATCTTGTAGATATTCCAAGATATTGATTTCGATCTTTAGAGGCAACATTCACTAAATATTTACTTACGTATGACTTATGTGTCAATACGGAATTGGGCAAGGGAACCCGATTTCGAATCCCTTGGACAACACTTAATCTTATTTTAAACTTGATAATTGCATTTTCCAGATTTGGGGGACCAAAGTTCGATCCCCATTAACCCATAATATTTCCTTTCTTTTTCTCCTCTCCTTTTTCGTTTAAGTCAAGGAGGTTGTGGGTTCAATCCCCCACAAGCTTATTATTTTTCTTTTAATTTATCTCTTAAATTTGTAACCTATCCAAGAGGTTGTGGTTTCAATCCCCACTCTCCACATTTATTTTGTCCTTTATTTTTCTCCTAACTCTCTCATCCATTCAAGAGGTTGTGGGTTCAATCCCCACTCACCACATCTATTTTTCCTTGCATTTATCACGAAATTTTTATGAAATTTTCATTTGGTGAGGTCATGGGTTCAATCCCCAATGACCTCACATTTTAAATGTTTTTTAAAACGAAGTTCATTTTTTTAAAAGTTGGCCGAGACTACAATTTCCAGCAAGATGGAAATTTAGTCTCCTCCAATCTATTTTTGTGTTAATCTTTTGTTGATTTTTTTGTAGATTTCATGTAATGATGTCTTGGTTAAATCATTAGTGATTTCAATTAATTTACATTCATTTTTCATTGCATTTTATACCACTTTGATTGGCCGAACCCAACCTACCAAATGTTGGAAATTTGTTCACAATTTTCAGCTCCTTGTTATCATCATTTGTACGTTAGATCTTAGGACGTTTCATGAATCATTTGGTGAATCTTTAAGTACATTTTTCTCATGGTTATATTCAGCCAAGAATTACCATTAAATCCAGCAACATTACACCACTTATGCACATCATGATTTACACAAACATTACTTTTCACATACTTTCGGTTGGCATAAATTAACATGCTTACAATTCTAATCACATAATCATGAACACATTATTACGAAAATCACACTTCATACTTAAACTACCAGCAAACATACCAACAACATGATCTCTAACCTATTTCACATTGAAATCAGAAGGATACTAGGCACAAGGAGTTCGACAAGAACGGGAACAACCCTAGTTTCAAAATTCGTTGAATTCGTGGAAAGGAAATTCTCTTGGAGAAAGGAGTTCAGGAGAGAAACCCATACCTGACTTTAGTGTTGTTCAACACACGACCTGCTGTCCAAAACCCTCTCCAAATTCACGTCCAAGTCCCGAAACTTCAACACAAAACTCGACGGAAAACCCTTCTTTTTGCTTTACGTTTTTGGTTAGCTTTTTGTCTATGTTTTTGACGTGTAAATTCTTCAAGTATGAAGAACTTTTGGTTGTATTTTCTGTTCTTGTATTTTGTTAGCAGATAGAACGCAAAAGTGAGAGATATTATCGTGAAAGAGAGAGGATAAACGTGAGAAGTGAGTGGTTCGTTAGGATTAGGATTGTAGTTTTAGACTTAGTCAAAATAAGGTTTTGTTAAATTGTAAAAATCTTATTTATTTAAATCACACGTGAAAGGACCTTATTGCCCTTACAAAAAAATCAGATTTTAAACCCCATTTTAATTCACTTGGGCATCGCTTCCGTCGAGGATCGAACCCGTGATGTCCCCATTGCGAAAACGGGTCCCTTCGGGCCGACCCGACCCAAACCGCCCCATTAATTAATTAATTAATAATAATAACCTAATTTTCCTTTTTCTTAAATCAGCATTTAAATATTAATTAATTAAATTAATTCTCCAATATAAATAATCAAGTTAAATCATTGCTCCCACCTAGGTACGAACCCGGGTGGAGCAAGATTTTGCTCAATGGGCAATTTCGGCCCTTTCTACCCAAAATGACCCTCCACCATATTAATTAAAAAATTAATTACATATTTAGGATAATTACGATACTACCCTTAGCCTGGAAGAAGACCATTTTATCCGTAGACCCTCCAAACTTAAGATTTCCCTTTTTTAAGTTTGGTAAAGACTCATCCGGGTAAATATTCATATTCGGGAGCCCTACATGGATGGACCCATCCTTTTCTAGCTCAACTAACTCCCCAAGTTAGTTGGCTTGGCTGTCGTAAGGGTTCAGAGGTCTGGTTCTACGCGCATCAATCCGTGTAAACCCGGTCTAATCGTAGGCATTCTAGACACACTAAACATTAGTTAGCATATTCATTTTTAGGGTTGTTACATTATCACCCCCTTAGGAACATTCTTCCCCGAATGACACTACTAACTATCTAGCACAATGCCAGTCATAACATAACATAATCACTATGCACAGTCAAGCAATAGCAACAAGGAATGGAGAGATAAGGAAACTTCAACTTAAGAGTAGGGAATCTAACCTCAAGGACTGAAAAGATGGGGATAGCGGGATCTCATATCGGCCTCGGCCTCCCACGTAGCACCCTCAACAAGATGGTTCCTCCACAATACCTTCACTGTGGCAATCTCCTTGTTTCTCAGCCGCTTGGCCTGTCTGTCTAAGATCTCAACAGGTACCTCCTCATAGGACAAGTCTTCATCAACCCCCAAACCTTCCACAGGTAGAATCGATGCTGGATAACCTAGGCACTTCTTTAACATGGATACATGAAAGACTGGATGGACAGAAGCTAGCTCCATAGGCAATGCCATCTCATAGGCCACCTCACCCACACGCTGTAGGATCTCATATAGACCAACATACCTCGGACTCAACTTCCCCTTCCTGCCAAACCTCATCACCCCCTTCATAGGTGATATCTTCAAATAGACCTGGTCACCAACATCAAACTCTAAGGGTCGTTTCCTGTTATCTGCATATGACTTCTGCAGACTGTAAGCAGTAGCCAACCTTTCCCTAATCACCCTGACCTTCTCTAAGGCCTCATGAATGATCTCTGGACCCAAAATGGATGACTCTCCAACCTCGAACCACCTTATTGGAGACCTACACCTCCTACCATATAGTGCCTCGAACGGTGCCATCTCAATGCTGGAGTGATAGCTATTATTATATGAGAACTCTATCAAAGGGAGATGGTCGTCCCAACTAGCCCTTAAGTCAATCACGCACGCCCTCAACATGTCCTCCAATGTCTTAATGGTGCGCTCTTCCTGCCCATCAGTCTGAGGATGAAAGGCAGTACTAAGCTTTACCTGCGTGCCTAAGCTCTTCTAGAAGGATCTCCAGAAATGTGAAGTGAACTGAGCTCCTTTATCTGAAATGATAGACAAAGGAATCCCATGCCATCTCACAATCTCATCAATGTAGAGTCTAAAAATAATCCTCGGCTCTATAAGTAGACTTCACAGGAATAAAGTGGGCAGACTTAGTCATCCTGTCCACAATAACCCATATGGAGTCATGCTGTCTCCTAGTCTTCGAAAAACCAACCACAAAGTCCATATTAATGGCCTCCCACTTCCAAGTCTGAACCTCAATAATTTGAGTAAGACCGCCAGGCTTAAGACGTTCTGCCTTAACCTGCTGACAATTAGGACATTTGGCCACATATTCTGCAATGTCCTTCTTCATGCCATCCCACCAATAGATCTACTTAAGATCATGATACATCTTGGTGGAACCTGTATGTATGGAATATCTGGATCCATGGGCCTCTGCAACAATCCTGGTCCGCAAATCATCCACATCTGGTACGCACAGCTTGTCCTGGTAGCTAAGTACGCCGTCCCCTCCCAAAGCAAAAGACTCATTCATCTTTATCAACACTGAGTCCTTCAGCTCCATCAACACAGTATCGAGATGCTGACCCTGCTTGACTTCAACTACCAAGTATGATTTAGAACTAGGATGAACTGAAACACCCCCACTAGTAGAGTCAACCAACCGCACACCCAGTCTTGCCAGTCTGTGTACATCTTTCACCAACTCCTTCTTCTCATCCTCAACATGGGCTGTACTTCCCATGCTCATCCTGCTCAAAGCATCAGCTACAACATTAGCCTTACCTGGATGGTAGTGGACATTCATATCATAGTCCTTCAACAGCTCCAACCATCTCTGCTGACGTAGATTCAACTCCCTCTGTGTGAACACGTACTGGAGACTCTTGTGGTCTATGAACACATCTACATGCACTCCATACAAGTAGTGCCTCCACATCTTCAGTGCAAACACCACAGCTACCAACTCCAGGTCATGAGTGGGATAATTCTTCTCATGAACCTTAAGCTGTATGGACGCATAAGCTATCACCTTACCACCCTGCATAAGAACACAACCCAAACAAACCCTAGATGTATCACAATAAACAGTGTAATTCTCACCACACTTAGGCAAAGTAAGCACCCGGGCTGAAGTGAGTCTGTCTTTGAGCTCCTGGAAACTCTTCTCACAAGTCTCCGCCCATTCAAACTTAACTTTCTTCTTCATCAAGGCTGTGAGTGGAGCAGCAATGGAAGAAAAACCCTCCACGAACCTGCGATAATAACCAGCCAATCCCAAGAAGCTACGAATATCTGTGGGAGTAAGAGGTTTTGGCCAGTTCTTAACAGCCTCAGTCTTCCTGGGATCTACCTCCACACCTTTATCGGACAGAACATGATCCAGGAAGGTCACTGATCTGAGCCAAAATTCACACTTGCTGAATTTGGCATACAGCTGATGTTGTCTAAGTACCTGCAAGGTTAGTCTCAAATGATGTTCTTCCTTGGTCTTAGAGTAGATGATAATGTCATCAATGAATACTATGACAAAAGAGTCAAGGTATTCACGGAAAACTCTGTTCATGAGATCCATAAATGCAGCAGGTGCATTCGTGAGAGCAAATGACATAACTAGGAACTCATAGTGACCATAACGGGTACGAAAGCCTGTCTTTGGGATATCTCCATCCCTAACCCTAAGCTGATGGTACCCTGAACGAAGATCAATCTTCGAGAAGAAACTAGACCCCTGGAGTTGGTCAAACAAGTCATCTATTCTGGGAAGTGGATACTTATTCTTGATAGTGACTTTGTTGAGCTTCCGATAATTGATACACATTCTAAGGGTTCCATTTTTCTTTTTCACAAACAACACTTGAGCGCCCCAAGGGGATATGCTCGACCGAATGAAACCCTTATTAGTGAGATCTTTTAACTGCAGCTTCAACTCTTTGAGTTCAGCTGGAGCCATTCTGTAAGGATGAATTGAAGTTGGTTTAGTATCGGATTCTATGTCGATACCAAAGTCAATCTCTCGAGGGGGAGGAACTCCCGAAAAATCATCAGGAAATACATCTTGGAACTCATTCACTACAGGCACTGAGTATATGGAAGGAATGTCATGATCTAAATCATTAACACTCACAAGATGACACAATAACCCCTTGGACATCATTTTATTAGCCTTAAGGTTCAAAATCAAGGGATTAGGACGACTCGAGTTATACCCCTACCAGACCAGCTCTTCTTCATTAAGGAAACAAAATCTCACAACCCTACTACGACAATCCATACAATCATAACAACTATGAAGCCAGTCCATGCCAAGAATAACATCAAAATCATGCATTGGTAACTCAACCAAGTCTGCACACATAGTCTTACCACATACAACTATTGGGCAATCATTGTATACTCTATAATTTCTTACATTTTCTCCTAAAGGTGTTCAACCACTATAGGATCATGCAGAACGTCAGGCAATATCTCAAAAGTTAGAGCAAGCAAATGAGTTACAAATGAAAGCGTAGACCCTGGATCAAGTAAAGCATAAACAGAAGTTGAGAATACTTGCAGCATACCTGTGACCACATCAGTGGACTTCTCCTGCTCCTCCCTGCCCTTCAGGGCGTAGAACTTGTTCCTCTTAGGAGGCTCAGCTGCTGCTGTACCCTGTGGATTAGGCCTAGGATGAGCATTACCTCCAGCCTGACCCCTGTTCTGTGGGCAGTCCTTAACCATGTGCCCGCTCTTACCGCAACCGAATCAATCATTAGTGCCCTGTCTGCACTCTCCACTGTAAGCACGACCACATTTAGCACAGTCCTTTCTGGGAAGATGCACATCACCTCCATTGCCCTTCTTGGGCTCAGGTCTACCTCCTCTAGGTGTTGCACTCCTCTGAAAGTTAGAGTTCCCTGAACTCTGTTGCCCCTTTTTGAACCTGGGCTGCTCACGGACGCCGAAGTTGTTCCTGTTACCTCCATTACTAGGACCTGCCTGATCATAAGGCTTAGGACTCCTAGCATCAAGGATTCCCCTCTTCTTCTGGCTGTCCTCTACCTGCTGGATATGCACCATCTGCCTGGAGAGGTCCATGTTATCGTGGAGCATCAAAGCCCGACACTCCTCCTCCAGATCTCCTGTGATTTTTGTGAGGAACCTACTCATCTCATCCCTGCTGTTAGATACAAGGAAAGTAGCATACCTGGACAGTTTAACAAACTTCAGGGAATACTCCCTGACTGTCATAGATCCTTGCTTAAGGTTGATAAATTGCTCAACCTTGGCCTCCCTGATATCCCTGGGGAAGAATCTCTCCATGAAGGCTGTCTTAAACAACTCCCAAGTGACCGGAACTCCGCCCAAAGCTCGGCTATCCTTCCACATCTTGCACCAAGTCTGTGCAACATCCTTGAGCTGATAGGAAGCCAGCTCAGCCTTCTCAGTATCTGTGGCCCCTATGGCCACCAAAATCTTATGTACCTCATTCATGAACTCTTGGGGATCCTCTGAAGTCTTGGACCCTGTGAAAATAGGAGGATTCATCCTTGTGAAGTCTCGTAGTTTGTCAGCCATGCTACGTACCGGTGGGTTCTCCCTCTTAACATTCTGCCGATTGACCTGGGCCTGCATAGTGATGGTCTGTGCCATCTGGGCCAGAGATTCCCGCACCTACGCATCAGTCAACCCAGGTGGGTTAACCGGCATAGCCACTCCTTCAACTGGACCCTGGGGTGGAACTTGATTGCCCCCAGCAGCTGCTCCTCCTCTCCTCTGACCAACGTTCCTCTTAGTATTCATTCTCTATAAAAAAATAAGAATTGATGTTATACACGCTCATAACACCAAGAAATCAGACATTAGGAAAAGGCACGATAAGATCAGAAGAAGGGAAATATTCCTATGCATCATGCAGTCTCTAATTTAGGATAGTGGTGCACTTCACTACCATGACTTAGAAACTAATTAATGTAGTTGATGTGAACTTATTATCATCGAAATTTAACTTAGTGCTCTGATACCAACTTTGTCACGAATGGAATCTAGACCACAGACGAGACCGGCGTGGTTGACCTCTCAGAGGTCACAGACAAGCCTACATACGTCATCGTTACATCATCTAGGTTAATTTTAGCGGAAAATTTGAACCTTTTTATTACTTAACATTTATATAAGACATTCTAATTAAACTCATAAACGTTCACAATCAACCATCTAATATTAAGATCATCAAATGAAAGAAATAGTTCAATACTGCATTAAGTGTATACTTACCAAAATGGCACCAATACAATGTCTGAAGTAAGATGAGAAAGAAACGCTAGTGGAACATACTCTACTAACTCAAACCTATATCTAAGCTAGAATATAATGGGTAAGCGTCCTCCAAAGCATGAGGGCCTACCAAGTCCGGATGAATGCTCCACGTTCGGATAGCTTCAGCGTCGACTTGTAAGCTCTAACGTCCACTTGTGCCTGCACCTAAAATGTAGAGTTGTATGGGATTAGTACACACTTGTACTAAGTATGGTTATATGCAAGCACACACAAAGGACATGCATGAGAAAAGATAGCTCTTTCCTAACAACATGATTATGGGAAGTCAAGTCAGTGGACTTGCCAAATTGAGATTAGGAAAGTTAGTGAACCTTCCAAATTTGGATTAGGAAAGTCAGTGAGCTTTCCAAATTTGGATTAGGAAAGTCATGCCATGAGAGTAACATGCATCATCATAGTTATCAAATTGCACACAGCACATAACATCATACATATATCACATATCATAACACATAACATATAGCACATAGCTTCTTTCATATCATTCATTCATATGCCACGAGACCTTGGAATCATGGACTTGACATTAAGACTTTCCAAAATGAGGGCTCAACATATGGGACCTCAACTAGGGAGTCTTCATTAGCAAACACAGAGTATGCTTCATTCATTCATACGTACTTCATTTCTTTTCGTTCATAAGCCAGTGTGAACACCAGCTATACCTAGGGTGTAGTTTAAGACTTTCATCGGGTTTGCTGTGCAATGATCAAGAATAACCTAGTGTTATTACCTGAGTCTAGCTCACCTCTTGATTATCCTATCCTAGCACCTTTGGTATCATTCATTTCATTATGTGCTTCATTTGAGGCTGGCCTCATTCATTCATTGGGAACTTTAACCGACATAGATCATGTGAGCATCATAAAATCCAGTGTCTCCCCCATACCGAAAAGAGGTGGAATCACCGGCCAAGGTGACCCAAAAACATGCTAGCGTACATGGGAATTTAACCCCGCCAGATCCCTATATTGGTAGTATAGGTTTGAAGACCAGGAGATATAAGCAGACCCATACCCGGCAAGCCGGACAGTCTCATCTGATGAGAGTTACGTGAACCTCCACCTTTCCCTAAAGAAGGTATCACCGCTCATAGCTAGTCTATCGGTGCTCAGTATAAAGTTCCATTACATTCAACTCATACGTCATGGAAGCTGGCTTCTAGTATGAGGACATCATAGCTCATTAGATGATTTCTCATCTCATCATTAGTATTAAGTGTGTTAATCTCAATACTTTCATTAGAGTGTTCATAGAGACTGGTCTCTTCATTATCTTACACTCTCATAGGTGAGTACGTTTTGGTAACATTTACTTAGGCTCATTTGAGATTGCTCTCATCATTTGCATTAGCCTCATATCATGTTGTCACCACATTCATTATCATTAGCACATTTACTCTTCATAATTACTCTCCCCATTTTACATGAATGTTCATTTCATCATATGCCAAATAATTGGCCATTGGTGTGTTTCATACCCTTACTTAACCCTTCTAGGGTTTCATCATTTCATTGTTCAATTCATCATTCAGTGCATACATCTTAGGTTCACTTACTTTTAAACGTATTCTAGACTTATGAGTCTATACACACAAGCCATGAGGCTTCATTCATAATTCGTTAAGTGATTCATACATTCCTAAGATTATGTAGTACAAGACTTATGTATCTTGTATATATGCCAAGATCTTGATTTCGATCTAATTAGGTGGCATTATTCTTGGATATTTTGTTCACGTATGATTTATGTATCAATACGGAAGTTTGGGTAAGGAAACCCAAGTTTGAATTACTTGGATATAATTTACATTTTTCGTTGATTTTATTTTTAATATTCATAACATTAGAACTCTAGATTAAATCCCAACATTAACATCGTATCATTAATTTTCTACTTAGTTTTCCTCTTAAATTGGCCGAAGGGTTGTGGGTTCAAAGCCCCACAACCCCTTTATATTTTTAATTAACATCTCATTGCCCTTTTCGCCCAAACTAAGTGGTTGTGGGATCAAACCCCCACAACCTCTTCTATTTTTATTATTTATTTGCTGGAATAGGGAGGTTTTGGGTTCGAACCACCACAACCCCCTTATTTTAATTTAATTTATCTAGAGGCTGTGAGGTGGTGGGATCGAACCCCCACAGCCTCCTATATTTTTTTTTATTTAATTTTCGCTAGGCTAAACGTTTGGCAGTGAGGTTGTGGGATCGAGCCCCCACAGCCTCACTTTATTTCTTAATTATTTTTGCTCCTCCCCTTTCTATCCCTGAGGTCGTGGGTTCGATTCCCACACCTCACACTTTCTTTTTCTTTAATTTCCCTTCTTTCCTTCGCAGCTTGGAGGTCGTGGGTTCGAATCCCACGCCTCCCATTTATTTGTTTATTTTATTTTTCTCCTCTTTCTCCTCCAGTGACGCGAGTTTGATTCCACCCAGCCCCATTTTCCTTTTCCTTTGTCGCGAATTCACAGCAGCCAAGCGGGTTCGATTCCCCTTAACCCCCTTCATGTTTTTGGCCTCCTTAATATGTGAGGTCTTGGGTTCAATTCCCATTGACCTCACTTATTTTATATTCACTTTAAAAACCCAGATTTAACCTCATTGTTGACCGAAACTAGAGTACACAAATCTGGAAATTTAATCCCAACTTTAGCTTCCTTTCATCAACCTTTTCATGTTAGTTTCTTAGGGCATTTCACCAAGCAATTAGTGTGTAATTAGGTGTAGTTTAGGGGTAACATTTAGTCAAGCGTTTTTACTAAAAATTTGTAACTTCACACACCATATGAACATCACATTATACACAACTTTAGAACATAAAATACAAGAAATAACATGCTTCACACGTCTTCAAAATAGTGGCTAAACTCACTGCCAAACGCGCACACACACATCATTTTTTTCGATCACACATTGGTTGTCATTTTTGTGATTTCACGCACATAAACATATTCACATTCAACATAAAAACATCACACATACCTAAATCTACCAGCAAACAAACCCAACCTACTAAATCATTGGGAGCTAGTGACAAGGACATGCAAAGGGGAAACAACCCTAGTTTCAGAGTGAATATCTTGAATCGTAAGGGGCATCTTGGGAAAGGGACCAAGAGAGAAGAAACCCATACCTTAATTTGCTTGTTCAAACGTAAATTTTCTGCCCAAAACCCTCTCCAAAATCTGTCCAAGTCTCCTCAACGTACACACCACTCGACGAACAACCTCTCTTTGCCTTGACGTATTTGGTTACTTTGTTATTCTCAAATTTTCATGAGAGTTCTTCAATTGTGAAGAACTCTTGATGTATTTTCAGTTCTTCACGTTAATTTGGCAGAGAGCAAACGTGAAAGAGAGGTTTTGAGCGTGAAAAGGTGATAAACGTGAGAGAGTGAAACGTGTGAGGTTGTTAGGATTAGAGGATGACTTAGTCAATTTAAGACTCTCCTTAATAAACAAAAATCTGATTTATTTAATTATACGTGAAAGGACCATTTTGCCCTTACAAAAAATCAGATTATAATTGATGATAAAATCATAAATTCATTGCTTCTAGTGGGGCTCGAACCCGAGTGACACCCTATTTGCGAAAATGGGTCACTTCTGGTCGCCCCAACCTGAATTGATCTTTTAATTAAATTAATTAATTAATTGCAATATTACCCTTGGCCTGGAAAAGACCATTTTACCCCTGGACCCTCAAAACTCAAGATTTCTTCTTTTAAGTCCGGTAAAGACTCTTTCGATTAAATCTTCATTTTCGAGAGCCTCACATGGTTGGTTCCAACCTTTCCAAGCTCAATTAACTCCTAAAGTTAGTTGGCTTGGTCGTAGTAAGGGTTCTGAGGTCTGGTTCTACGCGTATCAATTCGTGTGAACCTTGGTCTAATCGCAAGCATTCTTGACACCTTAAGTATTTATCTTATTCATTTTTAGGGTTGTTACAAAACGTCACCTCCAAGTTGTTCCTTGATTTTGGACTTCAATGGAGTCTTTGGGATTTCTTAAGGGATTTTGGGGTTTTGATTTTACAAGAATGAAATATTCTATGTGTTAACAACTTATATACTTGTTTAAATACCCAAAATACCCTTAATAAACCGCCTAAGTCTATTTTTGGAAGTGGGGTGAATCTACAAATTCACCCCTAGCTTGGCAGTGGACTGCACAGGAAAATAGACCTCACCAACAGTTGGCAGTCGACGGACCGTTTGCCCACAAACGGACCGTCCTGCTCCTCCGTTGGTTGGGTAAGAGACTGGCCAAGGTTCCCATCTCAGCCAAGGTCAAGTCCCCATTGACGGGGCATAGATTGTCCCATGAGCCGTCGATGTCTCCGTCGTTTGGGGTCTGCGTGGGACTGCCTTGTCAACCAGCTTGGGTCCTTCCTCAAGGACCCTTCGGTGGTCCTTTGGTATATTTTTCCCAGACGTTTCCAACAAAAATATGATCGTCTATGAGTTTAACACCTCTCACATAAATTTCATCCAAAACGAACACGTAAAATTCGACGAAACATGTCTAGACACACTAGGTCATTTCAAGGCATATCTTTCGAACTTCATGAACGTTCTTGGACGTTTGACCTCCAAACTTCACGAAACTTGCCACACTGCCTATGCGTTCTATAATAACTCATTTAAGGACCTTAAAACCTCATGAATCACACATAAACACATAAAACCACATATGAGGCATTTAGGTGACTTAGTCGTCGAACGTCTTAGTCATCCCTTGACGTTTGACTTCCAACACACCTAATACTTTAGCTACTGGCTCTATACCATATTATACACACTTTAAAGACATTAGACCACCATTACCAACATGTTAGTCTCTAGTTAACCTAAGTCATTTTCGGGGTCTTACAATGAGTACTGGGTCGAGATGCTGCTTAGCTTTAACATCTACAACAAATGAGGTTTGAGAAGTGGAATGAACTGAAACACCCCCACCTGGTGTATCTACCAGCTGTACACCTAACTTAGCCAGTTTGTGTAACTCTTAACCAGCTCCTTCTTCTCATCATCAATATAAGACACACTGCCCATGCTTAATCGGCTCAAAGCATCGGCCACTACATTGGCCTTACCTAGGTGATAGTGCACACTCATGTCATAATCCTTGAGCAGCTCTAGCCATCTTCTCGACGAAGATTCAATTCTCTCTGTGTAAAAACATACTTAAGACTTTTATGGTCAGTAAATACATCAACATGTACACCATATAAGTAATGTCTCCAAAGTTTTAACGCAAATACCACAACAGCTAACTCAAGATCATGGGTAGGGTAATTCTTCTCGTGGATTTTCAACTGTCTTGATGCATATGCAATCACCTTGCCATCCTGCATAAGAACACATCCCAAACCTACTCGGGAAGCATCACAGTACACCATATACCCTTCACCACTCCTCGGCAATGTGAGAACTGGGCTGAAGTGAGTCGGTCTTTGAGCTCTTGGAAGGTCTTTTCACAAGTTTCAGACCACTCAAACTTCGCCTTCTTCTTTGTTAAATCTGTCAATGAAGAAGCAATAGCGGAAAATCCCTCAACAAATCTGCGATAGTAACCAGCCAAACCCAAGAAACTCCAGATGTTTGTAGGAGTGAGGGGTCTCAGCCAGTTCTTTACTGACTCAATCTTTTTTGGATCAACCTCTACACCCTGGTTGGACACAACATGACCAAGAAAGGTCATTGATCTCAGCCAAAACTAACATTTGCTGAATTTTACATACAACTGATGTTCCCTGAGTACTTGCAATGTAATTCTCAAATGTTGTTCATGCTCTTCTCTGGTCTTAGAGTATATGAGGATGTCATCTATGAATACTATGACAAAAGAATCAAGGTATTCATGGAAGACCCTATTCATAAGGTCCATAAACGTGTCTGGTGCATTAGTAAGACCAAATGACATGACAAGAAACTCGTAATGAACATTATGGAAGGAAGTCTTAGTAATGTCCTCTTTTCTCACTCTAAGCTGGTGATACCCTGACTAGAGATCTATTTTAGAAAAGAAAATTGAACCTTGGAGCTGATCAAATAGATCATCAATTCTGGGAAGAGGGTATTTGTTCTTTATAGTGACTTTGTTGAGTTACCGATAATCAATACACTTTCTAATGGTTCCATCCTTTTTCTTAACGAACAACACTAGAGCACCCCATGGGGATATTCTTGGCTGGATGAAGCCCTTATCAAGTAGATCTTTTAACTTCAACTTCAACTCTTTGAGTTCAGCTGGAGACATTCTATAGGGATGAATGGAAATTGGTTTGGTGTTGGGATCTAAGTTAGCACCAAAGTCAATTTCGCGTTCAGGAGGGATTCCTGGTAAATCCTCCGAAAAGATGTCTTGAAACTCATTCACTATGGACACAGAGTCTATGCAAGGAACTTTATGTTCTAAGTCATTGACTCTGACTAAGTGGTATAAATGCCCCTTAGATAACATCTTATTGGCTTTAAGATGGGAAACTATTTGGCCTGCTGGATTTGAACTACACCCTTCCCATTCCAGCTCTAACTCATTAGGAAACTGAAACCTTACTACCCTATTTCGACAGTCTATGGTAGCATAGCATTTATGGAGCCAATCCATACCTAAAATTATATCAAAGTCAAGCATGGTTAATTCTTTTAGGTCATCATAGGTAACTCTATCAAGAACAGTTATTGGGCAATCTCTATATACTCTTTAAGCTCTAATGCTGTCTCCTATGGGAGTACTAACTAGAAAAGGTTCATGCAAGATCTCAGGAAGCAAGTCAAATTTACTAGCTACTAAAGGAGTAACAAAAGACAAGGTGGATCCTGGATCTAACAATGCATACATAGGAAAATAAAAGACATGCAAGGTACCTGTGACCACATCAACTGACTTCTCATGCTCCTCTCTACCTTTCAAAGAATAGAAGATGTTCCTCTTGGGAGGCTCGGCTGCATCAGTAGGATTAGGCTGAGGCTGAGTATCTGCCTTGTACTGATTCTTCACATGTGGACAGTCCCCATATCATATGCCCACTCTTGCCTCACCCATTGAAGGCATTAGAACCTGCCATGCACTCACCTCCATGCAAACGGCCACACTTACCACACGACTTTCTATCACACTGAGTATTTCTATCATTGCCCTTCTTGGGGCCAAACTTACCCCCTTTGGCGTTAGTGTTACTGGAAGGAGTAGGATTACCTGAGTGCTGGTGCCCCTTCTTGAACTTGGGCCTGTCCTGGACTACAAACGAACTCCTACCAGTGCTAGAACCAGCCTGATCTGAGGGCCTAGGCTTCTTGCCTTCTCGGCCTCTGTTCCTCCTCCGACTCTCCTCCACCTGCTGTGCATGTACCATCAACCTAGCAAGGTCCATGTTATCATGTAACATGGCTGCCCGACATTACTCCTCAAGTCCTCCGATACACCAGTCACAAACCTGCTCATCTCATCCCTGCTACTGGACACCAGGGAAGAAGCATATTTGGAAAGTTTAACAAACTTTAAGGAGTATTCCTTGACTGACATACCTCTTTGACGTAGGTTGATGAACTCTTCAACCTTAGCCTCTCTCTGCCCTCTGGGAAAGAACCTCTCCAGTAATGCAGTCTTGAGAATGTCCCAAGTGATGGGGACTCCTGGTGCTCGGCCATCTACCCACATCTTGTACCATACCTGAGAGACATCCTTGAACTGGTACGAAGCCAACTCAGCCTTCTCATCTTCATTAACACCCATAGCACAGAGAATCTTGTGGACCTCGTCCACAAACTCTTGGGGATCCTCATTGGTTCTGGACCCGAAGTAGACTGGAGGTTTCATCCTGGTGGTGAAATCTCTCAGTCTGCTAGCCATGGTGCTAGCATGTGGGTTCTCCCTGGGATCACCCTCTCTAGTGGACTGGGCTGTGATAGCCTGTGCCTGAGCAATGATGGCTTGGGCCATCTGAACCAGTGCTGCTCTCACTTCTCCATCCGTCAACGCAACTGGGTTGACAGACACTTGCACTCCATCAGCTGGGGCTTGAAGAGGAGCTTGGTTCCCCCGAGCAGCTGCTTCTCCAACTCTCCTGCCTGCGTTTCTTCTTGTGTTCATTTTTCTATACGCACACACAAGAAGGAAGTTAGATGCTAGAATGACACAAAATGTCAAAACTCTACATAGCACGATAAAGAGTAGAAGAAGGGAAAATTCTTAACATCACTAAGTCTCTAAGTCATGGTTGTGGTGCGCATCACAACCATAATCTAGAAACTACGCAATGTGGTTGTTTTGAGCCTTAGTTCCTAGGTAAGTTAATGTCATGCTCTCATACCAAGTTTGTCACACTGGGGTCCTAGACCCTAGATGAGACCGGTGTCGTTAACCTCTCAGAAGTCGCAGACAAGCCTCTTCTTAGCTTTCATCACAATCATACAGTTAAATTTAGCGGAAAATTTAAAACTTTTTAAATTTACTAAAGTGTACTTAGACTTCATATAATTCTTGCACAAGAGTTATATACTAACGGCTCAAAATAAACAACCATCTATTTACAGATTGAACAATTGAAATGAAGAATTCATAAAATCATTAATAATTGCCAAACCGGCCTTAATACAAAAGCTAGAACAAATGTTTGAAAGGAAACACTAGGGACAACATCCACTAGCTATGTCTAATGTACTAAAGCTAGAAAAGAAAGCATAGGCTTCCTCGAACTCAAGAGGACCTACCAAAGTCTAGAGGTACTAGTCCAAACAACTTCAACTGATCTTCAATCTTCTTCAAGGACCTTCACCTATAGAAATAGTAATTATATATGGTTTAGTACACACTTTTACTAAGTATGAGTGTATGCACATAAACACATAAGGACTATGCATGATCAAGGAAAACTCTTCCTATAGCAACATGCCATTTCTGGAAAGTGAGTCCCTTCTACTTATGAATCGTGCAATGAATATGACATATTTTCATGCATTTAAAGATCACAACTTATTTTCTATATTGTCATAAGACCTTGGAAGCATGAACATAATTTTAGAACAACTCAAGCAAAATTTAATATTTTTGCTCCCCGTTAGGCCGAGAGCTCCCTCTCCCAGACTTAGTTTATTTTTTAGTCTTTTCTTATTTTTGTTGTGTAGTTCAATTATCTAATTTGATCCTATGTTTTACTTACGAGTGGAATGATTCGTTGTAGTCCCATTGCTACAATTAATAAATTAAGTAATACAAAAGACTAAGGAAATGATTTGACTACCTACTCACAAGTTGTTCTTTTCCATTCTTGTTAAATTGGGTATGAATTCTTTATAAGCTAATCTTTATTGACTATGCCCATTTTTTGATTATTTGCATAATCTATAGATGATGGGGCATATATTCATACTACAATTGATAAGTCATTATGTTTTGCTCCTTTTATTGGCATAAACCAATAACTGTTAAAACTTCATTCTTATCAAATAATGATGATTTGATATTCTTATGCTTTTGCTTAATTAGTTCACTTTGAACTTACATTTCTTTTTCTTTGATCTCAAGTTCACTTTGAACATGCTAGGTTGACTTTGAATATTCTTTTAAGACTTCCATTGGGATCTTTCTGTGCAATGACTATGAATGACTTACATCATTACTTAGTCTAACCTCACCCTTTGGTCATCCTATCCGAACACCCCTCATCTTTCTAGTTCTTTCTTTCTTTCTTTACTTCTTACTTTCTTAAAGAAATCTTTAGAATTTAACCGACATAGATCATGTGAGATAACATGAAATCCTGTGTCTTCCCCACACTGAAAAGAGGTGGTTCACCGGCCAAAGTGAAATCGAATACTTCCTAGCTTTCTTAGGTGGATCCACTAGCTAGTAACCTATGCTGGCGACATAGTTCAAAGACTAGGAGAATTTGGAGACCCTTATCCACCTTGGTGGTAGTCTCATCTCATGAGGCTTACATGTGCTTGCACAAGCTCATTACTAGTCTATCGGTGCTTAGCTCAATTTCTTATACCTTACAACTTTTAGAGTTGACTCATACACTATGGAAGCTTGCTTCTAGTATGAGGTATGCTTTGCTCAATGGATGACTTTTCATACCTTTCTATAATTGATGAATGTGAACTTAAATTTTACATTATTATCATGGTGTGAATGAGACTTTTCTCACGATTTCTAACACCCTCTTATGTGAGTATCTTTGACATAATTGTTTAGGTGGAAGTGAGACTTGTCTCACTTCTTTTAACATCCCATTCTAGGTCAATTTCATAACTCATAAGCTTTTAGTTATTTCATTACTTACATTATCTTGTTCAATGTTATTTGGTAGTCTTGTACCACTCTTTATGAATGTTATAAAGACTTATTCAATGTGCTACTATGTTCACAAGTTCATTTAGATAGGGTAAGTTGGGACTTGTCCCAATCATTGGCATACCCTAGGTTATGAGTTCATTGAGTTACATCTTGTCAAGTCAATCTTTAACAGGTATTTGGCTTACAAGAAACATCATAATTTACATTGGCCATATAAGATTGGTATGACATAGTCATTGGCCAATTCTATTACATATTTTGGAAATAATATTGCTTGCCAATTTATTGGCATAAATCAAACTTTCACTAAACACTTGTCAGGATATTATCACTAGCCAAGTCAATTAACTTCACGTATATACTATAGTAATCTCATCATTTTAAGCAAGCCAACTTTTAACATTTGATTAGCTTATAAGAACAATTCAGTGCTTAGTTTGGCCAAGCTATAAAGTTGATTTGGCATTGAAGATTCATTAACTAACTTTGATTCTCATTCTTATTTCTTCTTCGAAACATTGCATTCCAAACGCTTACAACCATATCTATTGTAAACACATACAGTAATCGAAACCTTCATTCCTTTCAATAGTAAACTGAATTTCATAAATGACTTATAACAGTTTCATCTTCTCAAACACAATTAGGCATTACAAAATTTCTTATCTCATATAAATGATACTCTAATCATGCGGATCTAACCTATAGGTCTCATTCAACATTATCAAATCAGAGAAACCTACACATAATGATAAGTTAGCACCACATACCAACAACATTCTCGAGATTTGCATTATACATACTACTAGAATCGGAAATAGGCAGAACTAGGGAGATGAACATTCAACAATTTCATTGGGAACAACCCTATTTTCGTTTTTCTTGAATTCAAAACGTTTGAAAAGCCTCCATGGGAAAGGAATCCAACAGAGAAAACCCATACCTTACTGTAGAATTGAATCTACGAAGATCACCCTGCTTTTTGCACTAAAATCTTGAAGAGTTTCCATTAAATCGCCTAAGGAGAACCGAGAGTATTTTTCTTTTTTTTCTTACGTTTGTTCACTGTTTTTCAATCGTGAGAGACTACTGGATAAACATGAGTCTAAGTCTTAGGAACTGAGTATTGACTAATTCAACTTAGGCTAATTAACTTAATTAAATAAATCAATTAGCTAATTACCAAAACGCCCCTCCTAAATTGACTAAAAATAGGAGAGCATTTGACTTAGCCAAATTCTGAAAATTTGCTAAGGGTCTCTGGTTTGACCATGAATTTAAATTAATTAATTAAGTTGCTAATTTAATTAATTAAGTGACCTAGGGTAATTACTAAAGTACCCCTAAGTCACTAGGACCATAACCAACCCCTTTGGACCATCCTAGGTTAGGTACTAGGATGTTTCTTTAGTTAGCTACTCGGCTAGTGTCACCCGGTTAGGTCTTAGGATTTTGGGCACACTAGTTAGCTCATTTTAGTTAGTCCTAGGTTGGTTAGCTAGTTAGGTAAGTTAGTTAGATCCTAGGATTGGTTAGGAAGCTCGTCCCCACGTGGCTTGACCATACGCGTGCCGGCCCCCCAACCGCCCTAACCTAATCGGTTGGGCTTGGCCGTTTGGTCTCTCGGCCGGTAGCACATGTGCTTGCACATGTGTTGCCGTGCACTTTCCTAACCGTTCACTCGTTAGTTGCACTTGGAAAGTTCACTTCTTGTCCCAAGGATCCTCACTATGTCCTTGGGCAATTCTTAATCTACATGATCATTTTAAATGATCATGTGCTATGATACATAGGCTTGACACTTGGATGCCTCGTACCTAATGTGTGTAAGCGATGAAATTAAGAATTTTACCTTAGGGTCTTCATTGCAGGTACAATTCCTAAACAAGCTTGGATTGGAGCATTTGAAAATCAAAGTGTATTTTAAGTTACTTGTTAATACATAGAAATTGGCTAACACCCTTAAGCCAATATTCTCTAACATGCCCAATGTTACTCAATATTGGGCATTGGGATGCCTATGTACCCCAATACATATTCTTAAAACCTAATAGACTCTTCACTAGACAAGTACATTTTCTGGAATGTTACATTATCCCCCCCTTAGGAACATTCGTCCCGAATGACACTACACATCATTTTTAATCAAATAGGGTATTTTTGAAAAATACATCAACATACTTGAAACTTCACTCTTTGTGAATATCTGATTCACAACTTACTCTGGATGATGCACATCACTCAAAGCTTATCTGAAACTTCATATCTGAGATTGAGGAACTTCCTTCTCAATCTCACTTTAACTCAATGCACATCACAACACATGCGACACAAAAATCATGTCAACGCTATACAAAAACAGCGACATGAATGCAAGCATGACCTCATATTAACTCATATAGTGCAAGTATAACACACACAATCATGGACTTAAAACACGAAAACCGACTAATGCACTAATATTTAGAGTTTCATAAACAAAATCATACTTAGGAAGAGTATATCTAACCTCAAGAACTGAACAACTGAGGGTAACGGGATCTCATGTAGGCCTCGGCCTCCCATGTTGCTCCCTCAACAAGGTGGTTCCTCCATAACACCTTTACAGTGGCAACCTCCTTGTTCCTCAGCTGCTTCACTTTGTGATCTAAAATTATAACTGGAACCTCTTCATAAGAAAGGTTCTCATCGACTCCTAACCCCTCAACAGGCAGGATGGACGCTGGATCACCTAGACACTTTTTAAGCATCGAAACATAAAACACTGGATGAACAGAAGCCAAGTCATTGGGTAACTTCAATTCATATGCAACATTCCATACTCGTTGTAAGACCTCATAAGGACCTATATACCTTGGACTCAACTTCCCTTTCTTACCAAACCTCATCACCCCTTTCATGGTTGATATCTTCAGGTAGACTTGATCACCTACCTCGAATTCAAGAGCCCTCTTCCTGTTATCAGCATAAGGATTTTTGACGACTGTAAGCAGTAGCCAATCTATCCCTGATCATTCTCACCTTTTCCATAGCCTTATGTATGATCTCAAGGCCAATGATGGAAGACTCTCCTACCTCAAACCAGCCAACTGGGGACCTACATCTTCTGCCATACAATGCTTCAAAAGGTGCCATCCCAATACTGGAATGGTAAGTATTATTATAAGAGAACTCAATCAGTGGCAAGTGATCATCCCAACTCCCCTTGAAGTCAATAACACATGCTCTCATCATGTCTTCAAGGGTATGAATGGTACGCTCTGCTTGTCCATCCGTTTGAGGATGAAAAGCAGTACTGAGCTTCACCTGTGTACCCAAGCTCTTTTGGAAAGATCTCTAAAAGTGAGAAGTGAACTGGTCTCCCCTATCCGAAATGATAGATAAAGGGATCCCATGCCATCTCACTATCTCATCAATATACAACTTAGCATAATCTTCGGCCCTATAAGTAGACTTCATAGGAATGAAGTGAGCAGACTTAGTCATCTTGTCAACAATGACCCAAATGGAATCATGCAGTATCCTGGTCCTGGGCATACCAACCACAAAGTCAATATTAATAGCCTCCCACTTCCATGTTGGGATCTCAATCGAATGGGTAAAACCTCCAGGCTTAAGGTGTTCGGCCTTAACCTGTTGGCAATTGGGGCATTCCTCCATAAACTTATAAATATCTCGCTTCGTACCTTACCACCAATAGATCTCCTTGAGATCATGATACATATTGGTTGAACCTGGATGAATGGAATACCTAGATTCATGAGCCTCTGCAATAATATTAGGTCTCAGATTATCAATATTGGGCACATACAATCTGCCCTGGTATCTAAGCACACCATCCCCCCTAGGGAGAATGATTCATTCAACTTACTCAACACTGAGTCTTTCAACTCCATGAATACTGGGTCGAGATGCTGCTTAGCTTTAACATCTACAACAAATAAGGATTCAGAACTGGAATGAACTGAAACACCCCCACTTAGTGTATCTACCAGCCGTACATCTAACCTAGCCAGTTGGTGTACCTCTTTAACCAACTACTTCTTCTCATCATAAATATGAGACACACTGCCCATGCTTAATCGGCTCAAAGCATCGGCCATTACATTGGCCTTACTTGGGTGATAGTGGACACTCATGTCATAATCCTTGAGCAGCTCTAGCCATCTTCTCTGACGAAGATTCCATTCTCCATGTGTAAAAACATACTTAAGACTTTTATGGTAAGTAAATATATCAACATGTACACCATATAAGTAATGTCTCCAAAGTTTTAACGCAAATACCACAACAGCTAACTCATGATCATGGGTAGGGTAATTCTTCTCGTGGATTTTCAACTGTCTTGATGCATATGCAATCACCTTTCCATCCTGCATAAGAATACATCCCAAACCTACTCGGGAAGCATCACAGTACACCATATACCCTTCACCACTCCTCGGCAATGTGTGAACTAGGCTGAAGTGAGTCGGTCTTTGAGCTCTTGGAAGGTCTTTTCACAAGTTTCAGACCACTCAAACTTTGCCTTTTTCTTTGTTAAAGCTGTCAATGAAGAAGCAATAACGGAAAAGCCCTCAACAAATCTGCGATAGTAACCAGCCAAACCCAAGAAACTCCTGATGTCTGTAGGAGTGAAGGGTCTCGTCCAATTCTTTACTGACTCAATCTTTTTCGGATCAACCTCTACACCCTGGTCGGACACAACATGACCAAGGAAGGTCACTGATCTCAGCCAAAACTAACATTTGCTGAATTTTGCATACAACTGATGTTCCCTGAGTACTTGCAATGTCATTCTCAAATGTTGTTCATACTCTTCTCTGGTCTTAAGAGTATAACAGGATGTTATATATGCATACTATGACAAAAGAATCAAGGTATTCACAGAAGACCCTATTCTTAAGGTCCATAAATGCGGCTAGTGCGTTAGTGAGACCAAATGACATGAAAAAAAACTCGTACTGACCACACCTATTACGGAAGGAAGTCTTAGGAATGTCCTCTTGTCTCACTCTAAGCTGGTGATACTCTGACCGGAGATCTATTTTAGAAAAGAAACTTAATCCTTGGAGCTGATCAAATAGATCATCAATTTTGGGAAGGGGGTATTTGTTCTTTATAGTGACTTTGTTGAGTTGCCGATAATCGATACACATTCTAATGGTTCCATCTTTTTTCTTAGCGAACAACACTGGAGCACCCCATGGGGATATGCTCGGCTGGATGAAACCCTTATCAAGTATATCTTTTAACTACAACTTCAACTCTTTGAGCTCACCTTGAGCCATTCTATAGGGAGGAATGGAAATTGGTTTGGTGTTGGGATCTAAGTCAACACCAAAGTCAATTTCGCGTTCAGGAGGGATTTCTGGTAAATCCTCCGAAAAGACGTCTTAAAACTCATTCACTATGGACACAGAGTCTATGGAAGGAACTTCATGTTCTAAGTCATTGACTTTGACTAAGTGGTATAAATTCCCCTTAGATAACATCTTATTGTCTTTAAGATGGGAAACTATTTGGCCTGCTGGATTTGAACCACGCCTTTCCCATTCCAACTCTAACTCATTAGGAAACTGAAACCTTACTACCCTATTTTGACAGTCTATGGTAGCATAGCATTTATGGAGACAATCCATACCCAAAATTATATCAAAGTCAAGCATTGTTAATTCTATTAGGTCAGCATAGGTTATTGGGCAATCTCTATATACTCTTTCAGCTCTAATGCTGTCTCCTATTGGAGTACTAACTAGAAAAGGTTCATGCAAGATCTCAGGAAGCAAGTCAAATTTACTAGCTGCTAAAAAAGTAACAAAAGACAAGGTGGATCCTGGATCTAACAATGCATACACAGGAAAATAAAAGACATGCAAGGTAGCTGTGATCACATTAACTGACTTCTCCTGCTCCTCTCTACCTTTCAAAGCACTGAACATGTTCGTCTTGGGAGGCTCGGCTGCAGCAGTAGGATTAGGCCGAGGCTGAGTATCTGCCTTGTCCTGATTCTTCACATATGGGAATCCCCTGATCATATGCCCACTCTTGCCGCACCCATAGCAGGAATTAGAACCTACCATGCACTCACCTCCATGCAAACAGCCACACTTACCACACGAAATTGTATCACGCTGGGCATTTTTATCATTGCCCTTCTTGGGGCTAGACTTGCCCCCTTTGGCGTTAGTGTTCCTGGAAGGAGTAGGATTACATGAGTGCTGGTTCCCCTTCTAGAACTTGGCCCTGTCCTGGACTCCAAACGAACTCCTACTAGTGCTAGAACCATCCTGATCCAAGGGCCTAGGCTTTTTGCCTTCTCGGCCTCTCTTCCTCCGATGACTCTCCTTCACCTGTTGTGCATGTACCATCAACCTATCAAGGTCCATGTTATCATGCAACATGGCTGCCCGACATTACTTCTCAAGATCCTCCGATACACCAGTCACAAACCTGCTCATCTCATCCCTGCTACTCGACACCAGAGAAGAATCATATTTGGAAAGTTTAACAAACTTCAAGGAGTATCCCTTGACTGACATATCTCCCTAACGTATGTTGATGAAATCCTCAACCTTAGCCTCTCTCTACTCTCTGGGAAAGAACCTCTCCAGGAATGCAATCTTGAGAATGTCCCAAGTGATGGGGACTTCTCCCGGTGCTCGACCATCTACCCACATCTTTTACCATACCTGAACCACATCCTTCAGCTGGTATGCAGCCAACTCAGCCTTCTCCTCTTCATTAACACCCATAGCACAGAGAATTTTGTGGACCTCGTCCACAAACTCTTGGGGATCCTCATTAGTTCTAGACCCGAAGTAGACTGGAGGATTCATCCTGTTGAAATCTCTCAATCTGCTAGCCATGGTGCTAGCATATGGGTTCTCCCTGGGAGCACCCTCTCTAGTGGCCTAGACTGTGATAGCCTGTGCCTGAGCAGTGATAACTTGGGCCATCTGAACATCTCGATACGTCAACATAGCTGGGTTGACAAGCACTTGCACTCCAGCAGCTGGGGCTTGAGGAGGAGCTTGGTTTCCCCAGCAGCTGCTTCTCCAACTCTCCTGCCTGCATTTCTTCTTGTGTTCATTTTTCTATACGCACACACAATAAGGAAGTTAGATGCTAGAATGACACAAAATGTCAAGACTCTACATAGCACGATAAAGAGTAGAAGAAGGAAAAATTCTTAACATCACTAAGTCTCTAAGTCATGGTTGTGGTGCACTTCACAACCATAAGCTAGAAACTACGCAATGTGGTTGTTTTGAGCCTTAGTTCCTAAGTAATTTAACCTCATGCTCTCATACAAGGTTTGTCACACCCGGGTCCTAGACCCTAGATTAGACCAGCGTAGTTAACCTCTCAGAGGTCACATACAAGCCTCTTCTTAGCTTTCATCACAATCATACAGTTAAATTTAGCGGAAAATTTAAAACTTTTTAAATATACTGAAGTAAACTTAGACTTCATATAATTCTTGCATAAGAGTGATATACTAACGGCTCAAAATAAACAACCATCTATTTACAGAATGAACAATTGAAATGAAGAATTCATAAAATCATTAATAGTTGCCAAACCGGCCTTAATACAAAACCTTGAACAAATGTTTGAAAGGAAACGCTAGGGACAACATCCACTAGCTACGTCTAATATACTAAAGCTAGAAAATAAAGCGTAGGTATCCTCGAACTCAAGAGGACCTACCAAATGTGGAGGTACTAGTCCAAACAGCTTCAACTGATCTTCAATCTTCTTCAAGGACCTGCACTTATAGAAATAGTAATTGTATATGGGTTAGCACACACTTGTAATAAGTATGGGTGTATGCGCATAAACACATAAGGACTATGCATGATCAAGGAAAACTCTTCCTATAGCAACATGCCATTTCTGGAAAGTGAGTCACTTCACTTTCCTTATTCGTTATTTATGAATCATGCTATGAATATGACATATTTGCATGCATTTAAAGCACACAACTCATTTTCTATATAGTCATAAGACCTTGGAATCATGAACATAATTTTAGAACAACTCAAGCAAAATTTAATATTTTTGCTCCCCCTTAGGCCGAGAGCTCCCTCTCCCAGACTTAGTTTATTTTTCAGTCTTTTCTTATTTTTGTTGTGTAGTTCAATTATCTAATTTGATCCTATGTTTTACTTACGAGTGCAATGATTCATTGTAGTCCCATTGCTACAATTAATCAAGTAAGTAATCCAAAAGACTAAGGAAATGATTTGACTACCCTACTAACAAGTTATTCTTTCCATTCTTGTTAAATTGGGCATGAAGTATTTATAAGCCAATCGTTATTGGCTATGCCCATTCTTTGATTATTTGCAGAATATATAGATGTTGGGGCATATATACTCCTATTGATGAGACATTATTTTTTGTTCCCTTTATTGGAATAAACCAATAACTGTTAAAACTTCATTCTTTTCAAACACTGATGATTTGATATTCTTATACTTTTGCTTACTTAGTTCACTTTGAACTTACATTTCTTCTTCTTTGATCTCATGTTCACTTTGAACATGCTAGGTTGACTTATGATATTCTTTTAAGACTTCCATTGGGATCTTTCCGTGCAATGACTAAGAATGACTAACATCATTACTTAGTCTAACCTCACCCTTTGGTCATCCTATCCGAACACCCCTCATATTCCTAGTTCTTTCTTTCTTTCTTTCTTACTTTCTCAAAGAAATATTTAGCATTGAACCGACATAGATCATGTGAGCTAACATTAAATCCAGTGTCTTCCCCACACTGAAAAGAGGTGGTTCACCGGCCAAAGTGAAACGGAATAATTCCTAGCTTTCTTAGGTGGATCCACTAGCTAGTAACCTATGCTGGCGACATAGTTCAAAGACTAGGAGAATTTGGAAATCCTTATCCACTTTTGTGGTAGTCTCATCTCATGAGGCTTATTGTGCTTGCACAAGCTCATTACTATTCTATCGATGCTTAGCTCAATTTCTTATACTTTACAAGTTTTAGAGTTGACTCGTACACTATGGAAGCTTGCTTCTAGTATGAGGTATGCTTAGCTCAATGGATGACTTGTCATCCCTTTCTATACTGGATGAATGTGAACTTAAATCTTACATTATTATCATGGTGTGAATGAGACTTTACTCACGATTTCTAACACCCTCTTATGTGAGTATCTTTGACATAATTGTTTAGGTGCAAGTGACACTTGTCTTACTTCTTTTAACTCCCCATTCTAGGTCAATTTCATAACTCATAAGCTTTTAGTTATTTCATTACTCACCTTATCTTGTTCAATGATATTTGGTAGTCTTGTACCACTCTTTATGAAAGTTATAAAGACTTATTCAATGTGCTACTATCTTCACAAGTTCATTTAGATAGGGTATGTTGGGACTTGTCTCAATCATTGGCATACCCTAGGTTATGAGTTCATTGAGTTACATCTTGTCAAGTCAATCTTTATCATGTATTTCGCTTACAAGAAACTTCATAATTTAAATTGGCCATATAAGATTGGTATGACTTAGTCATTGCCAATTCTATTGCATATTTTGGAAATAATATTGCTAGCCAATTTATTGGCATAAATCAAACTTTCACTAAACACTTGTCATGATATTATCACTAGCCAAGTCAATTAACTTCACGTATATACTATAGTAATCTCATCATTTTAAGCAAGCCAACTTTTAACCTTTGATTAGCTTATAAGAACAATTCAGTGCTTAGTTTGGCCAAGCTATAAAGTTGATTTGGCATTGAAGATTCATTAACTAGCTTTGATTCTCATTCTCATTTCTTCTTGGAAACATTGCATTCCAAACACTTACTAACATATCTACTGTAAACACACACAATAATCAAAACCTTCATTCTTTTCAATAGTAAACTGAATTTCATAAGCCACTTATAACAATTTCATCTTCTCGAACACAATTAGGCATTACAACATTTCTTATCTCATGTAAATGATACTCTAATCATGCGGATCTAACCTATAGGTCTCATTTGACATTATCAAACCACATAAACCTACACATAATGATCAGTTAGCACCACATACCAAAAACATACTCGAGATTTGCATTATACATACTACTAGAATCGGAAATAGGGAGAACTAGGGAGATGAACATTTGATAATTTCATTGGGAACAACCCTAGTTTCGGTTTTCCTGAATTCAAAAAGTTTAAAAAGCCTCCTAGAGAAAGGAATCCAAGATAGAAAACCCATACCTTACTGTAGAATTCAATCTACGAATATCACCCTCTTCTTTGCATGAAAATCTTGAAGAATTGCCTTGAAATCGCCTAAGGAGAACCGAGAGTATTTTTCTATTTTTTTCTTATGTTTGTTCACTGTTTTTCAGTCGTGAGAGACTACTGGATAAACGTGAGTCTAAGTCTTAGTAACTGAATATTAACTTAATTTAACTTAGGCTAATTAACTTAATTAAATAAATCAATTAGCTAATTACCAAAATGCCCCTCCTAAATTGACTAAAAATAGGAGAGCATTTGACTTAGCCAAATTCTGAAAATTTGCTAAGGGTCTCGGGTTTGACTATGAATTTAAATTAATTAATTAAGTTCCTAATTTAATTAATTAAGTGCCCTAGGGTAATTACTAAAGTACCCCTAAGTCACTATAACCATAACCAACCCCTTTGGACCATCCTAGGTTAAGTACTAGGATGTTTCATTAGTTAGGTAGTCGGCTAGTGTCACCCGGTTAGGTCTTAGGATTTCGGGCACACTAGTTAGCTCATTTTAGTTAGTCCTAGGTTAGTTAGCTAGTTAGGTAAGTTAGTTAGAGCCTAGGATTGGTTAGGAAGCTCGGCCCCACGTGGCTTGACCCGACGCGTGCCTAACCCCTAACCGCCCTAACTGAATTGGTTGGGCTTGGTCGCTTTGTCTCTCGGCCGGTAGCACATGTGCTTGCACATGTGTTGCCGTGCACTTTCCTAACCATGCACTGTGTAGTTGCACTTGGAAAGTTCACTTTTTGTCCCAAGGATCCTCACTATGTCCTTGGGCACTGCTTAATCTACATGATCATTTTGCTATGGTACCTAGGCTTGACACTTGGATGCCTCTTACCTAATTTATGCAAGCGATGAAATGAAGAATTTTAGCTTAGGGTCTTCATTGCAGGTATAATTCCTAAACAAGCTTGGATTGGAGCATTTGATCATCAAAGTGTATTTTAAGTTACTTGTTAATACATAGAAATTGGCTAACACCCTTAAGCCAATATTCTCTAACATGCCCAATATTACTCAATATTTGGCATTGGAATGCCTATGTACCCCAATACATATTCTTAAAACCAAATAGACTCTTCACTAGACAAGTACATTTTCTGGAACGTTACAATACCAACACTTGAGTGATAACTAATATTATAAGCAAACTCAATCAATGGCAAGTGATCATCACAATTTCCCTTGAAATCGATGACATACACTCTCAACATATCTTCCATAGTTTTGATAGTACGCTCCACTTGCCCATTGGTTTATAGATGAAAAGTTGTTCTAAGCTTAACTTTAGTTCCAAAAGCCTTTTGGAAAGACTTCAAAAACTGAGAAGTAAATTGAGTACCTCTATCTAAGATACTGGAAAAGGGCACTCCATGAAAACTTACCATTTACCTTAAATATAACTTAGCATAATATTCCACTGAATAAGAAACTCTGACAAAGATCAAATGTTACGATTTTATCATTCGGTCTACTATAACCCAAATAATATTGTATTGTTGCTGAGTACGAGGCAACCCTACTATGAAGTCCATATTCAAATCTTCCCACTTCTAAATAGGACTAGTAATTTCTTAAGACAAACCTCCTAGTTTTTGATGCTCAAATTTCATTTGTTTGCAATTTGGACACTTAGCCACAAATCCCGCAATATCTTTCTTTATATCACTCCATCAATAGATCTCCCGCATGTCACAGTACATCTTGGTGTCTCTCAGGTTAATGGAATACAAAGAATTATAGGATTCTAACAAGATATGTCGACTCAAATCATTAACATTAGGAACACACAAACAACCTTGATATCTAAGTACACCATATGCCCCTTAGGAGAAACCCTCAATAGAATTTCTAAGTATCGCTTCTTTTAGTTCTACTAAGGTGGGATCAAGACATTCTTTAGCTTTCACATCCGTCAAAAAAGACGATTCTGAACCATTGTGAACCATAACACCACCCTTGGTGGAGTCCATCAACCAAACACCCAATCGGGCCAATATATGTACATTTCGTACCAATTGTTTTTTTATATTTCTCAATATTGGCAACACTACCCATTGATAATTAGATAAGAGCATCCGCCAACATATTTTCCTTACCGGTGTGATACAAAACACTCATATCATAATACGTAAGTAGCTCAAGCCACCTTCTTTGTCATAGATTAAGATCTTTCCGATTAGACACATATTGTAGGTTTTTATGGTCGGTGAACACATCTACATAAACACCATACAAATATTTCCTCCTAATCTTTAAGGCCAAAATAACCACCGCCAGTTCAAGATCATGGGTAGAATAATTCTTCTTTTGAACCTTAGGCTGCCTTGAAGCATATGTAATAAGCTTCCCATTTTTCTTAAGAACACATCTTGATTCAATTCCCGAGGAATCACAATAAACAACAAAACTATTTGTTCCTTCTGGTAAATTCAACACCGAAGTGGAAGTAAGTCTATCTTTCAACTCTTGAAAACTCTTCTCACATAATTCAGACCATATGAATTTGGCCTTCTTTTGAGTCAAAGATATCAATGTAGAGGCAATCGAAGAAAATCCCTCAACAAATCTTCTTTAGTAACCAACCAAACCTAAGAAATTTCTACTATCCAAAGAGGATAAATGTGACGACCCGAGTCTACACACTGGACGTGGCCGAAACTCAAAAACCATTGCTGGTCCCCAAGCGAACCCTTATCCTGGATGACTACAAGTTAAAGACTAAATTAAGCATGCAAAAGCTTAAAACTTAAGTAAAAATTCAATAAACTCAACTTTACAAACTTCAACTCAAAAGAAAAATCTCAATAATAAAAAAAATATTTAACTCCCCATTAAATAGGCAACTTAATTTATTAAAATAATTAATAAAATAGATGATACATACTTCTCAACTATATTGACTACCTATGAAGCCTCTAGGTAACAAAGATGGAAGTCGGGACAAGACCCACGACATCCTAACTAAACTGAAAAGTAAATGAAATCTTCCAGAAATAAGGAGGCTCAGCATAGCTAACTCGAACTCCCGGATGTATCAACAAAGCTCCTATTGATGTTCCTGAATACTTGTGTCTACATCATAAAAAGATTCAAGCCAAATGGCTTAGTACATGGAATCTACGAGCATGTAAGGGGAAATCTAAAGCATAAAACATAGGCTTGAAATTCATAAAAAGGAAACGTACTTACCTCTTTTTAAACTTACTCAACTCAACGAATACTCAAGGATATTCATAACTACTCAACTTTCTCAACTCAGAAGTACTCAAGGATAAGATACTCAACTTAGAGATTAGATACTCAACTAAAAAGATATGAGAAGAGACTCAATGAAGCACAGATCAACTCAAGATACTCTTAAGGTACTTAACTGAATTGATTTCAATATAAAGCAATTTAAAACAAGTGCAGTATAAAGAAAAACTATTTAAAATCATGATGTCAACTCATAATTATAATATCATAAAAGACATACCATGCTCCCTCTCAAACTCTACTTGTGCAATACATAAATAAAGTCACATACCCCCATTAATACTAATTATAACCCCTTGAGGAACCATGCAATTACTACTGTGGGAGTTTATCTAACCGACAACCACCACTCTGAGCCTAAATGGTGATACAACATCTTTTCCAAGCTTCCAGAATTGTCCTATACTTTGCCATCATATAGAATGCTTAACTTAGTAGTGACACACCCCGTAAATTCCATGACCTATACTAGAGACTTATATGTTGAGTAATGATGATTTTAAACCTAAATAAGTGTAAATAACTTGTTTGAGAAGTATTGTGGCCATAACATTAAAGAAAGGCCTTAACGTCCAGAATCTAGAGAAATTGAACTAGTTAACATCCCTTTGTTTGGTGAAGATTTCGGAGGATCATCTGAAATCCAAAATGTAAAGTCACGACACGCCAAGGAACATCGAAAGGGTCCTTGGGGAGGACCCGAACATGGGCGAGTAGTCTGCAAAAGAAGCCTGCGAGCAGCCATGAAATTGGTGGCTGTTGTGCGATGCACAGCCATCACGTGAAAATCCAAACTTGGCCTTGCAACATGGGGCCTACACGAGTCTCACTGCCTCAGCATGGATTTAAAAAAAAATTGTGAAATTAACCCAGCGATGCGAAGCTTCTTCCTTGATTTTAAAAGTCGTATTTTAAATATTTTGACTTCACAAAAATACCCATTTAAGTGAGGGATGTTTTGGGTAATTTAAGGGGTGAATATATAAGGTATTAGGGTCAGTATTAATTCATTTCTATCAGTACAATCAATTCCCCCCCCCCCCCCAAAAAAAATCTCATCTCTCTCTACTTTCTCTCTCCCTAAATCCTCCATTGAAGAAGCAAGAAAGCTTAAAGATGAAGAACAATTTCTTTAGGGTTTCTCTTGGATTTAGTGGGTTAAGCTTCATTAAGGTATGATTTTTCCACTCTTGGGATTCTTTTCCCTATGAGGTCCCTCAAAAAGATGATTTCTAAATCCCCCAAAATCTAGGTTTTCTTCTACACATGAGTCTTCTTTGAAAAATGAAATTATGAGTCAATTGTGATGAATTATGACGAATTAACGTTGTTTAAGTATATATTTATGGTTAATTAGTGATTTCCTATGAGATTTACCTAGACCCATGTCCTTCCCCAATTTCATGAAAATCTTGAATTGATATGGTGAATTGTGAAGATCATGAAAATTCAGATTGACTACATTGTTGTTAATCATGTAATTGCTTCTTGAATTTACCTTTTTTATGTAATTTGTTATATGTTATTGGTAATGGAAGTATGAAGGTTCTTGGAAGAGCAATGAGGTATGTTGATTGATTATTCTTGGATTCAATTATGAATTATGAGTTACTTAGATAGTAATGCTTCTAGGTCTAATGTGTGTTTGTGATGTTGATGTTAAGTATTCCTCATCCTTAACCCTAGACTATTGAATTGATTATGTTCCCACATAGGACTCTAGCTAAGTGGATCCACCTAGATAGCTACGTATGAATTGTTACACCGTAGGCAAGTGTTGACCCTATCTTTTTCAGTGTGGGAGTAGAACACTGGATTCCATGTAGCTCACATGGTGTCATGTCGGTTATTGCACTTGTTTCCCTAACGTAAAATTGAATGAACGAGTTAAGTATGTGAATTCATATTAGGGTTGTCTTGAAGGTACTACATAGGGTGAGGGAGGGTACGGGAATTCTCTTACTCATTGCACATGTGGGATCCTAAAGGATGTATCTAGTAGTGTTCATTTATGATTATGATTATGATTACGATTATGTTGATATACTATGAATAATATTGATGTATTAAGCATGTATTGATAAAGTATGATAATATGTTGTAAGTATGAAGTCGGTGGCTTAATGTGATACTTAGTTTGGAATGGGATTATGGTGTTCTATTCTTGGCATTGCACAAGTGTTGCTTGAGTTGCTTATTTGTTGGGTTGATATTATGTAGAATTGACTTATTATGCTTATTATAATTGCATGTTGAGTTAAGTTGATAGAAACCATGATTTTGACTAAATTGTTCTTTTCTCATGCATTGATGATTTTGTGAATAGAAGTTATACTTAGTACATGTGGTTTGTACTAACCCATATTTTCTCCCTTTTTCCCAAACATCTTAGGTTCGTTCCATTGAGGAGATCGTGGCTATTGGACAAGAAGACTTGGATTTTTCCTAAGTCAATTGGTGAGTCCTCATGAGTTCTGAGGATAGAGCCACTCATCAAGCCTTACTAGTTTTGTCTATGTTTTGAGACAATTATTCCATTCTCATGTTGAGACTTTCTTGTAGCCTATATGGGCATATTGTAATAGACTAAGGCTATGCCCAAACTATTGCGATTCACTTTTTAGATGGTTAATGTGAGACGAACTATTAGACTATGTTGTTGTTAAATGTTAAGTGAGAAGCCTATGTAAGCTTCATAAGCGAGGGGTCTATGTAAACCCTATATACTATATGTGAGAAGTCTAAGTATACTTCGCTATGTAGAAAAGTTCTGAATTTTCCGTGTTTTTGACCTATGATGTGCTATGGTGTATGCTAAGCGCTTGTCTTAGTCCTCTTAGAGGACGACGCCGCTGCTTACGCCTAGGTGGTACTTTGGGCCGCAAAAAGTTTGATATCAGAGCCTTAGGTTGAGAAATCTTAGGATTTATGTCACACTAAACAACGTCTATGTAGGGTCTTATTCATAATTGTGAAGCGCGCCACACTTATGAATGAGAGACTATGTGACCTTATGAAATTTCACTCTCTTGTTATTCCTTAGTCGTGCCTAAGAGTCATAACTCTATCTAGTCATTTATTCTAATCCTTTTATTGTGCTTATAGGCAATGAATACAAGGAGGAACAATGCTCGAAGAGATGGAGAGGAGAATTTGAATGAGGCGGTTCCCCCTCAAGATCCTCAAAACCCTCAAGTTCCTATTGAAGAAGGGGCTATGTCTAATGTTGAGATAAGGTCGGCCATTCATGGCTTGACTCAAGTGTTGGCTACCCAATTTGCTAGGGATGCAAGAGTGCAAGTGAACCCAAATTCTAACACCACCGCTTTAAGGATTAGGTATTTCACAAGGATGAATCCCCCTACTTTCTATGGTTCTAAGGTGGAGGAGGACCCACAAGGGTTCATTGATGAAGTGTTCAAAATTCTTGATTATATGGGTGTTTCTTCTCAAGAAAAGGCGGAACTAGCCACCTACCATTTCAAAGATGTGGCTCAAGTTTTGTACTAGCAATGGAAGGATGAGAGTCTGGTTATAGAAGGCTGAATTACTAGGGGAGCTTTCAAAATGGATTTCCTAGATAGGTTCTTTCCCTTGGAACTAAGGGATAGGAAAATATAAGAATTCATCAACCTTGGTTAAGGGGGTATGAGCATGAAGGAGGAGAGCCTCAAGTTCACTCAACTATCAAAGCATGCTCCTACTATGGTTGCGGATTCTAGATTTGTAACACTCTGAAAGTTTAAGACGTGTTCTAGAGCCAAAAATGAGTGTATGAGGGTTGTGTCACTGTTGTAAAGTCCAAAATAATGTACATAAGTCATTTAGGAAGTTTGGAAATCAAAACATCAAAGAACGTCCATGACGTCCAGAAACTAGTTCAAGGAGGTGCTAGTGTGCCTTAGCCTATTTCACTAAGTTATAGGAGTCGGAAATGATAAAATTTGATGTAAAGGTGTCTAACATGTATTAGAGTTAGTTCATAGTCGAAACGTCCTGGTATGACTTCCCAAGTACCAACCAAGGGCCTTCGAGGAGGACCCCTGCAAAAGTGGCTAAAAGTTGTCAAGAGACATTGTCACCAACGAATGCCATCGACGAGGCTTGGCCCAATCGATGGGGCATCGATGTCCACTGTCGATCGATACTTAGCAAAATTCATGGGAATCAATTTTGAAAAATCTCTGACCAAAACGACGACTGCACAAGACGAAGTGAATAGTGCCCGTCGATTGACAAATGGGCCGTCCGTCGAGGTCTTGTCTGTGAGGTCACTGATTTTTTGCACATTTTTAAATTATACAAATTAATTAATTAGGTGATTAGTTTATTATTTAGGTGTTAAGGGAGGTATAATCAAGTTGGTTAATGACCTATATAAAGACCCTAACCTAATTAAACTAACCTAACCCTCATAATTCCCAAAACCAAATTTCTCCTTCTTCTCTCCCAAGTTGAAGAAAACCATATAATACCAAGTTCAAGGGTTCTAGGTATTTTAAAGGTCAAGTTTCTCCATCAAACTTTAGCAATTAACAAGGTATGTGATTCCTTTCACCTTTGGGATCTCTATCCCTAAGGAGTTCCTGCAAATTGAATTCAAAAAGTTGAAATTCAAGTGGGTTTTCTCCCAATACGAAATTGATCTTGTGAATTGATTTGTTTGTGATTCCTATAGGTTATTATGAGTAGATTACATGAATTATGATTGAATTATGTTAATTCTTGATGGATTGGTCCAGTTTGTAGAAGATGACCTCTTCCCTTTAGCCCTAGGTTGTGATCTTCAATTGAATTGAGTAGTATTGGTATAATTGACTTGGTTAATGTGTAAATTACTATCCTATGTTGTTATTATGTCAATTCATGAGTATATGGAGATGAATTTTAACCCTATTATGATAGTTCTTGAGTAATTGACCTAGATTGTGGAGTATATCATGAATTTGACTTAAGTCTCTAACTATATGCTATGAACTAGTAGTGAATTGTTGAGTAATGATTCAATTGAATTAATAATAATGTTGATTACTAGTGTGCGATGATATTACACCTATTGTTGGGTTGAATTGATAATGGTTGATGGTAAAACCTTGATGATGGTTTTGTGAAAAAGATTGGGGTAAGTCTTATGATCTCAACTCTTTACTTCAATTATGGTCACTTCTGATTAACTAATGATGTTGTATTGAAGTATACCTTATATTAAGATTGATAGGGTTGGTATGATGTTAAATTGAAAAGTCTTGTCTACGGTTTGTGAGGTGTTAGCTAAGATGTAAATGTTATAAGGATGGTGATAACTTACCAATATGCCTTATCATGAATGATTATGTAAATGTGCTAACCTCATATGTATGAATTGTAATGAAAGGAAAATACTCATGCAATTGTTATTGAGCTATGATGATGATGAATATATAAGGGATAGACACTATTACCTACATTTAGCTATGATGATTAATAAAGGTATTAATGACATTTCAAAAGAGGAACTATAGCTTCACACCGAGTTAACTAGAGTGAAGAGTGTCCCTTCCAACAAAGGGAAGGTAGGATCACTAATGTACTCATGAGATTGGAGAATATAATGCATGTAGCATAAAGAGGTTCCCAACTATATTTCCTAGTTCTTGATCTATGTTTTCCTCATAGAAATACTAGTTAGTGGATACACGTAGTTTCTACGTTTATGTTTTGGTACTACCTTGGAAAGTAGTCTGCCTTCTTTCGATGTAGGGTTCCATGTCACCGGATTCCACATTAGCTCATGTATTCTATGTCGGTTAAGGAAACATGTTCACAAAAAAGTTAAACTGAAGTAACAAATGAACTTTAACTAGGATGACCTAAGGGGTATGGCTTAGCCTAGATAGGGGTATGAGACTCTACCTATACTGTAAGACCCCCCGAAAAATGAGTTAGGGTGTATAAATCCTAACATGTTTGTCATAAGGGTCTAAGGTCCTAAAATGGTTAATAATATTGTATTGAGGAAGTGTCTAAAGTTTGAGGTGATTTGGAAGTCAAACGTCAATGGACGACCAAGACGTTTGACGACTAGTCACAAAAGGGGTCTTAGATGATTTTGTGTGTTTATGTATGTTTCATTAGATTATCAGGTCCTTATATGATTTATAATGGTGTTTATAGGAAGTATATTAAGTTTCATGAAGTTTGGAGGTCAAACGTCCAAGAACGTCTAAGACGTTCGAACGTTAGACCTTAAGACGTTCATGTGTGTCTTGAGTGTGCCTTGCATGTTTGGATGTGTTTTACAATTTCATTTTGGGTGAAACTTGCATGTAAGGTCTTCAAAATGTTAAGGTGTATATTCACGTTAGAAACGTTCGGGCACGACTCCCAAAGGGCCCCACAAGAGGCCCTCAAGAAGGACCCAATGGCTGTGGAGACACTGCCTTGGCAATGTCAGTTGAATAAGACCCCCTCGATGGGGAGTCATTGATGGACACTTATCCTGGGGAAGGCTCAGACAAAGGACATGCGAAGACCCAAATGACGGAAGACACAAACGGTCCGTCGAAGGGCCAAAGGGGCGTCAATGGCTAGCCGTCGATACAGGCTGCAGCTACTGCCTGGCGACTGTTTTAATTATGGGGTGAATGGGAAATTCACCCCACTTGATAACCTTACCCTACTTGGTTTATTTGGTTATTTTTGGGTGTATATTGATGATCAAATACGTAAACACCCTATTCCCAATCCATTCTTCACAAATTACATTTCCCTCCAAAACAAAATTCTCTCTAGAACCTCCATTGAAAGTGAAGTTCAAGAACAGCTTGGATCTTGGTCTATAGGTTATTCACCAACTTTTAGAGGTTTTCTTATACATTAAGGTATGGTGATCCTTCATCTCTAGTTAATCTTCCATCTAGAGAGTGTTTTTCAATGTTTTCAAAGAGATTTCATGATCAAACCTTCAATCTTTCAATCTAGCCATGGGTTCTTTCTCAAAACATTTTCAAAGGATTTCTCATGATGAATTGATGATAATTTATTGGTTTCAACGTTAATTTCAATCCAATTGCATTATGAACCCATGTTCTCTTCAACTCTTGATTTAGCCTATGCATGGGCATTGTAATTGTGAATTTGTATTGATGGAATTGTTATTCTATTACGTTGAATTGCTTATGTATACTATTTATTATGTATATTGATGACGAATTACTGATGAATGATCCATGTGGATCAATATATGAATGTTTGAATAAGACTAGCCTATATTTCTACGTATTCACTGTAAGTTTGACTTTATGATAATTGTAGTAGGATTTCGTTTAGATTGTGATTTTTTCACTACTGCCTTAGTTTGATATTGTTGATGAATTGTGGGGGTGAGTTATTCATGATCAAAGTAAAGGATTCTTGGTAAGGATTGATCTAGGTTCTTTTAAACTATAGATTGATAAAGCTATTCTGCTGTGATTTCAATTCTAGGGTAGATGAAGCATGAGTTAGACTTGATTTTTATGTCTTTAGCTATTGCCCAAGATTGATATTATCGATGAAATATGACTGATGATCAATGAAAGTGAAATTGGTTGATGATCTATGTCTCTCTACTTCCTAGTGTATTGATAATGTACTGTACTTGTTAGTAGCATGATATTATAGTGGCTTATGTATGATTTCGTCTATGTTAAAGTATATTTAGGTACTGACCTGTACATTGTATTGTTGATGCATTGTTTGGTATGGTCCACTTATGGTGGCGGTGTTTACTTTATCGTCAATATATATGTGATGTGATCATGGCCTTGAAGGCAATTATACTATGAATGTGTGTTGGTGATGATAACCCTATGTGAAGCTTTTGCCTTCTTTTCCTATTCTAGTTGTGATCTAGGTTGTATTGCTAATGTTGCAAGTATATGAATGAATATGTTGGAGTTTGATTAGGTTCTGCCTTAGATGAGTATAAATTATTAATGCTCACTCTCCTATGTACCCCTATGTAAATGTGTGAATAGCTAAGGTTAGGATTCTTGAATGTAATATGAAGATTGTTTGTCTCCTATGCTAAAATTGTGTTGTGTGGTCTATGCATGAAAGTGTATTGTGGTCTTAAGAGGGTGGATGCCTCAATGTGTTGTTGATAGCCATTATGTTATCATGTTGAACAATGTACACACACACATCATACATGCTTACAATGTATTAAAGGTTCATGGTGTCTAATGAATGGTTGATCTCATATTCACTAAATGTCTACTACTATGCATGTAAGGTATATGTATGTGAAGAACGTTATGTATTCCCTTTACTAGGATGACTTGATAGGTGAACTAGTATGGGCAAGGGTATGGGACCTTGTCTATGCTTTGCACATGTGTATCTTGATAGGATAGTTCCTAGGTTTGGTCTCGTATGTACATGGATATTAATGCTTGAGTATGTTATGAACATGTCTTATATGCTATAATGTGAAGCATGTGGTATGATGAAGTATGATTATACCTAGTGTCTAAATGTGTTTATATGAAAGGATTGCTCATATAGTTACACTTGTACACTTATGCATGAATGAAATTAAGTATGAATATGTGTGTGACGTTATTGTGTTATGTAAAAGGATTGCTCACACATAAGTATACACACACACATGAATGATGATCTAGTCAATAGAGGGGCATTTGAATGGTGTTGTCATGTGTACCCTAAACTAGATAGGTGCTTTACATATGCTATGTCTATGTGAAAGGGTTTCTCACATGATTTAGATTGATGATCTATCGTCTATGACCTATGAGCTAAGGATATGAGGAGTTAACTATCCTAAGCCTAATTTTATAACGTAAAGTTAATAAAGATTTTTTAATAAAAAAGGAACTTAGCATAGCAGCGAGCGAACTTGAAGAGAAGGGGTGTCCCTTCCCATTGTAGGAAGGTAGGTCACCATAATACTCATGAGGTGGATAACTACAATTCCTCAATAGGCATAAAGAGGGTTTCCATAAGTGAATAACCATAATTCCCCATTTGGCATAAAGAGGGTTTTCACATGTACCTCCAAGTTACATAACTATGCTTGCCACAGAGGATCTAGCAAGTGATTTCACTTAGTATGCTAGCATATGTTAATGTTATACCTTGGCTAGGTAAGAGCACCTACCTTTGGTGTAAGGCTCTACAACACCAAATTCCATGTTTAGCACCCATGGTGTTAGTGTCGGTTGAGGCTATAGTTTCCCTAATGTAAAATGGACAATGGACTTGAAGTAAAGAAAAAGGACCCTAACAAGGATAACCTAAGGGGAGGTACTTAGGATAGGTGGAAGTAATGAACCCACCTAGACATTGCACAACTATCTATCTAACGGAGTCGTAGAAAGGTGGTCTTATATATGTGCATATGTTGATGGTTATATTGCATGATATGGTGTTAGTGTCTACATGATGTGATGATATGTATGATATGAAGTTCTAATGTGACTATGTGACTAAGGTCCTACTTGAAGTCAATGTAGTTGACTATAGTATTATGTTTGGTACATGAAGTATATGTTAAGGCTTGTGGTCTCATTATAGGTTTACTAAGTATGCCTTAGGTTATGGGACTTCGCATGTATATTGCACTAGTAGACTTAGATTGGGGTTGTGAGTAAGGTCTCATAATGTTCTATGTGAAGTGAAATTAGAATATTTGCAAAGTGAATAGAGTTCACTGTAATGTCCCTAAGGTCTTGGCTTAAATGTGTCTATAATGTGTTATACTTCTATGATGATATGTGATTACTTGTGTAGAATGTATGTATGATTTCCTTGTGGCTTTAAGGTGATGCATTGCACAAAGTATCACTAAAGGGTTACTTGGAAGGTTAAGAAATTAAGAAGAAAAGGATTACTGTAAAGAGAAAATAAGCTCACTTTAATGTGAAAGTGCTTACTGTAAAATTGTCCTAAATTGCATTAAATGCATTGTATGATTATATATTATGTTAGACCATGAAATATGCCTATATCAAGTATGTAAATTGTATAGATGCTATTGTATCAAAGTTTTATGAAGATTTCACAAAAAGGCATGATACGTAGTTTTCAAGAAAAATAATCCTTTTGAATGCATGTTTTTGCGTGGTTGCCATACTTAGTGCGTTCTTGTACTAACTCCATTCTTATCTACCTTTTTACACAAAGTGTAGGCTATGGATGCTTAAAGGATGTATTTAGATGATAAGGAGCATATTATGTGAATTCCCAAGCTCAAAGAAAGGAATCCTTAAGTCCAAGGATTTCCTAACTTATGGTTTACTGTAAAGTCTCTTAATATTGTACTTATGATTTATGTTGTAAGGTTCGTGTCCCTAATGTACTCTAATGATGTTGAGTCTAGGATGGCAAGGAGGCTTAAGTTCTAAATATGTATTATGACTTAAATTTTGTATATATATGAAGGGATGTTTCTAGCATATGATGTGCTATGAAAAGTTTTGAATTTTCCGCTAAATTTACTATGACAATGCGATGAATGATAACTATGGGCTTATATAAGACCTTTGAGACGTCAAGTATGCCATGTTACTTCTAGGGAGTTCTCCCCAGATGTGACATATAAATTGCACTAGTTAGCATTGAAGGGAATCTTAGGAGGATGTTTTTATGTATCTATATGCTTATAAATGTAACTCAAATGTATATGATAATCTTACATGTTGATGGTACCTTATGATGTTTAATTCACTTATAAATATATGTTTGGTCTATATTGCTAAAGTATGATGTTATGTACTCTTAATGATATGATATGTGAAGTTGGGCATTGGTTATGTTTCTTGTTGGGTTTACTTTTTTGAGTAAGGTTATGGGGCTTTGCATAGTCATTGCACTAGTGTACTAAATAAGGGTTCATGATTAGTTTTGTTGCTTTGGTTATGTTGTAATTAACTCTTATTCATGCTTATTGAGGTTATAACTTGATGATAGAGTTGTCTTGATTATGTGTTCAAGTATATCGGTATGCATGATTGACTTTGCTAGATTTAGTATAATTGATGTTGTGACGAACATGATCTTGACTTGATGAATATGCATTAATGACTTGTATTGGTTCTTTAATGTGCATAAGGCTTTCCAAAGGTAAAATAACATGATTTAATGAAATGTCCCTTTCTAGCATGATTTTATGATGTGTGTGCATATGGTCTCATACTTAGTACAAGTGGTGTACTAACCCTATTTTTTCCCTTTTCCCAAACATTTTAGGTTCCGTTCGTTAAGGGATTTTGATACGATTTTGAAGGAAGACTTGGAATTCTCACTCATCCAAGTTGGGTAGGTTCTCACTTTCCGAGGGCAATGCCACTATCAAGCTTTTGAATGTTGTTCTAGTTTTAAGATTTCTAGTTCTTTTCTTTTCATTTGAGTAGTAAATATTGTATAGCCTATGTGTGACTTTATTACATTGATGTATGGGATATGCCCAATTGATATTCTCTTGTTTAGATGGATATGAGATGAGACACTCTTTTAAGACTATATTAAGTATGTTATATATCTATGTGCAATAAAAGTAAAAGACAATGTAATCTTCTTATACGAAGGGTCTATGTATAATTGATACGATTATACTATGTGTATGTGAGAGGTATATGTAAACCTCAAGATAGATATAGAAAAGTTTTAAATTTTCCACATTTTTTACCTATGAATGTAATGATGTAAGCTAAGAGGCTAGTCTTAGTACTCTTCGAGGACGACGACGTAGGTTACGTCTAGGGTGTGCTCCCCGGATGTGATAAACTTGGTATCAGAGCATGAGGTTGAATATCTTTAGAGTCGATGTCTCACTCAACCACATCTATGTATATTCTTACGCATAATTATGAAGTGCGCCACACTTATGAATAGAAACCTATGTGATTCTTAGGAAACTCTCACTTTATTGGAAATCCAATATCATGCCTCTAGAGTCTTGGCTCTATGTTCCCTTAGCATCTAATCCTTTAATTGTGATTATAGGCAATGAATACTCAAAGAACAGCCGTTCGAAGACTTGATGAAGAGATTGCCAATGCGGGAGTTCCTCCCAGTGGCAATCAAGTCCCTCCTCTTGAAGAAGTTGCTAATGATGACCAAGATCCGATCAATCCTCCACCTATAACAGATGGTGACATAAGGGCATCCCTTCTCCAAATGGCTCAAGCCATTACTATACAAGCATATGCCGTCACTACTCAATCACAAGCCATGACGTACCAAGCTAATCGGGAGGTGGTAACCCGAGGAAACCAACATGTTATCACCATGGCCTCTTGTTTGAGGGATTTCACCAGGATGAATCTCCCTAGTTTCTACGAGTCCAAAGTTGATAAAGACCCCCAAGAGTTCATTGATGAAGTCTAGAAGATTCTCTATGCTATGGGGTTGGATACTAGTGAGAAGCCCAAGTTAGCCACTTACAAACTGAAAGATGTGGCCCAACTTGGTATGTCCAATGGAGAGATAATAGGCCTTTAACGGGTGGACCGGTGACATGGGAAATTTTCAACAAGGCTTTTCTTGATTGGTTCTTTCCTAGGGAGAAGAGGGAAGCCAAAGTGGAAGAATTCATAAACCTTCGTCAAGGAGGTATGAGTGTACTTGACTACTCTTTGAAATTTACTAAATTGTCAAAGTATGCTCCTTCTTTGGTTTCCGACCCTAGAGATGAAATGGGTCATTTTGTGACGGGAGTGTCGGTTGACTTGAAAGAAGAATGTCATTTGGCTATGCTATATGATATTATGAACATTTCTCGTCTCATGGTTCATGATCATCAAGTGGAAGAGACAAGGATTAAGAGGAAGAGTAGAGATGCTAAAAAGGTAAGGTCTTTTGATGGTGGTTCTTCAAATGGTAGGATTGATATCCAAGACAAGCCTAGGTTCAATAAGAGGTTCTGTAACCAATTTCCTTCCAAGTTCCCTAAGGCTCGTGAGGATAGGGTGTCTAACCCTATGTCTCAAAAGTAAAGTGTACTAGTTCACCAACCAAGAAGCCAACTTGTGGAAAGTGTGGCAAGAAGCATTATGGTGATTGCCTCGTTGTGATGGACAATTGCTTTGGTTGTGGCAAGAGTGGCCACAAGGTTAGGGATTTATCTAATGTGAAGGGTTAAGACAAGATTAGTGGTCAATCTCAAGCAAGTGGTTCTAATTATGTTCCGAAGAAGAATCACTTTTATGCTTTTTGCTCTAGAGGTGAGCAAGAGACTTCTCCTGATGTGGTTACCGGCATGTTGAAAGTCTTTTTCATGGATGTATATGCTTTAATTAATCCCGATGCTACCTTGTCATTTGTTACTCCTCTAGTAGCTAAAAAGTTTGACATTTTGCCCGATATCTTGAATGGACTATTTATGGTGTCTACCCCGGTAGGTGAGTCGGTGGTTGCAAAAAGAGTGTGTAGAAATTATCCTTTAATGTTTCCCAATAGAGTTACACATGTTGAACTATTAGAACTTGATATGTTTGATTTGATGTCATTTTGGGTATGGATTGGTTGCATGCTTGGTTTGCCTCCATATATTGTAGGACAAGGGTGGTGAAGTTTAACTTTCCAAATGAGCCCGTTTTAGAGTGGAAGGGGAAAATTCTATTCCTAGAGGTTGTATCATTTTTTGTTTGAAAGCTTGTAAGATGATCTTTAAAGGGTGTTTATACCATATAGTAAGAGTCAAAGATTTAGACTCCGAAATTCCTTCCATTGAGTCGGTCCCCGTAGTGAGGGATTTTCGGAGGTCTTTCCTAATGATCTTCTCGGTATTCCTACCGAATGGGAATTTGAATTTGGTATCGACTTGCTACCGGATACAAATCCCATTTCAATTCCTCCTTATCAGATGGCTATGTCCGAATTGAAAGATTTGAAGGCTCAAGTCGAACATTTACTAGAAAAGGGTTTTATTCGACCAGTATTTCTCCATGGGGTGCTCCAGTATTGTTCTTGAAGAAGAAGGATGGGTCCCTTAGAATGTGTATCGATTACTGTCAACTCAACAAATTCACAATCAAGAATAAGTATCCTCTCCCTCGGATTGACAATTTATTTTATCAACTCCAAGGTGCGAGTTACTTTTCCAAGATTGACTTGAGATCAGGATATCACCAAATTAGGGTGAGAGGTGAAGATATTCCCAAGACGGCATTTCGCACAAGATATGGTCACTATGAGTTTTTAGTAATGTCCTTTGGTATCACTAATGCTCTGGCGGCATTTATGGACCTAATGAATAGGGTGTTTCGAATTTAACTATATTCATTTGTTATTGTCTTCATTGACGACAACTTGGTAAATTCAAAAAATGAGAGTGAACACATGGACCATTTGAGAGTGGTGTTGAAAGTGCTTAACAAACACCAATTTTTTACCAAGTATAGCAAATGTGAATTTTGGTTGAGGCCGGTAGCATTTCTTAGTGATATCATTTCTAGTGAGGGTGTAGAGTTTGATTCAAGGTAGAGCGAAACGGTGAAAAATTGGCCTAGGCCCGTGGCTCCTATGGATATTAGGAGTTTCTTAGGCCTAACTGGTTAATATAGAAGGTTTGTCGATGGGTTTGTGTCTCTTCATTCTCCCTTGACAACCTTGACTCAAAAGAATGTGAAATTTGAGTTGTCGGAGGCATGTGAAAAGAGCTTCCAAATGTTGAAGGATAGGCTCACTTATACTCCGGTATTGACCCTACCGTAGGGTACTAAGGGTTTTGTGATATATTGTGATGCATCCCGAGTCGGGTTGGGGTGTGTTCTTATGCAACATAGAAAAGTTATAGCCTATGCTTTTAGGCAAATCAAAGTTCATGAGAAGAATTATCCAACTCATGACCTTGAGTTAGCGGCCGTGGTATTTGCCTTCAAAATATGGAGGCATTATCTTTATGGGGTTCATGTTGTTGTTTATACGGACCATAAAAGTTTCCAATATGTATTCACTCAAATGGAGTTAAATCTCTAGCAAGGAGATGGTTAGAGTCATTGAAAGACTATGACATGAGTGTTCTCTATCACCCCAGCAAGGCTAATATGGTAGCAGATGCTCTAAGTCGATTGTCCGTGGGAAGTGTGTCCCATGTGGAAGAAACAAAGAGAAATCTAGTGAAAGATATTCATAGGTTGGCTCGTTTAGGGGTCCGAATTGAAAGTTCTCCGAATGGTGGTATGGTGGTACATCATAACTTCGAATCATCTTTGGTGGTTGAGGTGAAGTATAATCAACACCTTGATCCATTATTGATGGATTTGAAAGAATCAATTCTTGGAAAGATGAATGAGTCATTCTCCCAAGGGGGGGGGGGATGGTGTTCTTATGTACCAAGGGAGATTATGTGTGCCTAATGTGGATGATTTGAGGAGTAGGATCCTTGAGGAAGTTCATAGAGCCCGTTACTCTATTCATTCGAGTTTTACAAAGATATTCGATTACCTTAGAGAAGTGTTTTGGTGGGATGACCTAAAAAGGGATATTGCGGAGTTTGTGGCAAAGTATACCGATTGCCAACAAGTGAAGGAAGAGCACCAAAAGCCTAGTGGTCTGCTACAAGAAATCCAAATTCTTACTTGGAAGTGGGAAAATGTTAACATGGATTTCATAGTAGGTTTTCCTCAAACTCGAAAGCAATATGACTCTATATGGGTGGTAGTGGATAGAATGAACAAATCCACTCACTTTATCCCCGTTAATTCTACTTATACGACGGAAGATTATGAAAGAATTTATATTGACAAGATAGTGAGTCTTCATGGGGTTTCTTTGTCCATCATATCGGATAGAGGTGCTAAATTTACATCTAGATTTTTTAGATCATTTCAAAGAGGGTTGGGTACTCAAGTGAAGTTAAGCACCGCTTTTCATGCTTAAACGGATGGTCAAGTGGAGCGGACTATTCAAACTCTTGAAAATATGCTTAGAGTTTGTATCATTGACTTTAAGGGAAACTGGGATGATCATTTGCCTTTAGTGGAGTTCTCATATAATAATAGTTTTCACTCATCCATATTTATGGCTCCTTATGAAGGTTTGTACGGTAGGAGATGTAGATCTCCTATTGGGTGGTTTGAGGTTGGCGAGTCTTCGGTTCTGGTCCCGATTTGATTTATAAGACTTTAGAGAAGTTCATATCATAAGGAACCAGTTGCAAACAACCTATAGTCGGCAAAAGTCTTATGCCGATCATAGGAGAAGAGATTTAGATTTTGAATAAAGGTGATAAGGTGCATTAAAAATTTTCGCCCATGAAAGGGGTGGTTAGATTTGGCAAGAAAGGGAAGTTGAATCCTCTTTATGTGGGTCCCTATGAAATCTTGAAAAGGGTTGGTAAGGTTGCATATGAGTTGAAACTCCCTAATGAACTATTTTCGATTCATTGGGTTTTCCATGTTTACTTGATTAAGAAGTGTATCTGTGATCCCGAATCTGTTCTTCCTATTGAGGGTCTTGGTGTGAAGGGGAACCTCTCTTATGAGGAGGTTCCGATTGAAATCCTTGATCGACAAGTGAACAGGTTGAGGAACAAAGAGGTGGCCTCCGTAAAAGTGTTATGGAGAAATAACCTAGTTGAGGGAGCAACATGGGAGGCCGAGGCTGACATGAATACCCGTTATCCTCATATCTTTCCTAATGAAGGTTAGTTGTTCTTAATAATAATGAAAATAATGACTAAATTTAAAGTTGCTTTAATTTTTGGTGAAGTTTTTTAAAAATTCTCATTTTACAGTAAATTACACTGAGTTGTGCCTATAAACTTGAAAATTGTCAATTTTACTTGTTTTGAGTTATGTTGTGCATTTACATATAGTGACTATTTATGAAATGATATTGAGCATGTTGATAGTTGACTTTTGGCATAATTGACTCCTTAATGGTATGTTGATCTCATGTTGTTGTGAGAAGGAAATTCCTCATATAATGATTTTGAGCCTTATGTGTAGTAATTGAAGTTTTAATTGCTATGTGTAAATGCAATGATTGATGTTGTAACTTATTTTGTAATGTATTATTATTGTTGGTTGGGATTCTAGTCTTGAGTCTATTCCTTCCAAAAGATTTTTAGTGTCATTCGGGGACGAATGTTCCTAAGGGGGGATAATGTAACCCTCCGAAAGTTTAAGACGTGTTCTAGAGCCTAACATGAGTTTCTGAGGGTTTTGTCACAGTTTTAAGGTCCAGAATATTGTATATAAATCACTTAGGAAGTTTGGAAATCAAAACGTCAAAGAACGTCCATGACGTCCAGAAATTAGTCCAAGAAGGTGCTAGTGTGCCTTATCCTATTTGACTAAGTTTTAGGAGTCGAAAAATGATGAAATTTGGTATAAAGGTGTATAACACATATTAGAGTTAGTTTATAGTTGAAACGTCTAGGTACGAATCCTAAAGGACCAACCAAGGTCTTTCGAGGAGGACCCTTGCAAAAGTGGTTAAAAGCTGTCAAGAGATAGTGTCACCAATGAATGCCATCGACGAGGCGTGATCCAATCAACGGGGCGTCGATTGCCACCGTCTATGGGCACTTATCCAAATACGTGGGAAGCCATTTTGACAAATCTTTGACCAAAACGAATACTGCATTGGACGGAAGTGAACAATGCATGTCGATTGACAAACGGGCCATCTGTCGAGGTTTCGTCTGTGAGGTCATTGATTTTCTGCACGTTTTTAAGTTAGACAAATTAATTAATTAAGTGGTTATTTAATTAGATAGGGGTAAGGGAGGTCTAATTAATTTGGTTAATGACCTATATAAAGACCCTAACATAATTAAACTAACCTAAGCCCTCATAATTCCCAAAACCAAATTGCTCCTCCTTCTCTCTTATTTCCCTCTCCCAAGTTGAAGAACATCATAGAATACCAAGGTCAAGGGTTCTAGGGCTTCTTAAGGCCAATTTTCTCCATAAAACTTCATTAATAAACAAGGTATGGCTTTGGTATCTCTTTCCCCAAAGGGTTCCTTCAAATTGAATTCAAAAAGATGAAATTCAAGTGGGTTTTCTCCAAATACGAAATTGATCTTGTGAATTGCTTTGATTATGGTTCCTTTCTGTTATTATGAGTAGAAAAACATGAATTATTATTGAATTATGTTATTTCTTGATGGATTGGTCTAGTTTGTAGAAGATGACCTTTTCCCCTTAACCCTAGGTTGTGATCTTGAATTGAATTGAGTAGTATTGGTACAATTGACTTGGTTATTATGTGAATTACTATCCTATGTTGTTATTATGCCAATTCATGAGTATGTGGAGATGAATTGTAACCCTATTATGCTAGTTCTTGAGTAATTGACCTATATTGTAAAGTATATCATGAAGTTGACTTAAGTCTCTAACTATATGCTATGAACTATTAGTAAATTGTTGAGTGATGATTCAATTGACTTCATTATAATGTTGATTACTATTGTTTGATGATATTACACCCATTGTTGGGTTGAATAGAGAATGGTTGATGGTAAGACCTTTATGATGGTTTTGTGAAGAAGATTGGGGTAAGTCTTATGATCTCAACTCTTTACTTCAATTATGGTTACTTGTGATTAAGTGATGATGTTGTATTGAAGTATACCTTATATTAATATTGATAGGGTTGGTATGATGTTGAATTGAAATTGTCTTGACTATGGTTTGTGAGGTGTTGGCTAAGATATAAATGTTATAAGGATGATGATAGCTTACCAATATGCCTTATCAAGAATGATTATGTAAATGTGCTAACCTTTCATGTATGAATTGTAATGAAAGGAAAATAATCATGCAATTCTTATTGATCTATGATGATGATGATTATATAGGGATAGACCCTCTGACCTACATTAAGCTATGATGATTAATACAGGTATTAAAGACATTTCAAACAAGGGACTCTAGCTTAGCATCGGCTGAACTAGAGTGAGGAGTGTCCCTTCCCACATAAGGAAGGTAGGATCACTAACTTACTCATGAGATTGTATACTATAATGCATGTAGCATAAAAAGGTTCCCAACTATATCTCATAGTTCTTGAACTATGTTGACCCCATAGGAATAGAATCTAGTGGATCCACGTAGTTGCTAGTTTCATGTTTTTGTAATAACTTGGCAAGTAGTCCGCCTTCTTTCGGTGTAGGGTTCCAAGTCTCCAGATTTTACATTATCTCATGTGGTCTATGTTGGTTAAGGCAAGATGTTCCCAAAAAAGGTAAAATGAAGTAATGAATGAACTCTAACTAGGATGACCTAAGGGGTTTTGCTTAGTCTAGGTAGTGGTATGAGACTCTACCTATACATTGCACTAGTTAGACTTGAAGAGAATCTTAGTAGCATGTTCTTATGTATGTTTATGCTTATAAAAGTAAATGAGATGTATATGATGATATTACGTGTTGATGGTACCTTATGATGTTGAATTCACTTATGAATATATGTTTGGTCTCTATTGCTAAAGTATGACGTTATGTACTCTTATGATATGATATGTGAAGTTGGACATTGGTTAGGTTCTTGTTGGGTTTACTTGATTGAGTATGGTTATGGGGCTTTGCTTAGTCATTGAACTAGTGGACTTAATGAGGGTTCATGAGTAGTTGTCTTACTTTGGTTATGTTGTAATGAACTCTTATTCATGCTTGTTGAGGTTATAACTTGATGATAGAGCTGTCTTGATTATGTGTTCAAGTATGTTGGCATGCATAATTGACTTGGCTAGATTTAGTATAATCGATGTTGCGATGAACATGATCTTGACTTGATGAATATGCATTAATGACTTGTATTGGTTCTTTAATGTGCATAAGGCTTTCCAAAGGTAAATTAGCATGCTTTAATAAAATGTCCCTTTCTAGCATGATTTTATGATGTGTGCCTATATCGTCTCATACTTAGTACAAGTGGTGTACTAACCCAATTTTCTCCCTTTCCCCAACATTTTAGGTTCTGGTCGTTGAAGTGCTTTTGAGACAACTTTGAAAGAAGACTTGAAATTCTCACTCATCCAAGTTTAGTAGGTCCTCACTTTCCGAGGGCAATGTCACTATCAAGCTTTTGAATGTTGTTCTAGTTTTAAGACTTCTAGTTCTTTCCTTTTCATTTGAATACTAACTATTGTATAGCCGATATGTGGCTTTATTACATTGATGTTTGGGATATGCCCAATTGATATTCTCTTGTCTAGATGGTTATGAGATGAGACACTCTATTAAGACTATGTTAAGTATCTTATATATCTATGTGCAATAAAAGTAGAAGACTATGTAATTTTCTTATTCGAAGGGTCTATGTATACTCCATACGATTATATTATTTGTATGAGAGAGGTCTATGTAAACCTCAATATATATATAGAAAAGTTTTAAATTTTCCGCATTTTTTTAACTATGAATATAATGATGTAAGCTAAGAGGCTAGTCTTAGTCCTCTCCGAGGCCGCCGCCGCCGGTTACGTCTAGGAGGTGCTCCCCGGATGTGACAAGATCTAAGATGAACAAATCTGTTATGGGGATATCCGACCTTGTTGTTAATGAATGTATGTCGGCTATGTTGATTCCTAGCATGAGCATCTGTCATCTCATGGTTCATGCTGAACAAATTGAGGAGCAAAAGCTTAATCAAGTTGGTAGGGATTTGAAGAAGGTAAGAATCGAAGATGGCAATTCTTCTAAGATAAAATTTGAGGTGCAAGACAAACCAAGGTTCAAAAAGAGGTTTTCCAACCAAGGCCCTCCTAATACTCCAAGGGTCAACAAGATTAAGGTGTCTACTCCCAAGCCCCAAGAGGGGAAAGGTGGTGCTTCTTATGTTGAGAAGCCTCTTTGTTTAAAATGTGGTAGAAAACATGATGTTAAGTGCCTAGTTTACACGGGTAATTGCTATGGTTATGGCAAGAGTAGTCACACGAAGAGAGATTACCCTATGATGAAGAATCAAGGAAGGGAAAATGCTCAAGCTCAAGCAAGTGCCCCAAATCCGGATGCTCCTAAGAAGAATCACTTTTATGCTCTCCAATCCCGAGGTGATCAAGAGAGATCACATGACGTGGTTACCGGTATTTTACAATTATTTTCCTTTGATGTATATGCTTTGTTGGATCTGGGATCTACATTGTCATTTGTGACCCCTCTTGTAGCCATGAAATTTGAAATACTACCCGACATATTAGACGAACCTTTTTTGGTTTCTACCCCGATGAGTGCTTCCATGGTGGTGAATAGAGTCTCTAAAGGTTTTTCTATTTCCTTGCCCAATAGAGTTACATTAGTTGACTTGATAGAACTTGATACGATAGATTTTGATGTTATATTGGGTATGGATTGGTTGCATGCTCGTGTGTCCTCTATTGATTGTAGGACAAGGGTAATGAAATTTCAATTCCCAAATGAACCCATTTTGAGTGGAAGGGAGGAAATTCGAATCCTAGGGGTAAGATAATTTCGTGTCTAAAAGCTTTCAAGTTGATTGCAAAGGGTTGTCTTTACCACATAGTGAGAGTTAGGGATCTTGAATCTAAGGTCCCTCCCATATAGTTGGTACCTGTGGTGAGAGAATTTCCGGAGGTCTTTTCAGATGACCTTTTCGTAATTCCTCCCGAACGGGAGATTGATTTCGACATAGATTTATTGCCGTATACACAACCTATTTAAATCCCTCCTTATCAGATGGCCCCGACCGAGTTGAAAGAACTAAAGGCTCAACTCAAGTATTTGCTAGATTAGGGTTTATTCAACCAAGGATGAGTCTTTGAGAATGTGTATCGACAATCATCAATTGAACAAAGTCACTATAAAGAACAAGTACCAGCTCCCTAGGATTGATGACTTGTTTGATCAACTCCAAGAGCGAGTTACCAACTTAGAGTGAGGGAGATTGATATTCCAAAAATGACATTCCGAACAAGATATGGTCACTTTGACTTCCTAGTTATGTCATTTGGTCTAACAAATGCCCCGACGACTTTCATGGACCTTATGAATCGAGTTTTTAGAAAGTATCTTGATTTGTTTGTGATTGTCTTCATTGATGACATTTTGATAAACTCTATGAGTGAAAGTGATCATATGAGACATTTGAGGATAGTTTTTCAAGTTCTCAAAGATAACCAACTTTTTGCTAAGTTTAGCATGTGCGAATTTTGGTTGAGATTGGTTGTATTTCTTGGTCATGTTGTGTCTAGTGAAGGGGTAGTAGTTGATCCGAGAAAGACGGAAGTGGTCAAAAGTTGTCCTATACCTTTGAGTCCTACTAATATCCGAAGTTTTCTAGGGTTGGCCGGTTACTATAGGAGGTTTGTTGAGGGATTCTCGTCTATCGCATCTCCATTAACGGCCTTAACCCAGAAGATATCCAGGTTCGAATGGTCAGAATCAAGTGAAAAGAGCGTTCGATTATTGAAGGATAGACTCACCTCCCCTCCGGTATCAACCTTACCGGAAGGTATCAAATGGTTTGTGGTTTAATGTGATTTCTCCCAAGTGGGTCTAGGATGTGTGATCACACAACATGGCAATGTCATAGCGTATGCCTCTAGGCAACTCAAGCCACATGAGAAGAATTACCCAACTCATGACTTTAAGCTTGTGTCTATGGTATTTGCCTTGAAAATTTGGAGACACTATTTCTATGGGGTACATGTTGATGTGTTAACCGATCACAAGAGTCTACAATATGTATTCACTCAAAACAAATTGAATCTACGCTAAAGAAGATGGTTAGAACTTTTAAAGGATTATAATATAAGCGTCCTTTACCATCCCGGGAAAGCTAATGTGGTTACGGATGCACTAAGTCGAGTGTCCATGGATAGTGGGGCTCATGTGGTTGATGATAAGAAAGAGTTAGAGAAAGAGGTACATAGATTGGCTCGTTTGGGGGTTTGACTAGAAAACTCTCCAAAGGGTGGTTTCGTGGTTTGCCACAACTCCGAGTCGTATTTAGTGGTTGGGGTAAAATCCTAGAAACACCTTGATCCTCTATCGATGAAGTTGAAGGAAACGGTCCTTAGTAAGTCAAATGAGTCTTTCTCTCAAGGATAAGATGGGGTGCTTAGGCACCAAGGAAGGTTGTGTGTATCGGATGTGGATGGTTTAAGGGAATTGATCATGGAAAAGGCTCATGGCTCCTGGTATTCCATCCATCCAGGTGACAAAAAGATGTATCATGACTTACGAGAAATTTATTGGTGGAATGGTATGCAAAGGGACATATCAGATTTTGTTGCTAAGTGTCCAAACTACCAACAAGTCAAAGAGGAGCATCAAAGGTCGCGTGGCTTGACTCAAAATATAGATATTCCCACATGGAAGTGGGAGGATATTAACATGGACTTCGTAGTAGGGTTGCCTCGTACTAAAAGACAACATGACTCAATATGGGTCATTGAGGATAGGCTAACCAAGTCCGCACATTTTCTTCCCATCAAAATCACATATTCGGCGGAATACTATGACAAATTGTACATCAAAGAGATAGTGAAGTTACATGGGGCCCCTTTGTCCATCATTTCGGATAGAGGTACTCAATTTACCACCTATTTTTGGAAAGCTTTCCAAAGTGGGATTGGTACGAAGGTGAAACTTAGTACCGCTTTTCATCCTAAGACGGATGGACAAGTGGAACACACTATTAGAACTCTTGAAGACATGTTGAGGTCTTGTGTAATTGGTTCCAAAGGAATTGGCATGATCACCTTCCTTTGATAGAATTCTCCTACAATAATAGCTACCAGTCGACTATCTCAATGGCACCCTTCAAGGTGCTTTATGGGAGAAGGTGTAGATCCTCGGTTGGGTGGTATGAGATAGGTGAGTTTGCTCTACTTGGTCCCGATTTGGTTTATGAAGCCCTCGAGAAGGTTTGGGTTATAAGAGATAGACTAAAAATGGCTCAAAGTTGGCAAAAATATTATGTCGACAATAGAAAGAGGGACCTTGAATTAGAAGTAGGAGATTGATTCTATTTGAAATTTCACCTATGAAAGGGGTGATGAGGTTTGGAAAGAATGGGAAACTTAGTCCTCTTTATGTGGGATCGTATGAAATTTTTAAGAGAGTTGGGAGTGTTGCCTATGAGTCGAAGTTGCCAAATGACTTGGCCATGATTCACTCGGTTTTCCATGTTTCTATGCTTAAGAAATGTATAGGTGATCCGGTTTCTATTATACCTCTAGAAGGTTTAGGAGTAAAAGAGGACCTTTCTTATGAAGAGGTCCCGGTTGAGATCTTCGATTGCCAAGTTAAGAAAATGAGGAATAAGGAGGTTGCCTCCGTAAATGTTCTATGGAGGAACCACCTTGTTGAGGGAGCAACATACGAAGCCGAGGCCGGCATGAAGTCCCGTTATCCTCATCTTTTTCCCCTCACTCCTAGAGAAGATTGAGGTTAGTAGTTCCTTATATGACTAATAAAGATGAACTTATCATGTTTTTCTAAATATGTGAATATTATAGTAGAAATTTATGCCTACGTTGAGTTCTTTTCTTTTCCATGAAATGTGTTTCTTATGGTTGGCTTTCACTTGATGTGTGTGGTTTGTTATAAGTATTCGTGGAAGTTGAATTGAGCATAATTGGTGTTGTTTTGATAATAAATCAGCATGAGATCTTTGATGTTCATATCGAGCTCATATTAAAATGGAGAAGGTAGTTCCTCGTTATGTGATATGAAAAGTTAAGCTTGTGTTATGGCACGTTGTGGATTAAGTTGCTATATGTTATTTCTATGACTATATGTTTAAAGGAGTGAATGATTCCTCCAATTATTTGTGACTTATTTTATATATATATTGTTGTTGGTTGGGATGCTAGTCTTGAGTCTCTTCTTCCCTTATAAAGGTCTAGAGTGTCATCCGGGGATGAATGTTCCTAAGGGGGGGAGTATTGACACACCCCGGAAATTCCATGACCTATACTAGAGCCTTATATGTTGAGTAATGATGATTTTAGACCTAAATAAGTGTAAATAACTTGTTTGAGAAGTATTGGAGCCATAATATTAAAAAAAGGCCTTAACGTCCAGAAACTAGCGAAATTGAACTAGTTAACGTCCCTATGTTTAGCGAATATTTGGGAGGTTCATATGAAGTCCAAAACTTGTAAAAAGACTTTAAATAGGTAAAATGTAGTATAGAGGATCAAAACATACAGTCACGACACCCCAAGGACCACCGGAAGGGTCCTTGGGAGGACCCGAACATGGGGTCTACACGAGGCTCACTTCCTCAACCCGGATTTCAAAAATAAATTGTGAAATTAATCCCGCGACGCGTAGCTACTTCCCAGATTCGTAAAAGTCGTATTTTAAACGTTTTGACTTCAAAAAAAGACCCATTTAAGTGAGGTTTCTTTTGGGTAATTTAAGGGTGACTATATAAGGTATTAGGGTCAGTTTAAAGTCATTTTTACCCACATCAATCAATTCCCCAAAACAAAAACCCAATAGCTCTCATCTCTCTCTGCTTTCTCTCTCCATAAATTCTCTATTTAAGAAGCAAGAAAGATTGAATAAGAAGACCAATTTCTCTAGGGTTTCACTTAGATTTCGTGGGTTAAGCTTCATCAAGGTATGGTTTCTTCCACTCTTGGGATTCTTTTCCCCAAGAGGTCCTTCCAAAAGATAATTTCTGAATCTCCCAAAATCTAGGTTTTCTTTTACACATGGGTCTTCTTTGAAAAACGAAATTATGAGTCAATTGTGATGAATTATGATGAATTAAAATTTTTAAGTATATATTGGTGGTTAATTAGTGATTTCCTATAAGATTTCCCCAGACCCATGTCCTTCCTCCAATTTCATGAAAACCTCTTATTGATATGTTAAATTGTAAAGATCATGAACATGTAGATTGACTACATTGTTGTTAATTATATAATTGCTTCTTGAATTTACCTTGTTCATGAAATTGGTTATGTATTCTTCGTAATGGGAGTATGAAGGTTCTTGGAAGAGCAATGAGGTATGTTGATTGGTTCTTCTTGGATTTAATTATGAATTATGTGTTACTTAGATAGTAATGCTTTTAGGTCTAATGTGTGGTTGTGATGTTGATGTTAAGTATTCCTCATCCTTAACCCTAGACTATTGAATTGATTATAAATTATGTAAGTATGTTATCGTATGACTATTATATGACTGAAAGTAGTTTCTCATGATTATAATAAAGTGTTAAGTGAGAGGTTTACTCACTTGTATGTGATTTCTAAAGTGAAAAGGGTAGTTCTCACTCATGAATTCCTATGATCTATTTTGGTAAGATGTTCACCTAGGGGGTCTAGAAGAGACTAAGGTGAACTTTTATGATGAAATAATATGATTATTAAAGGGAATAATTGATTAGCACCGAAAGGGCATGTAAATGATAAGGAGGTCTGACTTTAGAATGTCCGCCTCCCACATGGGTTTCCTCGCGTTACTAAGTCTGGATTCCCAAGTTATGTGTTGTCGCATTAGATGGAAACATCCACGTTAATAAGTCAAGGTTTCTAGCAACAATCTTTTGGACCCTTAACTATGTTCCCACATAGTACTCTAGTATAGTGGATCCACCTAGATAGCTACGTACGAATGGTTACACCTTAGGCAAATGTTAACCCTCTCTTTTCGGTGTGGGAGTAGAACACCGGATTCCATGTTGCTCACATGGTCTCATGTCGGTTATTGCACTTCTTTCCCTAACGTAAAAGTAAATGAGAGAGTTAAGTATGTGAACTCTCATTAGGGTTGCCTTGGAGGCTACTACATATGGTGAGGGAGGGTATGGGACTTCTCTTACTCATTGCACATATGGGATCCTAAGGGATTGTTCAAGTAGTGTTATTTTATGATTATGATTATGATTACGATTATGTTGATATATTATGAATAGTATTGATGTATTAAACATGTATTGATAAAGTATGAGAATATTTTGTAAGTATAAAGTGGGTGACTTAATGTGATACTTAGTTTGGAATGGGATTATGGGGTTCTATTCTTAGCATTGCACAAATGTTGCTTGAGTTGCTTATGTGTTGGGTTGATATTATGTAGAATTGACTTATTATGCTTATTATAATTGCATGTTGAGTTAAGTTGATACAGAACATGATTTTGACTAAATTGTCTTTTTCTAATGCATTGATGATTTTGTGCATAGAAGTTGTACTTAGTACATGTGGTTTGTACTAACCCATATTTTCTCCCTTTTCCAAAACATTTTAGGTTCGGGCCATTGAGGAGATTTGTGTCTATTGGAGAAGAAGACTTGGATCCTGTTAAGTCAATTGGTGAGTCCTCATGAGTTCCGAGGATAGAGACATTTATCAAGCCTTATTAGTTTTGTCTATGTTTTGAGAAAATAATTCCATTCCCATTTTGAGACTTTGTTGTAGCCTATATGGGCATATTGTAATAGCCTAATGGCTATGCTCAAACTATTGTGATTCACTTTTTAGATGGTTAATGTGATATTAACTATTAGACAATGTTGTTTTAAATGTTTAGTGAGAATCCTATGTAATCTTCATAAGCGAGGGGTCTATGTAAACCCCATGTACTCTATGTGAGTAGTCTAAGTATACTTAACTATATAGAAAAGTTTTAAATTTTCCTCCTTTTTGACCTATGATGTGCTGTGATGTATGCTAAGGGCTTGTCTTAGTCCTCTTAGAGGAGGACGACGCCGGTTATGCCTAGGGGGTACTTTGGGTTGTAACTAGTAGATACACTAGCTTCTATTCAGTGATCATCTTAAAAGTATGATCCTTTACTACCCATGATGGCTACATGGTTTATGGAGACTTGAGTTATCTGAACTCGCATCCTCATATCGGTTCTCAATACTACTCCCAAAATTTACTAAGCTCATTAGTTTGTAAAAGAAAAACTATTTCTTTGGCTTGATATAAATACTCAAACATAGCTTGAAATCTCTCTTGGAATCGATGTTCCCTTTCTTTCTCAAATGTGAAAACATTTTTAAAACTTTTTTGGAAACTCAGTTTCCTCTCATCTTAAATGTAAAAAACTATTTACCTTGGGAATACTTTGTTCTCATATAATATTTGAAGAAATGAACGTTACTCTTACTCTTTACTCAACTCAAAGCTTAAGTCATAAAAATAAGTTAAAACGTCGGTGAAAGACTTTTAAAAACTTTATAATTTTCTCTTTGACTTGCTCCTTAACTTCTAGACTAGACTCTTAACTTTCCTTTAATTGAATTATTGATTCAAGGTTCATGATCTCATGTTTATGGATGATTTCATGATGATCTACTTGGAGGGTTCATGCGGAATTATGAGCATGAACTACTCAACTCGAGGACTCAAAGACACTTTTCATCTTAAGATTGTTCAACTTATAGGGTTCATGCTGAATTATGGGCATGAACAATTCAATTCAAGTACTTCATGGGTAACATGTTATGGTCCCATGAGTAGAAACATAAACTCAAATGTGTTAGAAACTTATTTCTCAAGATTTAGAACTTGAAGATGCTACTCTTCTCAAAGATACTGAACTTATGGAGTCCACATGAAAAATTTACGGTCATGAACAACTTGACTCAAAGGTCTACATAACTACATAGAACTCATGTGTACGACTCTTCTCATTCCATGACTTACTTCCTGAAAACTTAGTTCGAATCAATAGTTAATCTTAAAGGATTCACATTTGAACTCAAAGACTTTCTTTAACTCTACTCTCAATTCTCTCTTGAATGTAAATTTCGATTTCAAGAGTTATGGTTTATAATATGAAGGATATCAATAAATTTATAGCAATTTGATTATAATGATAGAACTTTTAAAAGAAACATAAACTTAAGAACTCAAAATCAACTTATCTCAAAGATCTGTGATTGTCAACTTCGAATTTAAGGGTGAGCTACATTCTTCCGGCTACCATGGAATTCTCGTTCATCTATGTCCACCCATTCCGTACTTAGACATTTGTTTTATGTAGTTGATAGTTAATTAGATTGGGGTTACATCCCTTCTTGTTTTAGACATAGTTATTGTGTAGTAGTTTTGGTACATTGACTTTTAGGTTCTAGGTTGTTTACTTCCCCATTTGTTTAGCTATTTCTTTAGAATCCTTGTTAAAAGTTTTGGAAACTTCTTACTTACTTTATTTAACTTGCTTCCGTGACATAAATGTCTTAGTTTTTAGACTATTTGTTTTAGTTTGGGTTGTATTAGTGGTTCTTCCACCAGACTGTTAGTGTGGGTGCCAATCATGATTGTATGGGTCATGATAGACGTCCTCCTTCATCTGTCTCGACACTTTGTCCGACCCTTTAACCTTATTGAGAATGTGTGCAAGCATGTCTTCTATATAGAAGTTCTTCGGGTCAGATATTTTCTCTCAAGGTTTTTGGCGTTCATGTAGAGAGAAACATATTTCTTTTTCACTATCCCTTTCCTTCCCAGTAGCATTACGTTCACTCCATTCCCTATCACAATCTCTCCATCCATTATCTCTTTTCAAACCCGGATTTCAACCCGACTTGGATTGTTTAAATAAATCCTCCTACTTAATTTGGTAGGATGTTCCATTCCTCGTTTTACAGGGCTTCAAATTGTGTTTCATGATGGTTTGGTCCACACCCACCCACAATATTACACTCTTAAGCACACTACACATGATTTGTTTTTACAATAAATACAACTGGGTCATCATTTTTTCCCCATGTTTTGGTCTCTCTTGTGATGCTTCATGATATGCTCTTTTGTTATCCTAAAAGTGAGAGGAGACACTTGGTCCTCACGAGTGTATCATTCACTATTGACCTTGTTCATGCAATCAAGGAGTTGCGACTTACTTCGTAGGGTTGTCGCATTGTACCTCCGAGAACAAGTTGATCAAAAACTCATTTGTTCACTAAGTCAAGACTCCTATAGAAGTATTGTTGCAAAATGTGGTTTGGTGGTCCGTGAGTTAGACATTGAAGTACCAATTTTTTAAATGGGCAGTTTTGATTTTCAATTAATAACTAACAATCACGAAAAGAGGGGAAATAACAAGATGAAGAGGAATTCTAGGGATGTGATCGATTATAACCTAATTAAGCTATATGGGTAATTTAGATTTAATGATAACTTGTTGAAACATTATGTATAGGCTGGACTATAAGTGCAATACTTTTCTCTCGAACAACTATTACGATTCATACAATTTCTCTCGAACACCGACAAGCTTAACAATACAAAACAACCGAAAACATTAATTTATCGGCTCTCTCGATCTAGATATGTTGGAATGAGACAAAATTCACTCTCTCCAGATGAACCCACAATGACCCACACAGTGCAATAATTAATTGGTAAACTTTTCTTTAGAACCTCTCTCTTGAGAAAGCCCAACACTAAGAATTGTATTTGTGACTAAAATTCATAAATTACTACTCAGTTTTCAATCAGCCCACATTAAAACAAGAAATAAATCATTTGAACAACAATACCTACAAGAAATTAAGCAAACAATTACATGATCTCACCCTAAGAATTGAGATTGTAGTTACACATCATAAAAATAGAAAAGTCCTTACAATGCTCCAAATTGCTTAAATTCTAAAACCCACTTTTAAATCCTCAACTTGAACTTCAAAAGTGTAAAATGGAAGCTCAAAAACTGAGGGAAAAACTAAAAAACTCAAACACTGGAATTAAAATTGAGAGAGGCTCTCTCTAAATTTCATTTAAAATGTCAGTTTATAGTTTCCCAATTTTTAGCCTGACATGCCACTAAGTGGATTAAGTTGGGCATTGTCGAACAAGTCGGTAAACTACCCTTTGCTCCAATCTATTGCTAGTGTGCATTTTTAATTTGGCTTCAGAGTTCTGTGTCTTTAGTCAATGAAGGTTGCCATCAAGGAGAGGTTCGGTGATCCACCGACGGTCCATTCCTGTCGACAAGTTGGTTCTTCAATAGGGCTGGCACGCTGGAACATTAGGCCAGCTAAAGAGCCACTCGGCAATTCGCCGAGTGGTTTTAGAGATCACCACGATCGCTTTCTTGACTTCTTCAGCCTGATTGTTCCTTTTTGCTCGGTAGTTTCCTTGCCTCTCTTCTTAGCCTTAAATACTACAAATCAACACTTTCACATCATATTAGAGCATAAATTAGGCATTTGAAGATACTAAAACCATCAAATCAAATCCCTAAATGAGTCAAAATCTCGGACTGATCATTTACTTAAAATACAAATTCATGTGAAAAACCTCCAATACTTGGGTTCCAAATCCTAACTCAAATTTGAAATATTTGTCGAAAAATATATTTTTCATTATTAAAAAGGTTCAAATTTGAAATTTCATCAAAAATGATTTTAAATCAACCTTGAAATCATGAATTATTAAACCTTAAGTGTATCAGAAGAAACTCAATGTTCAAGCTTATACACATTTAATATGACGAAAATAATTGATAAACCAAAATGATTTTCAAAAATTAAGTTGACCCTGACACATGGATCCCAAATATATATTTTTCATCAAAACTAGAGTCCAAAGCGATAAAATACCAATGTTCCCCAATGATATTCTGGGATAAGAAAAGACAAACAAATGTATAAATCACGAGAGAATGCCGAACTAAAGATTGGATACTAACAATTATATTAAAGCGACTTGAGTGGAGCAATAATCATTCTGTTCTTAGCTCTAGAGCTCCGAATAACATCAAAATACTAAACAAACACAATCTAAAATATTTAGGTAAAATATTTTAATATATCTTAACTTTTACCAAAATAATTGTAATGATATGCAACTTTTAAAAGGACGTTTTACCCTATATATTATTTAATAGTGTATTTTAAAGGATATTATGTGCCTAGGTGGACATTATAAATATTACATCATTATAAATAGTAACATGTCCACGTGGACACATATATACCTTAAAATACATTATTAAATAGTGTTGAGGGTAATATATCCTTTCAAAAGATCGGTCTTTTTACAACGTTTTCGGTCGATGTTCAGAGATATCTAGAACCTTTTTCTCAAATTTTAAATAAATGACCAACAATATTTACACCCAAAAATAGTAACTTAAAATTCACTAAAAGAGCCATAAATTTCTCATAAGATAATAAAATAACCCGATTCGTTTCCAAAATATCTTAAGTAATGACAGTGACTTGCTCATTTAATGAAATTAGATTTCGTGTTTATTTGCCCTGTCAAATAATATATCAGCTGGGTAAATAATTATTTTGTATTTCATGTTAAAATTTCAATCTACCCTTAGCAAACATGCATCAAGCTTTATAAATCAGTCCTATAATTCATGCTCCAACGTTTTGTATATTCAGAGTAGTTTTTTGTTCTTCAAAACTAATAATGAACCTTTTAGTTGACAAAATTATTGAAACACAACTTACTCGAATCTTATCCGAAACCTACCATATACGAACTAAATATTCTATTAGATTTGAAATAATATTTTAGACTAAATGGAATCATCAAAATACTCAAGAAAAAGTCACCTTAACTGGAAATTGACCGAATGCAACATTTACTGAAGAATCTCCAAAATTTAAAATAATGATATGAAACTAATCGAAAAGTTCTGGGCCCTTAACTAAACCTTCAAGTAAAACAAATATGACCTTCTCAAGGTAGTGGTAAGGTCTGCACACTCTAACCTTGATAGATTCAACTTTTTGGTATTTAACTCGGAATATTATTGTGACACCTCGTATTTAGAAAAGGAAGATATATTCATTTCGCAACCACTCGGCGATGTAGCTTGAGGACGTCGAATCACTCGGCAATCCACCGAGTATCCCCCCTGGCATTTTTGTCTTGATCTCTGAGTCCATTGTGTTGTAACTTTAGCGAGCTGGGTCAAGATCACCATTATAATAGACAAATCGCCAAAGTAAATCCCCCATCACCTTATTGACTAAGTTCTATTGATGGCAAACTACAATATTCGGCGAGTAAAGGCTCACTCGGGGAGCGCCTAGTGGCACTTGGAGAGCTTCACCGGGTCTCAATCGCAGCTTACAAGTCATGTATTTATAGGTCTTTTAAGATTATTATTATTCAATACCCCATCGTTTTACCCTTCACCTCAAGACCTATATACGATTTTTACCGAAAATATCCTCAAAATTTTAAACTATTCTCTCAAATTCCTAAAAAGAAGAACAAGTTCTCCCCCCTCTAAATATTTCTTTCTCTATAACTTGAAGAAGAAGATTGAAGCTAGGGCTCAAGGTCAAGTATCCATTCTCCAATATCTTGTGGGCTTTGATAGTAAGGTATGATTTCTTTATTCATCCATGGAATCATTGCATCCATTGATCCCCTAAGTTCCCCAATTGAAAAGTAAAAATTCTCCAATTTGAGTTAGGGTTTTCTTCTATGTTCTGGGTCTTTATGAATGTTGATCCAATTTATTGGGTTAAGATTGTTTATGCATGAATTAGGAAGATGACATGTTTTTAGGATGGATTTATATGTATACATGCTTAACCCATCTTTCTAAGTTTAAATTTATGTAAGTGGGTTTTGATCCATGAAAGCAGAATTTATAGATTTACTTGTATTCTTATAGGATAAATGAGGTACATTATGAATTGTTTTTAGATTGAATTATATATGATGATTATGACATAGGTTGCTTTGAGAGTGAAGAATATGTTTTGAATTGTTGATTATTGATGTAATTGTTGCAGAAGGGACAATTCCCACTTATTTTTTTGTGTATGAATGTGAAAGACTTTCTCAAATTGAATAATTCTTGGTTGAAAGCATTTATCACCTAAAAGGAATCTAAGCTAAAAACTAAGAAATGGCGAGGCTGCAAGTGATTACTCATGACCTCTAAATGAGAAGGATATGAGGCCATTACCCATATTCCTTAGAATAGAAAATGAGGTGATTACCCTTATTCCTTGAAGTTTAACAAGAGGCGACTACCCACGTTCCTTTAATGATGATGGACATGGAGGCGAGTAGCCATGATCCTTATAGAAAGTCATGGAGGCGAGTACCCATGTTACATGATGTTTGATATGGAGGCTAGTACCCAAGATCCTATAGTAAGTTGGACAAGAAGCGACTACCCATGATCCTTTATGTAAGGCTAAAGGAGAATACCCATGAGCCTTTATATCTAGGAAAGATTCCCCATTTCTATAAAAGATAAACTAAAATATGTTAAGATTGGTGATAATCTTGGACAGTTGCTTGAGTTTGACTTCCATGATGAGCAATTATTAATTGAGGTTACTTCAAGAAGTACTTCTTATATGCGAAATGATATATTATGTTCATCGATTATTCCTTATGACTTATGTTGTGTAACTCTTATGTTTATGCTTATGTTTGTGCAAGATATCATATTTAGTGCATTCTTGTACTAACACATACTCTTGCCTACATTTCTTATCCAAATATAGGCTAAAGCAATCTCGACTCTCATCCACATAGCTAGGATCCTTAGTATAGACAAGAATTGAATATATGTGAGTCCTAGAATTTGAAGATTTGGCCTCTAGTTCATTATCTTCTTTTATTTTAGCTTGCGAACATTGTTGTATGGGTTGCGTCCCAATATTCTAGTGGACTAGATGGTCTTTGAGAAAACATTAGTAGACTTCAAATTTTTTTAAAAAGACTTTGATATTTTTGAAATAATTTAAATCTATCGATTTTCTATTATCTTGACTATAAAATCTAAGTCTCTTATAGAAGCCTCTAGGGGTCTTGTATGCCATGTTACGTCTAGGGTATACCTGTAGGTTATGGCAGTTGTGTTTGTATAAACCTTCACGGTAAATTATCAATTAATTATCTATGTATTGTGCATTATAATTGACTAAATATCCATGTTCAACCATTAAAGGTCAACGTACACTTGTTGAAACTAGTTTGTAATAACGTGTTCAACATTCAAATCATGTAATGATGCATTAATTATGCAAAGTTTTCTATAAATTATTATAATTTGTAAAAGTTTATTATTTCAAAGGAATACATAGCGATTAAATTATATTCGATGTTATACCCAACAATATTGATACACAATTTTTATTTATCTCAATATTAGAATTATATTTGACCCAAGTTTCCTCGCTCAAAGATAAATGACCTTGAATGTGTCATTAGACACAAGACAAAATTGAGACTAAGAAAATAAAATTGATAGTTGAGATACTTTTAAATTATTGATGATAGAATAAACTATACCAACAAATATAATTTAACAAATTATAGAATTTACTTTTTTATGTTTGAAATCATCAATTATAATCCACAAGATCATAAAATTGTGTTTAAGTGTGAAAAATCATCATTCGAAAAGGTTAATACATGCATAAAATATCAATAATATATATATATATATATATATATATGTGTGTGTGTGTATATATATACACACAAAAAACACTATGTACAATTTAATGTAAAAACAATGTGAGATGATTTTTCTTAAAGAGAAAACTATTTGTTAAAATTGAACAACAACATACGACCAGGACTAAATTCACTAATTTAAGAACAACAAAAAATAACGAAACCGAAAAAGGTTGATATACAGTTATCTAGAGAAGCATCATTTTCTATCATGTGAATTGTCAAAGATAGAAAACTAAAAACCTATAACTCTTCTCCGCTACACTAATAACTAAAAAAGAAACGACTAGAAGACCACATACATTGACAACTAGAAGTCCTCATTTATGTTCACCTCCTATTTACCATAACCACTATTCTTCGGTGCCGCATCAACTATTTTATTTTTGCTCCCGATTTCAAGCATAGACATTATTGTGATTATTAGAGAAGGAACATCACTTGAATGCTAAGCACGCTTGGAAGTGGATGATGATGCATTAAACATTGATGCTTTGGGCACAATATTTACGCCTTTTGGAAGCTTGAATTTTGAACTAGTGTTGCAACAAAAAATATTTCTACGGTTCATGGGCAGATCATGGTTGTGCTCACTAGAATAGGAGACTAAGAAAAGATTCTCACCTTTTGGGCTTTTCTCAATTGTTTTCTTTGCTTCGCAGAGTTTTGATGTATTACTTTTATAATGATTCCTGTTATTTCATATACGTATAACAATAATCAATTTTAAACAAATGTCATGTGTATACACCACTAATAATTTTTACTACTGTTGTTATGAATATTGAAAATAGAAGGGAAAAAATTATTCTCTATACAAAATTGTGAAGAGAGCGAACCTCAAAAATGGAGAATCTTTGATACGCTTTTGACCAGACTTGTGCCATCTCCATATATCATTTGTGAGTTCCTTTTGCGACAATTTATAGATAATCATTTTCGAGTGATTTTTCCTGATTTCAAATCCAAAGAATTAAAGTTAAATTTTGAACACACACAAAAAATGTAACAGGGTGAGTGGTTACCTTGTTGTAGTTGGGATCAAAGGATTCCTCTTGGAAAGATTAGAATTAAGATAAATGTTAGACATTATATCAATGTGCTTTTGTTAATCAATCAATTCTTTTGGTGTTGTAGAGATTGGTGTCATACACACAATAGTTGTTGGTGAGAGAGGAAAAGAGCTTTGTTGGATAAATTGAGCAGGTTGAATAGGATGTGAGTACAACTCTTTGTTACCATTTTGGTTTATGATTTTGTCTTGATCATTTAGATTCTCCTGGTGAGAGATTGGAAAATCTATACAAGAAACTTTAGATAAGCCATTGACATTAGTATTTTCACAAGCTAAACACATGTCAAAATATTTAGAAAAATCATTTGGAGAAGTCTCTATCCCTAAGTTAAGATCTACAACATTGTTAGCTCTATTAGTATTAGAACTTTTCACCACCCCACTTTTATCCCAATCATATTTTCACAAGCTAAACACATGTCAAAATATGTTTTTTTTTTCTATTTTAGAATGAGTTGTAATATCGATAAAATAGAAGTCAAATATAATAACTTGTTTTCATGACCCGATTCCTCAAATAAGGATTGCACATACTGAACCCCACCAGTTGGTAAGCCCAACTCGTAGCTGGAGTCGTAATTAATGGGCTATCAAGTTAATAAATAAAAATGTAATATAACAAGACCTAAGGGTACCCCTAAATGTAACAAGGAGTATAAGTTCCCGAGAGACCTCATACAAGACACTTAGCAAATCATAACATACAAGACACAATCAATGTATTTTATAAAATGAGCAAGTCTAACAACATTTTCTCAAAAAATCTAACATAAGAGATAAGAATCTTGGGACGTAGCCCATAAAACAGTTCAACATGAAAAGAAATTGATAAAAAAGATAAAGGGGTGATCCAATTCTCAAATACAATGAGGACTCATAAAAAATTCACTTCCTTGATAAACTAAGAACCTAACCACAAGTATGTGAATTTAGATTGTCGTACCATACATTTAATAAGAATGTAGGCAAGAGTATGTGTTAGTACAAAAATGTGCATAATATAATTACTAGCATAATCAACATATCATAAGCATTAGACAACATAAGAAATGAGGAATAATAACAATAAAGACATAATAAGCATCAAATTGAAAGAGGCATACTTCCTTAAGTAGCCTAACTTACCTTAGCCAAGACTTAGGTCATCCACCTCCAGTAAAGCTTAAATTATCAAAGGCATATCTAGCAACACTCCAAGAAAATCATCTTCATATAAAAATCATATCGTTCGTACATACTTTTAAAGACATGGGGATTTTCTTCAATGCCTAGATTAAAAAAGCTAATGAGTATTCGCCACTTACCTTACTTACTTTAAGATCATGGGTACTCGTCTCCACAATCACATCATATGACACGGGTAATCGCCTGCACATCATTTCAAAATGATCATGCGTACTCACCTCCATGTCCATTCATTATAGTAGGAATGTGGGGACTCACCTCTTGCTAAATTCTAAGGAGTTTGGGAAATCACCACAAAACCTACGATATGGAGGTCAAGGGTAATCGACTCTACCCTCATCAATTACATAAGCTTTTAGTCTAGATTCATTTTAGGTGAGGAATACTTTCAATTTAGAATCATTTATGTGACTAAACCTTTTAGATTCATACATTCATAATTTAGCAAATCATGTGGGAAGTATCCCTCCTTCAACAATAACATTAATTACCAACAATTCATATCATAATCTTTACTCTCAAAGCACTAATTCTCATGAACATCAACTAAGATTTAATCTCAATAAATTAACATCATACTCATCATATATGCTTCAATCTCAGGCAATTCTAGTCATAATTCATCAGCCCTACAAAGAGATATCAAAACGCATAAAGTTTCCCTTCAAGACATCAACCCAATTATATCAAGTCTTGGTCAAATCATTGAATAGGCATGGGTACATGTATTTTAATTGTTAAAACATGTAATCCTACAGATTCAATCATAAACAAACATAATCCACTCATTTGGATTAACATTCAACATAACCCAAAACAATGGAATAAACCCTAACTAGAATTGGGGAATTCTTTGCTAAATCAGGGGACTTCTAGGGGACTCCATGGGCGGAAGGATCTCATGGATGAAAAGACATCATACCTTAGTCACAAATCCTACCAAAAGCTTGAATATTAGAGACTTTAGTGTGTTTTGGGTATTCTTTTGGGATTTGAGAGAATGTCTTGGATGAGGAATTTTGGGGGTTATAAGTTCTTATATAGGTTCTTTAAATTTTTGCAAAAGGACACCATACTTATTTAATTATAACCGGAAAAGACCCTTATGTCCCAAATATGACTATCCTAGTCGACCCACGAGACCAAACTGACGGAATGTGTATGGACCTATTGTTCGTCCTTCTCGATTGTTGTTCATGTTCAGAGAAGTCTAAGCCATCCATTACTCCCCCAACCACGGGACATGGACCCATCCATGGGGCGTGGGTCTTGGGCGTGGTTCACTACTTCATGCAGTTTCTTGGTGCTTCCATGTTTAGCCATATTGGTCGTTTTAGGGTGGCACCTTGAAGTCCTAACATGCTATGCTCTATTTTTAATCCAGGATGTTACACCAAGACCTTTCAACAACAAGTAATAAAGCATCTAATCAAAATAAGAGTACAAGGCATTTTACTAATAAAAAAAGTATAGGTTGCCTGTGAATACAATATAAAGACTAAGGCTAGCGAAAATAGATTGAAAATGGTAACTCCAAAAATGAGCACACCATAGTTTCATAACTCCATTTTTCTCTACACGACTTCAAATCAATGGTGCGAACTCAAAATATGATATGTAGGGCGGAAAAAATTAGTATGATTACAAAAAACAATACTCTTTAGGCATGGGTCGAGAGATATACAAAGACAAAGTAAGTATATACAATAAGAAATAATGAAATCATAGCACAAATCACTAAATAGGAGAGCTAAAACAATGGACAAGCAATAAGGAACATAAGTAGGATACAAAAAAACAAGGAACTCATACAAAACGTACTTGGAACAAATGTCCACAACCTACTCACACCAAACTAAGATATAAGAGTCGATTACACAAGGTTAGGTGGATTAACAACAATAATTCTAAATTGTCAACCGATTAGTTGTCACATCAATAGCAACACAGAAGAGAATATAATAAAAAACTAACCTAACCGAACCACCATAAGCCCGCTAGGCGTAAACAAAAAACATAACCCAACATGCCCCCATAAACCGAAGGGTGAAATAAACAAAAAAAGTTTACTAATGACAGAAAATTCAAATGCATACAAAGTATGTAGTATGAAAAACAATAAGAATCAGTAACCAAGTGTATAGACCTACTTACCCTGTTGTGTGGACGAGGTTAGACCCATGCAACTCACTCATTGGTACTATGGTACCTATGGCAAGAGAGGCCCATAAGGGACACGAGAAGTCCATTTACACAACCTGGTATTTAATCAAGTTATTTTCAAGGATTTAAAAAATGATTACTAGACTTGAAATCCATGACTAGTTGAAATCAACCCCGTCGTGTTACCGGAGGAATGAGTACCCAAATCCATGCAGTTAAGGTCGTCGACAAGCCAAATTTTCAATTAAATGTTGAGCACATCCTATATGTCTCTAATTTGTTAAGTATGAGACGATCATATAACAGTTCATAAGTCTTAAAGCAAATAAATCAAGTTATTTAGCGTACGACTTCCGTTAAAACCCATTTAGAATACCTACCAAGTGAGAGATGTCTTAACCCATGGATGGTCATGATGAAGAATCCATGAACTTGAAAATACCAAAAAACACCTGTGAATTAATAACAAATGAAATACATAATAACTAGCATTCAAACAAGGCATTCACAATTAGAAAAATAAAAATTTGACCAAACCATGATACAAGGCAAACCGTACAAACTGCGGATCAAATAAGTCCTCGAACAAGGCCTCAGACCTAATAAAATAACAATAACCTACAGTATCATAACAAGCCAACAACTAAAGAATAAGTGAATGGATCAAAAAGATCTCCCTTATAATAAAAAGGGGAGAAAAACTCAAGCAATGATACACTACCCTAATCAGACCACTCCAGCCTACAATTTACAACAACTAGTCCCAACCTACATTTATGATGAGCCTCCAAAGTCTCAAATATCTTTCACATGGCAAACAACCCAAAGTCAAGATCTACATGGAGCTACCTACCGCCACAAAAGATAAAGTACACACTAGGCATCTAGGTCTCAACCCTAGTCTAAGGTCACAATTACACATTCTTAAAAGGGTGCATATGCTACGAGATACTACAAATAAGGCTAAAGCCTAAACTAAATATCTGGTCACCTATTAGAAGACCATCATTCCTATGGGAGTAAAGAAATACAAGGTAAATATGGGAAATATAATACCTAGCAAATATAATCCTACATCACATGCAACTTATAGTAAGCATTATCTGAAAACCCCAATCAAGAAAGTATACTGGATCGTACCTCGAGTTTGATCACGCAAGCTTCAAATCCATTGAAAACGAGCTATATGTAACTAAAATGCATAAAAAAACTCCCACACGATCAAATTGCTGAGCATACCGTCATTACGAATGTTTAGAGACCAAATTTACAATTATTGAAAAAATGCTAAAAAATAGTCAAAAAGGAGATGTGGGACCCATACAAACAATAAAAAAATTGATTACATCAAAAGGACCCAATGCATTTATTGAGATTTTGTCCCAAATCGGGGAACAATTTGATGTCTCACACATCCCAAATGAAGACATGCACAAATTCTTCAAATAATAGAGACAAGACAACCCATTCTGAGTGAATCTTACTTCAATACTCCTACTTGTACACTTTCTAATTGGTCCCACACGTAGTCACACCAACTCCAAACGAAACGTAACTAGAATCACTAAAGAAACTGTCCTAGATCGATGATTCAAAGTTTGAATATTTGTATATAATGGATAATTAAACAATATAAACCTTAACTGATGACCGCGAAAGTGATCAGTCAGCCGCAAAAGTAGCCAATCCCACAAAGCTCCTTCGGAGAAAGTCGATACTGTGAAAGTTTCTATAAATAAATTGATCAGTTGTCTATGAAAGTGGCAAAGTACCAAGAGACTCCCACCCTAGATGTGATGCCTTGGCCGTTAAAAAGGCGATATAAAACAATCAAAGGGCTGCTAAAGTAGTCCCACTAACATTGTTATATAGTAATTTGGAGGAAAATGATCCAAACTTCAAATGGAAATCCAAAATTCATTCGGAACCCCGAGAGCACAAACAAACAAGGCTACAATCGATATTGGTATTGCGCACTCAATGAAACCATCAAAACTTCCATTTGATGTCATCTTGAAAAAATGTAGCTTACACACCCAAGTTCCACTTTATGACATTATCCATAAAAGGAATTAAAATGAGTTCAGAAGCTCAGAGAACCATACTAAAGGTCATTGTAGATCAAACTCAACATTTCAGCTCTAACCATCCTAATAGATTTCTCATCCGATCATGTTTACCCAGAATATTGATCAAAGTCAAACTTTGGTTAAAACTTCAAAGTTTAAATGCCAGACGACACAAACTCACACCGGAAGTCTCAGTACCAGATTCAACTACGCTGCGAGCCTAAACATCCTACCAGATGGAAATACATACATAACATAGGCTATGAGGGAAAATTCTCTAGTTCATGTCAAAACTTTAGAAACTTCTCAAATTCCTTTCTGGGCTCCAACTCTCTCCCAACAGAACCAAACTTTCCTTAAAGAAACAAGATTTATCTAAGAAAACCAAAACCACACCAAAATTACACAATTGAGAAAACAGATGATAACGGCAGAAGCAACCTAAATCATAAATTAAAATACTTACCTTATGCTCCAAATTTAACATTTTCTATTAATCAAGAATATTTTGTCAGTCCTTAGCTCTCTTGGACATCTCAAGAATTATTTGAAAACTTCCTACAAACCCACACAACACCTCGTGAGAATTACATGCTTTGATTGAATATCAAGGATTAACAACTGCAATAATGAGGAACTTAGGCTGGAGAAAAGCCCAAAATCTACTTCCTAATCCAAAAACCGAACAAGATGAATTTGAACACAACCTTGTGATGCAAAGAACATTCCTCCAAAGGAGCTTTAAGAAATCCGAAATAACGAGCCCATAAGTTACTTCCCCCCTCCCCCCCCCCACAAATCAGAACCAACCACCCTAGTCTAAGCGAAACAGAGTCGGCTGGTGGTGTATCAGCATAACTAAGTTTTTAATGGTGGCCCAAGTATACAAACTTCGATCACGAACCACACAAGATACCAAGCATTATAAAGGCAAACCTTGCAATATTAACAAGAATAAAATCACCCATTCCACGAATTAATTTTAGCCCATAATAAATGTAAATCTTCTTAGAAATTTCAATTTTCCCATAGAAGCTATAGCCTAAAGTTATCGATAAACAACACAAAGATGAATCTAAATAACCAACAAACCAGAATAGCCACAAGCACAACCATAAAATAAAAAAAGTAACAAGGTCGTAAGGAATCATACCTCCTAATTTCGGGTAGTCATAACGAAACTCCATGACCACTAGGAAAAGACAAATAAAAAAGATTGAATGAGCCAAAGCACAATAACATAGACAATAATAAGAGTTTGGAAAGAGGAGAAAGAGATCAAATAAGACTGCCACTGAACTATAAAGGTCAAATTGTCCCTCACACAACAACTACAAACCTCGCAACTACTACTTAGAGGATGAAACACAACTAAGGCAACCCCTTTAGTTGGGTAGGCTTAACAACATAAAATTAGGAAAAACTGGTCTAGCCAACTATTTATAATAGATTTCCATCACACTAAGAACACACAACAAAAGCCACTAATGAAAAAGAAAGGAGAGTTACTCAACCACTACTCCTAGTTGAATGAATACCACCTAGTTTATCCACTACTAAAAGGAATCAACTAGAAGAGGTAAATGACCTACACAATTCTCAAGTCAAGCTGTAATAACATATCAACAATGGTTAAGATAACGAATAAATACGAATTGGCATGAAAACCCCAAATCACACTTAATAAGAGTAGGGGAATCAAACCACAAAAATGCATCAAAAGAGCGAATATATGGAGCCCAGCCTCTGTTTGGCCTGTAGAAACATATAATTGATCGTGTTGAGCACAACCTAAACACCTGAAGTAGTACTAGCATCACTCAAAGCACTACCTGTAATAGAAGGTGCAATCAACCCATGAGACTTACATAACAGAATACCTCTCACTATAGTCCCATGCTAGGGATAATCTCTAGAGGGATGTACAATTTCTCCACAAATACGACAAGATCTGACCACTTTAGGCAAGGGATTATCATATTTCTAGAATAGCAATACAAACCAAGGGCACTCCCTAGACTAGTGGTAAAATCATCCAAAAATATAGAAACCTCAATAATCTAAATCTCGACATGAAGAAAATGATATGAGACCTTGACAGCATCTGCCATTTCTAAAACAATCCCTTACAAACTACACTCTGACCCTAAGAAAACCATGACATAGTTGCCTACTTTTCAAAAGTCATATCAGCTATCACCAAGAAAAGCCTGTTGTGAAGACCGAGTTATTGTAACAGAAGATACGAAACATATGGGTCCAAGATGATCACCATGAAAAGTCTAACCTGACATATGCCTGTCATTTTTACCATGACCTACCCTACAACCTGAGATACTAATACCAAAGACCGAGTAAGTTAAGAAGGAAGATGACCCTCACTAAACGCTTACCCACCTAGAAGTTGAATATTGTCATTGTTGTACTAATAGTGATGGGTCTTACCATTGCATCTTGAAGCATCAAGAAATACTTTATCTGCCACTAATACATGATTAATAACCTAGGAAAAGGTACATCACACTTTTATCAGATGCTTTGATGTAAAGTGAGTGGAAATTCCAACCCTCCAAAGAACCCCTAGGATAACTCCTTATTGGAAAACAAATTATGGGACTACTCTTAGACTATTTTAGATATCTTATAACGTACTAAGGAATTGATGACAAACCCTTTTTGGGATCAGTCAATAAAAATTAGTTTAGAGAAGCAGCTTTTTGTGATGTACCATTGAAGAGGCTCAGACATGCTAACACTACATCTTGAGGAATCGAGATAGACACTGACCCTTTCGGTGCTTGGGCTGTCCCCACACTCTCTGAATATTGACAAATGTCTACCATTTTAAGGTCTATATCTGACTGAGGCCCTCTAACCCGACCATGTGTTGGAACCTAAGTAGGGTGCACTAATGATCTATGTACATCCATCAAACACCTTATGTATCTAATAGAGAATAGATTCTAAAGAAGTAGTTTTAGATGTTAGAGAAAGACAAATCACATTATAAGGAGTCAAAAATAGAGTTCCTAAGAAATTCATTTAGCCTTCCGAGTATAGGATACATACGTCTTCGCACCAATCCACTGGTTTATCTTATACCAATGATGTCAATAAACTTTGGGATCATATATAAACTTGTCACGATTTGCTTCCCCAAGTAATGGTGGTACAAACTGCACCCCACTAGTTTGTAAGCTTTAGACTTATCCAAGAGTCAAAATTAACACACTATAAAGAAAAAGTCATCAATAAAAAGCATGAAGCTTATAACGAAGATAAGAAAGGGTAATCAACAAAAATATAATACAAAAAACAATCCACATGACATGACATGTATTAGTAATTGAGAATTGAAACAAAATAATAGCACCAGGATTTTTAGTAATAATAAATGAGTACTTGTTATCTCTAAATATAATAACGAGACTAAGCATAGAAAAACAGATGAAAATCAGTATCTCTGAATGTGAAGACCTCACCCTATTCTCTCAACTCCTAGCTACTTTTCATGATGGCAAATTAATGTCAAACATAAACTATTATCTACAAAGAGAAGAAATGTAGTATGAGTACTTTCAGGTACTAGTCCACAGAGACCAACCATAGAATTTAAGCTGAGCCACAAACTGTAGGTCTCGTCAGTATTTGGTCACCCAAAGAACTCTCAAAACCCACTAGTGGATCGTTTGTGTGTCCACGACCCATGGTTGAGGGTTCCTAGGTTAGGGCCCCGGAAATTATGTCTCAAACAATGAATGTCAATCGCGCGAGATGGATTGTACGTTAGACCATTGTACATCACTTGTGGTCCATCAATGGTTGCTCTATAATTATTTTGTTAACGATAGTTTGGTCTTTCCTTTTTATTTTATCCTTCTACTGCAATTTTTTACCCTTCTTCTAAGACCCATATATAAGCATTTTAACTCCCAAGTTAGTTTTTTAAGTCAATTTCTCAAATTCACAAAAACATATCAACTTCTTCATCTATCAAATATTTCTCTCTCTAGAAGATGAAGAAGAAATCTAGGATTTCAAGATGAAGCCTCCAAATCCCCCATAACTTCAAAGCTAAAGCATTGAGTTATGATAGTTTTTATCCATGGAAGCCTTTTCTCCATGCCGTTCCAAATTTTTTCTATTTTAAAAGTTAAAAATCCCAAATTGAGTTAGGATTTTCTTCATTTTCCATGGGTTCTTTTCAATGTAGATTTAAATGATTTAGTTATGATCTTTGTAACACTACGTATCTTAGACAAACACAAATACAAATTTCAAATGTTTTAGGTTCCAACTATGAGCACCATCTACGGACCAAAGCTGACCAACAGACTGTAGTTGGGGTCCATGGATGGCCACCTATAACCCTTCCTAGAAATATTCTAGAAGAGAGTCTAAGGGTCAACCCATGTCCAGACGCACCTACCGTAGTTCCCACCATGGGTCGTGGTCATGGTTAGTGGATCAAACACCTCAACTGCCCCTCTCTTAACCCGTGTTGACGCCTACTAGGATGGACCACCGGTCTATCAACGGGCGTTGACATGGCCTTCGATATGGTCGTCGATGTCCCTACAACTTTTAAGTCATGGGTCATTTGGTCTTTTCCCTATGTGTTGAACCCTTAAACTACATAATTTAACCCTTAAAATATGTTATTTTGGTATGATTTATCCTTGTGCATTAATTATAAGTTACCCTAATCAATTATTCACAAAATATTCATCGAACTTAGAGAAAAATAAAGAGAAAAGTCGAGTAGACCCTCAAGAACACATAACACGATTTTCTTCAGTTCTAGCCACAAAATAGATATATTTCTCCATGAATTTTGTCACTAGGTATGTGGAATTTTACTAACATGTTCCTTTTAACCATTACGTCCCAAGAATTAAGTCTAACTCTTGATCCCATCCATATTATCTTGACCTAGAGTTTCTAGAATCTAAGAAGATTACTATGGTTTAATTATTTTAATATTCCTAATCAGATTATCATGTCTTAATATTGTTTTGCATAGGTTCTTGCATAATCTTAGAACCTTAGTTATGTAGTTCTTTTTATGCATGAATTACATTAGGTAGGATAGATAAACTGATAGCAAGCCTCAGTTATTAAATATCTTATTATAAAAAATTAATGTTGCATTTTCATCTGTGGATGTAAGATTTTTCAGCTATCTAGTTTCGTTAAGTTATGTTATAATTTACACATATTATGTTGGGAGTAGGGTTTTTACAGAGTGGGCCAAGGGTAAGTTACCCTCACTGTCCAAGAACGATGTGCCTTCATAGGTTATGTCCCCTCTTTGGGCATCTTTTTTAGTAATCACGCCATTCATGATTTAATACCTATTGTAAATATTACTAGGTCCTCTCGATGGGGCATATATATCGTACTCAACATATGTCACATCCATAGAGCACCCCCAAGATGCGACCATCGTCGTCGTCCTCTCATAGGACTCAGACAATTCCTTAGTGTTCGTCATAACATGTCATCAGTTAAAATTTGCGGAAAAATTCAAAACTTTCATACTTATGTACATTTTGAGGTATACTTAGACCTCTCACATAGGAGCTTACTTAGTCTTTACTTATAGCAACGTGATAACATATATACGATATTCTAAAACATGTCTCACATAAAAACCATCAAAAGAGTATGAGTTGTACTTAGCCAATAAAATCTAAATATGCCATATAGGCCTTACTACAATAGAATTCAAATAATATAAAAAGGAATAAAGAGAATTCTTAAAAATTACTAATGTCTTCATAAGCTAGAATTATGAAAAGATAGAATCCCCGAACATGAGGACCTACCAACAGTTGGAGAAAGAGTTCCAAGCTTCTTCAATCGACCTTCTTAATCTTCAACGGTTCAACCCTACATTTGTAGTTATATAAAGTAAGGGGTTAGTATGCCACATGTACTAAGTATGGGTATATGCACGTAAACATTTAAGGATATGCATGAAAAGGACCATTTCTTTAGAAAGCATGCTAAGTCATTTGAAAACCTTTAATGTACATACACTAAAACTTATACAAGATAAGGATCACAACAACATAAAGCATGAAAATAACAGAAGACATAACATCATAAAGTCATATTATCATTTCATATTCAATAATGCATATCAACTTAACATACAAAGAACTTACCAATAATCTCATCCCAAAACTACTAGTGCAATGATCATGTGAAGCCCCATAACGCCTTATAACCAAGTAAACAAAATAGGAGACCATAAGTAAAGCTTTGCTTCATACCACTTATAATATAGGTAGGCATCACCACATATAGCAATATAGACCAACAACACGTTCATCAACATAACCATCATCACATACGAGTGACATCATATATCATAATCATTATACATTTTGATGTTATCATATTACATAAGAACAATCTCGTAGTACTTCCGTTAGATTCAACTTGTGCAATGTCTAGGTAGAGTCCCATATCCCTACTTATAATAAGTATACTCTTCAAGTTACCCTAGTCAATATCCATTTACTTGTATTCCATTTTACTTGAGGGAACAATCGCCTTAACCGACATTAGACCATGTGAGCTAAATATGGAATCCGGTGTCATGTAACTCCACACCGAATGAAGGTGGTTTACCGGCCAAAGTAGAGCCAAAACATGAACATAGCATTCTAGGTGGATCCACTAGCTAGTATTCCTATGGTGGCAACATAGGTCAAGAACTAGGAGATATATTAAAGACCCATAGTTCCACATTACATGGCAGCCTCTATCTCATGAGAGTCATTGTGAACCTACCTTCAAACAAGGGAAGGGACACCTCTCATATCTAGTTCATCGGTGCTAAGCTAAAGTCCCTTTGTGAATAACCTTTAAGTCATCATTTATTCATAAATCTTGTTATAGGTCATAGGAGCCTAAATCCTTGTATAAACATGATCATAAGCTCTTTAGGATTAGTATAAGAATTACCTTTCATCACAACCCTTCATTTGTGAAATTAACATATCATAATCATAGTTTGTAAGGCATACAAGATAAACATCATCAACTTGCATTATCATATCCTTACCATGATCTCACATTTAACATATTCATAGCCCAACATATATATGATACGCTCAAATTACACTTCCCTAAAGAAGTATAAGCGGTCATATCAAGTAAAGAACCCAACTATTAGGTTGGGTTCGATCCCACAAGAAAAATGATTTAGACTTAACTTTAATGTACGATTACCTATATTTAGTCAAGTCCTTTTCGAAAACTAATAATTAAAGGGGGGGGGGGCATTGTGAAACAAAAGTGTTGCAATGTTTTGAAATCAAACAAGTAGCAAGAGTGAATTATTGGTATTTATCAAGTTGTGAGAGAAACTAAGGATTAAGTGTTTCCCACAGGTTCATAATACCATAATCCTAGCAATAATAATTCTTCCCTAGTGTTTTGCATGCAAAGAGATAAGTTATGTATCTCTAAATACTTGGTCTGACATTTAGAGAAAATTTCACCCCGTACCTTTGTCCGGCTATGTGTGTCTAAGTTACTAACCCTCACCTTTACTTCATATTAAGCATCATATTCGATGTTTGGCTTAGTTATTACTTTGCACCAATCGAAACTATCCTATTAGATAGTATCCACTAAATCTATGTCGATAAATCTTTTCCTATTAACTACCCCCTTGGTCAGGCAAGTAGCAATAAGGAGAGTTCTAACGCGTGCACTCGTTAAAAAGACTTCTAAACGAAAGAATTATTGATGCATGCAATAACATATTTAAGAATTGTTAATTGGCTAGGCTTATTTTTTTAATCACCCATGGTTCCCACAACCCTAGTTGTGGATTTAGCTAACCATTCTTAGAAGAAAATAATTCATAATTAATAAATAATAAATCATGAACTTACTTTCACAAAGTTGAAGAAAATCCAGAAATTCAACTTGAAATCACAAAATGATCTTAAAAAAATAAATCCGGAAATTTGAATTATTACCCAATTTGCAAAGTCAAATCTCCAAGAATAAAAGTATGAAAATAGTAAAGAAATCCAACCCCAAAAATGACGGTTTTCACCTTATTTATAAAAATACACAGTCCTAAATTAAAAGGAGTTCAAATAAGGAAAGTTTGTCCAAAATGCGGCTTCAATCGACGATCCCCACAGACGGTCCATCGATGAAACGACGGACCGTCGACTGCCTCTGTCGGTCTACACTTAGCATTTTTTTCAGCCTACAATTTGCATCTTCTCTGATCCAGTCGATGGACCAACAGTATGGTCCGTCGATTCACTTACGGTCCATCGATGCTTCTCTTCGTTCCATACTTAGATTTTTCTTTTACACTAGGTAATTGGACATTCTCTGATCCAATCGACGTTTTGCCAGGACGGTTCATCGATCCTTCAGTATCCCCACACTTAGTCAGAATTTCCCCATTTGCATCAAGATGCATGAACCTTCAATCGACGGTCACCACTTAAATTCCATCGATGGGACGACGGGCCATCGATGGCTTCGTGGGTCTCTTCTGCACTGATTTTTCATAGCCTTCTGCATTTCTATTTTGGACAACTTTCCTGCAAAACAAAGACAATACATATTAAAATTACAACAAAAAGGGTCTAGACACAGACCAATCTTAAGGAAAAAGCATTGAAAGTACTGTGAAAACACGGTACATCAACGCCCTCAACTTAAATTCGTTGTTTGTACTCAAGAGACACACTATGTCTCAACACAACACTTTGTACACAAATATCTTTTTTTTAAGCTTCCGCAATCACATGGCTATCAATCCCAACTTTTTTCATTGGTTTAGTGCATGGTTCTTATCTTAGGCTTGATAGGCTTACTCTTGTGGATTAAACCATCACTACACCATTTTAGGCCTACGGCTACACTAAATCGGAGCAACGCTTGAAAAGTGTTGCCTAAAATATTTTTGGGAACACTTTTTAAATGTAGCCTAATTTTTTAACTTTTGGCAACGATAATATTGGCAACAATTATAAAGTGTACTCTTTAATGATATAGACTACACTTTATAAGCGTTGTCATAGTATGAAATAAATAGCAACAATTATGTATATAGATGGCCACACTTTTAAAGGGTCTTATTTTTATAATTGTAAAAACAACACTTTAGAAGTGTGGCCTAAATCTTTTACTAAAATATTAGATTCCCTCTAACATTTTTAATTCTCCCTCTCATTTTTACTGACCAAAAAAGCAATTAATAAAACATTTATAATTGGTAAAATCTTTTCTCTTTTTGCAGATAAGTTTTACTCTCTTTCTAGAACTGATGAAAGGGCACAAGCTGAAGATTTCTCCATACCTACGATTCTCTTTTCGAAGAGATGAAGCTAAAGAACAGAAGATCGTAGAATACACCTCTCTCTTTCTTCAAAAATGCTTTTCTCTGGAAGAGCTGAAGAACGAAGAACTAAAGAGCGCAAGTTGAAGATTTGAGGAGCTGAACTGAAGATTTCTCCTTTACCTATGATTCTCTTCTCCCTGAACTGAAGAGTTGAACTCAAGATCTGAGCTTAGCTGAAGTTTTTTTCCAAGTGTAAGTACCGATTCCTTATTATTCTCATTATTTTTGTCAAGATGTTAGAGGATGATGGCAGAATAACAGTGTATTTGTGTACATATTCAAGATTGACAGAAGATTTTTTTCCCTTTTAAGTTTGGTATTGTTTTTGTCATGAGATTTTGCCACTGCCTCAAATTTCACAATGTATTTGTGTACACATTCTTGTAGATGTTAATGATTTTCTTGAAAATAGTTCAATGATTTGAAGTTGGCTACAAGAAACAAACTTTAGACCAGAATCCCTTCTCAGTGAAGGGTTTTTTGGTTGTGTCTAAGGGGTGGATTGAAGAGAATGGGACGACACCCAGGCTTATTGTTGCTGTGAAAACTCTAAATTATGATGGAATACAGGTTCACAAAGAATGGCTGGTTTTCTGCTCTCTTGATCTTATTTAAAAGCTTATGTTGTATTGTTTGTTTTTGCTTTATTTTTTTGTTTCTTTAATTTATGTTGGTTACTGTATTGAAGATGATCAAAGGATTTTGGTTTACAGATTTATGCCATGTGGAAGCTTGGAAAACTATCTGTTCAAGAGTATGTAGTTGACCCTTTTCTAATATGCTTTACAATGTTGCATTTTTTGAATTTTGATTATATTTGCAGATGTATCTTTCTCGGTGGGAGGATGCCAAAAAACAGGTATAATTAAGTAAAACTATTTTTTTTGATACAAAAAACAATACATATAGTCATTGGAAAATATGATTCATTGATTTGATTCTAATAGAGATGGAAAGGTACTTCTCTCCTTCAACAGATACTAAGCCTCGAATGAGTTTGAATTATCTTTTTCGGATTGTGATCTGCATAAGTGTTTATTCTGTAGTTACTCTTTGTTCACTGCTTGTGACCTTTGTGAGCTTCATTTTTCTTTTAATTTTGATAGAATGAAATTTGATATGAAATTTTGCATTTTAATGTGGATCGTAACCTATGTAGTCGAGATAGTAGTACTAGAAATTAAACAAAAAAGATGGAGGGTAAATCTCTCAACCCCAACTCTTATGGAGAACAAAAACAATGTAATCTCCCAAAAAATATCTACAGAATCTATTTGTAAGGTCAATGGATTCCTCGAAAGCATGGGGCTCTTCAACCTTAACTTTCCTATTAGACTGTGTTCCCTATTAGAGGAGCTTAGAAACTTGTGTGTAAATGAACTGTCTTTGTTTTGTTTTACAAATAAAGTGCCTATGCAAGACACTGATGCAATTTCCACTAAAACGGACAACAAGAATTCTCCATCTAGGATATGCAGTTGCTGGTTAATGTAGTGTTGCTGTCAAAGTTGTTACTCTGATCCATCTCTTAAAATTCCTAGCTTTCAAATCGTGTTCAAAATATAGTGATTGTTCAATCTAACTATTAAAATGCATATTGGCTGAATATATGGTTCGATCATTGAGGACATATTAACAGGCTTCAAAATGCAGTGTCATGGCTGGATAGACTATCGTCAGTGTGAGTGTTCTCATGCACAGTTCTTTTCAGCTCCTTCTTGATTGTTGGTCGATCATGCATAGAAAGATCAATGAAATTATTAGAAGTAGGGACTGTAGAAATAGTAGTTATACTTGTGTAATAAGTCTGTTGTTGCTGCAATGTTTCGTTAGGATTAGGGACTGTAGAAAGATCAATGATTTTGCCTAGCATTTTTTTGAGTAGTGGTTGACATTGGGTAATTGACAGTCTTTGTTATCTAACTTTGTTGTCCACTGTGTGCCATCCATATAGTGCAGGGAAGTAGAATTCTAATGGCAATGTAATGCTTTTTATATGGTTGTGTATTGTTTGATCAGTCATTGAGATCCCCCCTTACATCAGCACAACCGGTCTTGTTGGTTGTGCTGCATTCTTCTGCTCCACAAACTAGTTTGGAACTCTCTGTTGGCTGGCCATTCATTAGTGGGCTGTAAATATTCCCAGTAAGCATTGCGAATGGTTTGGGTCTCAGACTATTTTTTGCAGCTGATATATGTTTCACGTTATGAAATTCTGCCTCCTTTTGCAGTGGTGGGAATTCAACAATAGACTTCTCAATTATCTCTTTTTGTATTACCTCTTGTTTTTCATCTTGTCTAGGTTGCCATTGTTGTACTATTTTCTGAGGCAAAATTATGCATATGCCTAAGGTACTGCATATTCTGCATATGCCTAAGGTACTTCATCACTGTCGTCCTTGCTGCTGAATCTAACTATGAAATAGTCATCACTTGATAATAAACTTTTGGTTTAGCTATGTAGTTCCATTGACTAGCTATATATCGTTCAGTTGTGCCACTTATAATTTTATTTTGAATGTGCAGGAAAATGCCGGTAATTGAATTTGAATTTTGGCAAGAAGTAAACTCGATCTACTGTAGCGAATGATGAAGAGTTTTTGTACTATTGTCATATACGTTTGAATTACGCATTTGTTTTTTTTTGGAATTTATTGATATTAAAGATCTTTAAGCAATCACTTTCTAAGTTTTGGTTGTATAAGACATGTTTCTTGAAGTTTATTTGAAATATATAGCTTCGAATTAATTATTAGTTAATTTTGTGTATATATATTTACACTTTATAAGTGTTGCTCTAGATGAGATATAATGTTACACTTTATAAGTGTTGCTCGAGATGAGATTTAAATGTACACTTTCTAATGTACACTTTACAAGTGTTGCTTTAGATGACCTATAAAAGACAACACTTTGTAAGTGTTGCTGTAGATGAACGATAAAAGGCAACACTTTGTAAGTGTGACCAATAACACTGCAAAGGCAACACTTTTAAGTGTAGTCTAATAAAAAAAATGTGTCGTTAATGCCCTGCAACAAAGCGTGCCCTTATACCTCTTTGGCTACGCTTTATAAGTGTAGCCAAAGATGGCAACATTTGAAAAGTGTTGCCTAATGTCAAAGGTTACGCTGCTTTAGGCAACCCCCTAAAAAGTGTTGCTGAAAGTCCAAAAGTGTAGCCTTTTTTCAAAGGCCACACTTTTTGCTAGTTTTGGCTACACTTTAGTGGTGTTGTCGTAGGCCTAAAATGGTGTAGTGCATGACACAGACTCACCATGCACTGACATCTCTACACTTTTTGTCTCTCGCCAAGGTACCAACCTTTCGATATTGCAACTAGTGCCCTCACTTCAAAAGATATCCTCTTTTTTCATACAGTGATTTTAACTGTGAGTATAAGGATCATTAGTCAACACTCACGCTCAAAATAAATTCATACCTAGTTGGTACTTGTCGCCATAGGCTTGCCCTTGTTTTCATTGCTTAAGTTCACCATATTAGACTCCTAGGATCATGATAGGACTTTCTTAACTTGTAACGTAGGCTCAGTGTAAGGTATGGTACATATGAGTACATTTTAGTGACTTGTTTCCCTCCTTGACATTATGGCTAAGCGTCCTACCTCTTTCATTATCTATTATGCCCTACTTTTCTTGTCATCTTTGCCTTATTTTCTCCTTTTTTTCTCTTTTGTGGAAGTGACTCGTACTTCTTTTTGTTCAACACTATTTTTCTCTTTTTTTTATTCAATTGCCAATTTTGATTGAGTCACTTCTCTTGTTCATTGTCCCTTTTCTTTTCGATATTACTCTTTTTCATACCCACTTTTTGGGTCATCACTGATATAACCACCCTCAACTTATGGTTTTTCCCTAAGTCGAGGTACACATTACCCAAGGTTGGGTCAGGGCTAAGACGATGTCTGTTTTCTGCATTAGCCACCCTCAACCTATGCTTTTGGCCTAAGTTGAGATGCACATGTCCAAGGAGGGACCAATGCCAACACATTATACACAGGGGAGATTAGTTGGTGAAGAAAAGAAAGGTCTGTTATAGGCTAAATTGTTTGGATCAAAAAGGGATAATAATTTTATTTGGCTCACTTCACTTTATGCTGGATGTTTGCTAATTTGAAAGGGCCTATGATCCTTTCCTAATTGTCTAACACAGATTCCTTTTGCAAGACCTACCGGGCAAGTTCTAGATAAGTACCAAGAGGGGAACAATCAAATCTCCTCACACTCTCTTGACACCACATTACATTATCAGATTATCGGTTACCTAGTTTGAGTGTTAGAGTGAGGATAATGCAATGGGTGTATCTCTGTGTCATGATTAGAGCCAACATTCAACATTTATACCTATTCATGCAAGCACTTTATTAGAACGGGATATCATTCAAGTTTAGCCATCATGCTTCATTTTTCACTTTTATACTTTGTACAAGTTACGACACATGTCGGTTTAATAATAAAGTAATCAGTCTCTTGGGGCAAAAGAACACAGGAAAGAAAACCAACAAGAGAGGATCGTGAGTTGGGCTACTCAGACTTCACCCTAGCACTTACTTTCCATTTACCCCGCCACCAACAAAAAAAATGCAATTGTCCCCAAAGAATAAGAAATATAAAGATAGGGTGGTAGGTGAAGCCAACCTGAGGCGCATAGCGCTTAATATGAACGAGCAGGCGGGTCCGGTTTCCCGAAACTCACACCCTTAGTAGGGACACCCCCATAAGTGCCCACAGCAGTATCCGCACCCTCAGTGGTGCTCCTCTCAACAACCTCCACTCTGGAGCTAGACGCCCCAGCAAGCAACTCTCGAGCCCTCATCTGCCGGGCCTCCTCATAAATCAACAAGGCTCTCCTTGCCGCCTCAAGATCTGTACGCTCCTTCTTCCTAGCACATGCCTCATCTCCCTCGGTAGTACAGCTGGAAAGGTGCCTCTTGGCATGCTCACGATGCTCAAGCGGTGGTGTAGTGGGAGTAGCGAATAGTGCAGCAAGAACTGTGTCATCTGTTGTCTCAACTGGAGAAGTCTCAGGCTGGGGTCCCCTCATCTCAAGTATGTTGTTCATATCAGCCCGCATATTTGCCGCAGCCTCCTGAAGAGTAGTCAGATCAATGGTGGGGGCTGGGCGTGCTAGAACTCATAGCTCGAATGCATCTAGGTGCTGATGGACTACCCGAATATTCATCTCTGTCTACTGAGCCACCCTCTTCTCAATCCAGTCCTCAGCCTCGGCAATAGATTTCTGCATCCAAGGCTAGATATGGTGCCACAAGGTGGCCATCTGGGCCTCTAGCTTCTGGACCCTAGCAATCGGGACCAGTGCTTTTGAAGGTGGGTGTCACGACTGGAATCTAGACCCCAGACGTCGTTGACCTCTCAGAGGTCGCAGACAAGCCTACTTACGCCATTCTTACTTTACATAGGTTAATTTTAGCGGAAAATTTGAAACTTTTTGTTTATAAATATTACTTACTAAACATTTCTAATACATTAGTAATTTGTTCACCATCAACCATCTAACATTAAGAGATAATCAAATGAAAGGAATAGTTCAATACTTATAAAGCGTATAATTGCCAAAATGGCACCAACACATAGTCTGAATAAAAACAGCAAAGAAACGCCAGTGGAACATGCTCCACTAGATCAACTCTAAAACTAAGCTAGAATATAAAACAGTAGTGTCCTCGAAAGCATGAGGACCTACCAACTCCGGATGAATGCTGTAACTTCTTTCATATCATTCATTCATATGCCATGAGACCTTGGAATCATGGATTTGACATTAAGACATCCCAGATATGAGGGCTCAACAGATGGGACCTCAACTAGGGAATCTCCATTAGCAAACACAGAGTCTGCTTTATTCATTCATACGTACTTCATTTCATTTCGTTCGTAGGCCAATGTGAAAACTAGCTATACCTAGGGTGTAGTTTACGACTTTCATCGGGTTTGCTGTGCAATGATCAAGAATAACATAGTGTTATTACCTGAGTCCAGCTAACCTCTTGATTATCCTATCCTAACACCTTTTGGTATCGTTCATTTCATTATGTGCATCATTTGAGGCTGGCCTCATTCATTCATTGGGAACTTTAACTTTAACCGACATAGATCATGTGAGCATCATGAAATCCAGTGTCTCCCCCACACCGAAAAGAGGTGGAATCAACGGCCAAAGTGACCCAAAAACATGCTAGCGTACATGGGAATTTAACCCCGCCAGATCCCTATATTGGCAGTATAGGTTCGAAGACTAGGAGATATAAGGAGACCCATACCCGGCAAGCCGGACAGTCTCATCTCATGAGAGTTACGTGAACCTCCGCCCTTCCCGAAAGAAGGCATCACCGCTCATAGCTAGTCTATCGGTGCTCAGTATAAAGTTCCATTTCATTCATCTCATACGTCATGGAAGTTGACTTCTAGTATGAGGACATCATAGCTCATTAGATGATTCTCATCTCATCATTCGTATTAAGTGTGTTAAGCTCAATGCTCTCATTAGAGTGTTCATAGAGACTGGTCTCTTCATTATCTTACACTCTCATAGGTGAATACATGTTAGTAACATTTACTTAGGCTCATTTGAGATTACTCTCCTTATTTACATTAGCCTCATATCATGTTGTCACCACATTCATCATCATTTGCACCTTTGTTTTTCTTAATTATTCACCTCTTATTACGTGTATGTTCATTTCGTCATATGCCAATGCACTTGGCCGTTTGGTGTGTCTCACATCCTTACTTAACCCCTCTAGGGTTCATCATTTCATGTCATACATCTTAGGTTCACTTACTTTTGAACGTATGTTAGACTTATGAGTCTATACACACAAGCCATGAGGCTTCATTCATACTTCGTTAAGTGATTCTTACATTCCTAAGATTATGTAGTACAAGACTTATGTATCTTGTATGTATGCCAAGATCTTGATTTTGATCTAAGTAGGTGGCATTATTCTTGGATATTTTTTTTCACGTATAGCTTATGTATCAATACGGAAGTTTGGGCAAGGAAACCCAAGTCTTGAATCAATTGGATATCATTTATATCTTTAATTGATTTTATTCTAATATTCATAACACTTTAACTCTAAGTCAATTCACAATGTTAACATTGAAGGATTACTTTTCTATTTAACTTTTTCCTTGCATTGGCCGATGGGTTGTGGGTTCGAGCCCCCAAAACCCCATTTTCATTTTTGCTTTATTTGTTTCGGTCCATGTGAGACATTGGGACCCGAGGTCGAGTCCCCTCAGCCACACCTAAATTCTTCTTTATTTTGTTTCCCTTCCATTCGCTTAAGGCCGAGAGGTTGTGGGATCGAACCCCCACAGCCTCTTTATTTTATTCTCCTTTTTAAGAGTTGACTGTTTGAGTTGACTGTGAGGTTGTGGGGTCGAACCCCCACAGCCTCATTTTGTTTTTATTTTTATCTTATCCCATCCGCATAGGGGTCGTGGGTTCGATTCCCACGCCTCTCATATTTGTATTTTTCCTTTTCTTTGGGTTCTAACCGAGAGGGTGTGGGTTCGAATCCCACCCCTCTCATTTCTTATTTTTTACACTTATTTTCCCAGCCATGACACAGTTCGAATCCCCCTCACCATATATTTTTTTCTTCTTTAATTTTGGGGGATTTTAACGGGGTGAGGTCACGGGTTCGACCCTCAATGACCTCACCTATTATTCTTTATTTTTCTTAACATTTTATACAACTTAATTTGGCAAGGATATGTCAACATAGTGCTGGAAATTTAAGGTAAACTCTTTGCTCATTTTTATCTCCATTTATTCGTGAATTTATAGAGCAATACATAGTTCATTTGATACGTTCTTTAATACATTCTTTCACGAATTCTTAGTCAAGAGATTACTCCTCAATTCAGCCACACTTCATGTCACATGAATATCACAAATTACTTCAATTGGTGTACAGAAAACAACAAACATAACATTAACAAATTCAAGCCTCTAGGCCGAGACTCAAATCATGTCACACATTCTTCTTAATTTCGAACACACACATGGTTTGTCTTCTCATAAATTAACGTACATCCAACACATTCACATTCAGCACAATCATCACATAATCCTAAGTCTACCAGCATTCATACCAACGTACCAATTCGTTGGGAGCTAATGACAGGGACATGCAACGGGGAAAACAACCTTAGTTTTGAGCCGAATATTCTGAGTCCTAGGGGTCTCTTGGGAAAGGGACCAAGAGTAAGAAGACCCATACCTTAGTTTTCTTGTTCAATCTCTAGAATGCTGCCCAAGAACCTCTCCAAAAATCAGTCCACACACCCAAACCCACACCTTACCCGACTAGCGTAGTACGTTTTGCTTAACGTTACCGAATTGCTTTCTCCTTTGTGTTTTGCGTGTGAATTCTTCAAGCATGAAGAACTTTAGTTTTCTTTCTGATTTTTCTCACGTTTGCAGCCAAAAGAGAGTGTGAGAAAGAGAGAGATTAATCATGAAAGAGAGTGGCAGATGGGAGATAGTGGTCTAGTAGAAGTAGGACTTGTTGGTAGGACTTAGTCAACTTAAATAAATAATTAAAATTAATAAAACTCTGATTTCCTTTTTCCTAAATCAGTTAATATTAATTATTTATTAAAATTAAGTTACCAAATTAAAAATAAAAGCAAGTTAAATCTTGCTTCTAGTGGGGCTCGAACCTGAGTGACCCCATTTGCGAAAATGGGTCAATTCGGGTTGCCCCACCCGAAATGCCTTAAATAAATTAATTGATTAATTAATTAATTAATTCCTCAGGGTAATTACAATATTACCCTTGGCTTGGAAATGACCATTTTACCCTTGGACCCTCAAAACTTAAGATTTCTTCTTTTGAGTCCGGTAAAAACTCTTTCGATTAAATCTTCGTTTTCACGAGCCTCACATGGTTAGTTCCAACCTTTCAGCTCAATTAACTCCCCAAGTTAGTTGGCTTGGTCGTAGTAAGGGTTCTGAGGTCTGGTTCTATGCGTATAAATACGTGTGGACCTTGGTCTAATCGCAAGCATTCTTGAAAAACCTAAGTCTTGATCCTATTCATTTTTAGGGTTGTTACAGTGGGGTAGACCGGGAGGAGCTAGGCACCCTACTAGTGCCAGGGGTAGACTCAACTGGGGTGGTATTAGTAGGCTCTGAAGTGGCATGATCAACCCCTTGGTCTTGCTCTACCGTATCCGCCAAGTTCTCACCTAGTGGCTGTAAATCAACTCTGGGCCCTCATCGTGGTGCCGCCACATTGGCCTCATACCTAATGAGACCGATATCCACTGTCCCGGTAGGAGTACGGAGGACATCTCCGTGACAAATAGGCACTCCAGCATCCCTGCAAAGATGAAAAATCATACAGTCAAACGGGTAAGTGGTAGAAGACTTAAAAGCCCTCTCATGGATGACGGAGATCAACAAACTAGCGAAATTGATCTACAACCTGTCTACCAAAGCTGCTACCAAGACCGCTATCCCAAGTAAGTATATTATCTGCAGCCGTGGGGGATAGGCGGTGACGAACTAATAGCCAGAAGAACTTGGATGCAAAAGTAACGTTGGCCTTCTTGATAAGGCCTCCTGGTTCCAACACACAGTCTGCTCCCTCACCGTAAATGGAGAGACGCTGTGCAATACACCTCTTGGTGGACTCTCTCAATTCTCTACTCTGCTGAAAATGGACACTCTTTATCACGTACCACCTGTAGTACAACTCTGGGGTGAGGGGAAGCCTCTCGGCATCAGTGTCCCCACCGTATAGGGAGCGGCGAATGGCAAGAGAACAAATATTCACCGGGCAGCCTCGAACTCGAACATCTGTGAGCGGTGCGTGTTTGGCGGGGTTAGACCTCCTGTCCAAAGAACCTCGGAGAGCCGCTACATAAGAGGCGTAGAACTCTCGCACCATCTCCTCACTGTAAGACCCCACACTCCTAGCCGTCCAATCGAGCCGGTGGCAGGTAAACAAGTCATGCACCGCAGATACTGTGTGTAGGCTCTCGGGAAGATTCCGCCGCTCAACTGTCAGTATCCGAGTCATCACCCCCTTGTCGTTCAACAACTTGGAATCCATGTAAACCTCGTACTGACCATCTACACACCACCGGTTGGGCTCATCATCAACCGGTGCAGGGACCTCATTCTAGGGTGCCGTAGCAGACACGGAACTCTAGGCCTCATCAAACGAGGTATTGCGGGCAGCCCGGCTAGGAGAGTGGCTCCCTGTAAACCGGAACGGAGGATGTGGCCTCATTCGACCCTGTAGAGTGGTCCGACTCTGAACTAGAAGCCTCCTCGGAGCCAGATGCTCCATCAGACCCCGAGGCAGACCCAGACGGTGTGCCGATCAGTGTGCGCTCCTCATAAGACTGGGAGGTAGTAACTACGCCGGGCACCACCTTCTTGTGGGTGACCCGAGTGGCTCTAGCAGCTGGTGTAGGGGTTTGGGTGCCTCGGGGCACGTATTTTGGATCACTCTCATTATCGGACGAGCCAATCATCCGCCGGGATGGTGCCACAGACTTGGACTGTCCCCTGGAATAGACAATATCTGGTTTGGGGGCCATAAGTACCTGAAAAAGAAATTGTTAGTTTCATTGTAATCAACCTACATAAGAAACATAATCGACGCAGAACCTGGATACAAAAGCCACAGGTTATTGCAGAATTCAGAATTGGGAGACGGACACTTAGAAAATTTTAGAAGTATGTTTTACACAGAACTTTCAGTTATAAACAACGGACGTGCAAAACAGCCCGTTGATCAATCGACGAATCGTAGTTTACTTCTGTCGACTGACACTTAGAATATTTCAAAATTGTTCAGAGATCAAGGTTTTAGTTAGAAACGACGGACGTGCAGAACGGTCTGTTGATCAATCGACGGACCGTAGTCCACTTCCATCGTTCCAAAGTAAAGAAAGTTTAGATGGTAGGCATCGACGGACTCCATCGATGGTCCGTTGATCAATAGACGGTCCGTAGACGGGGTCTCGTTCTGTTGGTCCGAAAAATGTTTTTTTAGGACATGGTTTTACACATTTTGACAATTTCAAGCACAAAACAAGTTCACCCAACATGTAATAACAAACATAAGACCAATTCGTCATCCCTAGGGCTTCGATTTTGCAAATTTCGATCGTGGATTCTACGAGACTATCAAGCCCTAATTTGAAAAAAAAAACATAGTGAATTCATACAGATTCCACCCCCAACCCATTAACTTTCTATCATTCTAAGGGACATAGAACCCAATTTTAACAAGTTTAACATATAATTTTGTCCCTAAGTCAGGACCCACATACAATCTATTCGTTTCCACAAGCAAATGAACGAGAATTCATTAAGCAAAGGAAAATGGAATACCTGTAAGTTGTAGTGGCGTGAATGAATGGGTGATCTTGCAACAACCAACCTACGTGCCGCTTCCGAACACCGACCAGAGAACGATGAAGTTTTGAGTAGAAACTGGGGGAATAAGTTTTGGGGATTCTAGGATTTTGGAAGAGTTTGATAGTTTTGGAAGAGAATGGAGTGAAGTGAGTGTGGGAGTTAATGGAGAAAGAGGGGAATAAGGGGAGGGAAATAGTTGGGAGAGAATTTGAAAAAGTGTGGGAGGGTAACTGAAAGGTTGTATGTTAATATAGTCGGTCGGGTCGGGTCGGGTCACTTGTTTTTGTGAGCTGACAGTACCTCATCGATGGTCCGTCGATTGGACCGTCGATTGTGCCCTAACTTAGACAAAATTTTAAAAAATACATGGGATATACGGACACCATCGACTGTACGTCGATGGAATGACAGCCCGTCGGTTGGTCCGTAGATCTGTGCACCACACCAATTTCTGCAGAATTCTTGTGCTTTGGTCCCTTCACATTGAGCACCCATTAAGCCATTATTTTTGTGTTTTCTGGACACTTTTTAGACACGGACCCTAAACTACTCTCTAGCCAACATACTAAAAGAAAATTAACACATGAAATTGAGTAAAACAAAATGAAACAAAAGAATGCAAAAATTCTTTCAAAGAAAAGAAAAAACTATTTTTGGCTAGAGGATACACATTGGGTTGCCTCCCAAGAAGTGCTTGATTTAACTTTGCGGCACGACGCAAGACCCTTGATTACTCAGAATTCATCAAGGTGATATGCCGCCACCACTTAATGGGCACTCTCCGCATGCCCAAGGTAATCTTGATTCTTTGCCCATTTACCGTGAACCTTGCACCTTCCTTTTTCTTCAACTCAACCGCTCCATGTGGGAACACTGTAGTGATCAAGAATGGACCAATCCATTTGGACTTGAGTTTTACCGGAAACAAGCACAACCTAGAGTTAAACAGAAGCACCAAGTCCCCAACCGCAAATTTGCACTTCTCAATTCTTTGGTCATGGTACTTATTCATCTTCTGTTTGTAGAGGGATGAACTTTAATATGCTTTTAGGCGAATCTCATGAAGCTCATTAAGCCCATTAAGTCTTTGTTCCACTGCTTCGTTCCAATCCATCTTCAGTTTCTTCATCGCCCACATAGCCTTGTGCTCTAACTCAACTGGAAAGTGACAAGACTTCCCATATACAAGTTGGTACGGCGACATAACTATGGGGGTCTTGTATGCAGTCCGGTAAGCCCACAGAGCATCTTCAAGCCTCCTTGACCAATCCGTTCTAGTAGCATTCATCTTTTTTGATAGGATCTGCTTGATTTCCCTCTTGGACACCTCAACTTGCCCACTAGTTTGTGGATGGTATAGAGTGGCTACATTGTGGCGAACCCCATATTTCTCCAATAGCCCTTTGAACAGTTTGTTGCAAAAGTGGGATCCCCCATCACTAATAATGGCCATAGGTGTGCCAAATCTTGAAAAAATGTTCTTTTTTAAGAACGCGGTGACACTCTTCCCTTCATTGTTGGAAAGTGTAATGGCTTCCACCCATTTTGACACATAATCCACCGCCACAAGAATATATTCCATCCCATGAGAACTCATAAACGGGCCCACAAAATCAATGCCCCATACATCAAACAACTCAATCACTAGAATGGGATTCAAAGGGAGCTTGAAATACCTTCATCTCTTAGGCACCTATTACATGACTAGGCAAACTCATGAGCATATTGGTGGATGGTTGTCCAATAGTACCCACACTGCAAAATCTTATGGGCAGTCCGGATACTGCTATAATTCCCACCTACAGGCGAGGAATGGCATGCCTCCAAAACACTTAGCATCTCAACTTCCGGCACACAATGGTGAATAAGCCCATCAGCACAACTCCGGTATAAGTAAGGCTCATCCCAAAAGAATTTTTTTACATCATGCATGAACTTTTTCCTCTGATGAAAGGACAAGTCCGATGGGACTATATCACTAGCCAGATAATTTGCAAAATCGATGAACCATGGAATCTAGTCATAAGAAGCAACCAATACATGCTCACCCGGGAAGGTGTCATCAATTTCAGCCTTTTCACCCAACTCTCTCATAGATTCATCCTCTAATCTGGACAAATGATCGGCAACTTGATTTTCGGTCCCTTTTCTACCTTTTACGTCAAAATCAAACTCTTGCAATAGCAGCACCGATCTGATAAACCTTAGTTTCGAATCCTTATTTGGCATCACATACCTCTACGCGGAGTGGTCAATATGTAATATAACTCTCGTGCCAAGCAAATAGGAGCGAAATTTTTCGAAAGCAAATACCACCGCAAAGAGATCTTATTCAGTCACAGTGTAGTTCTTTTGTGCTTCATTTAGGTCTTTACTAGCATAATAAATGGGGTTAAGGATTTTATCTCTTCTTTCTCCCAACACCACACATAGAACAAACCCACTAAAATCACACATTACCTCAAATGGCTTACTCCAATCCGGGGGAATAATTATGGGCGCAGACACCAACTTCTCCTTCAACTCTCCAGATGCCATTAGACAGGATTCATCAAAATAAAATTTACATTCCTTCTCAAGTAACTTGCACAGAGGATGTGCAATTTTTGAAAAATCCTTAATAAATCTCTCATAAAAGCCCGCATGCCCAAGAAAAATTCTTACACCTTTTACAGAGATGAGTGGAGGAAGTCTCTCAATAACCTCTACTTTTTCTTGATCAACCTCTATCCCCTTCTCTGAGATGCGATGGCTCAATACAATACCCTCTTTCCCCGAAGTGACATTTTTCCCAATTTAGCACAAGGTTTCAATCTTCACACATTTTGAGAACTTCCACCAAGTGATTCAAACAACGCTCAAAAGAGTCGCCAACAACTGAAAAGTCATCCATAAACACCTTAATAGTGTCCTCCACCATGTCGGAGAACATCGACACCATACATCTCTAAAAAGTAGATGGTGCATTACACAACCCCAAAGGCATCCTCTTGAATGCGAAAGTCCCATAAGGTCAAGTAAAGGTGGTTTTATCTTGACCCTCCGGTGCAATAAAGATTTGATTATAACCCGAATAACCATCAAGAAAACAGTACCATCCTTTTCATGCGAGTCTATCTAAAATCTAATCCATGAAAGGCATAGGTAAATGGTCCTTCTCAGTCCATGCATTCAACTTCCCATAATCCATACACACTCTCCATCCGGTCTCTGGCCTCATTGGAAAAAGCTCATTCTTCTCATTAGGAACCACTATCTTTCCCCCTTTTTGGGCACACACTGAACAGGGCATACCCAACTACTATCTGTTATGGGATATATGACTCCGACATCCAACCACGTGATAATCTCCTTCTTAACTACCTCTTTCATAGGTGGATTAAAATGTCTTTAATTCTTAATACTTGGCTTCTGATCGGGCATGAGTTGGATTTCGTGTGAACATATACCGGGTGGGATCCCAATAATGTCCGCATTAGTCCAATCAATGGCTCGTTTGAACCTCTATAACACTTCTACCACACACTCTACTTGTTCCACATTCAAAACCGATGCAATTATTACCGGCAAAGTGTCATCTCTTCCCAAGAATACATACCTCATATGAGGTGGTAGAGCCTTAAGCTCTAAATTTGGGGCCTCCTCAATAGATGGTTTCGCGGGTGGATACATGCGATGCTTCATATCTAACTCCAATTTCTTTGGTTTGAACCAAAATTCACCTCGATCAAGTGCCGCAACCAACGACCCATACTCTTCAATACCATCACTCTAAAAATTCATGATCATTGCCGCTAGTGGCTCAACACCAAGGCGCTCTTTGATTTGTACCTCAGACGTACTCTAAATCTTGTAAGATATATCACATACCGTTTGGACCTCACCACTCTGCTTCATGGACCTACAAATGTTGAAATTTATTTCTTCATTGTTTAACCGAAACTTCATCTACCCTTTTTCCATGTCAACCAAGGTGCGAACGGTAGCAAGGAACGGACTCCCAAGAATAATAGGCACCTCAAAATCCACCTCATAGTAAAGAATCACAAAATCGACCGGAAATATAAATGACTCAAACTTCACTAACACATCATGTAGTATTCCAATAGGCCTCTTCATCATTCGATCGGCCATCAGTAACCGCATCGCAGTGGGCTTTGGCTCACCCAAACCCATTTCTTGTAAATAGAGAGAGGCATGATATTTTTGCTTGCACCTAAATCACATAGTGCTTTAGCAAAGTGTAACAAACCGATAGAACATGGAACAGTGAAAGCGCCCAAATCTTTTTTATTTTGCACAACAGACCTTGTAGCATTAGGACTACAATGTTGCATCCGGTCATCATCCTCAAAACTTACCGATCTATTCTTTGTAACCATAACTTTCATAAACTTGGCATGATCGGGCATTTGTTCAAGAGCTTCTATCAAAGGGACGTTGATGGAAAGTTGTTTCAACATAGTAATAAAACGCCGGTATTTACCATCCTCAGTCTTCTTCACCAATCTTTGCGAGAATGGTGGTGGTGGTCTAGGAACGGGGATCACCTTTTCGGGTATCTCTGCTTCTTTCACCGCTTTGTCTACCAACTCACCACTAACTTCCACTACCTCATCATATTTTCTCACCTCATCTTCTACACCAGACGGCATAGGTGGATCAATGGTTTGCTTACCCCCTCGAGTAGTGACTGTCATGCAATGTCCATCATTTTTTGGATTTTGGACGGTATTGCTAGGAAGAGTACCCGGTTGACGTGGGTTCACAGTACTAGATAATTGGGCCAATTGCAACTCAAGATTCTTGATTGAGATTGCATGTGCATCCACCTTTTGCCCAATATTAGCCAAATCACCTCTCAACTCCTTCGCGTGCTCATCACTAGCATCAAACCTCCTCCTCATCTTTTGCATCATATCTTCAAATCGCGCCATACTACCTCCACCATCCCTAGGAGAAACTCCCTAATTTTGAGGCAGAACATAGGGCCCACTTCGATCATTTCTGTTACCATATTTACCCCGATTGAAGTTGTTGTCGCAGTTGTAGTTTCCATCTCAAACATAATGGCCTTCTCTATTGTAATTCCCATAGTTCCAACCTTGATTTCCTTGACCTTGGCGCCAATTCTCTTGATTGGATCCTTCGGCGTTCGGTCGAAAAAACCCTGTCTGCTCATTCACTGCATAAGAATTTTCTTCATAGTAGTAGTCATCCGCTGGCGTTGGTGGTTTAGTTAAATATTTCACTACATTAGCTTTCTCCGCACCACCAGTGACATATTTCAATATCAACCCGAGCTTAGTTCTCATTTGAACCATCTCTTCACGAATCTCATATGTGGTCGGGTTGTGTGTAGCTTGCACTGCAAAGGTATTTCTCCAAGTTACTAGTGCTCCAACCCTTATTATTGCGACAAATTTTCTTCAACTTCTCCGTAATCTATGCATATGTGCATTCACCATAATAACCACCCGCAATATTATCAAGCACTTCCTTATTATTATCATCTTTCCCCCGATGAAAGTACTCTTTCAATGACTCATCATCAATGCGGTGGTTTGGAACACATCTTACGAATGCGGTGAATATATCCCAAGAGCTACTCACCGACTCCCCAGGCTATGCCACAAAGTTGTTCACTCTATCTTTTGGTTGAGCTTTTTAGACAACGTGTAATAACGTGCTAGGAACACATCTCTCAACTGGTCCCAAGTATAGATCGAATTATAGGGCAACTCAGTGAACCATATTGCGGCCTCTCCCGTCAGGGAGAGAGGAAACACCCTTAAACCGATGACATCCATGTACAAGTCTGGCCTCCCTACACAACTCTTACACACCGACCTAAGTTTGGCGATGTGGGCATGTGGATCCTCAGATGGTAGCCCCAAAAACAAACCTTTGGCGGTGAGCATCTACATCAAGCTACTAGTTACCACGAATGTGTGACCCTATGGTAGAGGAGGTAGGACAAGAGGCCCATAAGAGCTAGTGATGTTAATGTTGCCTCTATAGAACTCTTGAGGTCGTGGAACGGGAGGTTGCCTCCTCAAAGCATCATCACCCAGGTTTTGCACAGTCACTTGGTTGTGAGCATCAACCGGTAGAGGAAGTTGATAGTTGATTCAATCACCTAGATTTGCGGGATTCTTTTAATTATTCATTCTGCGGAGTGTCCGGTTAAGTTCAGGATCATATGGAAGCATTGGTTCTCCTCGGCTCCATGTACTTGGTATATAGTAGAGCTAAACCTAAGAAAAACAAAACCAAAAAGAGAAAGTAAATTACGAAATTATTGACTAAAATTCAGTAATTGCTCTTAAAGTTAATCTAAAAGCCACTTTCCCCGGCAGTGGCACCAACATTTGATACGCTCAAATTACACTTCCATAAAGAAGTATAATAGGTCGTATCAAGTAAAGAACCCAACTATTAGGTTGGGGTCGATCCAATGAGGAAAATGATTTAGACTTAATTTTAATGTATGATTACCTCTATTTATTAAAGTCCTTTTCGAAAACTAGTAATTAAAGGGGGGCGGGGGTTGTGAAACAAAAGTGTTGCAATGTTATAAAATCAAACAAGTAGAAAGACTGAATTATTGGTGTTTATCAAGTTGTGTGAGAAACTATGGTGTAAGTGTTCCCCACAGGTTTATAACGCCATAATTCTAGCTATAAAAAATCTTCCCTAGTGTTTTGCATTCAAAGTGATAAGTTATGTATCTCTAACAACTTAGTCCGGCATTTAGAGATTTTTACCCCGTACCTTGGTCTGGCTACGTGTGTATAAGTTACTAACCCTTATCTTCACTTAATATTAAGTATCATATTCGATATTTGACTTAGTTATTACTTTCTACCAATCGAAACTAGCCTATTATATAGTATCCAATAAATCTATGTCGATAATTATTTTCCTATTAACTACCTCCTTGGTTTGGCAAGTAGCAATAAGGCGAGTTCTAATGTGTGCGCTCGTTAAAAATACTTCTAAATGAAAAAAATTATCAATGCATGCAATAACCTATTTGAGAATTGTTAATTAGCTAGTCTTATTTTTTTTAATCACCCATGGTTCCCACAACCCTAGTTGTGGATTTAGTTACCCATGCTTAGAAGAACACAATTCATAATTGATAAATAATAAATCATGAACTTACTTTCACAAAATTGAAGAAAATCCAGAAATTCAACTTGAAATCACACAATGATCTTTAAAAACCAAATTTGGAAATTTGAATTATTGCCCAAGTTGCAAAGTCAAATCTCCAAGAACAAAAGTATGAAAATAGTAAAGAAATCCAACCCCAAAAACGAGGTCTTTCACCGTATTTATAATAATATAGAGTCCTAAATTAAAAGGAGTTCAAATACGGAAAGTTTGTCCAAAATGCGGCTTCAATCGACGACCCCCACAGACGGTCCGTCGATGAAATGACGGACCGTCGACTGCCTCCGTCGGTCCACACTTAGCATCTTTTTTAGCCTCCACTTTGCATCTTATCTGATCCAATCGATGGACCAATAGTACGGTTCATCAATGCTTCTCGTTGTTCTATACTTAGCTTTTTCTTCAACACCGGGTACTGTGACATTCTTTGATCCAATTGACGTTTTGCCAGGATGGACCATCGATCAGTCGATGGACCGTCGATCCTTCCGTAGCCCCACACTTAGTCAGAATTCCCCGAGTTGCTTCCAGATGCATGAACCTTCAACGACGGTCACCATCGACGGTGCGTCGACACTTCTGCACTGATTCTTCACAGCCTTCTGCATTTCCATTTTGGACAACTTTCTTGCAAAATAACGACAAAACATATTAAAATTACTACAAAAATTCTCTAGACACAAACCAATGTTAAGTAAAAGCATTGAAAGTACCGTGAAACCACGATACATCAATATACATAGCAGCATCATTCATACTTCTATTTCATAGCAACATCATTTATATGCTAACATAACCATAATAGAGTACTCCCGACTTTAGAAGACCTACCTATTGCTTCCAAGAACCTTCATACAAAACATACGTTCAATTTACAACTATCATCTAAAAACATAGTGAAATACTCAATAACATAAACGATACCAACCCTTCAAGTCATATACAATACCATTTCATAGTTAAGTATAAGGGAAAGGGTCATTAAAGAGTTCATTTAATCTATAGTTCCAATACCAACGTTTACATGTTATCAAGTGATAGATATAACCCAATCAAAACCATTATTTAGAGAATGAACATGCTTCACATGAAAATTCAAACATTACAAACCAATTACCCAACACTACATACTCAATTAACCAAGGAAAATCATTATTTTTCATCATTAGTCATAAATCTTCAGTTAGGAAGAAATCCATTTTGTAGAATAAAAACCATAGGAGTTGAATTCTTGAAAATCATCTTGAAAGGACCTCTTGGAGAAAGGAATCCCAAGAGTGAAAAAACCATACCTTATTGATGAATATTCCACAAATTTTGGATGAAAAATCTTGAAGTCTTCATCTTCTTCCTTAAGTTTCTTCTTGTTCTTTAATAAAGTTTGAAAAGAGAGAGTTCTTGAGAGAGATGAGAGGAATTTGTTTAATATGATTTAAAGTGCGTAAAAGTAGTCTAAAACAAACCTAAAACAATTATAAACTTGTCCTATAAAATACCCAAAAAAAAGATCACTTAAATGGGTCTATTTGTGAAGTTAAATTGCTTAAAATACGACTTTAACGAATCACGGAAGTGGCTGCGCGTCACGAGGGCAATTTCATATTTTATTGTTGAATCCGGTTTGAGGCATTGAACCACTTGGAGTGCACACGTCGCGAGGCAACTTTTGTGCCTCCACATGTTGGCTGCGCGCAGCCTGCTTTGGCAGTCTGCCTGCCCATGTATGTGTCCTCCTTAAGGACCCTTCGGGGGTTCTTGGGGTGTTGTTACAAGACATTTGGACCCTTTGTACTACATTTTACCTATCTAGGGTCACTTTACAATTTTTAGACTTCATTTCACACTCCCAAACCTTCACCAAACATAGGGACATCTACTAGTTCAAATTAGGTAGTTTCTGAACATCAAGGTCTTTCTATATCGTTTTAGCTCTAACCTTTTCTAATTGAGTTAATACATTACTATAGGTCTGGAAACATCATTTTAATTAATATTTAATAGGCTATTCTCTAGTCTAACTCATGGAACTTCTGGAGTGTTATATTATCCCCTCTTAAGAACATTCGTCCCCGAATGAAACTAAAATCTTTTGGAGGGTAAGGACAGACTCAATACTAGAAGCCCAACCAATAACAACATATAATCATAATAAGTCACAACTCATAGGGTACTTCACAACTCCCTTCAACACATACCACAAAATCACACATAGAAACTCAATTCATGATGTACAACATATAAGAGCATAACATTTCATAACACATAATGAGGAACTACCTTCTCAACATCAACATGAGATCATAAATACATCAAAGAGTTACCATGCTATCATTCTTCTCAAGACAACAACAAAAAAAAAATCTCAAGAAGACAACATGCATACATATTTCAGATAGGTGCCAAAATAGAGTATGAAGGCATTTTCTTAAATGTCAGTTTGGTACAATTTTTACCAAAACATGCACGTATTTAAAAAAAAAATGTCACTTTCATATTATTCTTTATTTGCCTTATTAAGAGGAATGTATAACCTCAAGAAGTAAAAAGATAAGGTAGAGGGACTTCATGTCGAATTCGGACTCCCATGTTTCTCGCTCAACAAGATGGTTCCTCCATAGAACTTTTACGGAGGCAACCTATTTGTTCCTCGACTTCCTGACTTGGCGATCTAGGATTTTGATAGGAACTCTTCATAGGAGAGATTCTAATCCACCCCTAAACCTTCAATAGGCAGAATATACATCAGGTCGCCTATGCATTTCTTGAGCATAGAATCACGAAACACCTGATGAACCAAAGCTAGTTCACTAGTTAGTCTCACCTTATAGGCAACCTTTCCTGTAAGACCTCGAAAATGAGATAAGGTGTCTAGAGCCTAACATGTTCGTCTTAATGTTATAAGGTCCAAAAATGCCTTATTATGTCATATAGAGTCAGTGTGCAAAGTTTGAAGTTATTTGGAAGTCGAACGTCAAGGGACGTCCAAGACGTTCGACGAATAGTCGCTTATGTGCCTCATGTGTGTATGCATGCCTAAATTGTGTGAAATGAGTCAAATAAGTCTTTAAATGGTGTTAAATGATGTTTAATGTTATTGTATGAAGTTTCGTGAAGTTTGGAGGTCAAACGCCCAAGAACGTCCAAGGCGTTCGAAAGATAGACCCTAAGACGTTCATCGTATGTCATGTTGGGGTCAAGGCTGTTTGGACGTCTTGTAGGTGTTTGTTTAGGATGAAATTTTTGTGGTAGGTCTATAACATGTTAAGGTTTGTAATAGCGTTGGAAACGTCCGGGTACGACTTCTAAAGGGCCCCACAAGAGGCCCCAAAAGAAGGACCAAAGGCTGCCTATACACTGCCTGGGCAGTGCCCTTTGACGGACCCAATGACGGACCGTTGGGCCACCAACGGACCGTCAAGCAGGTCTCATCGAAGGAGACTTGCCTTTGTCAGGTAGTGAGCCAAGAAATTGGCTAAGTCATGGGCGACGGAGGGCATGACGCCTCGTCAAGCCCATGACGCCCCGTCAAGGCATGCGTCGCGGGTGCCTGCATGTGGACTGCCTGCGTGCTGCCACTTAAAGGGGTGAATGGTAAATTCACCCCACGTACTAACCTAACTATAATAGGTTTAATTAATTAATTTTAGGTGTATATAAGTCTTTAAAAACGTGATCAACCCATTCCCAAAACCCTCTCACATATTTTAAGCCTTTCCCTCCAAAAATGTTCTCTCTAAAACCACCATTGTTGGTGAAGCTCAAGAACAGATTCAAGCTGGATTTTTCATGGATGAATCATGAAGTTTTAGAGGTTTTCTTATAGACAAAGATATGGTGATCTTCATCTCTAGTTATCTTTTCATCTAGAGAGCCATTCACAATGTTTTCAAAAGAAACCTTATGATCAAGTTTCCAATCTTCTAATCTAGCCATGGGTTCTTTCTCAAAAGCTTTTTAATGATTGAATCATGATTGATTGAAGTTAATACAATGATTTAAATGTGTTTTCACTCCAATTGCATGATGAACCAATGTTCTTTCCAAAATTGGTTTAGCCTTTGCATGGGCTTTGTGATTATGGCTTGTCCTTGATGAATTAGTGATTCTCTTACGTTGAATTGCTTGTGGTTATTGTTATTTACATTAATTGATGTTGAATTGATATCATTCCATGATGATAAATATATGAAGAATTGAACATGAATAGCCTATGTTTCTACATGTTGTCTTGAAGTCGATTGTGAGATCGGTGGAGTAGACTCTTGATTATGTAGGAACTGCTGTACCTACTGTTTTAGGGTGATGTAATGGATGAATTTTATAGGTATAAATCCTTAATTTTCAAATTAAGAAGGGCTTGCATGAATTGGTATAGATTCTTTTAGGTTATGAAGTCAAGAGGCTAAGTATGTGATGGATCTTGAATTGTGATTAGATGATCCATGACTTAGGCTTGATTTCTTACCTAATTATCTACTGCCTTAGACTTGTATATGTATGAACTATGGTCTAAAATCAATGTTAGGGAAGATAGCTAATGATCTATGTTATTCTACTTTCCTAGTATGTTGATATGTTGTATTACGTTATGGTATAATCTTGTAGTGACTTGTACATGGTTTCTTATATGTTTAAAGTACATTTATCTACTGCCATATATGTGTTTTATTGATGAATAAGGTGTATTGATCAATGATGATCAAAGAATGAGAATTTGGTAAGAATGCTTATTCTCTTTACTCCTTCTACTTCTCTATTCCTTTATAGTTATGTTGATGAAGCCTTGTATGGCATTGTGTGGTATGGTCCACTTATGGTGGCGGTGTTTACTTTATTGTCATTACATATGTGTTGACCATGGCCATGAAGGCAAATTGATGAACTTATGAATATGTGCTTAAGATGATACTATGAGAAGATTATGCCTACTTTCCTATTCTAGTTGTGAATTAGGTTATGTGGCTAATGTATGGGCATGAGTATAATTATGTTCGGGTATTGTATAGGTGCTGCTATTGATGTGTTAGAGTGGTTAATAACCTCTACCCACGTATCCCTTATATGGAAGTGTAAATAGCTAAAGTTAGGAGTCTTGATTATAATGTATGTATAGTCTTGTCTTCTATGCTATTATGTGTTGTGTGCTATGTGCTTGAAGTATAATGTGGTCTAATAGTGTGGCTGACTTAAGATGGTATTGATAGTCATTATGTGATCATGTTGGTTAATGTACACACACTCTCACTTACATGCATATTATAAGTAGTATAACTCATGGTGTCTAAATGAAAGGTAGTTTTCATATTCACTAGTGTCTACCACTATGTATGTTAAGGTGATGTTCATGAATGTATGATTTGTATTCCCTTACTAGGATGACTTGATAGGTGTACTAGTATGGCCAAGGGCGTGAGACCTTGTCTATGCATTGCACATGTGTATCTTGATAGGATAGTTCCTAGGTTTGGTTCTTATGCATGTGAAGGATGATTATATGAATATGTTATGAATATGATGTATATGATAAGATGAGGTATGAATGTGTATAGTGTCTTAGTAGGTTTATATTAAAGTATTACTCATATAGTTATGCCTATAGACTTATGCATTGATATATGAACGTGTGTGACTTGATGTGTTATGTGAAAGGTTTGCTCACCTATATATATATATATATATATATATATATATATATATATATATATATATATATATATATATATATATATATATATGCACTCGCACATGGATTATCTAGTAATTTAGAGGGGCCTTGACAGGGGTGCCCAAGAATGTTATAAATTCTAGATAGGTGCTTGAATATGCTATAAGCATATGAATGATGGATATTCTAAAGTTTATGTTTTATAAATAAACATAATAAAGGCTTTTCAATAAAGGGAACCTAACTTAGCACCGACCGAACTTGACAATGGGAGGTGATGATTTATCCCTAGAAGGAAAGATTCATCCTAGAAGTTGCCCATGTGATGGTAATTCCCGTGTTTGAGGGATGTGTCACTTTAAGGGATTCCCATGAGGAGCGGCCCACTTTACCATATGGTATGAATAGGGATATCTACCTCTTAGTTCTTGAACTATGTTGCCACCATAGGATACTAGCTAGAGGATTCTACCTCGATAGCTATGTTTATATTGGTTCTACTTTGGCTGGTAGACCACCTTCCATCGGTGTAAGGTTTGATAACACCGGATTCCATGATTAGCACCCATGGTCTATGTCGGTTGAGGTTATGGTTTCCCTAAAGATAAAATGGACAATGGAAGCAATTGAATAGGATCCTAACTAGGAGGACTTAAGGTAAGTTACTTAGGATAGGTGGAAGTAATGAACCCATCTGGACATTGCACAAGTGACTCCTTAGGAAGTCTTAGGAAGGTACCTTAATACTTATGATTGTGTATGTGTCCTTTATGTATGATATTGTAGTTTTGGTTTGACTATGATTATATTGTACTATACTTCTATGATGGCATGTGTTGTCTTGTGTAGATGCTATGTATGGTTTTCTCTTATTTTCCTAAGGTGATGCATTGCACCAAGTATCCCTAAAGGATTACTTAGGAGGTTAATGAATTGAAAGAAAGAGTTAAATGCTAAGAAAGGTGAGTTCACTGTAAAGTGACCTCTATGTGTACTTATATTCTATATGTGCTTTTCTATGATGTTTGGTCTTTGATTGTGTTACTATGAAGTATGTGGATGATATAAATGATATTGATAAAGGTTTTATGATGATTTACTCAAAATGGCATGAAGTATGATTTCAAAGAAAATGTCCCTTTTAAATGCATGTTTTTGCATGGTTGCCATACTTAGTACATTCTTGTGCTAATCCCATTCTTCTTTACTTTTTACACAAAGCGTAGGTATTGGAATGCTTAAAGAAGGTCTATGATTGAGGAGCTTGATAGGTGATTTCCCAAGCTCAAGGAAAGGAATCCTTAAGTTCAAGGATGTCCTACTAATGTCCTTATTGTAAAGTCTATTTAGTAATGTATAGCTTTGTATTATATCTTAAGGGTTTTTATCCTTAATGTACTCTAAAGTTGTTGAGTCTAAGATGGAAAAGGGACTTAGAGTCTAAATATGTATTATGACTTATGTTTTATATATATACGATGTGATGTTTCTAGCATATGATGTGCTATGAAAAGTTTTAAATTTTTCGCTAAATTTACTATGTCAATGCAATGAATGATATGAGAGGCTTGTCTTAGACCTCCGAGAGGTCGACGACGCCGGTTACAATCCAAGATTGTATCCTATCTTCTAGGGTATGCTTTTGGGTTGTGACAAACTTGGTATCAGAGCATGAGGTTTATGAAGCGGTTCTAGGTTCTAAAAAGTCTCATATTGCCACGTCTAGTAGAGTCTCGTATCATTGGTGGTGAGTCGCGACACATTAAATGGTACGAGAGGCTATAGGAGAGTTTCCCTTCTTCATCAATCTCATATCGTGCCATAGAACTTAATTCTATAAGATCTCTCTCTTATGTTTTCTTGTCCGGTGGTCTTTTAGATATGATTGCTTGGATGAGAGTTGCTCTATGCTTGAGGGAGAAAAGGTGAGTTTGAAATGATTATCTTTGTTTTATGGTTTGAATGAGTATGTGTGAAGGTGACACTTGTCCTTATTTGATGATGTATATACTAACTAAGGCGACTTGAAATGGTTAACTAGACTTAGGTAGGGGTATGGGACTCTACCTATGTCTTGGACTAGTTTTCCTTGATGGAGAACTTAGGAGGTTAATACTATGTATGTGTATGATGATAAATGTGAATGTGCTTATGAGATGATATCTATGCTTGTAAACATGTAAATAGCCTAGTGAGCTAAAGATATAGAGTTATCCATGCATGAAGGTTATAGATGAGTGGAGTATGATGCTAATTGTAGTTCTTGTTGGGTTACTTGGTTTAGTGAAGTTATGGAGATTTACTTGATCATTGCACATGTTAACTCTATGAGGATTATGATTGGTCATCTTACCTTGCTTTATATGAAATATCTCTTATTTGATGATGTGATGCCAATTATGGCAATATATGAAATCTATGTGAAATAGCATGTTATGTCGGATGATGTATGTCATGATATAGTTGAAGCATGCTAGAAGTTATGGTGGTTAAAGTGATTTATCTTAAATTGTGTATTCCTATATTGTTTTGTATGATAGTAGCCAAATATTTGGATTTGAACTAGGGTTATTTAATAACTACCTATGGAGGTATGCTATCCTATGAGTGTATGCGATTAAAAGTGTGCAGTGTTTTCCTTTGCATATAAATGGTACTTGATGAGTTGCTAGTATAAATTGGAGTCTTTTGTGGAGACTTGAATTGTAAATATAGTATGCATGCTAATGAAGAATGAGTTGGTAAAGCTTTATTTCTTATAATTCCATACTTGTTCCATCAAATGCCTAAATGTTACACTTTTGGGTATTTGGAAGCATGCTCGCTATAAAGACTAGGCAGCTTATTGTATCATGTTTGGAGAACTTACTAATTTGTCTTTTGATTAGATATTGTTGAAATATGTGTAGAATTTATGAATATAAACATGATAAGAAATGTAGAAAATAATATTTGCTTTTTGCCATTTAAATTGAAAGGATGAGAATCTTATGACATGATGAGTCGTAGAGTTATTTCTAAACTTCTTGTCGTGTTATGAACTTTTTGTTATTTTTCCTCTTATGATGTACGACCTTAGTGTCTATTGCATTGTAGGAAGACCTTATGTGAATTAAATAGTATGATATTATAGTATTTGTCTATTGATCATGAAGATGTGCATGATTCGATTATTGGTACATGATGTTAATCTTGTTGACTATATGGTGATGGTATTAGTTGATATAAGTGTAGTTGTCTCCTCTATGCATGTTGATATAGGATTTGAATGTAAAGGCTTGTGATCACATGATAAGGTTTAGAATGCCTTAGTGTTGCTAAATTGAGTTTATGAAAATTCCCTCTAAAGTAGTAATCACTCTAAGTGATGAATATGAAGGTTTTGTATTTGAGATCCTCTATATGTTGGGTTAAGTTGCTCTTAATTGGGTTTACCCTAAGTGGGGGATGATGTTTGAGTAGTGAGATTGTAGAAATTGTATATATTGTCCTTCTATTCTTACTTAAATTAGAAAATATAAATTCTTAGTATGCTTATTCATGAAAATAGTCTTGCATAAAGTGTGAATTGCATGATCTTTATATGATTGGTATGAATTGATTGACATCATCTTAGAAACATGGTGAATTTTCCAAAGAGCATGAAAAGAAATTTTTGTAAAAATCTATGTTTTCTCTTGTTGACTTGCGTTTTAATGTTCTAATTGTGAAGTTTACCTCATTAGGTAAGACAAGGGACTTGGTAATAGTCACTTGTAGGTTAAATTGTTTAGCCTTGTAATGGAAGTTGAGTCTCTTTTACAATGAAAAATGTGAACTCTCTTTAAAATTTAGTGATTTGATGATTTGTAATGCAAAATTGTAGGCTCATTCTTGAAAAGTGAAAGCATGTTTAGCTAAGTGTACATGTGTGTGCCTATAAATCATGTTATTTTTCCAAAATGAGGCTTACTATAAGGGTGAGTATTATGTTAAGAAAACAAATTGTGGAATGACTTCCTATTGTGTAGTAATGTACTTGGTGTGATTTGCCATTTAGATTTCACTAGGAAGAAAAATGTATGCATGTCTTGGCTTGAAACTAGAGATTTCTCATTTTTAAAGAAATTGATCTTGTACTTTGTTAAGGTGTGAACTCGTGATGCATGTAAATGTGTTGAGGAGGAAGATATTCCTCCATGTACCCCATTAAGTATGGTATGGTTGAGTATGACCTTCATAGTACTAGGTATAACTAATGAAGATCGTTGTGATTTAACTAACCAAGTTTTTTTTTTGTGCATTTGAAATATGAGTGCTTAATTAACTTTTTGTAAGATTTATGATCTGTCTATGAGTAGTGTTTCAAGATTTTCTTGTATTGAATTAATAAGAAATGATCATGTTATGATTAGGAGAAAGATGTTCCCCTATGAACATAAAAAGTACCTTTGTGTTTGATGCATTAGAGAGTGAGTGAGTAATGGTTTTTGCTTGCTCATGTGCATTGAGTGCTAAAATGATTTGATGATATTTTAAATGTGATGAATTGCTTTTATGTGCATTGAAGTCTTTGATGTGATTAAAGAGTCCTAAGTGTCATTCGAGGACGATTATTATGTCATATAGAGTCAGTGTGCAAAGTTTGAAGTGATTTGGAAGTCGAACGTCAAGGGACGTCCAAGACGTTCGACGAATAGTCGCTTATGTGCCTCATGTGTGTATGCATGCCTAAATTGTGTGAAATGAGTCAAATAAGTCTTGAAATGGTGTTAAATGATGTTTAATGTTATTGTATGAAGTTTCGTGAAGTTTGGAGGTCAAACGCCCAAGAACGTCCAAGGCGTTCGAAAGATAGACCCTAAGACGTTCATCGTATGTCATGTTGGGGTCAAGGCTGTTTGGACGTCTTGTAGGTGTTTGTTTTGGATGAAATTTTTGTGGTAGGTCTATAACATGTTAAGGTTTGTAATAGCGTTGGAAACATCCGGGTACGACTTCTAAAGGGCCCCACAAGAGGCCCCAAAAGAAGGACCCAAGGCTGCCTATACACTGCCTGGGCAGTACCCCTTGACGGACCCAATGACGGACCGTTGGGCCACCAACGGACCGTCAAGCAGGTCTCGTCGAAGGAGACTTGCCTTGGTAAGCTAGTGAGCCAACAAATTGGCTATGTCATGGGCGATGGAGGGCATGACGCCTCGTCAAGCCCATGACGCCCCGTCAAGGCATGCGTCGCGGGTGCCTGCATGTGGACTGCCTGCGTGCTGCCACTTAAAGGGGTGAATGGTAAATTCACCCCACGTACTAACCTGACTATAATAGGTTTAATTAAGTAATTTTAGGTGTATATAAGTCTTTAAAAACGTGATCAACCCATTCCCAAAACCCTCTCACATATTTTAAGCCTTTCCCTCCAAAAATGTTCTCTCTAAAACCACCATTGTTGGTGAAGCTCAAGAACAGATTCAAGCTGGGTTTTTCATGGATGAATCATGAAGTTTTAGAGGTTTTCTTATAGACAAAGGTATGGTGATCTTCATCTCTAGTTATCTTTTCATCTAGAGAGCCATTCACAATGTTTTCAAAAGAAACCTTATGATCAAGTTTCCAATCTTCTAATCTAGCCATGGTTTATTTCTCAAAAGCTTTTTAATGATTGAATCATGATTAATTGAAGTTAATACAATGATTTAAATGTGTTTTCACTCCAATTGCATGATGAACCCATGTTCCTTCCAAAATTGGTTTAGCCTTTGCATGGGCTTTGTGATTATGGCTTGTCCTTGATGAATTAGTGATTCTCTTACGTTGAATTGCTTGTGGTTATTGTTATTTACATTAATTTATGTTGAATTTATGATGATCAGTCCATGATGATAAATATATGAAGAATTGAACATGAATAGCCTATGTTTCTACATGTTGTCTTGAAGTCGATTGTGAGATCGGTTGAGTAGACTCTTGATTATGTATGAACTGCTGTAGCTACTGTTTTAGGGTGATTTAATGGATGCATTTTATAGGTATAAATCCTTAATGTTCAAATTAATAAGGGCTTGCATGAATTGGTATAGATTCTTTTAGGTTATGAAGTCAAGAGGCTAAGTATGTGATGGATCTTGAATTGTGATTAGATGATGCATGACTTAGGCTTGATTTCTTACCTAATTATCTACTGCATTAGACTTGTATATGTATGAACTATGGTCTAAAATCAATGTTAGGGAAGATAGCTAATGATCTATGTTATTCTACTTTCCTAATATGTTGATATGTTGTATTACGTTATGGTATAATCTTGTAGTGACTTGTACATGGTTTCTTATATGTTTAAAGTACATTTATCTACTGCCATATATGTGTTTTATTGATGAATAAGGTGTATTGATCAATGATGATCAAAGAATGAGAATTTGGTAAGAATGCTTATTCTCTTTACTCCTTCTACTTCTCTATTCCTTTATAGTTATGTTGATGAAGCCTTGTATGGCATTGTGTGGTATGGTCCACTTATGGTGGCGGTGTTTACTTTATTGTCATTAGATATGTGTTGACCATGGCCATGAAGGCAAATTGATGAACTTATGAATATGTGCTTAAGATGGTACTATGAGAAGATTATGCCTACTTTCCTATTCTAGTTGTGAATTAGGTTATGTGGCTATTGTATGGGCATGAGTATAATCATGTTAGGGTATTGTATAGGTGCTGCTATTGATGTGTTCGAGTGGTTAATAACCTCTACCCACGTATCCCTTATATGGAAGTGTAAATAGCTAAAGTTAGGAGTCTTGATTATAATGTATGTATAGTCTTGTCTTCTATGCTATTATGTGTTGTGTGCTATGTGCTTGAAGTATAATGTGGTCTAATAGTGTGGCTGACTTAAGATGGTATTGATAGTCATTATGTGATCATGTTGGTTAATGTACACACACTCTCACTTACATGCATATTATAAGTAGTATAACTCATGGTGTCTAAATGAAAGGTAGTTTTCATATTCACTAGTGTCTACCACTATGTATGTTAAGGTGATGTTCATGAATGTATGATTTGTATTCCCTTACTAGGATGACTTGATAGGTGTACTAGTATGGACAAGGGTATGGGACCTTGTCTATGCATTGCACATGTGTATCTTGATAGGATAGTTCCTAGGTTTGGTTCTTATGCATGTGAAGGATGATTATATGAATATGTTATGAATATGATGTATATGATATGATGAGGTATGAATGTGTATAGTGTCTTAGTAGGTTTATATGAAAGTATTACTCATATAGTTATGCCTATAGACTTATGCATTGATATATGAACGTGTGTGACTTGATGTGTTATGTGAAAGGTTTGCTCACCTATATATATATATATATATATATATGCACTCGCACATGGATGATCTAGTAATTTAGAGGGGCCTTGATAGGGGTGCCCAAGAATGTTATAAATTCTAGATAGGTGCTTGAATATGCTATAAGCATATGAATGATGGATATTCTAAAGTTTCTGTTTTATAAATAAACGTAATAAAGGCTTTTCAATAAAGGGAACCTAACTTAGCACCGAGCGAACTTGACAATGGGAGGTGATGACTTATCCCTAGAAGGAAATATTCATCCTAGAAGTTGCCCATGTGATGGTAATTCCCTTGTTTGAGGGATGTGTCACTTTAAGGGATTCCCATGAGGAGTGGCCCACTTCACCATATGGTATGAATAGGGATATCTACCTCTTAGTTCTTGAACTATGTTGCCACCATAGGATACTAGCTAGAGGATTCTACCTCGATAGCTATGTTTATATTGGTTCTACTTTGGCCGATAGACCACCTTCCATCGGTGTAAGGTTTGATAGCACCGGATTCCATGATTAGCACCCATGGTCTATGTCGGTTGAGGTTATGGTTTCCCTAAAGATAAAATGGACAATGGAAGCAATTGAATAGGATCCTAACTAGGAGGACTTAAGGTAAGTTACTTAGGATAGGTGGAAGTAATGAACCCATCTGGACATTGCACAAGTGACTCCTTAGGAAGTCTTAGGAAGGTACCTTAATACTTATGATTGTGTATGTGTCCTTTATGTATGATATTGTAGTTTTGGTTTGACTATGATTATATTGTACTATACTTCTATGATGGCATGTGTTGTCATGTGTAGATGCTATGTATGGTTTTCTCTTATGTTCCTAAGGTGATGCATTGCACCAAGTATCCCTAAAGGATTACTTAGGAGGTTAATGAATTGAAAGAAAGAGTTAAATGCTAAGAAAGGTGAGTTCACTGTAAAGTGACCTCTATGTGTACTTATATTCTATATGTGCTTTTCTATGATGTTTGGTCTTTGATTGTGTTACTATGAAGTATGTGGATGATATAAATGATATTGATAAAGGTTTTATGATGATTTACTCAAAATGGCATGAAGTATGATTTCAAAGAAAATGTCCCTTTTAAATGCATGTTTTTGCATGGTTGCCATACTTAGTACATTCTTGTGCTAATCCCATTCTTCTTTACTTTTTACACAAAGTGTAGGTATTGGAATTCTTAAAGAAGGTCTATGATTGAGGAGCTTGATAGGTGATTTCCCAAGCTCAAGGAAAGGAATCCTTAAGTTCAAGGATGTCCTACTAATGTCCTTATTGTAAAGTCTATTTAGTAATGTATTGCTTTGTATTATGTCTTAAGGGTTTTTATCCTTAATGTACTCTAAAGTTGTTGAGTCTAAGATGGCAAAGGGACTTAGAGTCTAAATATGTATTATGACTTATGTTTTATATATATACGATGTGATGTTTCTAGCATATGATATGCTATGAAAAGTTTTAAATTTTCCGCTAAATTTACTATGTCAATGCAATGAATGATATGAGAGGCTTGTCTTAGACCTCCGAGAGGTCGACGACGCCGGTTACAATCCAAGATTGTATCCTATCTTCTAGGGTATGCTTTTGGGTTGTGACATTTCAAACCCGTTGTAAAACCCCATAAGGACCAACATATCGGGGACTTAACTTCCCCTTGTTACAAAATGTTATCATCCCCTTCATAGGTGAAATATTCAAATAGACATGATCACCTATTTCAAATTCAAGGTCTCTTCTTCTATTGTCAGCATAAGACTTTTGCCAACTATAGGCTGTCTTCAATCTATCTCTTATGACTCGAACTTTCTCTATAGCCTCATAGATAATCTCAGGACCTAGGAGTGAGGACTCACTAACCTCAAACCATCAAACCGGAGACCTATATGTTCTACCATAAAGAGCTTCAAAAGGTGCCATGAAAATACTCAAATGATAACTATTGTTGTAGGAGAACTCAATTAATGGTAGGTAATCATCCCAACTTCCTTTGAAATAAATGACACAGGCTCTTAAAATATCTTCAAGGGTTTGAATGGTACGCTCCACTTGCTATCCGTTTGAGGATGAAAAGCGGTGCTAAGTTTCACTTGAGTACCTAAACCTTTTTGAGAGGCTTTCCAAAAACGAGAAGTGAATTGAGCACCCCTATCCAAAATGATGTACAAAGGAATCCCATGAAGACTCACAATATCCATAATGTAGATTCTTGCATAATCTTCGGCGGTATAAGTAGACTTAACAAGAAAAAAATGGGAAGATTTGGTCAACCTATCAATAATAAGCCATATGATATAATTTTGCCTCCAGGTTCGAGAAAACCCAACAAAAAAGTCCATATTGATGGCATCCCACTTCAAAGTACGAACATCCATGATTGGGTTAAACCACCCGGTTTTAGATGCTCGGATTTAACTTGTTGTCAATTTGGACACTTAGAAACAAACTCCGCTATGTCCCTTTTTAAAACATCCCGCCAATAGACCTCTCTAATGTCATGATACATTTTAGTGTCACCCGAATGAATAGAATAACGGGAACCATATGCTTCTTCTAGAATTCGATTTCTCAAATCCTCAACATCCGGTACATATAATCTCCCTTGGTACCTAAGAACACAATCCCCCCAGGAGAATTACTCATTAAGCTTACAAAGTATAGATTCCGTCAACTCCATCAATATAGGTTCAAGATATTGCTTAGATTTCACCTCAACCACTATGATGAGTGGGAGTTATGATGGACTATAAAACCACCATTTGGAGAATCTTGTAACCTCAAACCCAAAAGATCCAACCTATGAACATCTTTCACAAGTTCTTTCTTCTCTTCTTCTACATGAGACACACTACCCATAGTCATACGACTTAAAGCATCTGCAACCACATTGGCCTTGCCGAGGTGGTAAGGGACACTCATGTCATAATCCTTCAAAAGTTCTAACCATCTTCTCTGTCGGAGATTCAACTCCTTTTGGGTGAACACATATTTAAGACTTTTTGGGTCAGTAAACACATCAACATGCACACCATACAAATAATGTCTCCATATTTTCAAGGCAAAAATTACAGCAGCTAACTCAAGGTCATGAGTCGGATAATTCTTCTAATGAACTTTGAGTTTCCTAGAAGCATAAGCTATCACCTTGCCATGTTGCATGAGGAAACATACCAAGCTCACTCGGGAAGCATCAAAATACACTACAAAGCCTTTACTACCCTCCCATAAAGTGAACACTAGAGCGGAGGTAAGTTTATCTTTCAACTCTTGAAAACCTTTTTGAAAAGCTTCGGACCACTGAAACTTCACCTTCTTTTGGATCAAAGCTTTCAAAGGAGAAGCAATGGACGAAAACAAACATTCTATAGTACCTGGATAGACCAAAAAAGCTTATTATGTTTGTGGAAGTCAAAGGTCTATGACAATTTCTTACCGCGTATGCCTTCTTTGGATTGACCTCTACACCCTCACTAGATATAACATGTCAAGTAAAAGCAACCGACCTCAACCAAAACTCATAATTACTAAATTAGGCATAAAGTTGGTGTTCTTTGAGGACTTGCAAGGCCAACGTCAAGTGACTCTCATGTTCATTTTTATTCTTGGAGTATATCAATATATCATCAGTGACATATTAATAAATGTGTCAAGAAAATCCAGGAAAACTCTATTCATTAGGTCCATAAACACCGTCGGGGCATTCGTTAATAAAATAGACATAACAAGATATTCATAGTGACCATATATAGTTCGTAAAGCTGTTTTGGGAACATCTTCACCTCTCACCCTAAGTTGGTAATATTTTGACCTTAAGTCAATCTTTTAAAAGTAGCTAGCACTTGGAGTTGATCAAATTGATCATCAATCTGAGGGGGAGGATACTTGTTCTTTATTGTGACCTTATTGAGTTGGCGATAATCAATGCACATTCTAAGGGACCCATTCTTCTTCTACACAAACAAGACCGTAGAACCCCATGGAGATATACTAGGTTGAATGAAACCCTTGTCTAGTAAATCTTTGAGTTGGAGCTTTAACTCTTTCAATTCGGCTGGAGCCATCAGATATAGAGGAATTGAAATGGGATTCATATCCGGAAACAAGTCAATTTCCCGTTCGGGAGAAACTCCTGGAACGTCATTAGGGAAAACTTCTGGGAATTCCCTCACTACAGGGACTGACTCAATGTAAGGAGTTTCACATTCTAGATCTTTAACCCTCAATACATGGTATAGGCAACCCTTGGCTATAATCTTATAAGCCTTCAAGCAAGAAATGATTTGACCCCTTGGCATAGAACTTCCCCCCTTCGACTCTAAAATGAGTTCATTTTTGAGAATTGAAACTTCATTACCCTTGTCCTACAATCTATGGAAGGAAAACAAGCATGAGGCCAATCCATACACAAGATTGTATCAAATCAAACATGTCAAGTTCTACTAAATCTACAAGAATAACTCTATTGGGTAGCATTACAAGACATCCCCTATAGACTCTATTTGCAACCACAGAGTCACCCATTGGGGTACAAACCGAAAAGGGTTCAATCAAAACATCAGGTAGTACATCAAACTTCCTAGCTACCAAAGGTGTAACAAAATAAAGGGGAGCACCTCGATAAAGCAAAGCATAAACATTAACAGAGAAACTTGTAATATACCAGTCACAACATCAGGAGAGCTCTCTTGTTCACCCCTAGCCTTGAGTTCATAAAAACGGTTCCTTTTTCGAGCTTCGAAGCTAGGAAAGATTGATATAGCTTGGCTATTCCCCTTTCCTTGAATCTTCACATTAGGAGAATCTTTCACCATATGGCCCGCTTTGCCACAACCATAGGAACTATTAGTTCCAACAATACATTCACCCACATGTTTCTTACCACACTTACCACAAGTTGGTCTTTCTCTTGGGGGATCAACATTCCTCCCCTTTTGAGGTTAAGGATTATACACCCTATCATTGCGAGTCTTGGAGACATTTGAAGGAACCTAATTTGAAAACCTCTTCTTGAACTTAGGCTTGTCTTGAATGTCAAGCCTGCTCTTGGAAGAACCACTTTCAAACAATCTTGACTTCTTAGCTTCTCTATTCCTCATCCTTAGATGACTCTCCTCTACTTGTTGAGCATGGACCATCAACCTAGAAATATCCATACTGTCATGAAGCATATTTGCATGACATTCTTCTTCAAGCTCTTCAGACACGCCCGTTACATAACGACTCATTTTGTCATGACCCGAAAGCACCCCCTAGAAGCTAGGGAGAACCATTGGATCATGACCGGGCGTACTGGACCCTTTGGGGTCTTGTACAAGACCTTTAACTATCGTTTATTAAATAAGACATGAAAAGTAGTGTGGAATTTAAAACTTTTCACGAATAATTTAATAAAGGAAGTCTTTCATAAATACTTAGAGAATCTTATCGTCACAAGCCGACTTAAAGACTCGACATAATATCTTAGGGACATGGACCTTTACATTAAAAGAGAAATACATAATAAGTCTTTAAATAAGAAACTAAGAAAAGGATTATGCCCTCGAATATATAAAGACATACTTTGCCTTGAGAGAAACTTTCCCAAACTTTCCCTTCTAGACTTCTTCTTGCTTCCAAACCTATACTTATAGAGTATAGAAAAGTATTAGGTTAGTACAAAACAATGTACTAAGCATGGCATATGCAAAATATGTAAAAAGGGATATTTTAGTAAAATAAGCTTTCATGCCAAATAACTAAAACAATCATGAATTTAGAAGCAAAACAACATAAGAAACATCATTTAACACTCAGAGAAGGATTTCCATAATTTTAATAGAAAGAACCAACTTACAGTGAAGTAACTAAAATATTACAGTGAACTAGTTTACCTTTACAGTGACCAATTTGACTCCAAAAGTAGTGAACTTCCAAGGTATTTCCAATGAGAAAGTAAACTAATTTCTGTAGGAGTTTCCCTAACCGAGGTTATCCTAAGACTCTCCAAGGTAATACATGAAGAAAACATCTAAACACTTCCTTCAATACACACCAAAGAGATCCTTAAGACTTCCCACCATAGGCTTAATCCACTCGGGAGCACTAGTCACCACTCAAATCACAAGACATTAGAAGAACACTCAACAACACACCAAATACTTCCCTTTCGGAATGCCTACTTAGTGCAATGAGTAGATGGCGTCCCATACCACCACCTACCCTAAGTAGTACATTCTTTTAGAAGATTTGGCACAAAGACTTCCTTTTCGGAGGGTCCTACTTAGTGCAATGGATAGATAGCTTCCCATACCACCACCTACCCTAAGTAGTACGTTCTTTTACAAGACTTAGTTCATTCTATTCACATAAGACTCACCAAGACTCCCCTTTTGGAATGCCTATCTAGTGGAATGGATAAATAGCGTCCCATTCCACTACCTACCCTAAGTAGTACACTCTTTTAGAAGACTTAGTACTTTCATTACTTTTGTGGGGGTTAGCTTAACCGACATAGACCATGAGAGCTAGACATGAAATCCTGATATTAACCCCTATCGTATAAGGGATCCTCACTTGCCTAGAGTAAGGTCATACTTTTTAGCTTTTACATGGCTTTCCCAATAGCTACACCTATGCGGGCACATAGTTAAGAGATAAGGAGATTGCTACTAAGTAACTCATTCTCTACTAACAAGGAGTACTCATCTCAAGAGGTACATTGGAATACAACATCTCAACTCACAAAGTGTAACCACCCCTTCTTCATATCCTCTCGGTGCTAGGCATAACTCCCCACGGATTCTCAATATTATAAAATATAGGTTAAGGATAACTAGTGAACACCACATCTCAACTCACGAAGCATATTCATCCTCCGACCTATCTTAGAAAGCTCTTAGAATGTACTGAGGTTGCTACTAAAAACATCATCTCAACTCACGAAGAGTGTTCACCCCAAAACTCCCCTTTTTACTCAACTTAGCTTCATACATTCATTTATGTGTGTGTGTGTACATGTGAGCACACCTTGAACATGAACATCATTTCATTTACATTACTTCTATACATGATTTAGACCTTCATTCATCAAATTACACACTTTACATGCTTCACATAATCATATACTTCATTTAGGAATAATCTAGGTCAAACAAGCAATTCAAGCTTCACAAAATCCATTTTCAATATCACTTCATTTCAGATATTAGGCCTTCAAAACCACACTCACAATACATACTAAGTAATATCAAGTTAATCAAGTAAACACCGCCACCAAGAAGGTGGACCATACCACTCAAGAGCAATTTATAATGAGAATTATACAATATAAGAAACTAACCATTGAACCAAGTCATCACCAACTATAACCAATTTCTCAATATATCATCATAATAAGGCCCTTAGGGCAGTAGCTAAATCATAATAACAACACAACAAAACCAAAGTTCATACCCTACACAAACAATTTCACTTAACCCATTTGTTAAGCTAAAAGTTTGAAATATTAATAAACATGAGTTCATTAGGGTTTTGACATTAAAATCATCAATTAATGCTAGAATAAACTCATTTGAAATATTACAACCCTATTACAAGAAGACCCTTGCTTAAAATCAAAGATAGAAGAAAGTAGAGTTTGAAAACCCTTTTTGAAATCTTTTAGAAATGACTCCTTGAATGGAAGAGGGTTCAAGGATGGATACCATACCTTAGAAAAGATAAATCCCAAAGATATTGATGAATAACTTGGACACCAACAGCCATCCTAGCTCTTCTGGACTTCTAGCTTCCAAAGAGACTTGAGAGAAAATTCTAAGGGAGAGGGGTTTTGGGTTTTAGGAAAGTGAGGTCTAAAAGTAGGTCTTAGGGTTTAAAAAACTTTAATATACCTAATAAACCATAAAATAGACGTCCTAGGGTCATAAAAGACTTGGGGTGAATTTACCAAAAACCCCAAGCCTTCACAGGAAAAGGCAACTTTTAGCAGACACACAGACAAGACCTAACCAACGGACAGTTTGTCCATCAACGGACCATTGGTGGGATCTCGTGGGTTGACACTTAGATCCATTTTGAGCCTGCCCAGATGAGCTTGCAGGTATAATCGACGGACCAAGACTACGGGTCGTTGGTTGACCTATGGGCCGTCGTTTGGTCTCGTTGATGGACATGTCCTAGGCAGTTTTGGGTCCAAGTCTTGGGCCCTCCTATAGGGCCCCTTGTGGGTCCTAGGTGGGGTCGTATACAGACGTTAAACCACTAAACATGGTCGTCTAGGTCTTATGAACATCTCACAGCAAATTCAAACAAAACAAACACGTTAAACTCATTCAAACACATCAAGACACACAAGTACTTTCTAAGGCACACCTTCCGAACGTCATGGACGTTCTTGGTCGATTGACCTCCAAACTTAACCAAAATTTACACACTGCCAAAGAACTACACTATAACTCAATTTAAATTAAAACTAACTCAAGAAACCATCACGAAGCTCTAGTTCACCTTAGTTCATTTTAGGGCGTTACACATTTCATCCCTAGCATTGGAAACCAAAGAAAAAACATATATGGACAGGTTAATGAACTTTAAGGAGTATTCCTTAACAGTAATACCTCATTGAAGAAGGTTGATGTACTCCTATACCTTAGATTCTCTTTGCTCCCTTGGGAAGAATGTATCAAGAAAGGCCTTTTTGAAAATCTCCCAAGTCAGACGTACTGTACTTCCACTCATTGTACCATGTCTGAGCCACGTCCTTGAGTTGATAGGTAGCAAGCTCAGCCTTTCCATAAGTACTCAGCACCATGGTAGAAAAGATCTTATAGACATCATTAAGGAAATCTTGGGGGTCTTCATCAACTATTGGTCCAAGGAAAATAGGAGTATACATCCTCGTAAAATCCCTTAGACGGCTAGACATAGTACTAGCATGTTGGTTCTCTCAAGGAACAACCTCCATGTTGGATTGTGTCATAATGGCTTGAGCTTGAGTAGTTATGGCTTGGGCCATTTGGAACAGGAATGCTGTCACCTCACCATCCTTCATGGCAGGAGGATTGACCAGAACTTGATCATTCGCAGCAGCTTGCACTTGAGGAGGAACTCGATTGCCTTGGGGAGTAGCTCCCGCATTCGAAATCTTCTCTAATACTCTTCTCGTTGTTGTCCTTCTCGTGTTCATCACTTATAACCAAAAGAAAGAAATTAGATTCTAAAAGACACCTAGTGTCAAATCTCTAGAGGCACGACATGGGATTATAAAGAAAAGAGAATTTTCCTAATAATCACACAGCATCTCATTCATAATTGTGGCGCGCTTTACAACCATGAACAAACCACTATATAATGTGATTTAGTGAGACATTGATCCTAATGATATTCAACCTGATGCTTTGATACCAAGTTTGTCATATCTAGAGAGCACCCCCTGATGCGACCGACGTCGTTGTCCTCTCAGAGAACTCGGACAAGCCCTTAGCGTTTGTCATAACATGTCATCAGTTAAAATTTATGGAAAAACTAAAAACTTTCATACATATGTACATATTGAGGTATACTTAGACCTCTCACATAGGACCTTACTTAGGCTTTACTTATAGAAATGTGATAACATACATACGATATTCTAAAACTTGTCTCACATAAAAACCATCTAAAGAGTATGAGTTGGACTTAGCCAATAAAATGTAAATATGCCATATAGGCCTTACTACAATAGAATTCAAAGAACATAAAACGGAATAAACAAAATTCTTAAAAATTACTAATGTCTTCATAAGCTAGAATTATGAAAAGATAGCATCCCCGAACATGAGGACCTACCAACATTTGGGAAAAGAGTTCCAAGCTTCTTCAATCGACCTTCTTAATCTTCAACGACCGAACCCTACATTTGTAGTTATATAAAGTAAGGGGTTAGTACGCCACATGTACTAATTATGGGTATATGCACATACACATTAAGGACATGCATGAAAAGGACCATTAATTTAGAGTATGCTAAGTAATTTGAAAACCTTTAATGTATATACACTAAAACTTATACAAGATAAGCATCACAACAACATAAAGCATGAACATAACGGAAGACATAAAATCATAAAGTCATATTATCATTTCATATTCAATAATGCATATCAACTTAACATACAAAGAACTTACCAATATTCGCATCCAAAATCTACTAGTGCAATGATCATGTGAAGCCCCATAACCCCACATAATCAAGTAAACAAGACAGGAGAGCATAAGTAAAGCTTTGTTTCATACAACTTATAATATAGGTAGTCATCACCACATATAGCAATATAGACTTATAACATGTTCATCAACATAACCATCATCACATAAGAGTAACATCATAAATCATAAGCATTACACATTTCATGTTATCATATTACATAATAATAATCTCGTAGGACTTCCCTTAGAGTCAACTTGTACAATGTCTAGGTAGACTCTGATACCCCTACCTATACTAAGTAGACTGTTCAAGTTACCCTAGTCAATGTCCATTTACTTGTCCTTAATTTTACTTGAGGGAAAAATCATCTTAACCGACATTAGACCATGTGAGCTAAAAATGGGATCCGGTGTCATGAAACTCCACACCAAAAGAAGGTGGTTTACCAGCAAAAGTAGAACAAAAATATGAACATAGCATTCTAGATGGATCCACTAGCTAGTATTCCTATGGTGGCAACATAGGTCAAGAACTAGGACAGATATTATAGAACCATAGTTCAACATTATATGGAAACCTCTATCTCATCAGAGTCATTTTGAACCTACCTTCCAACTAGGGAAGGAACACCTCTCATATCTAGTTCATCGGTGCTAAGCTAAAGTCCCTTTGTGAATAACCTTTAAGTCATCTTTTATTCATAAATCTTGTCATAGGTCGTAGGAGCTCAACTCCTTGTATAAACATGATCATAATCTCTTTATGATTAGGATGAGAATTTCCTTTCATCACAACCCTTCATTGGTGAGATTAACATATCATAATCATACTGTGTAATGCATACAAGATAAACATCATCAACTTGCATTATCATATCCTTAACATGATTCCACATTTAACATATTCATATCCCAACATATATACATAGAAGCATCATACATACTTCTATTTCATAGCAACATCATTTATAGACTAACATAACCATAATAGAGTACTCGCGACTTTAGAAGACTTACCTATTGTTTCCAAGAACCTTCATAAAAAACTTACGTTCAATTAATAACAATCATCCAACAACATAGTGAAATAATCAATAACATAACCAATACTAACATTTCAAGTCATATACAAGACCTATTTGTAGTTAAGGATAAGGTAAAGGGTCATTAAAGAGTTCATTCAAGCTATAGTTCTAATCCCAACGTTTACATGATAGATATAGCTCAATCAAAATACTTTTTTAGAGAAGTAAAATGCTTCACACGAAAATCAAACATTACAAACCAATTACCATAAAAATACATACTCAATTAACCATAGAAAATCTTTATTTTTCATCATTAGTCATAAATATTGAGTTAGGAAGAAAATATGTATTGTACAGTAAAAACCCTAGGAGTTGAATTCTTAAAAATCATCTTAAAAGGACCTCTTGGGGAAAGGAATACCAAGAGTGAAAAACCCATACCTTATTGACGAATATTCGGATGAAAATCTTGAAGGCTTCTTCTTCTTCCTTAAGCTTCTTCTTGTTCTTTAATGGAGTTTGAAAAGAGAGAGTTCTATAGAGAGATGAGAGGAATTTGTTTAATCTGATTTGAAGTGCATAAAAGTGGTCTAAAACTACCTAAGATCATAATCAACTCGTCCCCTAAAATACCCAAAACACCCTTCACTTAAATGGGTCTTCTTGTGAAGGCAAATAGCTTAAAATATGAATTTAAGGAACTCGGAAGTGGTTGCGCGTCGCGAGGACAATTTTATATTTTCTTTTCGAAATCCAGTTTGAGGCAGTGAGCCTCATGGAGTGCATGCATCGCGAGGCAAATTTTGTACCTCCACATGTTGGCTGCACGTCGCGCATCATCCTTCAATTTCTGGCTGGGCGCAGGCTGCTTTGGCAGCCTGCCTGCCAATTTTCGGGTCCTCCTCAAGGACCATTCGGGTGGTGCTTGGGGTGTCGTTACCGGAAGTTTGGATCTTTTTTACTACGTTTTACCTATCTAATGTCACTTTACAAGTTTTGGACCTCATTTGACACTCCCAAACCTTCACCAAACAAAGGGACGTCTACTAGTTCAAATTAGCTAGTTTCTGGACAACAAGGTCTTTCTTTATCGTTTGGCTCTAACCTTTCTAATTGATTTTAATACATTAATATAGGTCTGGAAACATCATTTCAATCAATATTTAAAAGGCTAAGCTCTAGTCTATGTCATGGAACTTCTGGAGTGTTACAACATATAGCTCATGTTTATTTATGTTGGTTATTAGTTGCTCACACTTTCAAATTCTAGTGCATTTACTAGGGTACCACTTACAGTTCAGTATTCAGTTTCAGCATGTATAAATTGTCATTGCATTCGATTAGTTCATCTTTGGTGTTTTTAGTATAGTATCATGGTCATCTTATATCATTGCTCAGATATATGCTTTGTTCTATTATGTATATTGTTCAACTTTATTATAACTTGCATGCTCACTACCTTTCAAATACTGATTCATACTCTACAAAACATCTTCTTGTAATGACCCAAGGGTATACCCTAGAACTTACACGGAGTATTCTTCCTTTCGTATGTCTTATATGAGCCCTTGTACATCTTTAATCGCATGTATATGAAAAGTAGTGCGCAACTAAAACATTTCATAAAATAGTCAAAATCTTGATAGAATATAAGAAAGAAATAAGCCTATTCATAGCCATCATAGACACTTACAATATCATAGGGTCACGTCAATTAATTTGAAAGGGAAATATAGTCTATTACAAAGTCTTTTAGAAGTTGAAACTAAAACAGAAGTTATGTCCTCGAACATATGAGGACATACCAATCTTGAGAGAATGTTATTTCTCAATGTTCCACTTCTAAGAGAATCCTCACTTGCCACCTACACTTGTATAAATAGAGAAACCTTTGGAATTGTCACATTAAATACACTAAGTATGGTGAAAATGCAAGAAAATCATGCAAAAATGGACATTTTCTTTATGATATCTTTCATGCTATTTTGCTAGAAACCTTCATCATAAGAGTTTGAAAGACATAGTAAAAGTCAACAATCACATATAATACATATTCCATATTCAACAAGTAACCTTTTCTTCACTTTAGACCCTGTACCTAAAGATAGTCTAAGATTCACTTGAGTAAGACATGAAGAAACCGCCCATACACCCTCTTCAAACACACCTAAGTGATCCTCAAAGCTACCCTAGATAAGAACCTTCAATTAAACATTATTTACTAATTTAACAATATTGATTAAACATTATTTACTAATTTAACAATATTTACCCTAGCTTCAAGTTTACTCTTAACTTCAATGGAGTCTAGAGAGAACGTTTTTTGATCTTGGGGTTTTGATTTAGAATAATGAGGTCTATGTCTAGGGTTTAGAGTTAAATAACTTAAAATACCAAAATAGACCCAAATAACTCTCTAGGACATAAATAGGACATTGGGTTATTTTTCCAAATCACTCTCACTTTGGCCGAGACCTAGATGAAAATTGCAGGCCCAGACAACGGTTGCCAAACTACTGCCCGTCGTTTGATCGACGGGACTCTTGTTGGGGCGTCGTTTTGGTTAGAGGATAAAATTTTTTGGTCTTACCTCCCACAACTAAGTGTGGAGCCACGCCCCAAATTGACATGGCATCATTTGAACCACTGAACGTTGTTTGATGGTCGTGGTTTGGAGCTGCTTTTACAGCTTCTTATGAAGGTTTAAGTCCTACTTAAGGACCCTTAGGGTTGTCCTTGGGGATTAATACCCGGACATTTCAACCCTAATCATTCTTATCTAGGTCTTAGAGCACCCTTCTATCATTTTCACACCAAACAACACGTAAAACATGCAAAGGCACACTAGCACACACAATGACTAGTTTCCAAACGTGTTGGTCGTTTTTTGACATTTGACTTCCAAACTCTTATGAATGAATTATGATGCTAATATTCATTATTTTAACACTTTATTAACTTACAAAACACACGATAGGCTCTAGTTAAACCTAGTTTATTTTGAGGGTTGTAACAATCTCTCCCACTTGGACAACATTTGTCCTCGAATGATACCAAAACACTTTCGACATCTTCAAGAGATAAAGACTCATGACACTCATAACTATACCACTGTCACATCTGGAGAGCACCCACAAGAAGTAACATGGCGTACTTGACCTCTCGGAGGTCTTATACAAGCCCATAGTTATCATTCATCGCATTGTCATAGTAAATTTAGCGAAAAATTTAAAACTTTTCATAGCACATCATATGTCAGAAACATCACTTCATATATATAAAATATCATTAGTACATATTTATACTCTAGTCTCTTTTTTCCCTCCTAGACTCAACATCATAAGAGTACATTAGGGACACGACCCTTATAACATAATACATAACTATATAATTACAAGACTTTAAACATAACTTGACATAGGACATCCTTGAATCTTAAGGACTCCTTTTGCTTGAGCTTTGGAAACACATAACAAGGTCTTCAATCATAGAGACATCCGTTTAAGCATCCATAAACTACACTTTGTGTAAAAAGTAGATAAGAATGGAGTTAGTACAAGAATGCACTAAGTATGACAACCATTCAAAGACATGCATTTAAAAGGGATATTTTACTTGAAATCATGCATTATGCCTTTTGGTGAAATCTCCATAAAACCTTTATACAACAAGCATTCATTTACGTACTTCAGATAAGAATATTAAATGGTCATCAATCATATAAGATCACGCATTGCATTTAAGGCTTTTTAGAACCACATTACAGTAAGCACTTTCACATTACAGTGAGCTTATTCTCTCTTTACAGTGAACTTCTTCCCTTTAACCCATTATCCTCCCAAGTAACCATTTAGTGATACTTGGTGCAATGCATCACCTTAAGTACACAAGGACACCATACATACAACCTACACAAGACACTAATGCCATTAAAGTAAGTTACATCAAGTTGCACACATCCTAACTTCACTTCACGTCGAGCATTCTAAAATGTACTCACAATCCCAATCTAGGTCTACTAGTTCAATGTACATATGAAGCCCCATAACCTCACACATACTTAACCTATCATGAGACTACAAGCCTTAACATCCAATTCATACATCAACAAGGAAATATAGACAACTTCATTAATGTCAACAAGATCTTCATCATGTAGTCATTAATACCAACATTATGCATATACAACAACAACACTTAATATAGACTCATACCATGTATTTCATCACAACAAGTAGAAAAATACTACAAAGTCATGCATAAGGAATATATGCATACACAGATTTATTAGAACACCTTCCTAGGAGTTCTCTCAAGAGACACTTGTGCAATGCATAGGTGAAGCCCCATACTCCCAGCTACACTAAGCAACTACCTTAGGTTATCCTAGATAGGGTCCTTACTTTACTTCCATTGTCCATATTACTTTAGAGAAACTATAGCCTTAACCGACACTAAGACCATGGGTGCTACATGGAATTTGGTGTTGTAGAGCCTTACACCAAAGGAAGGTGTACTTACCTAGCCAAGGTAGAACATTAACACATGCTAGCATATTAGTTGATATCTTTTGCTAGATCCTATGTGGCAAGCATAGTTATGGAACTTTGAGGTACATGTGAAAACCCTATTTATGCCAAAATGAGGCATTATGGTTATTCACTTATGGAAACCCTCTTTATGCCTTTTTAGGCATTGTGGTTATCCACCTCATGAGGATTATGGTGACCTACCTTCCTACGGACACCCCTCATCTTCAAGTTCATCGATGCTAAGCTAAGTTCCATTTTTATTAAAAAGCCTTTATTAACTTATAAAATTAGGCTTAGGAGATTGAATCCTCATATGCTTAGCTCATAGGTCGTAGATGAGAGTTCATCAACCTCAATCATGTGAGAAACCCTTTCACATGGACATACCATATGTAAGAACCTATCTAGTTTAGGGTACACTTGAGCACACCTTACAAGGCCCCTGTATTGAATAGATCTTCATACATATGTGTGTATACTTACATGTGAGCAAACCTTTCACATAACACATAAATTTCACACATGTTCGTATATCAATGCATAAGTCTATATGTATAACTATATGATCAATCCTTTCATATAAACACACCAAGACACTATGCACATTCATACTTCATCATATCATATACTTAACATTATAGCATATAAGTGATATTCATAACATGTTCATACAATCCTATTCATGTACTTGGAAGACCAACCTAGAAACTATCCTATCAAGGCACACATGTGCAATGCATAGAAAAGGTTCCATACCCTTGCCCATACTAGTACACCTGTCAGTTCATCCTAGTGAATGATACATCACACAACATCATATAATATATAGCATAGCACAAGACTTATATATTAAAGACTTACAACATCTTACAGTACGCTCTAGTCTTTATGCTCCTATCTTACCTTTACATCACATATAACATTATAGGACCTCATCATAGGCAGCAAGTACACATAAACTTAACATAACCATTTACATGTTCATGACATTAGCTACAAAACCTAGATCATAGCTAGAATAGTAAACTAGGCATAGGCTTCATATATGGTGATCATCACCAATACAAATTCATTGTATAATTGCCTTCAAGGACATGTTCACTTAACATATATATATTTGCAATAAAGTATACACCACCACCATAAGTGGACCATACCACACAATGTCGTAGAAGGCTTCATCAACTATCAATACTATAAGAAAGTAAAAGAGATAAGCATTCTTACCAATTTCGCACCCTTTGATCATCCTTGATCAATACTCATTTTTCATCAACAATTAATATAAAAATGCAGTATCTAAATGTGCTTTAATCATAAGAGAAGTCATGCATAAGACACTACAAGACCAAGCTACAAACTAGTTCAATACATGACCAATATACTAGAAAGTAGAAGGACTTAGATCTTTAACCAAATTCAATTGCATTGATCAACAATCACATTTCATCAATAGTATCAATCTAGGACAGTATCTAAAGACATAGTAATGAAGTCTAAATCATGCTTCATCCACCTAGAATTGAGATCACATCATGTACATTACAACATCCAATCTATAGGCTAGAAGAACCTAAATCAATCCTCACCAATTCAATTTTAATTTATTCATTTGGATAAATTATACCTAATTATCATCACATCACACATATAGGCAGTATCTAAGATAATTCACCATAATCGAGTCATATAACAACCATCCTAACGTCAAGATCACAAGTTACTACATGATAGACTAGCCTTATTCAAAACCTTCAAACTTGACACTCATGGATCATTCCTCAACAATTATCATCAATACACATGCTAGACAGTAGGTATAAGAATATTAACATAATTGAATCACAATTCGATATACATGAGATCAAGATCGTAAAGCCATACATAGGCTAAAATCGAGTTTGTGAGAGAGCACGGGTTCATCATGCAATTGGATTGAAAATCCCGTAAAAATCTGTAGATAATCATCAATACATAAATATTATGCTTTTAAAATCAATTTTAGAAAGAACCCATGGCTAGATTGAAGAAGAAGAGATTTGATCATGGAACTTCTTTGAAAACTTTGAAGAGGACTCTCAAAATGAAAGATTAACTAGAGATGAACGATCACCATACCTTAATGTAGAAAAAAACCACTAAAAGTTGATGAAGAAACCATAGGAATCCAAGATCCAAGCTGTTCTTGAGCTTTACCTTCAATGGAGGTTCTAGAGAGAATATTTTTGGAGGGAAAGTCTAATTTGTGAAAAATGGATTGGGAATGGTGTGATCACGTTTTTGATAATCTATATAGACCCAAAAATAACTAAATGAACCATGTAGGGTCAGTTTATAACATGGGGTGAATTTCCCATTCACCCCTTTAATCAAACAGTCGCCTGGCAGTTTGACACAACCTGCATCGATGGACCCATCGACGCCCAGTAGGTCCATCGACGGACCATTCTGCTAGCCATCGTTTGGGTCTGAGGCTTGTCAAATGACTTAAGACTTCAATAGGATAAATCCTGAACAACGACCCCCCATGGACGGGGCGTCAGTCAACTGACGAGGCGTCGTTTGGTTCAGTCGATTGACACTGCCAAGGGAGCGTCTCGACAGCCTTTGGGTCCTTCTTCAGGGCCTCTTGTGGGGCCCTTAGGAAGTTTTACTCAGACGTTTCCAACGTGAATATACACCTTAACATGTTGAATACCTTCCATACAAGTTTCACCAAAAATTAACACGTTAAACACATCCAAACATGAAAGGCACACTCAAGACACATACTAACGTGTCAAGGGCTATCTTCCAAACGTCTTGGACATTCTTGGACATTTGACCTCCAAGCATCATATAAATTAATATACTGCCTATTAAAACCATTATAAATCATATAAGAACATCATAAGATCATGACAAATACATAAACATATAAAAGCATCTAAGGCTCCTTTGGTGAGTAGTTGTCGAATGTCTTCGTCGTCCCTTGACGTTTGACTTCCAGATCACTTCAAACTTTAGACAATGCCTCAATACCACATTATAAACCATTTAGGACCTTAGACTCTTATTAAGAACATGTTAGGCTCTATACATCCTAACTCATTTTGGGGGTCTTACAACCACATCATACACAATGTACATAACTAAGAGGAAAATCAACTCATCTTAATAAAAAACTCAAAAATACAACAAGAAAGTAGGAACAACATCTACAACTTAGCATTCAATAGGACTCTACCTTCTCATTTTATATAAGAGGAACTTCCTTCTCCACATATCATCGTGCTCATCACATTATAACTAAGCACATTGTGCCCATTTCTCATAAAACACAATTATGCAACATTTTCAAAACATTCACTGTTAAGCATGCTTACAAGTTCACTCATGCAACATTTAGGAAATTCACTATAGAGGCATAATAATATGGAAGACAAAATCATTTGAATTCAATTTACCATAAAAACATAATCTCATGACAAAATGTACAATGCAAGGAGATCAATGAAATTCATTTTCACTTAGACTCCTAAACACATGCAACATGCTACTAAAAGTTCTAACTCTCAAGCTTGAATTAAATAGAACAGAAGAGTAAAGATTCATCAACCCAACTATTCACCATACTCTCCCCCACTTAGAAGGAACCCATCAACTCTTATCAAGAATAACACAAAGGAAAAGTATAACTTACCAGTGCCTTTATTCGGATTTGCTCCCTTGTTAGCTTAGAGGCAATAGAAACAACCATGATTTTGAGGAATAGGAACCACACATTCACTAATAGTTTTCTTTGGCTCTCTTCCTCTGGACTACAAGGTAGGAAAATCTATCACCTTATGATCATCCTTTCCACAACCATAGTACCCACTAGTACCGGCTAGACACTTCCTTAAGGCTTCTTTCAACAAGTAGAATAAGTAGGCTTAACATTTTGAGTACCACCAACCCTCTCATGGTTGACATTAGGATCATTAGGGATATGTTGGTTTGGATCCCACTTTTTAAACCTAGGTTGGTTTTGCTCATCGGATCTACCCCTCTTCAAACTTCTTCTTATCCTACTAAGATTAGATTCTTGAATGGATTGTGCATACACCAGACGTCTTGATAGGTTCATGTCATTATATAGCATGGCTGTACACCGCTCTTGTTTCACAAGGTCAGCAACACCTATCACAAAACTACTCATCTCATCTCTAAGCTGAGACACCAAGAATGACGCATACTTAGACAATAGGGTAAATTTCAAGGAATACTCCTCCACACTCATGTTACCTTGTCTAAGGTTGATAAAGTCTTCAACCTTAATGTCCCTCTTCTCATGGGGAAATTATCTTCCTAAGAAGACTTCCCTAAACTCTTCCCATTCTATAGGACTCGATTTAACCATTCTATTGTCCTTTCATTGTCTATACCACACTTGAGCAAGTTCCCTCAATTGGTATGAAGGTAAATCCGCCTACTCCTTAGAATTCACCCCTATAGCACTCAACAACTTATAGACACCATCTAAGAATTCTTGAGGGATCATTCCCCCACCATAGAACCAAAGAAAATAGGAGGATTTATCCTCACAATGTCTCTCAACCTAGAGGTCATGGTAATCTCAAGAGTATTCGTCTTAGGACCTAACACTCTATTTTCTTGAGCCGTCATGGCTCATACTAGGGTAAGAAGAGCTCCTCTAACCTCCTCATTAGTCATGTCCGAGGAAACAACCAGAACCTTATTCCCATGATTAACTATAGGGACTTGTTCACCTTGAGGAACATGTTCACCTTATGGATATTTTCCACATTGTGGAACTTGATCAACTCGGGGAGGACTCACTCAATCACTACTTCCTCATCCATTCTCCTTGCGGGCATCATTCTTGTATTCATATCCTATTAAAACAAGAGAATAAATGAGGAAAATACACTTATAACCTCAACTTATGGCACGACACAAGAGTAATGAAGAAAGTGAAACTTCTATCGTTCTATAGCCTCTCGCTCATAGACGTGTTGCGACTCACACCGATGACCAAGACTCTACTTGAGACTTTGAATCGTAAAGACTACTTGATAACCTTATGCTCTGATACCATGTTTGTAACGACCCAAGGGTATACCCTAGATGTTACACGGTATATTTGACCTCTCGGAGGTATTATACAATCCCTTAGACATCTTTCATTACATATATATGAAAAGTAGTGCAGAATTAAAACTTTCACAACAATAGTCAAAATATTTATAGAATATAAGAAAGAATAAGTCTTTTCATTGCCATCTTAGAAACTTATAATATCATAGTGTCACAGCCCTTACATTAATTGAAAAAGGAACTATACTATATTACAAAGTCTTTAAGAAAAGGAAACTAAAACATAAGCCATGTCTTCGAACATATGAGGACATATCAATCTCGAGAAACTTCTATTTCCCAAGCTTCCACTTCTAAGATAATCCTCACTTGCCACCTACACTTGAAGAAATAGAAAATCATATGGAATTAGCACATTGAATGCACTAAGTATGGTGAACATGCAAGAAAACCATGCAAAAATGGACATTTGCCTTTAAGATACACTTTCATGCTATTTTGATAGACACCTTCATCATAAGCATTTAAAAGACCTAGTAAAAGTCAACAATCACAAATAAGACATATTCCATATTAAATAAGTAACCTTTTCATCACTTTAGACCCACCACCTAAAGTTACTGTAAGACTCACTTCAGTAAGACATGAAGAGACCGCCCATACCCTTCAAGCATACCTAAGTGATCCTCAAAGCTACGCTAGATAAAAACCTTTCAATGAAACATTCATTACTAAGTCAAAAATATTCATTGAAGTCATTTAAGAGACAAATATTCAATTAGAGTACTTCACATAATAATCTGGGAGGACCTAGGGAACTCACCTAGCATTTCCAAAGCCTACTCGTCCAATGTGTAGATAGCGTCCCATACCACTACCTACACATTGTAGAACCTATCCAACAACTAGAGTGTACATCCCAAATGATGAGATTAGGCAATAATAGACATAGACCACACTATCTAGGTATGGAATCCGGTGTCATAAGACCCCACACCATGGAAGGTGTTCTACTTGCCAAAGGTAGAACTAATAATAATCATGTTGGTACATAGTTATGGGATATCAATGACTTCTTTGTACATAGTTATGGGATATCCACTCGGTGCTTTGCCTTTATTTTCATAGAGTATATCATTTTTTAGGTGTATTAGAAAAGGTACCATAACTAAATCCTACAACCTTATAATACTTTTTCTACCAAGGATGGGTACACTAGAGCTTCCAACCTAGGTCTATTAGGGTAGCTCTTATGACTTCCTTAGAGATTGTTTCATTTCGTTACATCCAACCTACCCCTAAGTCCATCATTCCATTCAAGAAGGGCACCATTACAACATTTCACTTCAAGGTTTCTTATTAACCTTCTTTTCATATTCAAAGTTTCACATTCTTAACCTTATTTTCATTTTCAAGCTTTTACATTCTTGACCTTCTATTTATATTCAAGGTGCTATATTCACTTAGGGTTCTAGACTCATCAAGAAGGGGAACCATGCTTAGGTCAACTAGTTCAAGACATACTCTAGAATACCTCATTTAGTCATTCAAGGAAGGACACCTACTCTAGGTCTACCAATCCTAGACTTTAATTCATACACTTATTCAGTACAATACTGGTACAAAGTAGGGACACCTAGTCTACAATTACAAGATACAACATCACTTTATAAAGGCTCTCCCTAGTCCTTCATTTTCATATATCAATAAATAGAGAAGAAGCATATGCAATAATATAGTTATAGAAACCAGACAAGATCATATATACATCACATGAGTACCTTCACTTCATACCTTCACATATACCATATCATGATCATACCATAATTCACATAATAATACCGAAAAGGCCATGTTCATTGCAATTATAACAATTAGACACCGCCACCATAAGTGGACCACACTAATCAATAACAATTCAATATCAATTCTATGCTAAAAAATAAATTAGGTCAACTCACCATCCTTCGATAGCCATAATTACCATTTCTTAGCCTTCCCAATAAATTCACAACAAGAGATCTTTACGATAGCAATATACATAAGACTAGGCCAACTATTCATCCATTTCAATGATCCATGAATACGCAATATAGCTATCAACATTATAAGGAAATCTATGATCAATTCTAACATTGATTAATACATAATTCAATAGCCCTATACAATCTATACACAAATTCAACACAATCAATCCATGATCAATTCACCCATTTTAGAGCCAAAATTCGAAATTCAAGGAATACATAGGTTCCATGACTTTTTGATCTGAAAACCACCAATTAACATGAATCAATTCATAAACATTAATTTAAACCTTTTCATGCAAGAACCCATGCTTAGAATTCAAAATAGGATTTCAATGTTTTTGAAGATCTTTGAAAATCATTTGGAATTAGATCCTTGAATGGAAGAAGAATCAAGGATGTAATAATCATACATTAATTAAATAAATCCAACGAAATTGATGGAGAAATCAGTGGAGAACTTCAATCCTAGCTTCAACTTGGCTCCTAGATTCAATGGAGTATAGGGAGAACATCTTTTGATCTTGGGGTTTTGATTTTGAATAATGAGCTAAGTCTATGTTTTAGAGTCATAACTAACTTAAAATACAAAAAATGACCCAAATAACCTTTTAGGAATTAATTAGTACATTGGGTGAATTTCCCAAATCACATTCATTTTGGCCGAGACTTGCACGAAAATTGCAGGCCCAAACGACGGTTGCAAAATTACTGGCTATCGTTTAATCTATGAGGCATCCTATTGGGTCATAGTTTTGGTCATAGGCTCATATTTTGGGGGATAATACCCCACAACTAAGTGTTGATCCATGCCCCTAATCGACGGGCGTCGTTTAAACCACTTAACTTGGTTTGATAGTCGTGGTTTGGGACTAATTTGGGAAGCTTCTTGCCAAGGTTTGGGTCATCCTCAATGACCCTTAGGGTGGTTCTTGGGGAGTATTACCTTGATTAAGATCCCCCTCCTATAATTTTGGAAACCAAACAACACGTAAAACACTCGAAAGCACACTAGCACACACAAGTAGTAGTTTCCAAATGTCTTGGTCGTTCTTTGACGTTTGACTTCGAAAATATTTAAACTGACATTTAATGCTAATATTCATCATTTTAAAACTTTATTAAATCATAAAACACATGATATTCTCTAGTTTAACCTAGTTCATTTTGAGGTTTGTAACACTTCTTTTGATGATGGTTCAGGTCTTTAACATTCAAATCACGCATAGATCGGTTCTCCATATTCAGCAGCATCAGTGGTGAATACTCATTCTTCGAGGTTGATAGATATGATTATCTTCCTATTTTTAGTCATTTCGTTTCAGTTTTTTCTAGAGTTTGTTGGGGGCATGTCTCAAAAGCTCTAGTTAGTTAGAGGCTTTTATTCACACAGTTAGATTCAGTTTTAGTTTAGTTAGATTTGTAAATTGTATATTCAGGATTTGAATGGGTATTCTCCCTTGTTACATTTTATATGTTTCTAGCTTCGTCCCAATATCTTTATTATGTTGAAAATCTTTAAGTATGCTTATGATATGTAGTAGGGTTAGCTTGGAGTCACTCGTGATCCTAGGCCCCGTGCTAATTCATTGAGGGTTGCTTCGGGGTGGGATGAACTTAATATCTTAGCACTAGGTTCATGATGCCTAGGATGTGTGAAAAGTCACACTAAGTAGAGTCCTTTTCACAGGGTTGAAGTGCACCATAACTAATGATAGGAAGGCTACAAAGTATTTTCAGAAAACTTCACTGTCTTGATATTCTTATCGTTTGTTTCTATGATCTTTCTCTCAATCTATCATTATGCATATTTTTAAATCATGCCTCCTCATAGAGCTTACGCATGAAATGTGAACACTACAAGAAACAACTTTATTTCAGACCATTATTTAGGGACCATTTAATAATTTCATCTTTAAATGTATATATATTGGAACGAGATTTTAATCCGATCTTTAATTTCTTGAGTTATTGTGAAGGTACTAAATGTGGTCTCTAGAGAAAGTGTAAACTGGTACCAATTTAAAATTTAGGGGTCTGAAGAAATTTTTTTAGGCGGGAAAACACGGAAATATAAAAAAAAATCTATTTTCACCAAATCTAAGCGCCAAAATGCCTATTACTAATTAAAATTTAAGAAAGAAAACAAAAAATAAAAGACCTCCATTTCTCAATACTTTACGTGAAATAGAACCCTAGCAACGATTTTTCTAACAATGAACTTCATAATACAACAATCTAAGAGCATTTATCAATTGAATATCTTTCTTTTCTCAAAATAGAGAAAGCATAGGTCTGCCGAGAAGCTGACGGAGCTGCTTGTTTCACTCATTCATCTGTGTTTTTCCAGAACAAAAAAAACAGGTCAACCTAGAACTGATCTCAACTCAATATCCATCTTCTATTCGGTCTATCTCAGGTATTACTCCACTTCTTCTAGTTTATTTGTCTCCTTCGGTTAAGCCAATTTTTTGTGTGTTTTGTTCAAGTTATAAATCTTTATGTTTAAGCTATTTTTGTTCACATGAGCTTCCGATCATTATTTGTAAAAAAATATTCAGTTTTATAGTGTGTTGTCATCCCAAACATGAAGGCTATATTTCGTTACAGAACTAAGTCTTCCTAAAGTTTAAGAAAATAGTGAACTAAACTTGAAAACAAGCATTAACAACTAGACGAGCTAAACCAGTATGATCAATATCGAGAGAGTTGTGTACAAGTTGAGAAATCCATTATGTATTACAAGTGAATTGTTTTAAAGCTTTTAAGCCTACCATAGCAAGTGACAAAACTGATTGTTTTATGTTACTATTGGAAAAGTGAAAATTGATAGTTTTGTTTGGTTATGAAACTAATAAAAGATGTAAAACGAAATAGAGCTGAGTTATTCTAAATGTTTCTCTTATTTCTTTCTAGTTCTATCTCAGTTATATCTCCTCTTTGCGAGTTGTTTTTTTCTTCTCCAAATCTAAGATTAACTCTTAACTGAAATTTTCTGAAAATAGAGAAAGCACAGGTCAGCCCAGAAGTAGACGCAACAGCTTGTTTCACCCATTCATCTATGTTTTTTTAAGAACAAAGGTAGTACATGTCTACCTAGTACCGATCTCCACTCAATCTCTATCTTTATTGACTCAAATCTGAGGTATTACTCCACTTCTTCCAGTTCATTTGTCACCTTTGATTAAGCCGATTTGTTGTGTGATTTGTTAAAGTTACTTTTATTCTCTCACACTAGCTGCTAATGATTATTTGTAAAAAAGATTGAGCTTATGGCGTGTTATGATCCCAGAAATGAAGGGGATTTATCCTTCCAGAACTATGTGTTCCTAAAGGTTAAGAAAACAATGAACTAAACTTGAAAAGAAGCATTAACAATAAGACGAGTTAAACCAACATGATCAATATCGAGAGAGTTGTGGTCAAGTTGAGAAATCTGTTATGAATAACAAGTGAATTGTTTTTAAGCTTTTATGCCTAGCAGAGCAAGTGGAAATCTGATTGTTGTATGTTAATATTGGAAAAGTGAAAAATTGATAATCTTGTTTGGTTCTAAAACTAATAAAAGATGTAATACGAAATAGAGTTGAGTTATTTTATGTGGTTCTCTTATTTCCTTCTAGTTGTATCTCAGTTATTTATCCTCTTTGCGAGTTGTTTTTTTCTTCTCTAAATCTATGATTAGCTCTCAACTAAAAATCTTTGTTTTCTCAAAATAGAGAAAGCATAGGTCTGCCCATAAACAGATACAACAACTTGTTTCAGTTAGAACTCTTCTTTTTTCAATTACTTTTGTTCGAGTTATAATTGTTCTTTTTTAGATTACTTTTGTTCGCTAACACTAGCTGCTGACAATTATTTGTAAAACAGATTTACTTTTCTGGTGTGTTTGTTAGGACTCTTAGACAAGGATCGAGTAACAAGATGATGAATGGAAAAATCTAAATCAACTGACTTCGACTTTTCCTTACCTTTGTTTTAATTCCTAGATCGTCCTATTTTGGTCCTTCACAAAAGAAACGAAAACAATCTATCGATGAGGTTAAGTATTTTCTCTAAACTGATAGACATGAACTTTATTATTACTACATTGGCGCATATGATTCTTCTTTGGGAGGAGGGGATCACGAGATTGATTTCTCCTTTTGATTTTTGATAATAACTTACTGTTAAAAAATTCTATTCTTTATTACTTTGATTCTATCCTTAAGTTCACTGGTAACTATTTTAAATACTAATTATATTCTATTATTCAGTTTACTGGATAAAAAGTATTCTTAAATATTTTCTACTCTTGGCTCTTTTTGAAGGTTCGATATATAAAATTTCAAATGAGGATATATCAATTATGAAGAGTACTATCACATAATCATTTGTTGCGCCTGGGGCAATATAAAGAGGAAGAGGACGAGAACTTAAATATTTGACATTAAAAGGGAAATTTTCAACTAAGAGTTCATTATTTCAATCTAGTGATCTAGTTAAGCAACACATCCAAGAATTTTAAATAAGTAAACTTTTGAATATATATATATATATATATATATATATATATATATATATATAGTTCTTAACTGCATATATATACATATCTTCTAATCATTAAAAGGAAGCAATTGAAATTTATCAATGAGTGTTACTTTTCTTCAGGTGCTATTGAAAAGGGATGACAACAACAGCTTACCAACGTCCTAAAGTATTCTAATCATTAAAAGGAAGCAATAAATGAGAAGTACAATATGTCTCTTGAGAAAGATATATGCAAGTTAATACTTCATTTCATCCATTTACGAAGCAAGCAAATTAATACATCCATGATGTTGAAACAAGTATTTTTTTTCATGACTTGTGCTTCTTTTGCTAATTGTATCCATATTCCTTGTAATGTCAAGTCTCACAAGCTGAGGCCTTATTTCTTGTAGAATTAATTTGCATTTAATACAATACTTTGTCAAATAGTCACAGTGAAATTGTATTCAAATAGTAGTAATATGTTTTCTGCCGGTTCTATTGGTAAGGGACGAGGAACTGAAAATAAAAACATTACCATGTATTCTTGCGGACCTCAAACTCGTAGACATGTATGTCTTTGGTGGTGGAGTAAAGAGAAAGGACATGAGAGGTGTCACTTCTTCAAAGACTGAATTACTTTCTAGGCTACGTTCAACTCAAGAGCAAATCAATCTTTGAATGAGAAAAACAAGTCCTTGAATGATCGCTTATCTACCTTAGAAGATGAGATAAGAGAAATAAGAAGATTAAGTGGTTGGCTGTCGCGTGGTCCCCGTCTCGGACGGTTAGACCATGTGCTTGAACATGGGTTTGTTGCACTTTCCTAACTAATTTATCTTGTTGTCTCATTTGGGAATGCTCACTTATTGTCCCAAGGACTCTCACCATGTCCTTGGACATTGCTTAATCTACATGATCATTTTAATTGATCATGTGCCATGGTATCTAGGCTTGACACTTGGATGCCTCATACCTTTTGTGAGTTGGACGAAATATATTTTATTAGCTTAGGGTTTTCATTGCAGGTACATTTCTTAAACGTCAATCTTGGATTGGGTTATGGAAGCCCAAAAAGTATATTTCATATTCGTATATTGAATATTGTCTAATATCTCTTAGCCAATTTTTCTATACTATGCCCAATATTTCTCAATATTGGGCATTGGGGTGACTATTTAGCCCTAATAGGCTTTCTTAAGGACATACTGGGATCGTCATTAGACATGTGATTTTTTGGAATGTTACATTATCCCCCCCTTAGGAACATTCATCCCCGAATGACACTTACACATCATTTAAACAAAGAGGTTGATTTTCGAAAGTTACTTTATCATGCTTAAACTTTTCTCTTTTGTGAATATCTTATTCACACTTATTAGGATGATGCATAATATTTAAGCTTATCTGAAGCTTCATATTTGAGATTGAGGAATTTTCTTCTCAATCACACTTAACTTAATGCACATCACAACTCATGCAATACAAAAATCATATCTATGCTACACAAAAACAGCAACATGAAATGCAAACATGACTTAATATTAACTCATATAGTACTATTATAAGACATATGATTAGTGACCTATCTCACCAAATCGACTAAAGCACTTGAACTTACAGTTTACTTAAACATAAACTAGACTTAGGAAGAGAATATCTAACCTTAAGAACTGAACAAATGAGGGTAGCGGGATCTCATATCGGCCTAGGCCTCCCACGTTGCTCCCTCAACAAGATAGTTCCGCCATAGGACCTTCACGGTGGCAACCTCCTTGTTCCTCAGCCGCTTCACTTGGCGATCTAAAATTTCGACTGGAACCTCTTCATAAGAAAGGTTCTCATCAACTCCTAAGCCCTCAACAAGCAGGATGGATGCTTGATCGCCTAGAGATTTCTTAAGTATAGAAACGTGAAACACTAGATGAACAGAAGCCAAGTCTTGAGGTAATTTCAGCTCGTATGCAACGTTTCCCACTCGCTGCAACATTTCATAAGGACCTATATACCTCGGATTAAACTTGCCTTTCTTACCAAACCTCATCACCCTTTTCATGGGTGATATCTTCAGGTAGACTTGATCACCCACCTCAAACTCAAAAGATCCCTTTTGGTTATTTGCATAGGATTTCTGACGACTGTAAGCAATAGCCAATCTATCCTTAATCATCTTCACCTTCTCCTCCGCCTCATGCACGATCTCGGGACCAAGGATGGCCGATACTCCTACTTCGAACCAGCCAATCGGAGATCTACATCTTCAGCTATAAAATACTTTGAAAGGTGCCATTCCAATACTGGAATGGTAGCTATTATTGTAAGAGAACTCTATGTACTGGAATGGCACCTATTATTGTAAGAGAACTATATCAGCGGCAAGTAATCATCCCAACTCCCTTTGAAGTCAATGACATATGTTGTCAACATGTCTTTAAGGGTCTGGATGGTACGCTCTGCTTGCCCATCTGTCTGCGGATGGAAAGCAATACTAAGCTTCACCTATGTACCCAAACTTTTCTGGAAAGATTTCCAAAAATGAGAAGTGAATTGAGCCCCTCTGTTCGAAGTAATAGATAGAGGAATCCTATGCCATCTCACTATCTCATGTATATAAAGCTTGGCATAGTCTTTGGCCTTGAAGGTAGACATCACAGGTATGAAGTGGTCGGACTTGGTCATTCTGTCAATAATAACCCGAATGGAATCATGTAGTTTCCTAGTATTTGACAGACCAACCACAAAATCCATATTGATAGCCTCCCACTTCCACATTGGCACCTCAACCATCTGAGTGAGACCTCCAGGCTTAAGGTGTTCGGCCTTAACCTGTTGGCAGTTCGGACACTCCTCCATGAACTTAGAGATATCTCTCTTCATGCCTTCCCACAAATAGACCTCTTTAAGGTCTTGGTACATTTTGTTGGCACCTGGATGGATGGAATATCGGGAACCATGAGCTTCTGCCAAAATACTTGACCTCAAATCATTCACATTGGGCACACATAATCTGTTCTGATATCTGAGTACGCCATCTCCACTTAACGAGAATGACTCATTCAACTTACTCAATACCGAGTATTTCAACTCCATGAGTACTGGGTCAAGGTGTTGATTATATTTAACATCTACAACTTAGTGAACCAAAACACCCCCACTTGGTGCATCTGTCAGCCGTACAACCAATCTTGACAATTGGTGTACCTCTTTAACCAGCTCCTTCTTCTCATCATCAATATGTGAAATGCTGCCCATTCTCAGTCTGCTCAATGCATCGGCCACCACATTGGCCTTACCTGGGTGATAGTACACACTCATGTCATAATCCTTGAGAAGTTCTAGCCATCTACTCTAACAAAGATTCAACTCCCTCTGCGTGAATACATACTGAAGACTCTTATGGTGAGTATACACATCAAAATGTACACCATATAAATAATGTCTGCACATCTTCAACGCAAAGACAACCGCGTCTAGTTCAAGATCGTGAGTAGGGTAGTTCTTTTCGTGGATTTTCAATTGTCTTGATGTGTATGCAATCACCTTACCATTCTCCATGAGAACACATCCCAAACCTACTCAGAAAGCATCACAATATACCACGTACCCCTCACCACTTCTCAGCAACGTCGATACTGGGGCCGAAGTGATTCAGTCCTTGAGTTCTTGAAAACTCTTTTCACATTTCTCGGACCACTAAAACTTTGCCTTCTTCTTTGTCAATGCGGTCAATGGTGCAGCAGTAGTGGAAAACCCTTCCACAAACCTGCGATAATAATTGGCTAAACCTAGAAAACTCCGAATATCTGTAGGAGTAAGGGGTTTTGGCCAATTCTTCACCGCCTCAACTTTCTTAGGATCAACTTCAACACCTTGGTCGGTCACAACATGACCAAGAAAGGTCACTGATCTCAAGCAGAATTCACATTTGCTGAACTTTGCATATAGTTGATGTTCTTCGAGTACTTGCAATGTCTTTCTTAAGTGTACTTCATGCTCTTATTTAGATTTAGAGTATATGAGAATGTCATCTATGAATACTATGACGAAGGAATCAAGGTACTCACGGAAGACCCTATTCATAAGGTCCATAAATGCGGCTGGTGCGTTCGTGAGACCGAATGACATAACCAGAAACTCATAGTGACCATATATAGTATGAAAACCCGTCTTAGGGACGTCTTCTCGCCTCACTCTAAGCTGATGGTAGCCTGATCGAAGGTCTATTTTGGAGAAGAAACATGATCCTTGGAGTTGGTCAAACAGATCGTTGATTTTGGGAAGAGGGTACTTATTCTTTATAGTGACTTTGTTGATATGCCGATAATCAATGCACATTCTAAGGGTTTCATCCTTTTTCTTTACGAACAACACTGGAGCACCCCATGGGGATATGCTAGGCTGGATGAAGCCCTTATCAAGTAGATATTTTAACTGCAACTTCGAATCTTTGAGTTCAGCTGGTGCCATCCTATACGGGGGAATAGAAATTGGCTTGGTGTTGGGATCTAAATCAACACCAAATTCAGTCTCACGTTCAGGAGGGACTCCTGGTAAATCCTCCGGAAAGACATCTGGGAACTCATTCACTATTAGCACAGAATCTATGGAAGGGACTTCTTGATCTAAGTCATTGACTCTAACTAAGTGGTATAAATACCCCTTAGCTATCATCTTATTGTCCTCTAAGTTTGAAATTATTTGGCCGACTGGACTTGAACCATGCCTTTCCCATTCCAGTTCTAACTCATTTGGAAACTGAAACCTCAGTACCTTGTTTCGACAGTCTATTGTGGCATAACACTTGTGAAGCCAATCCATACCCAAGATTATGACAAAATCGAGCATGGCTAACTCCACCAGATCAGCGTGAGTAACTATATCAAGGACGTGAACTGGGCAATTTTTGTACACTTTCTCAGCTCTAATGTCATCCCCTATGGGAGTACTTACTACAATTGGATCATGCAAGATTTCAGGAAGCACATCAAATCTATTAGCTATCAATGTAGTGACAAATGATAGAGTGGATCCTTGATCTAATAATGCATACACAGGGAAAGTTAAGACATGCAACGTTCCCGTGACTACATCAGCTGACTTCTCTTGCTCTTCTCTACCTTTTAGCGCATAGAACATGTTCCTCCTGGGAGGTTCGGCTGCAGCATTTTCATTCGGTCGAGGCTGAGCATTTACCTTGGCTTGATTACTCACTTGAGGACAGTCTCGGACAATGTGTCCACTTTTGCCGCACCCGAAATAGGTGTTAGTACCTACCAAACATTCACCTCCATGCGAACGCCCACACTTACCACAAGGCCTGTTGGTTCGCTGGACGTTACGGTCATTGCCCTTTCTGGGGCCAGACTTACTCACCTTATCTCTTGAATTACCTGAAGGAGCGGAGTTACCTGAGTGCCTCTTGAACTTAGGCCTGTTTGGGACTCCAAATGAGCCCCTACTCGAGCTCGAACTAGGCTGGTCCGCGGCCTTAGGCTTCTTGCCTTCGTGAACCTTTCTCTTACGGCGACTCTCCTCCACTTGTTTAGCATGCACCATCAACCTGCTCAGATCCATATTTTCATATAGCATGGCTGCCCGACAATATTCTACCAGATTCTCAGATACGCCAGTAACGAATCTGCTCATCTCATCCTTGTTATTTGCCACCATATAAGAAGCATATTTTGACAATTTCACAAATTTCAAGGAATATTCCTTGACAAACATACCTCCTTTCTTAGGGTGATAAACTCTTCAACCTTGGCGACATCCCAAGTGACGGGAACATCTCCTCTAGCTCGGCCATCAGCCCACATCCGGTACCAAACCTGTGCCACATGCTTGAGTTGATATGCAGTCAACTCAGCCTTTGCCTCCTCATCCACTCCCATGGAACATCGAATCTTGTGGACCTCATCTACAAACTCGTAAGGATTCTCGCTGGACTTGGACCCGTATTACATTGGGGATTCATCCTAGTAAAGTCCCTCAGCCTGCTAGCCATGGTACTAGCATGTGGGTTCTCTCTGGGAGCACCCTCTCTCGCGGCTTGAGCCGTGATAGCTTGAGCCTGGGTCGTGATGGCATGTGCCATCTGCAGAAAAGCATTCTTACTTCATCATCTGTCAACCATCTGGGTTGACAGTCACTTGTTCAGTAGCAGCTGGGGCTTGAGGAGGAGGTTGATTCCCTTCCGCAGCTGCTTCCTCAACTCTTCTCGCGGCATTCCTCCTTGTGTTCATTTTCTACACGTATACACAAGAAAAGAGTTAGATCCTTAAAATGACATAAATTGTCACCACTCTACATGGAACGATAAAGAGTAGAAGAAGGGAGAATTTCCTATCATCGCGTAGTCTCTAAGTCATGATTGTGGCGCGCTTCACAACCATAAGCTAGAAACTACGTAATGTAGTTGTGTTGAGCTTTAGATCCTAGGTAATTTAACCTCATGCTCTGATACCAAGTTTGTAACGACTCGTATTGTTGAATCCGAATCGCCACCGGCGTCGTTGACCTCTCAGAGGTCGCAGACAAGCCTCATCTTGCATTCATCACATTCATCTAGGTAAATTTGCAGAAAATCTAAAACTTTTTATATGTATGAAGTTTACTTATACTTCATTTAGTCATTACATATTTACATCATATACTAAGCTCAACATAAGAGAACAACCATCTATCATAAAGAATCAATTTGAAACTGAAGATGAATATATCATAAATAGTTTGCCAAACACGGCCTTATTACAAAGCTTCGAAGTGAAAGTAAGAAAGAAACGCTAGGGACAACATCCACTAGCTATGTCTAAAACTAAGGCTAGACTAAAACTGTAGAATCCTTGAAATCAAGAGGACCTACCAAAAGGTTTGGAGAAACGCTGAAGTCCAAATCGCTGCCAGTGTCGTCAATCTGTCCTCTGACCTGCACCTATAAAAATATTAAATAGTAGGGGGTTAGTACACCAATTTTACTAAGTATGGGTGTATTTAAACATACACATAAAGCTATGCATGATCAATGAATGATCTTCCTAAGCAACATGCCATTTCTAGAAAGTCTAGGCATTAGACTTTCATAATTCGTTAGTTGTGAATTGTGGTATGAATATGATGTATTTTAATTAATTCAAAGCACAAAAATAATTTTATATATGATTACAAGACATTAGTATCAACGACATAATTTTAGAACAACTCGAGCGAAGATTTGAAAATTTGGTCTTCCTAACCCGACAGCTCCCTTTTTCAGTCTTTTTCTTCTTGTTGTTGTGAAGTTCAATAATTCCTTTAGTCCTATGTTTTACTTACAAGTGCAATTATCATTGTAGTCCCATACCCACAAAGAATCAAGTAAGTAATCCAAGGACTAAGGAATGATTTCCCTACCTTATAGTGAGTCATTCTTTACACTATGTATTCATTACATTTCATAAGTCATTCTCTATTGACTAAGCCACATATTTCATCATTTTCATGTTAGGGAAGTTATGAATTTATTTAGTCAACATTACGTTTCTACTTTCCTTTATTAGCATCATATAAGAAGTCATTATAAACCAATCTTATTTGGCTTTGTCCATTATTTGCTGAAACTTCATGAGTGTGATATTGGCAATTGACATTCTTAAGATCTTCTTCATTGCTCACTTTGAACATACATACCATCATCATCATCATTCTCACTTTCATAGAGAAATCATAGGGAATAAGATCATGCGAGCTAACATGAAATCCAGTGTCTGTCTCACACCGAAAAGGGGTGATTCACCGGTTAAAATAAATCTAGATCATGTGAGCTGCTCATGAAATCCAGTGTCTGCCCCACAAATGGAAAGGGTTGATCCTCGGCTAAGGCGAATCCATCTCAAGTGTTCACTCCACACCGAAAAGGAGTGGCTTACGGCTATAGTGAACCAAGAACATATCGTGAGCATTAACCGACATAGATTATGTAAGCTAAACATGAAATCCACTGTCTGCCCAACACCAAAAAGTGGTGGAATAACCGTCCAAAGTGAAACCGAACATCCCTAGCTCGCTTAGGTGGAAACCACTGGCTAGTTCCTATGTTGGCTAGACATAGTTCAAACACTAGGGATCTAATGAGACTACTTATCCACCTCGGTGGTAGCCTCATCTCATGAGACTTACACGTGCAAGCACATGCTCATAACTAGTCTATCAGTGTTGTTCTCACTTTCATTATCTTCTTTATCTTTTAGAGTTGTCTCAAGCATTATGGATGCTTGCTTCAAGATTGAGATTTACTTACTCTTTTGATGACTTGTCATCCGTACTTTACATTGATGAAATGTGAATTGTCCTTACATATCATCCTTACATTACATTGATGAAATGTGAATTATCCTTACATATCATCCTTACTTTACACTGATGAAATGTGAATTGTCCTTACATATCATTCTTAGGTGTTAACGAGACTAGTCTCACACATTCTAACACCTTCATTCGTGAGTATTCTTTTAACATAGTAGCTTAGGTGTAAGTAAGACTGTCTCACTTTATTTAACACCCCATTCTGGTCGCTTATTTAGTTTATACCCCTTTAATTATGTTATAACTCACGTTACTTCTTTACTTTAGTCTAGTAGATTTATTTCATCGTTTATGGATGATGAGCACTTCTTTCAATGAGTTACATATGTTCATAGTTCATTCTTTTAGAGCATGTTTGGAGTTGTCCCAATGAATGACATGCCCTTGGTTGTGGATTCATTGATTAACTTTAGAAGTGCTTATAATATCATTTGATATTCTAACTACACAAGATTGACATATGATTAGTATTGGCCTCAACATTTGGGATGTTAAACTAGCAAATCATTTTTATTGGCATAAGCCAATTTTATGTATATTCATATTTAAATTGAATATGTATGAACCTTTATACAATCTTTCAATCATTTACATAAGCTCCTAGCCATTAGCATGCATTCGTTTTGACAAAGTAGTGTTAGCCAAATTTATTAGCATCAGATAGTCAATTCATTCAAGATGTGATTTCATAGAGATCTTTTAAGCCAATCTTAGTTCATGACTTTAGGCATAACATTTTAAAGCATTTTGGACAGCATCATATTAATATTCTATGAACTTAGCATCTTCATAACATCACAACAACAGCAAGTCAACATTCGGCCAAAACACATAAATCACTTAACACATCACGGACGTAACTTAACATATCATCGATTCTTAATTTACATGATAATACTAACTTTACGCGACTAAAAGTTCATAGGTTCATTCTACTCATCATTAAAGAACAATACATGTTAAGAACATCCAACACCACATACCAACAACATGATCTCTAACCTATTCAACATTGAATCGAAAAGCATACTAGGGACAAAGAGTTCGACGAGAACACGGGAACAACCCTAGTTTTCAAGATCTTTGATCGTTTGAAAGAAAGTTCTCTTGGAGAAAGAACCAGGAGAGAAACGTATACCTTGAGTAGAACTTAATCTACGAAGACCACTTTGAACGAGACCTTGAAACTACCTTGAATTCGCCCTAGAGATCGATGAATTTTTTTCACGTTTTAGCGCTCTTGATTACTGCTTTTGCGTTCTGTGAAAGTGTAAGTGTTTTGATCGTGAATGATTAGGTTTATGAACTTACTTTGACTTATTCAACTAAGGCTATTTTAGTAAATTAACCAACTGATTAGTAAATTACCAAAACTCCCTTCCTAAGTTTACTAAACATAGGAAGATGTTGACTTTGACTGAAATCTGGAAATCGGCATTGACCCTTGTTTCGGTCAACATTTTGACTTTTAATTAATTTAGGGACCTAGGGAAATTACCAAAACACCCCTAAGTTACTAGGACCACAACTAAAAACTTTGGACCATCCTAGGTTCGGTACTAGGTTGTCCCTAAGTTAGTTAAGTTAGTTAGGTGTCACCCGACTAGGTCTTAGGTTGTCGGGTCCATTGGCTGGTTATTTTTTATTGATCCTAGGTTATATATCTAGTTGGTTAGGTTAGTGGGATGTAGAGTTGGTTAGGAGAGTGGACCCTACACAGACGGACCCGTGCACTCATGTCCCTAACCACCTAACTGAAAGTGGTTGGCTGTCGCGTGGTCCCCCTCTCGGACGGTTAGCCCATGTGCTTGCACATGGGTTTGTTGCACTTTCCTAACTAATTTATCTTGATGTCTCATTTGGGAATGCTCACTTATTGTCCCAAGTACCCTCACCATGTCCTTGGGAATTTCTTAATCTACATGATCATTTTATTTTATCATGTGCCATGTTATCTAGGCTTGACACTTGGATGCCTCATATCTTTTGTGAGATGGGTGAAATATATTTTATTAGCTTAGGGTCTTCATTGCAGGTATATTTCTTAAACGTCAATCTTGGATTGGGTTATGGAAACCCAAAAAGTATATTTCATATTCGCATATTGAAAATTGTCTAATATCTCTTAGCCAATTTTTCTATACTATGCCCAATATTTCTCAATATTGGGCATTGGGGTTCCTATGTACCCCTAATAGGCTTTCTTAAGGACATACTGGGATCGTCATTAGACATGTGATTTTCCGGAATGTTACAGTAGAACTAGGACACATCCCATGTAAGAACATGGTTAAGGAATATCAAGGTCTTTTATGCACTCTAGTGTCATTCTCAAGTAGAGATACATTGTACTCTAGGCTCCTTCTTAAGTAGAGCTACAAACCATAACATATTAACTCGGTGCTAGCCTTTGTTCTCATAGAGTAAGTTTATTGAAAATGGGCATATGAAAAGGTACTATCTCTTAGTCATTTCCTAGTCATAATACACCTACGAAAGATTGGTCCACTAGGGCTGCCATTTAATGGTCTAATAAGGACAAATCATTCTTAACCTTCTTTCTATATAGAAGGTTCCACATAATATATAGTCATGCTTAGAAGAGAACCATCTTAGGTCTACCGATCCTAGACTTTCATTCAACATTCATCCATATACATACAAGACAAAGGTGCCTAAGCCTACTAAGTCAAGATGTTCATATTCATAATGTACATGTATCAAGTAAGGGACACAAGTCTACCAAGACAAGACACACACATCTTCACATATAGCATATCATTCTTTGAAGCACTTAGAATGACCCATATAATATTTATGTCATCCTATACATTAATATAACATCATAAATATAACCATTTTAGACTCATATAGTCAAGTAGGAACAATCATGCATCAAATCTAAGACTACACACATAAACACATAGTCATAGTCTAACATGATCACTTAACAATATCAAACCTTCACATTACTAGAATGTAGATATATATGATCATACTTCACATAATCACCTACATAAATCATCATAATACTTCAATTAGTGCCGACAATGCCATGATCATCATAATACATAAGGTAACGCTGACAAGGCCACATCAATTGTAATTAAAGCACATAGCACCACCACCATAAGTGGACCATACCAATCACAACATTATTGAAATCTAATTAACATAAAATAAAGAGAATTAGGGCAGCGTACCACCAATCCATTCTCATCACTTCAATCCATAGATAAATCATCCAATTCAAATAAGGCCCTTACCCATGACCATGAACATCAATTCAATACAAAAACTATAATACTCAATGAATCCAAGTCAATTAAATATAGATTTATCAATCTAAGACAAATTAGACATAAATTGAATACAATTCTTACATCATTCAATAGCCATAGAAAACTACACTATAATTGAAAAGTATAGAGACAAGATCACTTAACCCATAAAATAGTCAAAATAAGAATTGCATGGTTTGCATGGGTTCATAGGAAATATAGCTTTAAAACATTGCATTAACATCAATTCAATCATAAAATATTGATTTAAAACCTTTTATGTAAGAAGCCATTGCTAGATTATGAAATTGAACAATTCATGTTTTTGATCATCTTTAAAAATCATTGGAATTGACTCCTTGAAGAAAGAGATTTCAAGGATGAATAACCATACCTTTATTATGATGAAAATCCCACAATATTTATGGAGAAAAACTTGAGAAACCTCTCTTCTTCCTTAGAACTTCCAACTTTCAACAATGGAGGTTTTGGAGCGAGTGAATGGAGAGGTTTTGTTTTGAGTTGAGGGTTTTGCTTTAATTGGTGAGGTTAGGGGTTTAAATAGGTCCTATTATCATTCATAATGCACCCCTAAATTACCCAAAATACCCCTACATTTAGTGGACAAATTAACTAACTCAAATTTGACTTAAAAACGACGCAACAAAATATGGGACTTTACTGCGCGTCGCGGAGACACTTCCAAAGATTATTTTTCGAATTATTTTTGGACAGAATGGTCCATGACAGCCCCGCGTCATAGGTCAAGAATTTTCCCTACTGCGTGACAACTGTGATTCGCACAGTAGCATGCCAAAACTTGGCTTCTTGGCAGCTTCGCTAGCCCATGTTTGGGTCCTCCTCGGGGGACCTTTTGATGGTCCTCGGGGTGTCGTTCTCGGACGTTTATACCTTTTGTATGTCAGTCTATGCGTAGGAACTCTTTGTACTTAATTTCACCTTTAAACCAACCCCCAAAACATCACTACAAAACACTACAACACACTAGTTCAACATCGGCTAGTTTCCGCACGTCTTGGACATTATTGGACGTTTGACCTCCAAACACTTCCAAAATTTATATAATTACTAATAAACCTATTATTAACATTTTTATGACATTAAAACATCATGAAAAAAGTGTTAGGATCTAGTTCAACCTAGCTCATTTTGAGGGACGTTAGAGAGGGTACTTTGAAACCCCCAAAATGATTTAAAGTGTCTAGAGCCTCACATGTGTATAAATAGGTTTAAAATGTGTTACATAAAGTTTTTATAGTATGCATGATTGATGTGAAGTCATTTGGAAGTCAAACATCCAAGAACGTCCAAGACGTTCGAAAGTTAGCCCTTGAGATGTGCATGTGTGTCTTGGTGTGTCTTGACATGTTTTACATGTTCGTTTTGGTTGAAACTGGTATGTTTGAAACGTGTACGTACTCATATATGAGTGTATCTATGTTGGAAACGTCCGGGCACAACTCCCCAAGGCCCCGCAAGAGGCCCTCAAGGAGGAACCAAAGGTTGTCGAGACACTGCTTTGGCAGTGTCAATACACAATTCCAAACCCCGTAGTTGGGGGGCGTAACTCAACACTCAGACGTGTGAGAAGGATCCCCCAATAATCAATCTCAGTCACCATCAATAGAGCACTAGGACAAGCCGTTAGTCCATCGACGCCCGTCAGCCTCAGGATCCCATGCAAGGGGTGAATTGGGATATTCACCCCACATCCCAAACTTGTCACACCCGGAGAGTACACCCCAGATGCGACCGGCGTTGTCGTCCTCTCAGAGGACATAGACAAGCCCTTAGAATTCGTCATAACATGTAATTAGTTAAAATTATGGAAAAATTAAAACTTTTAATACTATGTGAAGTATACTTAGACTTCATACATTCCAATCGTGAAAACATACGTAATAATATTGTAAAAGTTGTCTCATATAAAAATCATCTAAATAGTACGAATCTGGACTTAGCCAATAAATATTGAATATGCCATATAGGCCATAATACAAAAGAATCCGAATAATATAAATTGAAATAAGAGTGTTCTTAAAATCTATTGAAGTCTTCATAAGCGAGAATACTAAAAAAATAGCATCCCCGAATACGAGGACCTACCAACGCTTGGAGAAAGAGTTCATGATTCTTCAATCGACCTTCTTAATATTCAATAATCGGACCCTACATTTGTAGTAATATAAAATAATGGGTTTAGTACGCCACATGTACTAAGTATGGGTATAAGCACATAAAATTTAAGGACATGCATGCATGATTTCCTAGTGGCCTTAAAGTGATGCTTAAGTGTGAATAGTGTTATGAGACATTGTCTATACATTGCACCAAGCATCACTAGAGGATTACTTGGGAGGATAAGGAGTTAAAGTAAAAGAAAGGAGTTCACTGTAAGTGAAATGAGCTTACTGTAAAGTGGCGAGTTATATGCCACAAATGCAATTTGTTGTTTTACATGATGTTTGACCATTCAATATGCCTATATGAAGTATGTGAATTGTATAATGCTTAATACATCAAAGTTTCATGAAGTTTTCACGAAAAGGCATGATACATGGTTTCAAGTAAAATGCCACTTTTAAATGCATGTTTTTGCATGGTTGCCATACTTAGTGCATTCTTCTACTAACTCTATTGTACTCTAAGGATTTCCTAAGTCATGTCTTACTGTAAAGTCTTGTAATAGTATACATATAATTTATGTTGAAAGGGTCGTGTCTGTATTGTACTCTAATGATGTCGAGTCTAAGACGGCAAAGAGACTTAGAGTCTAAGTATGTAAATATGATATTTTTTTATATATAATGGAATTGATGTTCTAGCATATGATGAACTATGAAAGGTTTAAATTTTTCGCTAAATTTACCTATGATAATGTGATCAATGATAACTATAGGCTTGTATGAGACCTCCGAGATGTCAAGTACGTCATGTTACATCTAGGAGGTGCTCCCCGGTCGTGACAAACGTGGTAAAAGAGCATGAGTGTTATGAAAGTGGTTTTAGGGTCCAAAGTCTCATATTGCCACGTCTAGTAGAGTCTTGTTCATCGGTGGTGAGTCACGACACATCTATGAGTGAGAGGGTATAGGACGATAGATTTTCTCTTTTTCATCATCCTCATGTCGTTCCATAGAACGTAAATCCATAACATCTCTCTCTTATGAATTCTTGTCCGATTGTCTTTTAGATGTGATTGCTTGTATGAGATCGTATCTTTATTCTTGAGCGAGAAAAGGTCAGTCTGATGCTTATGTTGGTTTTATGGTTTCATTAGTATGTGTGAAGGTGCATTTTGACATGTGTTGATGTGATGCCCTTTGTGTCTATAGATGACAATTATGAGAAATGAGATGTTATGGGATGATTTATGTTATGCTAAGGTTATATCTTATTAAAGAAGTTGTTTTAGTTGAATTGAGATTCCTTTTTAGATTATAAGTTGCTTTATGATATTGCATTGTGATAGTCTTATAATATAGTTTTGACTTGAAATGTATTGAAGAATATGTTAAATGGTATGGATGAATGTTACCTTTGTATAGGAGAAATACTTCCATGTTGCCCTTTGTATATCAGTGGTTCTTCATAGTTGCCTTGTATGGATTAGAGTCCTTTGTATAGACTTGATCCTAGAAGTGAAGGTAGTGTACTTACCTTGTAGTGTGATCATCTGGGTTTAAATGACCTAGAAGTTACCTTACACGATCGATGTAAGGGGCGTCAATGGCCACTATCGATGGTCCCTTTGTCAATTTTGGTGAGGGGGTCATTTTGGTATGTCTCTGACCAAAATGACAGATGTGCAGCACGGATGGGACACTAGTCGTCGACTGACCTACGGCCCGTAGGTCGGGGTCTCTTAGATCAGGTCACTGTTTTGGCTGCCACTTTTTAATTAATCCAATTAACTAATTAGGTGGTTAGTTAATTACATATATAAAGCCCCTAACCTAATTAAACTAAACCCAACTCTCATAATTCTTGAACTATGTTTCCCCCATAGAAATACTAGCTAGTGGATCCATATAGATGATATGTTCATGTTTGGGTACTATCTTGGCAAGTAGTCCGTCTTCTTTCGTTGTAGGGTTACATCGGATTCCACATTAGCTCATGTGGTCTATGCGGTTAATGAAAGATGTTCCCAGGAGGTAAAATGAAGTAATGAAGTGAACTCTAACTAGGATGACCTAAGGGGTTTACCTTAGTCTAGGAAAGGGTATGGGGCTCTACCTACACATTGCACTAGTTAGCCTTGAGGTAAGTCTTAGAAGGATGTTCTTATGTATGTATATGCTTATAAATGTAAATGATATGTATATGATCATCTTACATGTTAATGATACTATGTGATATTGGACTCACTTATGAACATGTGGTTGGTCTCTATTGCTAAAGCATGATGATGTTTATTCTTAATGATATATTATGTGAAGTTGGACATCGCTTATGGTTCTTGTTGGGTTTACTTGGTTGAGTGAGGTTATGGGGCCTTACTTAGTCATTGCACTAGTGGAATTAATGAGGGTTCATGAGTAATGGTCTTGCTTTGGTTATGTTGTTATGAACTCTTATACATGTTTGTTGATATTATAACTTGATGATAGAGCTGTCTTAATTATTTGCTCAATTATGTTGATATGCACGTTGACTTGACTAGACTTGGTATTATTGGTCTTGTGATCTACATGGTCTTGAATTATTGAATATGTACTATTGACTTGTATTGGTTCTTGAATGTGCATAATGTGTTTTCAAAGTAAATTCACATTCTTTAATGAAATGCCGCTTTTTAGCAGGATTTCTATGTTTTGTGTGCATATGGTCCTATACATAGTACAAGAAATGTGATAACCCTATTTATCCCTTTTCCCAATCATTTTAGGTTTCGGTCACTGAAGGATTCGTGATGACTTTTGAAGGAAGACTTGGATCCTCATTCTCCAAGTTTTATAGGTCCTCACCACTTCGAGAACAATGCCACTTTCTAGTATTGGATGTTGATTAGTCTTAAAGACAATTTGTTCATTCTCTTTAGTTGAGCACTATGTTTGTATAGCCTATATGTGGCTTTTATCGTATTGATCTATGGTCTATGCCCAATTATTATACTCTTGTTTATATATATATATATATATATATATATATATATATATATATATATATATATATATGTGCCATAAAAGTAGAAGACTATGTAATCTTCTCATACGAAGGGTCTATGTATCCTCGATATAAATATATAATGTGTATGCGAGAGATTTATGTAAAACTCATGATAGATATTGAAAAAAAGTTTTAAATTTTACGCATTTTAACATATGAATGTAATGATGAATGTTATGAGGCTAGTATTAGTCCTCTTCGAGGACGACGATGCCGGTTACGTCTAGAGGGTGCTCCCCGGATGTAACAAACTTGGTGTCAGAGCATGAGGTTGAATATACTAGAAAAGATGTCTCATTAAACAACGTCTATGTAGATTGTTATTCATAATTGTGAAGCGTGTCACACTTATGAATGAGAGACTATGTGATGCTTAGAAATTATCATCTTCTTGTATTCCTATGTCGTGAGTCTAGATTATTATTATGTGTTTTCCCCTAAACCTTGTATCGTGGTTTTATAAATGAATACTCGAAGAGCAGCTTCTAGAAGGGCAGAAGAAGAAATGACCAATGTGGGAGCTAATGACAATCAAGTACTTCCACAAGACAACCAAGTGCCTCCACTTGAAGAAGTTGCTATTGGTGATCAAGTTCCGGTTGTGCCTCATCCTATGACCGACGGAGAGATAAGGGCGGATTATCTCAATTTAGTCCAAGCATGACCTCTCAAGCCAATGTCGTCACATCTCAAGATCAATCCATGACGACTCAAGTGAATAGGGAGGTTTGACCTCGAGTTACTCTACATACTAACACTATGGCTTCTCGTATGACAGACTTTACTAGAATGAGTCCTCCTATGTTCTTTGGGTCGAGGGTGGATAAAGACCCTCAACATTTTCTCGATGAGGTTTATAAGATTCTCTATGCTATGGGTGTGACCTCAATTGAGAAGGACGAGTTGGCGGCCTATCAACTAAAAGATGTGGCCTAAACATGGTATGTGCAATGGAGGGATAATAGGTCACTAAGGGGTGGTCCGATGACTAGGGAGATCTTCAAGAGGGATTTCCTTGATTGGTTCTTACCTAGAGAGTGTAGGGAAGCTAAGGTTGCTGAATTCATCAACCTTCATCAAGGAGGTATGAGTGTACTTGACTATTCCTTGAAATTCACTAAATTGTCCAAGTATGCTCCATCCTTGGTATCAAATCCAAGGGATGAGATGAGTCGTTTCCTGATGGGGGATTCCGAAGACTTGGTTGAAGAATTTTGTTCGGCGGTGCTTCATGATAATATAAATATCTCTCGTCTTAAGGTTAATGCTCTACAATTGAAAGAAGTAGGCTAAGGAGAATGAGTATGGAGTCCAAGAAGTCCAAGTCTAATGAGGGTGGTTCTTCAAGGGGTAGGCTGGATATTCATGACAAGCCTAGGTTAAAGAAGAGGTTTTCTAATCAAGTTCCTACCAAAATTCCCAAGACCTATGGTGATAGGGTGTCTAACCCTAAGTCTCAAAAGGGAAGAGGTGCTAGCTTACCAAGCAAGAAGCCAACTTGTGGGAAGTGTGGCAAGAAGCATTATGGTGATTGCCTTGTTGGGAGGGATAATTGCTTTTGGTATGTCAAGAGTGGCCACAAGGTTAGGGATTGCCCTAATTTGAAGGGGCAAGACAAAGGTAGCGGGCAAGCTCAAGCTAGTGGTTCTAATGTGGATCCTCCAAAGAAGAATTGCTTTTATGCACTTTGCTCTAGGGGTGAACAAGAAAGTTCTCCCTATGTGGTGACCGGTATGTTACAAGTCTTCACTATTGACATCTATGCTTTACTTGATCTAGGTTCTACATTATCTTTTGTTACTCCCTTGATAGCTAGAAAGTTTGATATTCTGACCAATATTCTAAATGAACCTTTCATGGTAACTACCCTAGTAGGTCATTAGATGGTTGCAAAGAGGATAAATAGAAATTATCCTATAATGCTGCCCAATAGAGTTACTCATGTTAAATTAGTAGAACTTGATATGGTCGATTTTGATGTCATTTTAGGGATGTATTGGTTGCATGATTGTTTTGCTACCATTGATTCTAGAACAAGAATTGTCAAGTTCAATTTTCAAAATGAACTTGTCTTAGAGTGGAAGGGAGGAAATTCTATTCCCAGAGGTCGTATTATCTCTTATCTTAAGGCTTGTAAAATGATCTCAAAAGGGTGTCTATATCATATTTTAAGAGTCAAAGATTTAGACTCCGAAAATCCTCATATTGAGTTAGTCCCCTTAGTGAGGTAAGTTTCGGAGGTCTTTCCTAATGATCTTCCCGGAATCCCTCCCGAACGGGAAATTAATTTTGGTATTGACTTGCTACCGAATACCGATCCCATTTCGATTTGTCCTTATCAGATGGCTCCGGCCGAATTGAAAGAATTGAAGGCTCAACTCAAGGACTTACTGCACAAAGGCTTCATTAGACCTAGTATTTCTCAATGGGGTGCTCCATTTTTATTTGTGAACAAGGATGGGTCCCTTAAAATGTGCATCGATTATCGCCAACTCAATAAAGTCAATATTAAGAACAAGTATCCTCTCCCTCGGATTGACGACTTGTTTGATTAACTCCAAGAGGCAAGATACTTTTCTAAGATTGACTTGAGATCAGGGTATCACCAACTTAGGGTGAGAGTTGAGGATATACCAAAAAAAGAATTTCAAACAAGATATGATCACTATGAGTTCTTAGTAATGTCCTTTGGTCTCACTACTTCCCCGGTTGCGGTTATAGATCTCATGAATAGGTTGTTTCGTAGGTACCTATAGTCATTTTTCATTGTCTTCATTGATGACATCTTAGTATATTTGAAAACTGAGGGTGAACACATGAACCATTTGAAGTGGTGTTACAAGTGCTTAAGGAAAACCAACTATTTGCCAAGTATAAAAAATGTGTGTTTTGGTTGAGGTCGGTGACATTTCTTGGTCATATCATCTTTAGTGAGGGAGTTGAGGTTGATGCAATGAAAACCGAGGCGGTGAAAAATTGTCCTAGGCCATTTACTCCAACCAACATTAGGTGTTTCTTCGGTCAAGCGGGTTATTATAGGAGGTTTGTTGATGGTTTTGCGTCCATTGCTTCTCCCTTGACTACCTTGACCCAAAAAAGTAAGAAATTTGAGTGGTTGGAGGCATGTGAAAGAAGCTTCCAAATTTTGAAAGATATGCTTACTTCCACTCCGGTGTTGACTTTATCGGAGGGTACGAAGGGCATCGTTGTATATTGTGATGCATCCCGAGTGGGCTTCTGTGTGTGCTTATGCAACATGGTAAAGTAGTAGCATATGCCTCTAGGTAACGTAAGGTGCATGAGAAGGAATTATCCAACTCATGATCTTGAGTTAGCGGCCGTGGTGTTTGCCTTGAAACTATGGAGGCATTATTTGTATGGTGTCCATGTTGATGTATATACCGACCACAAGAGTTTTCAATATGTGATTACTCAAAAGGAGTTGAATCTCCAAAAATGAAGGTGGTTGAAATTGTTGAAAGATTACGACATGAGTGTTCTCTACCACCCCGACAAGGACAAGTTGTTTTCGGATGCTCTAAGTCGTATGACCATGGGTAGTGTGTCTCATGTGGGAGAAGCCAAGAAATACCTAGTGAAAGATACTCATAGGTTGGATCGTTTGGGTATTAGATTGCAAGATTCTCCAAATGGTGGTTTTATGGTCCATCATAACTCTAAATCGTCTTTGGTGGTTGAGGTGAAGTCTAAGCAACACCTTGATCAATCATTGATGGAGTTGAAGGAATGGATTATTAGTAAGCTGAATGAGTCATTCTCTTGGGGGGGGGGGAGGGGAATGGTGTCTTGAGGTATAAAAAAAGGTTGTGTGTGCCCAATGTTGATGACTTGAGAAATCGGATTCTTGAGGAAGCTCATGGTTCCCGTTGTTCTATTCATCCGGGTTCTACAAAGATGTATCATGACCATAGAGAAGTGTTTTGGTGGGAAGTCTTGAAAGGGGACATAGAAAAAATCGTTGCAAAATGTCCAACTTGCCAACAAGTGAAAGCCGAGAACCAAAAGTTGGGGTGGTTTACTTCAAGAAATCCAAGTTCCCACTCGGAAGTGGGAAGATATTAATATGGATTTCGTGGTAGGTTTGCTCGGACACAAAAACAATATGACTCCATATGGGTGGTTGTTGATAGGTTGACCGAATCCGCTCATTTTATTTCTGTCAAGTCCACATACTCGGCGGAGGATTATGCAAGGATCTTGATAGATGAGATTGTGTGTCGCTATGGTATTATGTAATCCATCATATCCAATTGGGGAGGACAATTCACATCTAGGTTTTGGAGGTTATTCCTTAAAGGGTTGGGTATGAAGGTGAATCTAAGCACCACTTTTCATCCCCAAATGGATGATCAAACGGAGCATACTATTCAAACCCTTAAGGATATGCTTGTAGCTTGTATAATTCATTTCAAAATAAATGGGGATAAACACTTGCCTTTGGTTGAGATTTTTTACAACGATAGTTACCATTCATCTATATATATGGTTCCTTTTGAAGCCTTGTATGGTAGGATATGTAGCTCTCTAATTGGATGGTTTGAAGTGGGTGAGTCCTCACTTTTGGGTCCCGAATTGATTTATAAGACTTTGGAGTAAGTTCATATAATAAAAAACCGCTTGAAAACATCATATAGCCGGCAAAAGTCTTATGCCGACCATAAGAGAAGAGATTTAGAGTTTGAAGAAGGAGATGAGGTGTATCTAAAAATTTCACCGATGAAAGGGGTGGTGAGATTTTACAAGAATGGGAAGTTGATTCCTCGTTATGGGGTCTTTATGAAATTTTGCAAATGATTGGTAAGGTTGCATATGAGTTGATGTTACCGAGTGAATTGGCTTCGGTTCATCCGGTGTTCCATGTTTCCATGCTTAAGAAGTGTATCAGTGATCCCAAGTCGATTCTTTTTATTGAGGTTTTAGATGTGCGATAGAACCTCTCCTATGAGAAGTATCCAGTTGAAATCCTTAATAGACAAGTAAGGAAGTTAAGGAACAAAGAGGTGGCTTTCGTAAAGGTTTTATGAAGAACCACCTAGTTGAGGGTGCAACATGGGAGGCCGAGGCTTACATGAAGTCCCGTTACCCTCATGTATTTGACAACTAAGGTTAGTTGTTCCTATTTATAGTGAAAATAATGAGTTTATTTGAAGCTGCCTTTTTTTTTGTCAAATAGTGAATTTTATGTTCTATTATAGTGAATTACTGTGATTGTCCCTATTAAAATGAAATTTTCCAAGAAAATGCTCTTTTACTTTATTTGAACTTTTGTAGTGTACTTTGGTATGTTGTACCTTCATGAGTTGTATTGATCATGTTGATATGTGTTGAAGAAAGCGTTGGCATAAGTGAATAAGCATGTAGTGAATGTTGAACTCTTATGAGTTGAAAATGATGTTTTGAGTTGCGTTGTGAAAAAGGTCATGTGGTTATATTGATTTGAATTGTAATCATGTTAGATATGTTTTTGTTTGTTGGGATGCTATTCTTGAGTATATTCATTACTTTCAAAGAATTTTAGTTTCATTCGTGGCAGAATCTTCCTAAGGGAGGTGGGATAATGTATTAATTCGAATGTCTAAAGACTAATATAGAGCCTAACATGAGAAGTGTAAGAGTTGTAACAGTGTTTTAAGTTCAAATATAATGTATATATATCATTTAGGATGTTTTAGAATCAAAATGTCAAGGAACGTCCATGACGTCCGAAAACTAGTTCAAGACGTGCTAGCATGCCTTAGTCTATTTAAAATGGTTTGAAGAGTCGGAAAATGATGAAATTTGAAAAGTTGTCTAACACGTATTAGAGTTTGTTTATAGTCGAAACGTCCGGGTATGACTCTCCAAGGACCAACCAAAGGGTCCTCCTCGAGGACCCTTTATGTTCGGCTAAAAGCTGTCAAAAGACCATGCCATCGACAGTTTCCAACCAATGAGGCATTGTTTGCCACTGTCGATGGTCCCTTAGTAAATATCTCGAGGGTTCATTTTGTCATGTCTCTGACCAAGATGACGGATGTGTAGCACGGAGGGGACACTGGCCATCAACTGACCTACGGCCCGTAGGTCGGGGTCTCGTAGGCCAGGTCACTATTTGGGTTGCTATGTTTTAATTAGTCCAATTAATTTTTTAGGTGGTTAGTTAATTACTTAGGGGTTAATGGAGGTTTAATTATGTTACTTAATGACATATATAAAGCCCCTAACCTAATTAAACTAAACCCAACTCTGATAATTCCCAAAATCCAATTGCTCTTCCATCTCTCTTCTTTCTCTCTCCCAAAAAAGAAGAACTCCATTGAAGGATAAGTCAAGGTCTAAGGGATGGAAGAAGGGGATTTTTATTCATCATTCTCCATCAATTAACAAGGTATGGGATTCCTTTCACCTTTCGGATTCCTTTTCCCAAAGGGTTCCTCCAAATTGATTTCAAATAGGTGAGTTTCAAGTGGGTTTTCTTCTATTACGAATTTTATCTTCTAAATTGATTTTTTATGGTTTAGTTTGGTTATTATACTTAGATTGTGATGTATTATTATTCAATTATTCTAGTTCTCGTTTAATTAACCTTTGTTGTGAAGTAGATCATGAATTTGACACAACTCCCTAACCTTAGGTTATGAACTAGTGATGAATTGTTGTGTAGTAATTCAGTTGACTTCATTATTGTGTTGATTACTATTGTGTGATGACACTACACCCATTGTTGCGTTGAATTGGATAGTTGGTGGTAAAATCTTGATGATGGATTGTGAATGAGATTGGGGTAAGTCTTGTGATCTCAATCCTTTACTTCAATTATGATTACTTGTGTTTAGTGATGAAGTTTTATTGAAGTATACCTTATGATAATAATGATTTGGGTTGGGATGATGTTTAATTGGAATGTCTTGAATTATGTCTTGTGATTTGTTAGCTAGGATGTAATGACATAAGGGTGGTGATGAATTTTCCTATGTTCGTTCTCATGATATGATTATGTAAATGTGTTAACCTCACATGTGTGACTTCTAATGAAAGGACAATACTGATGCAACTCTTATTTAGCTATGATGGTGACTATATAAGTGTTAGACCCTATGACCTAAACTAAGCTATGACTATTAATGAAAGACATTTCAAGGGACTTTAGCTTAGCACCGAGTGAACTAGAAGTGAGGAGTGTCCCTTCCCACATAGGGAAGGATAACTAATGTACTCATGAGATTGGAGACTATAGTTCATGTAGCATAAAGAGGGTCCCAACTACATCTCCTAGTTCTTGAACTATGTTGCCCCCATAAGAATACTAGCTTGTGGATCCACATAGATGCTTTGTTAATGTTTTGATACAACATTGGCAAGTAGTTCACCTTCTTTTGTTGTAGGGTTCCATGACACCAGATTACACATTAGATCGTGTGGTCTATGTTAGTTAAGGCAAGATATTCCCAAGAGGTAAAATAAAGTAATGAAGTGAGCTCATAACTAGGATGACCTAAGGGGTTTAGTTTAGTCTAGGTAGGGGTATGGGACTCTATCTACACATTGCATTAGATAGCATTGAGGGAAGTCTTAGAAGCAAGTTCTTATGTATGTATATTTTTATAAATGTAAATGATATGTATATGATAATCTTACATGTTAATGATATTATGTGATATTGGCTTCACTTATGAACATGTTGTTGGTCTCTATTGCTAAAGTAAGATGATGTTTACTCTTAATGATATAGTATGTGAAGATGGACATTGTTTATGGTTCTTTTTGGGTTTAGTTGGTTGAGTGAGGTTATGGGTCCTTACATTGTCATTGCACTGGTGGACTTAATGAGGGTTCATGAGTAAAGGTCTTGCTTTGGTTATGATGTTATGAACTCTTATACATGCTTGTCGATATTATAACTTGATGGTAGTGTTGTCTTGATTATGTGCTCAATTATGTTGATATGCACGTTGACTTGACTAGACTTGGTATTGTTAGTCTTGTAATGCACATGGTCTTTACTTATTGAATATGTACTATTGACTTGTATTGGTTCTTGAATGTGCATAATGTGTTTTCAAAGTAAATGAGCATGTTGTAATGAAATTCCCCTTTTAGCATGATTTCTATATTGTGTGTGCATACGGTCCTATACTTAGTACAAGTTATGTGTTAACCCTATTTCTCCCTTTTTCCCAAACATTTTAGGTTCTGGTCGTTGAAGTGTTCGTGTAGACTTTTGAAGGAAGACTTGGATTATCATTCTCCAAGTTGGGTAGGTCATCACCACTTCGAGGACAATGCCACTTTCTAACATTGGATGTTGATTAGTCTTAAAGACACTTTGTTCATTCTCTTTCATTTGATTACTATGATTGTATAGCCTATATGCGGCTTTTATTGTATTCATTTATTTGCTATGCCCAATTGGTATACTCTTGTTTACATGGTTATGATATGAGACATCACTTTTAAGACTATGTTGTATATCTTATATATATATGTACCAAAAAGTAGAAGACTGTGTAATATTCTTATACGAAGGGTCTATTTATACTCGATATAGATAAATTATGTGTAAGCGAGAAGTTTATGTAAACCTCATGATAGATATAGAAGAAAAGTTTTAAATTTGTCGCATTTTAAACTATGAATGTAATGATGATTGCTAAGAGGCTAGTCTTAGTCTTCTTCGAGGACCACAACGTCGGTTATGTCTTGGGGGTGCTCCACAGATGTGACAGAGTTGCATGTTCTCCATGTGTTAAGTATGTCTTAGTTGACCCTATCTTATGCATGTTTTGAAGATTCTCAATTGCATGAAAAAGGATTTTGATCAAATACATATTCTCTCATGTTGATTGTGCATCTTGATGTGTAAATTGTGCATTAGACTTCATGAGACAAGGTAAGGAGCATGTTAGATGTCACTATTATGTGTGGTGTTTTAGGCCATCAATTAGAAATTGAGTCTCCTTAAAATGAAAAATGATGAGTCTCCTGAAATTTATGTGACTTTAATGATTTGGGAAGTATGAATATAGGCTCATGTGTGTCTTGGTGTGTCTTGACATGTTTTACGTGTTTGTTTTGGTTTAAAATGGTATGGAAGGTCTTTTTACCATATATGAGTGTATTTGTGTTGGAAACGTCTGGGTACGACTCCCCAAGGGCCCTGCAAGAGTCCCTCAAGGAGGACCCAAAGGCTGTCGAGACACTGTTTTGGCATTATCAATTGACGCCTCGTGCTAGGGATGACGCCCCGTTGATAGGGAGCGTATATCAACACTTAGCCATATGAGAAGGATCCCCCAAGAAGAAGCCTTTATCACCATCGATAGAGCATCAGGACGGGCCTTCATTCCATCGACGCCCCATCGACTGGAGTCCGTAGGTTCTGCGTGAAAATTGCAGCATGCACGCTGCCATGCAAAGGGGTGAATTAGAAAATTCACCCCACGTCCCAAACTGACCCTAGGCAATTAATTCCTGTATTTTTGGGTATATTTAGTTGATTTATAACATGAAATCTCAATACCCAATTGACTCTACAAAAATTAGACTTCCCTCACAAACCAAACTCTCTCTAGAAACCTCCATTGGAGATGAAGGTCAAGAACTGCCATGGTGGTGGATTTTTAAGATCTCTTGAACAAGTTTTCGTGGTTCTCTCCTGCAATATGGTATGGTGATCCTTCATATCTAGATAACCTTTCATCCATAGAGTTCCTCCTAATGTTTTCAAAGAGAATTCATGATTAATCTTCCTGGCTTTCAATCTAGCCATGGGTTCTTTCTAAAAATGATTTCAAAAGCATGATGATAATGAATTGATGATTTACTACTATTTTGAATGTTATTTTCAGTCCAATTCAATGTTGAACCATTGATCCCTCTCAATCTCGATTTAGCCTATATTGTAGTATTTTGTGATCTTGATGCTAGAATGATTGTTATGAGATTCAATTATGATAAATTGATTTAGCTACTGCCTATGATGTAAATTTATGACGAATTACGTATAGTTGATCCAATGTGGATCAAGGTTTGAAGATTTGAATGAAATTGACCTATCTTCTTCTACCTCTATAGCTTGTTATGTAGTGATTTCAATGTGATCTCGATTCTACAGTAGTTGAAGTAGGATTTCGTTTATGTTATGTTATCTTTAGCTACTGTCCTATAATTGTATTATGTATGAATTATGAGTATGGATCATTTATGTCACATCCGGGGAGCACCCCCTAGACGTAACCGACGTCGTCGTCCTCTTTGAGGAATAAAATTATCCTCTTAGCATTCATCATAACATTCATTGACTTAAATATGCGGAAAAATTAAAACTTTTTAACTATATCTAATCGGAGGTTTACATAGACCTCTACATACACATAATAGTATAATATCGAGTATACATACACCCGTTCGTATAGGAAGATTACTTAGTCTTCTCCTTTTATTTCATACACATATATAAGATAGAATTAGAGTCATAAAATCTGTCTCATCTCACAAACCATCTAAAATGACAATACAACATGGGCATAGGCTTACAACAATAAAATTAAGCCACATATAGGCTTTATAATACTTTGTCTTCAAATGAAAGATAGAGTCAACATAAGTGTCATAATAGCTAAACAATCTATAGGTAGAATATCGGCATCATCCTCGGGGAAATGAGGACCTACCACTTGGATGATATGAGTATCCAAGCCTTCTTCTCAATCGCCTCGAACCAAACCTCAACGACCGGAACCTAAAGTGTTTGGGAGAAAGAGAGAAAATGGGGTTAGTACACCACATGTACTAAGTATGAGACCATATACACATATAACAATCAAACATGCTAAAAAAAGGACATTTAGTTAAATCATGCCATTTCATGTCTTTATGCACAATCAACAACTAGACTAACCAATTAAACATGCTTAATCAAGTCAAAGTAACAATATACATATCACATATTTGGACCCATAATCTCACATAGCCCTAACATCAAGTAATCATATTACAAGTATAAACAAGAATTAATCATATGACCTAGTAAAGCAAGACAACCACACATAACCCTTATAAAGCCACGAGTGCAATGATCAAGTAAAGCCCCATAACCCTACCTAATCAAGTAACCAAACAAGAATCACAAATAGTAACTTACTTCACCTAACATAACCTTCAGCATACATAAGTTCATACTTTATTAAGCAATAACAAATTACATATTCATAAACATCATAATCATCATATAAAGTTATTTATCTTTATTATTATTTACATACATAATATTGACCTCCTAAAGCTCCTATCAAGGTAAACTAGTGCAAGGCCTAGGTAGAGTCCCATACCCCTACCTAAGTTAAGTCTAACCTTTTAAGTTACCTTAGTTAGCCTATACATCATTACTTCATTTTAGATTAGGGAACACTTGCCTTAACCGACATAGAGATAATGTGGAATCCGGTGTCATAACCTTACACCGATGGAAGGTGGTCTACCAACCAAGGTAATACCTAACGTAAACATAGCATTCTAGGTGGTTCCACTAGCTAGTATTCCTATGGTGGCAACATAGTTATGGAACTTGGGGCATCGTAGGAAATATCACTTTACACCCTATTTGGGTCATGAGGCTATCCAACCTGTGAGAACCATAGTGAACCCTACTTTCCCTATATGGAAAAGTGTCACCCTCTCACACGCAAGATCACTCGGTGCTAAGCTAGTCCCTTATTGAAATGTATTTAATCCTTATTTACCAATCATAACATAATTTACATCATAGGGTCTAGCCCTTGTGTAATCATCATCATACTAGCTCAATAGGAATTGCTTGAATAAAAGCCTTTCATCACAACTCTCATAAGTAAGGTTAACACTTTATAGCCTTTAAACAATAAAGCACATTTCGCAATCATCATCACCCTTATTACTTTAAATCTTAATCAACCTCACAACCATACCAAGACATTTCAATTCAACATCATACCAACCTATAAATCCTATACAAACATGCTCCAATACAATTATCATGACTTAACCACAATTAACCATAATTGAAACAAAGGATAAGGTCACAAGACTTACCAAGTCTGCTTAACATTTCCACCATCATCAAGGTCTTACCATCAACCCTTACTTCAACCCAATTAGGTCATCAAATCACCATAATTTAATAACCAATGAAATCACTAGTATAGAAGAGTCATTAATTCACAATTCAATAGTAGATCAAACTTAGGATTTAGTCAATTCACCCTACCCTAGATCACCTATCAAGAACTAGCATAAAAGACTAATAATCATCCTAATTTGTTCATAGTCAGCATATCAACATCATATACAAGTAATTCAACCCATAAACAAGTCAATTGAATGAACAATTACAATCTAAACCAAGAACACAACCTAGGGTTAAGGACTTGGGAACATATTCTCCAATTTAGGTAAGACTGTGAACAATTACTCCAATTAAGTTAGAATATAATTCTAATCAACTCATATTAACCTAAAAGAAACATCAACAACTCAATCCACAACATCAATTTCGGAATTGGATGAAACCCAATAGAAATCACTAGGATGAAACCTTTGAGGAAAGAGGTCTCAAAGGTGAAGAGATGACATACCTTATTGTCTTGATGAGAAATTGAAGATAAATCCACCCTTTTCCAGCCCCCCAAATCACCTCCTAGACTTAGCTTCAGTGGAGTCTTCCAATAGAGAGAGAAAGTAGAGAGAAGGAAGAGAGTTTGTATTTTAGAGTTGTATTAGACTAATGAGGGTTGAGAGTAGTTATATTGGTCTTAATCAACTTAATTAACTCCCTTAACCCCTAATTAAACGATCTAATCCCCTCACTAATTAAACAAAACCATTTAAAAAATTTGGCAGCAAAACTCGACCCTCACAGACGAGACCCCGAACGACGGGCCGTCTGTGAGTCGACGGGCACTACCCCTCTCGTCCTGCACTCCGTCGTTGAGTTCAGAGACTGTGCAGGCGAGGGGCTTCCTTACCACGGAAAAGTATGGGACAACAGAGTCATCAACGCCCCGTTGGTCTACACACGGCCCGTCTCCTTGTCCGTCAATTGCACATTGTCCAGGCAGTGTGGTCCCAAGCGCAAGGGTCCTCCTCAAGGGCCCTTGGTTGGTCCTTGGTGAGTCGTACCCGGACATTTAGACCATGAAACATCCCTAACACATGTTACACATATTTTTACTAACTTCTGTATAATTACGACTCTTAAAAACTAGTGAAACAAGCTGAGACGCACTAGCACCCTTGTGAACCAACATTCCGGACGTCATGGACGTTCTTAAATGTTTTGGTTCTTAAACTGCCTACACGACCTAAATTCATAAAAATTCACTTAAAACAGTGCCTAGACCTCATTGTACCTACGTTAGGCTTTACGACACATCTTGAAGTTTTGAAATATTACTTTACCCCCCCCCCCCCCAGGAACATTCGTCCCCGAATGACACTAAAATTCTTTTCAAGGAAGGAATAGACTCAAGACTAGCAGCCCAACCAACATCATTTCAATACAATAGAATACATATCACTTAAATCAAGTCCATTCAAAACTTCAATTACCAAATATGAGGCTCAACATCACTTTATGAGGCACCTGCTTCTCACAACAACTCTTTGAGCACAACATGACAAACATGAGTCAATTAGATTCAAATTGAACTTATTAACATGATACTAAACATTTTGTAAAGACTCCACAGGTCAAAATGCGTAACATGACTCAAAACAAGACAAAACAAAATATTCCCATTTTGAAGCAAATATCACTGACAGCTCAGTGCCCAAAATTCGAAAATTCATCTTTCACTTTTCATCACCAAAAAATCAAAGGACATCAATTACTAATCATATATAAACTATTAAAAAGGATGAATAACCTAAATCATGAAAAAGATGAGGATATTAGGACTTCATGTCGGCCTCGGCCTCCCATGTAGCACCCTCAACTAAGTGGTTCCTCCATAATACTTTTACGGATACAACTTCTTTGTTCCTCAACCTTTTCACTTGTCTATCAAGAATTTGGACCGGAACCTCCTCATAAGAGAGGTTATCCTTGACTCCAAGGCCCTCAATAGGAAGAATGGACTCGGGATCACCCACACACTTCTTAAGCATGGAAACATGAAAGACCGGATGAACCGAAGCCAATTTACTTGGCAACTTCAATTCATAAGCCACCTTACCTGCCCTTTGCAAGATCTCATAGGGATCCACATACCGAGGGCTCAACTTGCCCTTCTTGCCAAATCTAACAACCCCTTTCATATAAGAAATCTTCAAATACACTTTGTCACCTTCCTCAAACTCAAGATCCATTCTCCTATTGTCGGCATAGGACTTTTACCGACTATAGGTCATTTGCAACCGATTCCTTATTATATGCACTTTCTCCAAAGTCTTGTAGATCCAGTTGGGACCAAGAATTGAGGACTCACCGACTTCAAACCATCAAATAGGAGACCTACACCTCCTACCATACAAGGATTCATAGGGAGCCATGGAAATGGATGAATGAAAACTATTATTGTAAGCAAACTCCACCATAGACAAGTGCTTATCCCAACTCCCTTTGAAATCGATGACACAAGCTCTAAGCATATCCTCAAGGGTTTGAATAGTACGTTCCTCTTGACCATCCGTTTGAGGATGAAAAGAGGTACTCAACTTCACCTTAGTACCCAACCCTTCTTGAAATGACCTCCAAAACCTAGATGTGAATTATGCACCCCTATCCGATATGATGGATAATGGAATACCATGGTGACACACAATCTCATCTATGAAGATCTTAGCATAATCCTCTGCCGAATAAGTAGCTTTGACGGGAATAAAATGAGCGGACTTGGTCAACCTATCAACCACCACCCAAATGGAGTCATACCTTTTTTGGATTTTAGGAAAACCTACCACAAAATCCATATTGATGTCTTCGCACTTCCAAGTAGGAATTTGGATTTCTTGTAGTAAGCCACCCGGTTTTAGATGCTCGGCTTTCAGTTGTTGGCAATTGGACACTTAGAAACAAACTCCGCTATGTCTCTCTTCAAACCTTCCCACCAATACACCTCTCTAAGGTCATGATATATCTTTGTTGACCCCGGATGAATGGAACAATGGGACCCATGATCTTCCTCAAGGATACGGTTTCACAAATCATCAACATTTGGAACACAAAACCGCCTTTGATATCTCAAAACACCATCCCCACAAGGAGAAGGACTCATTAAACTTTCCAAGAACCGATTCTTTCAACTCCATTAATGGTTTATCAAGGTGTTGTTTAGACTTCACCTCAACAACCAAAGATGATTCGGAGTTATGATGGACCATCACACCACCATTTGAAGAACCCTCCAATCTAACTCCCAGTCTAGCCAATCGATGAACCTCTTTCACAAGGTCCCTTTTGGCTTCATCAACATGAGAAACACTGCCCATTGACAAACGGCTTAGAGCATCCGCTACAACATTTGCCTTACCCGGAATATAAAGAACACTCATATCATAATCTTTCAATAAATCAAGACATCTTCTTTGCTAGAGATTCAACTCCTTTTGGGTAAACATGTATTGGAGACTTTTATGATCGGTGAACACATCAACATGGACACCATACAAATAACGCCTCCAAATCTTCAAAGCAAATAACACGGTCGCTAACTCAAGGTCATGAGTGGGATAGCTGCTCTCATGCACCTTAAGTTGCCTAGAAGCATAGGCAATAAGCTTCCCATGTTGCATAAGCACACAACCCAAACCAACACGGGATGCATCACAATTAACCACAAAGCCCTTTGTACCCTCTGGTAATGTCAACACTGGAGCCAAAGTAAGTCTATCTTTCAACAGTTGGAAACTCTTTTCACATGCTTCGGACCACTCAAACTTCTTAATATTTTGGGTCAAAGTATTCAAAGGAGATGCAATGGACATAAAAATATCCACAAATCTCCGATTATAACCCGCAAGACCCAAGAAACTCTGTATGTCGGTTGGAGTCAATGGTCTCGGCCAATTTCTAACCGCTTCCATCTTCCTTGGATCAACCTCAACTCCTTCACTAGAGATGATGTGACCAATAAATGCCACCGACCTCAACCAAAACTCGAATTTTTTATACTTGGCAAACAATTGATGCTCTTAAGGGTTTGCAATACCACCCTCAAATGACCCGTGTGATGACTTTCATTCTTCGAGTATACCAAGATGTCGTCAATGAACACAATGACAAATGAATCTAGGTAACTTCAAAATACTCTTTTCATTAGGTCCATGAACGCCGCCAGGTCATTAGTGAGACCAAAGGACATAACAAGAAACTCATAGTGTCCATAACGAGTCCGAAAAGTCGTCTTTGGTACATCCTCACCTCTCACCCTTAGTTGGTGATACCCCGACCTCAAATCAATTTTGGAGAAGTAGCTTGCCCTTTGGAGTTGATCAAATAAATCATCAAACCGAGGGAGAGGATATTTTTTCTTGATTGTGACTTTGTTGAGTTGGTGATAATCAATACACATTCTCAAGGACCCATCTTTCTTCTTCACGAACAAGACCGGAGCACCCCATAGAGAAATGCTAGGCCTTATAAAGCCCTTGTCTAGCAAATCTTTAAGTTGTGCCTTCAACTCCTTCAATTCGGCCAGAGCCATTCGATAAGGAGGAATCAAAATAGGGTTTGTTTCCGGTAGCAAATCGATACCAAAATCAATTTTCCATTTGGGAGGAATACCGGGAAGGTCATTAGGGAAAAACTCCGGAAATTCACTCACTATGGGTACCGACTCAATGGGAGGAATTTTGGAGTCAAGATCTTGGACTCGCACTATATGATATAGGTAGCCCTTAGAGATCATTTTTCAAGCCTTTAAATAAGAAATGATACGACCTCTAGGAATAGAACTTCCTCCCATCCACTCAACAACGGGTTCATTTGGGAAATTGAACCTCACTACCCTTGTCCTACAATCAATAGTGGCAAAACAAGAATTCAACCAATCCATACCCAAAATAATATCAAAATCAAGCATATCTAGTTCAACTAGATCAACATTAGAAACTCTATTGGGCAAAATGATAGGACAATTTCTATATACCCTCTTAGCAACAACTGACTCACCCACCGGTGTTGACACTAAGAAAGGCTCATGCAAGACATCGGGTAAAATAGCAATTTTTTTAGCTACAAAAGGAGTAACGAAAGACAAAGTAGCACCCAGATCAAGTAAGGCATAAACATCAATAGCAAAGACTTGTAACATACCGGTAACCACATCGGGAGAGGTCTCTTTCTCACCCCTAGAACGAAGAGCATAGAAGCGGTTCTTCTTTGGAGCATCACTAGAACCACTTGCTTAACCACTCTTCTCTTGCCCCTTTATGTTAGGACAATCACAAACTTTGTGCCCAACTATTCCACAACTAAAGCATTTATCCGTACCAATGAGACAAGTACCGAAATGCTTCTTTCCACACTCACCACAAGTAGGCTTATCAATAGGTGAATTAGCACTTTTCCCTTTTTGAGCTCTCGGATTTGACCCTTTATCATCACGAGTCTTAGGGAACTTGGATTGAACTTGATTAGAGAAACTCTTTTAGAACCTAGTCTTGTCTTGAATCTCAAGCCTACCTTTGGAAGAATCCTTTTCAAAGGACCTTGTCTTCTTAGCATCTCTTGCCTTTCTTCTAACCCGTGCATCCTCAACTTGCCTAGCATGAACCATAAGCCAAGATATATTCATATTATCATGAAGTATGGACTAATGACATTCTTCTTGTAGATCATCTGATACACTCGTCACGAAGTGGCTCATCTCATCTCTCAGATCCGAAACCAAGGAAGGAGCTTATTTTGACAACTTAGTAAACTTCATAGAATACTCAAGAACACTCATACCTCCTTGACGAAGGTTGATGAATTCCACTACTTTGGCCTCCCTCATATCTCTAGGGAATAATCGATTAAGAAATGCCTTTTTGAATATCTCCCATGTAACCGGTCCACCACAAAGAGTTCGATTATCTCTCTATTGAACATACCAAGTTTGATCCACATCTTTGAGTTGATATGTGGATAACTCGCCCTTCTCACTTGAACTCAACCCCATAGAAAAGAGAACCTTATACACTTCATCGATGAACTCTTGAGGTCCTCATCAACCCTGAAACCATAGAAGGTACGAGTGAAGTCCCTCAAACGAGATGACATAGTAGAGACTTGCAAGTTGGCTCGAGGTGCAACCTCCCGGTTGGCTTGTGCTGTCATAGCTTGATCTTGGAGAGTGGCGGTTTGACATTTAGAAGTAATGGCTTGGGCCATTTGAATAAATACAGCCCTTATATTTGCATCCGTCATGGGTGGAGGGTTGGCCGGAACTTTCTCAACATTGACCCCATCTTCAAGTGGAGGATCTTCTTCTACACGGGGAGGGGAAACCTTCCCCTCAAGCATCCTATCCGCGCCTTCGAGTATTCATTGCCTATAACAAAAAATACAAGGTTAAGACGAAAGCACATAATACTTACTCTAGAGGCACGAATTTGGATTTCCAAGAAAAAGAGAGATTCCTAAGCATCAAATAGATTCCTATTCATAAATGTGGTGCGCTTCACAATTATTCGTACGAATATACATAGACGTGGTTGATAGAGACATAGTTATCAAGGATATTTAACCTCATGCTCTGATGCCAAGTTTGTCACATCCGGGGAGCACCCCCTAGACGTAACCGGCGTCGTCGTCTTCTTTGAGGACTAAGACTAGCCTCTTATCATTCATCATAACATTCATTAGCTAAAATATGCGGAAAAATTAAAACTTTTTAACTATATCTAATCGGAGGTTTACATAGACCTCTACATACACATAATAGTATAATATAGAGTATACATAGACCCGTTCTTATAGGAAGATTACATAGTCTTCTACTTTTATGTGATACACATATATAAGATAGAATTAGAGTCATAAAATCCGTCTCATCTCATAAACCATCTAAAATGACAATAAATGTAATCCACATATAGGCTTTATACAACTTTGTGATGTAATAAAAGAGAGGGTCAATATAAGTGTCATAATAGCTAAACAATCCGTAGGTAGAATATCGGCATCATCCTCGGGGAAATGAGGACCTACCATTTGGATGATAAGAGTATCCAAGCCTTCTTCTCAATCGCCTTGAATCAAACCTCAACGACCGGCACCTAAAGTGTTTGGGAAAAAGGGAGAAAAGGGGGTTAGTACGCCACATGTACTAAGTATGAGACCATATGCACATATAACAATCAAACATGCTAAAAAATGACATTTAGTTAAATCATGCCATTTCATGTCTTTATGCACAATCAACAACTAGACTAACCAATTAAACATGCTTAATCAAGTCAAAGTAACAATATACATATCACATATTTTGACCCATAATCTCACATAACCCTAACATTAAGTAATCATATTACAAGTATAAACAAGAATTAATCATGTGAGCTATGAAATCAAGACAACCATACACAACCCTTATAAATCCACGAGTGCAATGATCAAGTAAAGCCCCATAACCCTACCTAATCAAGTAACCAAACAAGAATCACAAATAGTAACTTACTTCACCTAACATGACCTTCAACATACATAAGTTCATACTTTAGTCAACAAGAACCAATTACATATTCATAAACATCATAATCATCATATAAAGTCATTTACCTTTATTATCATTTACATACATATATTGACCTCTAAAGCTCTTATCAAGGTAAACTAGTGCAAGGCCTAGGTAGAGTCCCATACAACTACCTAAGTTAAGTCTAACCTTTTATGTTACCTTAGTGAGCCTATACATCATTACTTCATTTTAGTTTAGGGAACACTTGCCTTAACCGACATAGACCACATGAGCTAATGTGGAATCTGGTGTCATAACCTTACGCCGATGGAAGGTGGTCTACCGGCCAAGGTAATACCTAACGTAAACTTAGCATTCTAGGTGGATCAACTAGCTAGTATTCCTGTGGTGGCAACATAGTTATGGAACTTGGTGCATCATAGGAAATATAACTCTACACCCTATTTGGGTCATGAGGCTATCCAACCCGTGAGAACCGTAGTGAACCCTACCTTCCCTATGTGGAAAGTGTCACCCTCTCACACACAAGATCACTCGGTGCTAAGCCAGTCCCTTATTGAAATATCTTTAATCTTTATTTACCAATCATAACTTAATTTAGGTCATAGGTTCTAGACCTTGTATATTCATCATCATACTAGCTCGGTAGGAATTACATGAGTAAAAGCCTTTCATCAGAACTCTCATAAGTAAGGTTAACACTTTATAGCCTTTGAACAATAAAGCACATTTGGCAATCATCATCACCCTTATTACTTTACATCTTAATAAACCTCACAACCATACCAAGACATTTTAATTTAACATCATACCAACCTATAAATCCTATACAAACATGCTCCAATACAATCATCATGACTTAACCACAATTAACCATAATTGAAACAAAGGATAACGTCACAAGACTTACCAAGTCTTCTTCACAATTCCACCATCATAAAGGTATTACCATCAACCCTTACTTCAACCCAATTAGGTCATCAAATCACCATAATTAAATAACCAATGATATCACAAGTATAGAAGAGTCATTACTTCACAATTCAATAGTAGATCAAACTTAGGATTTAGTCAATTCACCCTACCCTAGATCACCTATCAAGAACTAGCATGAAAGACTAATCATCATCCTAATTTGTTCATAGTCAGAATATCAACATCATATACAAGTAATTCAACCCATAAACAAGTGAATTGAATGAACAATTACAATCTAAACCAAGAACACAACCTAGGGTTAAAGACTTGGGAACATATTCTCCAATTTAGGTAAGACCATGAACAATTACTCAAATTAAGTTAGAATATATGCTAATCAACTCATATTAACCTAAAATAAACATCAACAACTCAATCCACAACATCAATTTCGGAATTGGATGAAACCCATTAGAAATCACTAACTTTTGAAATAAATTTGGATGAACCCTTTGAGGAAAGAGGTCTTAAAGGTGAAGAGATCCCATACCTTATTGTCTTGATGATAAATTGAATATGAATCCACCCTTTTCCAGCCCCCAATCACCTCCTAGACTTAGCTTCAATGGAGTCTTCCAATAGAGAGAGAAAGTAGAGAGAATGAAGAGAGTTTGTATTTTAGAGTTGTGTTAGACTAATGAGGGTTGAGATTATTTATATTGGTCCTAATCAACTTAATTAACTCCCTTATTAAACGATCTAATCCCCTAACTAATTAAATGAAACCATTTAAAATTTTAGGCAGCAAAACTCAACCCTTACAAACGAGACCCCAAATTCGGGTCGTGTGTGAGTCGACGGGCACTACCCCTCTTGTCATGCACTCCGTCGTTGAGTTTAGAGACTGTGCAAGAGAGGGGATTTCTTACCACGGCTAAGTGTGGGACAACGGAGGCATCGACGCCCCATTGGTCCACACACGGCCCGTCTCCTTGTCCGTCTATTGCATATTGTCCAGGCAGTGTGGTCCCAAGCATAAGGGTCCTCCTCAAGGGCCCTTGGTTGGTCCTAGGGGAGTCGTACACGGATGTTTCGACCATGAAACATCCCTAACACATGTTACACATATTTTTACTAATATCCGTATAATTCTGACTCTTAAAAACTAGTCAAACAAGCTAAGACGCACTAGCACCCTTGTGAACCAACTTTCCGGACGTCATGGATGTTCTGAAATGTTTTGGTTCTTAAACTACCTACACGACCTAAATTCATAATTATTGACTTAAAAATAGTGCCTAGACCTCATTGTCCCTATGTTAGGCTTTACGACACATCTTGAAGTTTCAAAATGTTACAATTTATGATCAAAACAAAGGGGATTTGGTACGTGATCTATGTTTCTCTACTCTCGATTGAAATTGTGATGTAGTGTACATGTTAGTATCATGATCATGTGGTTGTTTATACATTATTTAGTACATGTTAATGTACATTTAGCTACTGCCCTATACTTGAATTTTTGATGAAATATTAATATTGATCAATGATGATCAAATGTTGATGAATTTGTAAGGTTTATCTTATTCCTCTACTTTTCTATGTAATGGCTAGTTGAATTGGCCTTGTATGGAATTATGTGGTATGGTCCACTTATTGTGGTGGTGTTTACTTCTTGTCAGTCTATATATGTGTTGATGATGGCCTTGAAGGAACAATTGATGTTATGTGAGTTTGTGGTTATGATGATCACACTATGTGAAGCATGCCCAGTCTTTTATTCTAGTTATGATCTAGGTTGTATTTCTATTGCATAAGAATGTGGAGTACTATGTTAGGGTTATGTTTAGGTGCTTCCATTGATGAAGTAAAGATTATTAGTGACCCCTACCTACCTATATGAAAGTGTGAATAGCTAAGGTGAGGAGTCTCAAAGGTATTGTGATGTTGTCTTGTCACCTATGCTATTATGTGTTGTGTGGTCTATGCATTATTGTGAATTGTGGTCCTTATAGGGTGGCTACCTATATATGTTGTTGATAGCCATTATGTGATCATGTTGACCAATGTACACACACTTACATATTATTCATGCTTACAAGTAGTATAGGTTCATGGTGTCTAATGAAAGGGATTCTTATATGCACGTGTGTCTACTACTATGCATGTAATGCATATTCCTATGAAGCATGTTATGTATTACCTAAATAGGATGACTTGATAGGTGTACTACTATGGGCAAGGGAATGGGAAATTTTCTATGCATTGCACATGTGTGCCTTGATAGGATAGTTCCTAGGTTGGTTATCTAGGTACATGATTATGAATTCATGAGTAAGTTATGCCTATGTCTTATATGGTATGATGAAGTATGAATGTGCATGACGTCTAAATGTGTTTATATGAAAGGTTTACTCATATAGTTTCACCTATACTCTTATGCATGAATGAAGTACAAGTATGAATATGTGTGGTCTAAGGGTGTTTATGTGAAAGGTTTACTCACATATATGTATACACACACATGAAAATATTTCTATGTTGCTTGTATGATGATCTAGTAAATATAGAGGCCCTTGAAAGGTGTTCTCAAGGGTATCCTAAACTAGATGGTGCTTTACATATACTTTGTCCTTGTGAAAAGACATCTCACATGATTTAGGTTGATGAACTCTCATCTATAACCTATGAGCTAAGAATATGAGGGCTTAACTATCCTAAGCCTATATTTATATAAAGTAAAGATAATAAAGGCTTTCAATAAAGGGAACTTATCTTAACACAGAGTGAACTTAGATGAGGGGTGCCCCTTCCCAATGTGGGAAGGCTTGTTCACCATTGTAATCACGAGGTGGATAACTACAATGCCTCAATAGGCATAAACAGTGTTTCTATGTAGATCACCAAGTTCCATAAACTATGCTTGCCCCATTGGATCTAGCAAGTGTTATCACCTATTATGCTAGCATGATGTTAATATTCTACTTTGGCTAAGTAGAGCATCTTCCCTTGGTGTAAGGCTATACAACACCATATTCCATGTTTAGCACCCATGGTCTTAGTGTTGGTTAAGTCTATAGTTTCCCTAAAGTAAAATGGACAATAGAAGTAAAGTAAGGACCCTAACTAGGACAACCTAAAGGACGTTGCTTAGTGTATGTGGGGGTATGGGACTTCACCTATGCATTGCACAAGTAGCTCTTGAGGGGAGTTCTAGGAAGGTGTTCTAATATATGTAATTATAATTATGTTTCGTAAGCATGACATTGTAGTGTTGTCTACTTGTTGTGATGATGGGCATGGTATGAGTCCTAATGGGTCTATGTGATGTGGTCTTACTTTATATGCACTATGTAGGTCTTATTGACTATATGAATAAGGTCTTGCTTGGTTTGTATGAAGAGTCTATACTTACCATATAGATGTGTGAAGTAAATGATAATGCGTGTAGTCTCTTTATGAGTTTACTAAGTATGTATGAGGCTATGGGACTTCACATGTACATGACACTAGTAGACATAGAAAGAGATTATGAGTAGGGTTATATGTGGTTCTCATGAGGTGAAGTCCAAGTATGTTGATGTGACTATTTCCTTATAGTCCTGCAATGAGTCCTTAGATGTGGTCCCTAAAGTATATATGATGGGTAAAATGTGAGTTATGTATCTTCTTATATGAAATAGTTCTATGAATGCATGTGTTGGATTAATGAATGATGCATGCATGATTTCCTAGTGGCATTAAAGTGATGCTTGAGTGTGGATAGTGTTATGGGACATTGTCTATACATTGAACCAAGCATCACTAGAGGGTTACTTCGGAGGATAAGGAGTTAAAGTAAAAGGATGGAGTTCACTGTAAGTGAAATGAGCTTACTGTAAATTGGTGACTTATATGCCGTAAATGCAATGTGTGGTTTTATATGATGTTTGACAATTGAATATGCTTATATGAAGTATGTGAATTGTATAATTCTTATTATATCAAAGTTTTATGAAGTTTTCACAAAAAGGTATGATGCATGGTTTCAAGTAAAATGTCCCTTTTAAATGCATGTTTTTGCATGGTAGCCATACTTAGTGCATTATTGTACTAACTGCATTCTTCTTCACCTTTTTACACAAAGTGTAGGTTATGGATGCTTAAAGGATGTCTCTTTGGTGAAGAGCTTGATATGCGATTCCCAAGCTCAAGGAAAGGAATCCTAAAGTCCAAGGATTTCCTAAGTCATGTCTTACTGTAAAGTATTGTAATAGTATACTTATGATTTATGTTGAAAGAGTCGTAGACTAACTATTTCTATATTTTGATGTATGGGCCGTGTCCCAAGTATCTCAAGTCTAAGCTTTGATGATACTGAGACTTAGTATTTCCTATGATTTCTAATGAAAGATGTTATTAAAAATATTGTAATATTGTGTGAAAAGTTTTAATTCCACACTACTTTTCATTATATATATGCGATGAACGATACGAAAGGGCTAGTACAAGACCTCCGAGAGGTCAAGTATTCCGGTTGCACTCTAAGAGTGCCATATCTTCTAGGGTATGGGCTCGAGATGTGACAAGCTTGGTATCAGAGCATAGGTTATGAAAGTGGTATGAGGAATCAAAAAGTCTCATCAAGTCACGTCTAGTAGAGTCTCGACCATCGGTGTGAGTTGCGACACATCTATGGGTGAGAGGCTATAGGACGATAGAGTTTTCCTTCTTTCTCTACTCTTGTGTTGTGCCGTAGAGTAAAAGTTATGAGTATCCTTCTTAATGTGTTTCCTTGTGTTTCTAGGAGATGAATACTAGAAGGATGACCGCTAGAAGGTTGGAAGAGGGAAGGGTGAATGAGGAAGTTCTTCCTCAAGTGGAGCAAGTTGAGCAAGTTCATCAATATTGACAAGGAGTCCAACGTGCTCAAAATGCTCAAGTGCCTCCCCAAGGTGATCAAGTCGCTATTGTGGAAGTAGGTAATGATGTTCCGGTGGTTCACCCAGAATTGACTAATAGAGAAATTAGAGAGGCTTTTCTTTCTTTAGCCCGAGCCGTTACTACTCAAGTGAATATGAGTATGGAGCGTAGGGTGAATGTTCTGGAGAGCACTATGACATCTAGGTTGAGAGACTTTGTGAGGATCAATCCTCCTATCTTTCTTGGCTCTAAGGTGGGAGAGGATCCCCAAGTGTTTTTTTGATGGGGTGTACAAGGTGTTAAGTGCTTTGGGGGTCACATCTAGGGAGACGGAAGAGTTAGCATCGTATCAATTGAGGGATGTTTCTCAAGTGTGGTACACTCAATGGAATGATAATAGGTCGGTTGAATCGGGTCCTATTGAGTTGGAAGAATTTAACAACGCTTTTCTAGGAAAGTACTTTCCCCGTGAGAGGAGGGAGGTTAATGTAGATGAGTTTATCAATCTCTAGCAAGGCAATATAAGTGTTGAGGAGTACTCTTTGAAGTTCCCTATGTTGTCTAGATATGCACCATTCTTAGTGTCAAACCCTAGGGATGAGATGAGTAGGTTTGTGATCGGGGTCGCCGACCTAGTAAGAGAAGAATGTCGTACGACCAAGCTACATGATGATATGACCCTAGCTAGACTCATGGTGTATTCTCACTCAATTGAGGAGTCTAAACTTGGTAGGATTGCTAGAAACTTGAAGAGGAGTGGGTCTAGTGATCAAAGTCAACCTAGGTTAAAGATGAAGGTTTAAAATCAAGAAGAATTTAGGGGTGCTAAGTTCAAACTTGAGAAAGGAGGTGGTTCTAAAAATGGCAAGCCTACATGTGCTACTTGTGGAAGAGACACTATGGGGAATTCCTATTGGGTACCGGTAATTGCTTTGGTTATGGTTAAGATGGACACAAAGTGAAGGATTGCCCTTATATTTCTTTTAGAGGAAAAGAGAGTAATCAAGTTGCTCCTAATGTTCCATAAGATGATGCTCCAACGAAGAGGCGTTTCTATGCACTCCGGACTAGAGGAGCAAAGCCGGAATGAGGTTGATGATGATGATGGTAAGTTCTTATATTTCTTTAGTGTTATGAATTCCTTATAAGTTGGGGAGTATGGTTAGTAGATGGGCTAGAAAGTCATAGAAGCTTGTTGCATGTGCATGGTATTTAGCAGTCTTGTTGAAATTGAATTTCATTGATTTCATGCATTGTATATTTTATAAAGTTATGATTATGTTGTAAAAGGTTTTTATATGATTATACCATGCATATTAGCACGTTTCTATCATGAATTGCCTAAAAGTTGCATTTTTTTAAAATATTTGCATAATTCACTATAATGAATTGGCTGTTCTCCGTAAGAATTTTGAGAAATTGACTAATTCATTCTTTGGTCGGCAATTGTTGTAATGTGGTTAGAACTGATGTATATGAGCATAATAATTAATATAAAATGAGTTTTTTCTATTTAGAATGAAGGATGTGAGTTTTATGACATGATGAGTTATTGAATTTATTTTAGTTTCTTGTTGTGTTATGAATTTCTTGACTACATGAAATTGATGTTTATTCTATATTTTTGTATTGTATAAGGTGTTATGTGGTATGGTTTGTAGCTGCTAGTTCAATCTCTATTCTTGGAAGTGTTTGGAGAGTGGCAGGTGTCATTCGATGACAAATGTTGTCCAAGTGGGGGACATTGTAAGATCCCAAAAACGAATAAGGTTAACTATAGCCTAACATGGTTGTCATGAGTGTATAAGGTCTTAAGATGGTTTATAATGTGGTTATGAGGCAGTGTTTAAAGTATTATGTGAATCGGAAGTCAAAAGTGAAGGGACGACAAAGACGTTCGATGACTAAGTCACCTATTTGCCTCATATGTGTTTATATGTGTTTATTTCTGATTCATGAGATTATAAGGACCTTAAAATGATTTGTTATGGTGTATATAGGGAGTTTGTCAAGTTTCGCGATGTTTGGAGGTCAAATGTCCAAGAACGTCCACAACGTTCAAAAGGTTTGCCTTGAAACGACCTTGTGTGTCTAAGCATGTTTCGTCGAGTTTTACGTGTTCGTTTTGAATAAAATTTATATGAGAGGTCCTAAAATCGTATATGAAAATATTTGGGTTGGAAACGTCTGGGTGAAAGTCCCCAAGGACCAATGAAGGATCCTTGAGAAAGGACCCTTTTCTTGAGTCAAGACTGCCCCAAACAACGGAGGCAGTAGATGGCTCGTTAGCCAGTAGACGCCCCGTTGATGGGAATCGTGGTTTGAAAAATAGTCTTGGGAGGAGGCCCTTCCAAATACAATCCTCATTCCCAAACGACGGACCAGCAGGACTGTTCGTTGGTTGGGAAACGGGTCGTCAATGGCAGCCGTCTGTGAGGACTGTCTCCTGCGTAGTCCACTGATAAGTCAATGGGTGAATTGGTAAATTCACCCCACGTCCAAATAAGGGAAAGGGCGGGTACTTAAAGTTATTTTAGGTATTCTAAGTGGATTTGTAAGTCTTAAATTCCTAGATGAATTCATTCTTCAAAATCAAAACCCAAATTCCCTAACAAATTCTCTAGAACTCCATTGAAGTCAAAACTCAAAGAATAGATTGGATTGGAGATTTTAGTGGTGATTCTTCATCAATTAAGTGGATTAACATAATTGAGATATGTTTTTTATCCTTGAAATTCTATTCATCAAGGAGCCAAAAATTCAAAGAGTTTTCTAGTTTTCTAAAGTTTTCTAAAGATGAACTTGTCCAATTTTATGATTTATCCATGGGTTCTTGCATTAAAGGTTTTGAATCATTATATATTGATTTTATTGATGTTAATTAGATGCTTTTAAGTTAATTGACCTATGAACCCATGTAATTCATGAACCCTGGTTTTTGACTACTTTAGTGTTGACTTGATATTGTCTTAATGCTTATGAATTCTAGTGTAGTTTTTTATGGGCTATTGAATGATGTAAGAATTGTATTCAATTGATATATAGGTTGTATTAGATTGATAAATATATATTCAATTGAACTAGATTCATTGAGTATTATGAATTTTGTATTGAATTGATGTTCATGGCCATGGGTAAGGGCCTTATTGTATTGAATTGGATGATTTAGACATGGATTGAAGTGGAGAGAATGGATTGGTGGTACTCTTCCCTAATTCTCTTTATTTTATGTAATTTATCTCTTGAATTATGTTGTGATTGGTATGGTCCACTTATGGTGGCGGTGTTATTTGATTAATGTGGCCTTGTCCACGTTATGTTATGTATTATGATTATCATGGCCTTGTCGGCACTACTTGAAGTATTATGACGATTTGTTAAGTTGATTATGTGAACTTTGATCATATCTACCTACGTGTTAAGTAATGTGAAAGTATATGTTCTTCTATTGAAGTTGTTAGGTGATCATGTTAGACTATGACTATGTCTTATGTGTGTGGTCTTAGGGTTGGTGCATGATTATTCTTATTTGGTTAATGAATCTTATGATGACTATATTGGTGATGTTATAGTAGTGTATAGGGTGACTTAATGATGGTAATGGTTATTCCTATGTGCTTCTAGTATGATGTGCTATAAGTGATAAAGCGATGTCTTGGTGTGTCTTGACTGGTAGACTTGTATCCCTTACTTGATGCATGTATGAATGTGAATATGAGATGTCTTGACTTAGGATGATAAAGCCTCTTATTATTGTATGTACGAATGAAATGAGACCTTGAATGTTTCTAAGAGGGTCCTTTATGTGAAACCTTGAACCTAGTGGTATGGTTATGAACCTTGAAGTCGAAAGTCATAATGGTATCCTTCTTGTAATTAATAGTGGACTTAGGGTTGGTTGGCTGGAACGAAATCATATCATCCTTAGGAAAGTCATTAAGATATCTTCGTCGCCATCGTGAGGAAACCCTAGGGGACCTCCTTGGTAGGGTGAATGTGATTAGGTTATGAACTAGATATGGAACCTCTTTATTGGATCCTTAATGTGAATTACTTTATAAGAACGAAGGCTATCACCGAGCGAGTATGGTAAGGGAAGTAGCTCTAGTGAAGAACAAGACTAGAGTACAAAGTACGCCCTTCATATTCCTTCACCATGTGCCTACATGGGATGTTTCCAAGTTCTACCATTGGCAAGTAAAACACCCTCCACCGGAGTAGGTTACAACTCCGGATTCCACGCTTTGCTACCATGTTCTATGTCGGTTATTGCGTATTCTCATCTTATGGGATACCTACTAGTATTTGAGAAGTCTATGAAGTTTAGGTGGTGGTGTGGGAAGCTACCTAGACATTGCACCTTTAGGCTTTGAATATGTTGGTGAGAGTCCCTAGGTATTCTCCAACACAATTACTTGAATGTCCTCTATGTGATGAATGTCTCTTAATGAACTAATGAATTAATTACATATGTTAGAAATCATGTCAATTAAGGAGTACAGAATCTAGAGTGACTTTCCTAGTTAAAGTGTGAATAAGGCATAAGGGATGATCTCCTCATGTCTTATCTAGGGAAATATTGAGAATGACACTAGTTAGGGAAGTTGGTTGATACTTTAGGCATGATCTAAACCTAGGAATTCTTAAGGATTATTAGGTAACCATGAAAAGGGTGTATGACCGTTCTCTTCTAGGAGTACTTAAGTAAGTCTTTTGATAGCCTTTGTAAGGAGAATGTAATATTATATGTATTCACATGCTTGATGTATTGTAAGTGTGGATGTCTCATTATACGTGGTCTTAAGGATCATTCAGGTGTGCCTAGAGAGGGTGTATGGGCGGTATCTATTACTTAAGTGAGGCTTAGGATACCTTTTAGTGAGGGAATTACATGCTATAAAGTGTCTGAGGTGAAATTAAGAAACTTCACTGTAACACTGAAGGAGTTCACTGTAAGGTTGTTCCTAAAAATGTGATAAATGTTGTTCTTATGATTATATTATGATATTTAAATCAAAAGATGCATATTTCCAATAAATGTCAGTTTTCTAGGGTGTGGTCTTGCGATGTGACATATATATATATATATAAATAATATATATATATATATATATATATATATATATATATTATTTGAACCTTCAAGATGACCTTTTGATTAATTGTATATGTACAGTGCAATTATAATAGGCTAAATTTTGACGTTCAATAATTAACATTCAATGTACATATGTAAAAACAAGTTAGTAATAGTTGATCACTGTTTTATGTATAGAATGCATTAATTATGCAAAGTTTTTTATGAATAATAATAAAAAGTTATAAATATGGATTACATAGAGATTGAACTATATTTAGTGTTAGTCCCAGCAACATTGAAAATAAAAAGATTTCATTAATCTAAATATTATAATATAGTTGACATGTATTTCTCAATAAAAGATTGATAAGAATAAAAGTGTCATTTGGTTCAAAAGAAAATAAGACTACTACTATTTGACATAATATTAATGAAGTATTGAAATTGAGAAAAAAAGTTATACCATCAAATATTATTTAAAAAATTATAACTAATTACTTATTCCATCTTTGAAATTACAAATGTTAATCAACATGAACATGTAATTGTTTTTAATCCATGCATAAAATATAAAATTCATCTACACTTATGATCGTACTTATGTCATATCCATGTATCAACATTGAGTTCCTGTAGCAATATTGAATCGTTATAGATCGATTTTTTCAACTTTCAAATAAAAAGAACAAAAATCAAAAGTGTTAAGACACATAAAATTTTGGAGAAGAAAGTGGTTAACTCTTAATAATTTGGATCAAATGGGTACTTGAGGGAAAATCTCTATTACGATAAATGTTAAACCCTGTCTAATGTTGTTATTGAAAATCAATGCATTTTTATGGTGTTGTAGTTATTTGTGACACACACGCTATTGTTGTTTGTGATTGAAGAAAAGAGATTTGTTAGCTAAATTCAACTAATTGAATGGAATTCAATTTCAATTTTTGGTTATCATTTGGGTTCATGTTTATAACTCTATAATTTGTTTTTTCCTAGTGAGAAACTGGAACATTCGATGGAGAAATATTTTTATAATCAACTTTTAAATGTGCACTAAAAGAATTCCAATTATTATTTTCATAAATCTCCAAGCCTAAGTTAGGATAACAACATTATTAGATCTATTAAGATTATTCCTTTTTCTGTGCTAATATCCCAATCATCACAACCCCCACCCCCACCCCCATTTTAGATTATATATACATATATATATATATATGTATATGTATGAATATATATATATATATATATATATATATATATATATATATATATATATATATATATATATATAAAATGGGGGATGATGATTGCGATATTAGCTCGGTAATAAGAAGCAGTAGTATTAATAGATCTAATAATGTTGTTTATCCGAACATAGGCATGGAGATTTATGAATCATCATATATTTATATAAAAGAAAATCCTAGGCCCGCCTACGTGGTTCCACACAAGCAAGAATATCCTTTTAAATTTATTTATTTCCAAAACTAGCCTTTCTTTTGCATGAAAATATGTGACTTTTATGAAAAGTTGTGACTTTAATTAAAAGTTGGGACTTTTATGAAAAGTTGTCACTTTATTGAAGAGTTGCGACTTTAATCAGATGTTGTGACTTTTATGAAAAATTTTGACTTTAATGAAGAGTTGCGACTTTTATCAAAAGGTGTGCCAAAACTAGCCCTCCTCTTTCATGAAAAGATGTGACTTTTATGAAAAGTTGCGACTTTAATGAATAGTTGCCACTTTTCTCAAAAGTTGTAACTTTTCTTAAAAATTGCGACTTTAATGAAGAGTTGCGACTTTTATGAAAAGTCTTGACTTTTATGAAAAGTTGCGACTTTATGAAAAGTTGTGACTTTTATAAAATGTTGTGAACTTTCTGAAGGGTTGCAACTTTTCCAAATAGTTGTACCCTTTCTGATACGGCACAATAAACATTTATTCACACTACCCTTTGTTGTCTATAAATAGAGGGATTTCCTCTAATTTTAGAATAGCCAAATTTGTGATCTTCTTCTTCTACTTCCGCAAAATTAAATATTCGTGTACTTTGCTAATGTAATTCTTTAAACATCTGGTATTGAAGGGAAATAGTTTTTTTAAGTGGACAATGTGCATTCCGTAGACTCAATTTTTTCCTTTCTATTTCATTCTATTTTTACATATCATGGTGTATTTTTCTTACACTCATTAATTTATGCTTATGATATTAATTGTTGTTTATGAGTACATGTTTTAAACTCTGTTGTTTATGTTTCTGCAATGTTATTGTCTCCTATTATATATAACATATACACATATATAGTACATATATTCACTGTGCAAAAAATAATTATGGTACTGAGTTCCAAGAATTCATGTTTTGATATTCTATATCAAATTATATAACTTAAAAGTACTATATATAAACTTACATATTATCTATATTTACATAGATATGAAATTTCTCACTTATCAATTGAAGAAAATCATTATGCAAGTTCAAAAGTTATAATTCTTTCATATTCAAGCTTTATTTTTATTTTTATTTTTGAATATGTTAACAATTTTTTAATTTTTTTCCTAAGACATATAATCACAATTCTATAATCTATGCAACTTAAATGTTTTTTTTTATTACGACATGTCTTTGTATATATTCTTATTTTCTTATTTTTTTCCTTTAAATGTTGATTAAAGAACCAATGATTCATTATTTCATGAATAATTCATTCATTAGAGGTTCTTGAGTTATGTGATAATGATAAATAATTAAATTCATGTTGGAATATTGTAAATAGTTTTTTAAGAACCGATTTTCCCATTATTTTTAATGCATGTATATTAGTAAAAAAATTATTTGCAAGATTAATGCAATCATTATTTATGACCGCGCCAAGCGCGGACAAATTACCTAGTATATATACACACACACACACACACACACACACATATATATATATATATATATATATATATGTCAGTGTTTTCTTTGAGTGGGGACAAATGATCAAAAGAGTAAGATATCTTACTGAGAATATAACGGGGTGATAAAAAGTTTTAGTTGATAGAAAAATAGAATTCAATGTTTGTGATGAAGAAAATTTATAGGGGTACCTACCTACCCTTGCACGTCCACATTTACTAAGTATCGAATTCATATTTAATGTTTTTATCTATTTTACGAAGAGTAATTAGTGATAAAAGAGAGAACAATAATTTCATGTACCTTTTTGTTTCGTATTACCTACTACAGGTAAACTCTTCCACTCTTCACGCCACTATAAAATAAAGAACAAAACTTGAAAATATTAATCATGATGACGTACAATTTTAATTAACTATCCATTTGTACATTATTATATCTAGAAAGATGAACCTAGAATTCACTATCCATAAACTAATACAATCAATAAAAATATGTTAATTAAAAAACAATTAATAAATATATTAAATTTGAAACTCTGCAACAATAACTTGCATTTTTTCTATCTTTAAAACAAAAGGATAAAAATAAAAAAGATACAAGGTTAGCAAATTTTTTAAAAAAATTATACAAATTATACTCTAAATGTGGAACGACTCATGTGGTCGTTTTGAGTGCTAGAACTTTTTATTTGATAAACAACTTTTCGATAAATTCTAAACGTGTGTTTTGGACTATTCGTAACTATAATTATGAAATTAGTGGGGGTAGTTTTGATAATTAATAGTTGGCGGTTAAAGAAGATAGCATTAAAATTAATAGTAGGTCAGTTTTACCACAATTATATTTAATCATATAATAAGTAGTGTTAATATTATATGGTTATACGAAAACCACTCTCTAACTCTTATTGTTGAGTTCTCGTCGCTGTCGACAAGACATACAGAAAAGACTAGAGGTAAAAATTTATCACTCTCAATTTTATTGGATTAAAATTTATAGCTTGATAATTATTAATCCTTTTTATTATTATTTAATTATAATGGAATAGATGTCATACATTATAATAATATTATAATAATGATGGTTAGACGAGAAGGGATTTGTCATTATAAAAAAAAAAATAATAAAAAATGAAAAAAATGTAAAAGAAGAAGATAAGATTAGATATTATTTTACTTTAGCCAATAGATAATAGATATATGTAAAGTTTTAAAGGATTTTGTGTCGGCCATAAAATAAAAAGAAGAGGCCATTATGTAAAGTAGATAATAATGTATTTTGTTTTTAATGTCGGCCAAATATAATTAGGCCATGTGTAATATAATTAGGCCATGTGTAAAGTAAGTGTCGGCCACTTATATTGGCCAAATATGTAAGTTTAGTTGTATAAATAGGGGGCTTTCCCTCAATAATAGATCATCACTTTCCCTCATCACTTCTCTTTTCATAAGATTTCTCTCTCTCCCGCTTCCAACCCCCATATTACATCTCATAACTTGAAACATCTAAGAATAAGCTAAGAAACCAAGAATAATCATTTTTGTATTTAAGTAGGGAAATCTGAAAACTTTTCCAACTTTCAAAAGTGAGTTTTGGTCATTTTCAAACGGCCATAACTTCCACCTCAGGAGGAGTTTGGATGAGTTCTTTACATTTTTGGAATTCCCTTTGGAAGATCTTTCCAACTCCGACGAGCTTGAGAAAATTTCAATGTCGTATTAAGGAGATATGCCTTTCGGAAGTTGGGCTGTTGAGTTGAGGAAAATCCAATACGGATTGTAGTAAGGGAAAAGTTGTCTTTTCACCCTAGTATTTCCTAATTTGCTTTAAGGGATAGTTAGTGGTAAAAGATAAGTCCCAATTCAGTTTAACAAGATTAAGAATGCTTAGGGCTTGGGAGAAAAAGAGAAAAGGAGAGGAATACCAAGAATCGTTAAAGAACGCCAAAGATCGTGTGTGGATTTCGTCGGGGGTGATCCCTATGGAGGTATGTGAGACCTTTTTGTGTTGGGTTCGTTTACCCACTCACCAATATGTTTAATTCAGAAAGTTTTCTATTGAATCAATGATAAATCTTGAAGTTCTTGATGAACAATTGTTGAATCTTGGTTGGTGAAGTTATAGCGTACCTTTAATTGTATTGATTCGTGTTTCTAGGTTGTTTTACGAGTCTAAACTATTTGGTGTTGAGTATATTAGTCAATCTATGTGTTTGGGGAAGATTCATGGAAGATTTGGGGTTTTAGAGTTGAAAATCAAAGAAGAAAAGTTGGAGAACCCATCTAATAAGACCTGGGGCGCCGCGCTTTCCAGAGCCCCTCAAGACAAACTCTGTCTGTCAGGCTCTGGCGCGCCATGCAAGCCAGAGCGCCTCAGGACAACCTTTGTTCGTCAAGCTCTGGCTCTCCACGCCACGACCCCTTGGAGACCCTGTTTTGTCACTATATCTTCATACTAGTTCCTAAGTGATATACCTATCATTCCTAGTCGATTCCAATACTCTAAAGTACATCTAAATATCATGAAATCATTTATAAAAATGAGATCATAATCCTTGAATCCATAATCAGATTCAATGAAAGTTAAGATCAAAGTCAAGGAAGTTAATAGTCAAGTCAAATGTAAGAACCAAGTCAAAGTGAGTTCCTAAAGCATTCAACAGTCTTAAACAAACCATTCAACGTTGTTTTAAGGTTCAAGTAAAGAGTTGAGTGAAATTCCTAAATGCTATAAGGGAAAAAAGTATTCCCTAAGAGTTAAGATTCGAGTATGCAAAGAGCATAAAGTTGAGTTAATTTGTCAAGAGATATAAGGGAACTAAGTAGTCACTCAAAGCTTAAACTAAAATGTTTTCAAACTTTTGAGATAGAAAGGAAGCTAGACTTCCACAGAGCCTATGGCTAGTTTTAATAAAAGAAAGAGGAAACTATGATTTCTAAGAGATCTTTTTAAAAGCTAAGTTTTGAGCACTATTCTTAAATCACAGGATCAATATGTTTTAAAAACATAAGAGCCAGTATATATATATGTATATATATATATATATATATATATATTTGGAGTAGTATTGAGGATCAATGTGGGTATGCGAGTTTAGATTAACTCAAGTCTCCATGTAAACCATGTAGCCATCATAGGTTGAACATGGTCTTACTTTTTACATAAACCATCTTCATAGTTACTAGTGGATCCATTAGGTAGTTCAGGTCCTATACTCTGGCAAGGTTAGGATGGTTAGGCAGCGTGGGCCGAGTAACGTTGTATCATCACTATAGTTCTTAAGTGATCGTTGTCGGTTAGAGAAGCACTCATAGTAGTATTGTATTTTTCATATACATCAGGTAATTGTATATTTAAATACATGTTAGATATTATTTGTGTACTTGTATACATTTACTGTTCACAATATTCTTTCAGTCAGTATTTCTTTATATTTCAATCACTTTTAAATTGTGTGTATTGAATAAGAGTTAGTAGATCATGAGTTGAGCAGAGTCAAGGTAAGTGTTCTTTCTTACTCTTTTTCAAGCCTAAGTGTTGTTTAGATTCCCAACTTGCATACTCGTACATTGAATGTAATGATGTCAGTTGGCCTGCATCATCTCTTGATGCACCTCCATATAACGAGGATCGACATCCAGCACACCATTTATCTAGTTGAGCACTCCAGAGTCAATTGGTGAGCCTCCGTGCATTCTAGAGGACATATTTTTATTGCTTTCTAAATTAGTTCAATAGAATGGTTTGTGGTTTGTCCCAACATTAAACTTACTCAATTTAGAGGCTTCATAGACAGTTAGTAGTCCAGTAGTATTTATTTCTCTTTTTATGTTAAAGACTTAGTTGTCATTTTGGCTAGTTTGAATGTTTAAACTTTTAAAACATTATAGATGGTATTATTGTTCAGTTTAGTTTAGTTCTTTCATTCCTATAAGTATAATTGATATCTTCCGCTGAGTTATGTTAGTGAGGCCAAGGTTCAGTTGAGGCCCGCAATGGTCACCGAGTACTAGTACTGCCCAGGGTGTAGGCTCGGGGCATAAAAAACATGGTATTAGAGCGAGGTTTCAAAAGTGCTAGCGATTCTATGAGGCCGTGTATGTAAAGTCTTAGTCATCGATGTGAAGCGGGCCACATCAATGATTAGGAGGCTACAACATTTAGGAATGTTTCACTTCTTTCATATTATTTTTGTGCGTAGAGTTTATCTCTAAAAGTCTCTCTCTAATTTGTGCTTACGTGTATTTTCATATCATTATGCCTCTACAAAGACCAGTCAGAGGTCGACCATCCCAAAGAAATGTTGATGAGCAAGAGATTCCTAATGCACCGGATGTGCAACCCCAAGAAGTGGTTACAAATGCCGAATTCCGGGAAGCTATCTGGATGTTGAGTCAAGTAGTAACCAACAAAGTCGGGCAACAGAGAGGATCTCGACAAGAAGTGGCAGATACCTCGAGGGTTCGTGAGTTTCTAAGAATGAATCCTCCTACTTTTACCGGATCAAACATTATTGAGGATTCGAAAAACTTTGTGGAAGAATGGAAGAAGGTGTTTGAGGTAATGCATGTGGTTGATTCCGAGAGGGTCGAATTAGGTACATATCAACTGAAGAGTGTGGTAGAACCAGGTTTGACCAATGCAAGGATGGTAGAGCTGAGGGTGCACCATATCAGAGCTTGTTTTGAAGAAGCCTTCTTAGGGAGGTTCTTTCCTTGAGAATTTAAGGAAACAAGGGTACAAAAGTTCCTCACTTTTAAACAGGAGTCCATGAATTTTCATGATTATAAGTTGATGTTCACCAAACTGTCTCGCTATCCTCCGGAGATGGTGAAAGACATAAAGAGCAGAATGACCTTGTTTGTTGCAGGGTTGGGTTGTTCTTCAATCAAGAAAGGTAGGGCTACTATGTTTATTTGTGACATGGACATATACAGGCTTATGGTTTATGTCCAAAAAGTTTATAAGGAGAGGCTGAAGGACAGAGAGGAATATCGAAACAAGAAGGCGAAGACTGAAAAAGAGTCTGGTCAGCAAAAAGGTGGTTCAAGTCGACAACATTTTCAGAAATTTAAAGGGCATGCACCATCATCTGCTAGTGCACCTTCACCCAAAGAAAGAGTTGAGTAACATGGTCAAACCTCCCAAGCTAAGTCTTCATATTCACAGGGAAGTGTGGCACAAGGAGGTAGTAAGCCTCCTGCCTGCGCCAGGTTTGGTAGGAATCAGTCTGGCATCTATCGTGAAGGCTCTACGGGTTGTTTCATGTGCGTTAAGAACGGGCATTTCATGAGAGAATGTCCAATGAGTAAGCAAAGCGGTTGTAATGGGAACAATAGAGCTCAATCTTTATTAGTTTCTCCACCAGTCAAGGCTGCACCCGGTGTACCTACTTCTGGTACTGGCGTAGGAACAAACTTCTTCTACGCTCTTAATAATTGCCAAGAACAAGAGAATTCACCATATGTTGTCACTAGTATGATTCGATTCTTGGATTTTACTGTTTATCTATTATTACACCCAGTGGCGAGTTTATATTTTGTAACTCCCTATGTTGCTATGAACTTTGAGAATATTCCTGATAAACTTAGTGAACCATTAAGTATTTCCACACTTATTGGTGAATCCATTCTAGCAGAAAGAGTCTATCGTGATTGTGCTGTTTTCGTCAGTCATAAGAGTACCATGGTTGATTTAATAGAGTTAGACATATTAGACTTTGATGTCATTCTAGGTATGGACTGGCTCCATGCCTATTATGCATCAATATATTGTAGAACTCGAGTTGTCAAGTTTCAGATTCCTAATGAGCCAGTCATAGAGTGAAGTAGTAGTTCAGCAGTGCCTAAGGGTCGTTTTATTTCGTACCAAAAAGCAAGGAAGTCAGTTTTCTAAGGGGTGTATTTATCACTTATTCCGAGTTAATGACTCAAGTGTTGAGGTACCTTCTTTTCAGTCAGTTCCCATTGTCACTGAGTTTCCCAAAGTCTGTCCTGATGATCTACCTGGAGTCCCTTCGAAAGAGAGTTACACTTTGACATAGATATCATCTGAGATACTCGTCCTATCTCTATTCCGCCATACAGAATGGCACCAGCAGAGTTAAAAGAGGTAAAAGAGAAATTGAATGATTTGTTATATAAAGGCTTCACTAGAACAAGTGTCTCACCTTGGGGCGCTCCGGTCTTTTGGGTGAGGAAGAAAGATGGTTTCCTTAGGATGTGTATAGACTACCGCAAATTAAATAAGGTCACCATCAAGAATAAATATCCTCATACAAGAATACTTGATCTTTTTTATGAACTTTAAGGTGCTTCTTGTTCTTACAAGATTGACCACAGATTATGCTATAATCAGTTGAAAGTAAGGAAATGTGATATTCCCAAGACAGCTTTTTGAACAAGGTGTGGGCATTATGAATTTTTGGTTATGTCATTTGGTTTGACAAATGTACCTGCAATGTTCATGGACCTTATGAAAAGAGTCTTCAAACCTTATTTTGATTTATTTATTGTCGTCTTCATTGATGACATACAGATTTATTCAAGGAGTGAAGAAGATCATGCTAGTCACCTAAGGATTGTTCTTCAGACTTTGAGATATAAAGAGCTATATGTCAAGTTCTCCAAGTTTAACTTTTGGCTTAAGTCTGTGGCCTTCTTGGGCCATATTATTTTGGGTGAAGGGATTAGAGTTGACACTGAGAAGATTCAGGCTGTTCAGAGTTGGCCTACACCCACATCTCCACCAGATATGAGGAGTTTATTGGGCTTGGTTTGCTATTATAGGAGATTTGTTGAAGGATTCTCATTAATCTCTTCTGCTTGGACCAAGTTAACTCAAAAGACAGTCAAGTTTCAATTGTCTGAATCTTGTGAGTAAAGTATTCAAGACTTGAAAAAGAGATTGAGTATCGTTCCGATTTTCACCTTACTGGAGTGTACTCAAGGCTTTGTCATGTATTGTGATGCATGAAGAGTTGGCTTGGGCTGTGTATTGATGCATATTCGCAAGGTTATAGCTTATACCTCAAGACAGTTGAAGGTTTATGAGAAGAACTATCCAACTCATGACTTAGAATTGGCTGCAGTAGTGTTTACTTTGAAAATATGACACCACTACTTGTATGGTGTTCATGTTGATATATTCACTGTATCACAATAACCTCCAATATGTGTTCACCTCGAAAGAGCTCAACCTCAGACAAAGAAGGTGGTTGGAATTACTCAAGAATTATGACATGAGTATTCTTTACCATCCAGGAAAGGCTAAAGTGGTTGTTGATGCCTTAAGTAGGTTGTCCATGGGTAGTACCGCCCATGTTGAAGAAGAAAAGAGAGAGAGTTAGATAAAGATGTGCACATACTTGCACGTCTGGGCGTCAGACTTATGAATTCCACAGAAGGAGGCATAGTGGTGACCAATGGGGCTGCATCATCATTAGTGTTAGTTCCAAGACCCTATTTTGCTTAATTTGAAGGCAAATATCTATAACCAAAGAGTATTGGCTTCTGAACAAGGGGGAGATGGTTTGCTAAAGTACCAAGGCAGATTATGTGTACCTAAGGTGGATGCACTGCAAGAGAGGATCTTGGAAGAAGCTCATAGTTATAAATATTCCATTCATTCGGGTTACATGAAGATGTACTGCGACTTGAGAGAGGTTTATTGGTGGGAAGACATGAAGAAAGATATTGCTGAATTTGTAGCCAAAATGCTCAAATTGTGAGCAAGTGAAAGTGGAGCACCAAAGGCCCGGAGGTTTGGCTTAGACTATATAGCTTCGAGAGTGTAAGTTGGAGATGATTAATATGGACTTCATCACACGCTTGCCAAGATATCGAAGGGTGCATGATTCTATTTGGGTGATTGTTGACAGAATGACAAAGTTAGCCAATTTCTTGCCAGTAAAGACTACCTACTCGACACAGGATTATGGAAAGTTCTACCTTTAGGAAGTGGTAAGACTTCATGGAGTTCCGGTCTCCATAATTTCAGATAGAGGTGCACAATTTACTGCTCGATTCTTGAAGTCTTTCCAGAAAGGTTTGAGTTCAAAAGTACACTTAAGCACTACTTTAAATCCTCAGACATATGGACAAGCAGAGCGTACCATCCAGACTTTATAAGATATGTTGAGAGATTGTATGATTGACTTCAATGGGAATTGGGATGATCATATACCTCTCATTGACTCCGCTTATAACAACAGTTACCATTCAAGCATCCAAATAGTTCCTTATGAAGATCTTCATGGGAGAAAAAGCAGATCTTCTACTCTGTGGTTCGAGGTTCGTGAAGCAGTGTTGATAGGACAAGATCTAGTTCACCAAGTTATGGAGAAGGTGAAAGTGATTCAAGAAAGATTGAAGACAACACAAAGTCGCCAAAAGTCCGACACAAATGTTAAGAGAAGGCAATTAGAGTTTGAGGTGGATGATGTATCTTAATGTTCCCATGAAGGGTGTTATGAGGTTAGGTAAGAAAGTGAAACTTAGTCCCCAGTATATTGGTCCTTATAGAATCTCCAAGAGAGTGGGTAAGGTGTATTATGAGTTGGATCTACCCCAAGAGTTAGCAACGATTCATCCGATATTCCATATTTTTATGTTGAAGAAGTGCTTGGGTGATCCTTCATTTATAGTACAAACAAAAAATGTTGGAATTAAGGATAACCTATCCTATGAGGAAGGTCCTGTTCAGATTTTGGATCCTCAAGTTCGCAAGTTGGGACAAAAGAAGTTATTTTAGTCAAGGTTATTTGGAAGAACCAATTCGTAGAAGAAGTGACTTGGAAAGCTGAGAAGGATATTAAAAAGATATCTACATCTCTTTGAAACCGGGGAGAATGCATATCAAGGTACTAAATTATGTTCTTAAAACTTTATAAGACTATGTGTAAGCAAATTATTACTTGCTTTTGTTTGTTGAGTGTTGAAATGGTGTTATTACCCTTAGCTTAAAAAAAGAGTTTTAATTTGAGGACGAATTTTACCAAGGGGGAGAAATATTGTAAAATCTCGTAACTTTAAACATCCAAGAATAAGCTAGGAAACCAAGAATAATCATTTTTGGAATTAAGTAGGGAAATCTGAAAATCTTCCAGCTTTAAAAAGTGAGTTTTGGTCATTTTCAAATGGCCATAACATCCAACTCAGGATTTTGGATAAGTTCTTTATATGTTTGGAAATCCCTTGGGAAGATCTTTCCAACGCCACTGAATTTTTGAAAATATGATGTTTTATGAGGGAGATATGCCTTTCGGATGTTGGGCTGTTGAGCTGAGGAAAAATTGAATCTGGATTTTAGTAAGGGCAAAGTTGTCTTTTCTCCTAGTATTTTCTAATTCGTTTTAAGGGTTATTAAGGGGTAAAAACCAAGGCCCAATTCAGTTTAACTAGATTAAGAACTCTTAGGTCTTGGGAGAAAAAAAAGAAAATGTGTGGAATACCAAGAATAGTCCAAGAACGCAGAAGATCGTGTGTGGATTTTGACGGGGTGATCGTTGTCGAGGTATGTGAGACCTTTTTGTGTTGGGTTTTTTCACCCACACACCAACAAGTTTAATTTAGCATGTTTTCTATTGAATGAATGATAAATCTTGAAGTTCTTGATGAACAATTGCTGCTCTTGTAGCGTACCTTCAGTTGTGTTGATTCCTGTTTCCGGGTTGTTTTACGTGTCTAAAATATTGGATATTGGGTATTGAGTATATTAGTCATTCTAAGTATTTGGGAAAATATTCGTGGATGATTAGGGGGTTTAGAGTTGAAAATTGGAGAATAAAAGTCGGAGAACCTCTCTGATAGTCCCTGGGGCGCGGCGCCTACCAGAGCCCTCAAGAAAGACTATGTCCTCAGTCTTTGGCGTGCCGCATCAGCCAGAGCGTCTGAGGACAGCCTCTGTCCGTCAAGCTCTTGGCAGAGTGCCACGACCCCCTGGAGATCCCATTCTGTCCCTATCTCTTCGTACTAGTTCCTAAGTGATGTACCGATCATTCCTAGTCAATTCCAATACCCAAAAGTACATCTAAATATCATGAAATCATTTATAAACATGAGATAATGATCCTTGAATCCATACTCCAATTCAAGAAAAGTTAAGATCAAAGTCACGGAAGTTAGGAGTCAAGTATAAATGTTAAGAAGGAAGTCAAAGTGAGTTCCTAAAGCATTCAAGAGTCTTAAACAAACATTTTAACTTTGTTTTAAAGTTCAAGTACAGAATTGAGTTAAATTCTCAAATGCTATAAGAGAACTACGTAATCCTTTAGAGTTAAGATTCGAGTATGCAAAGAGCATAAAGTTGAGTTTATTTCTCAAGATTTGTAAGGGAACTAATTAGTCCCTCAGAGCTTAAACTAAAATGTTTTCAAACTTTTGACAAAGTGGAAACTATGATATCCAAAAGAGCTTTTTAAAAGCTAAGTTTTGATCACTATTCTCAATTTATAGGATAATATGTTTTTAAAACATAAGAGCCAATATATATATATATATATATATATATATATATATATATATATATATATATATACTTGGAGTAGTATTGACAACTGATGTGGGGTTGCGAGTTCAGATTAACTCAAGTCTCCATGTAAACCATGTAGTCATCATGGGTAGAACAGGGTCATACTTTTTTGTTGAACCCTCTTCATAGTTACTATTGGATCCATTAGTCAGTTCAGGTCCTATACTCTGTAAAGGTTAGGATGGTTGGGCACCGTAGGCCGAGTAACATTGTATCATCACTATAGTTCTTAAGTGATGGTTGTCGGTTAGAGAAACTCCCATAGAAGTACTGTATTTTTCATATACATCAGTTATTTGTATTTTTACATACATCTTAGATATTATTTGTATACTTGTCTACATTCAGAGTTCACAACATGTTTCAGTTAGTATTTCTTTATATTGCAATCATTTATAAACTGCGTATATTGAATAAGAGTTAGTAGATTATGAGTTGAGCAAAGCCAAGGTACGTGTTCTTTCTTACTCCTTTTCAAGCCTAAGTGTTGTTTAGCTTCCCAACCTGCATACTCATACATTCAATGTACTGATGCCAGTTGAACTGCATTGTATCATGATGCAGACGTATGTAACGAGGATCAACATCTAGCAACATTGATCTAGTTGACCACTCCAGAGTCAATTGGTGTGCTTTCTTGCATTCTGGAGGACATCTTTTTATTGATTTATAGATTAGTTCAATAGAATGTTGTGAGATTTGTTCCAACATTAATCTTAGTTAGTTTAGAGGTTTCATAGATAGTTAGTAGTCAAGTAGTCTTTACATTTCATTCTTATGTTAAAGACTTGGTTGCCATTTTGGCCAGTTTGAATGATTAAACTTTTAAAACATTCCTGATGATATTATTGTTTGGTTCAGTTAAGTTCTTTCATTCCTATAAATATGTATAAGTATGATTGATGTCTTTTGCTGAGTTATGTAAGTCAGGACAAGGGTTCGCTCGAAGCCAGCAATGGTCACCGAATGCCAGTCCCAACCAGGGTGTAGACTCGGGGCGTGACAGTATAGTGTTATTGTGTAAAAATAGGGGGAGACAAAATTAAATTTCTCACTGACTAAAGAGGATGGTACAATTATGAAGTTATGGAATCAATTATATAATATTATTAATTAATTGTTGATCTTCAGAAAGAAACATATTAGTAATTCGGACTTTTGGATTTTGCTGTATGTCGTTGTTTGGATTGGTGAATTCGACGTTAACTGTTTTCTTTGATTATAATATTATTATTTATGTTTTAATATATTGGTATAAATAATTAAATATTATGTTTATCGAATTAATTAAATTTCATTAAAGTTATGCTAATTAGAGGAATTAAGAACTACCTTTCGGCTGGAACATTAGGAAATTGATTAGGGATTTAGGTGAGTTATGGTTTTAGGCTAGACATATAATAATATGAGTATATATTGACTCGTTAACTTACAAATTATGCATATATACTTGATAAATTGGAAAGGTTTAGAGGCATAGTTGAAAGAAAAAGTATTGGAGTAGTAGTTTTCTTGACTTCGATTCTTTGGTGGAGGTAGGTTACTATTTATTCTATTTGATAGATAGGATCTTAATAGAGACTGATATGCATTGAATGATATTGTGAATTTGTCTATGTACTTGATCGTGTTATTGTGTAGTTTGGCTGTGTGATGTGTGATTGGTCTGAAATCCTGAGACCATCGAATTTATAATCTTAAAACCTCCCTATCAAAGTGATGCCTTGAATAAAAAGGCTTGATAAATATTGTTAATGAATTGAAAATTATTGATAATAAATGATTAATTATGGTATTATTGGATCGGAGTATCATATTCTGACACGGTATTCTTAGATCGAAGTGTCACGTTTTGACACGGTATTATTGGATCGGAGTGTCATGTTCTGACATGGTATAATTGGATCAGAGTGTCACGTTCCAACACGGTAACATTAAAGAAAAAAGATATTGAATCAACTTAATGTACTCAATCGTAAAGAACCTATTTCCCAAACAAGCGTGGTGTGGAGGCATGAATCCTTGTTTGTGTGTGTGTTTGATATTGGGATTGACTACGTAATTTCTTTAGTATTGTTGTCATGGGTTCATGTTTTATGTTGCTTGCCACCTTCTTAGCGGCATAGTTGATTTTATTCTATTATTCCTTGTATATTTGGGTTTGCCGATGATACCTACTCAAGACATGTTACCCCGTACTGAGCCCTACTTGTGTTTTTCTTTGTTTTGACTTTGAGGAGTGCAACGGGCGTACCAATGAATTCAACTTGCCCTCAGCTCTATCAAGTCTCAATCATATCAGGTTTCGGGGTGAGATATTCATTCAAGCTTGTGTTGGATTCTCTTAGTCATGACATGATGTCCTTAGTTTTCGGACATAAGCTATTTTATTAATTTATTTTGGTGTCTTTAATACTCTTAGATTTGGTATTTGAACATTAGATGTGCTTGATGTGATGACTTTCATGTCATGGGGATGATGTGTAATAGACTTTAGAGGTTTATTTGATTGGTTACGTTAACAATTTTTGAGCTTCTGATTTTTATTGTTTTTTGTAGTTGAATAATTGGTATATGTTGGCATTTAGATTCCTTGGTTTACCCACATAGAAGGTTATATGCGGGTTCCACTCACGAGTTTGTTTGGGTCGTGACACACTTGGTATCAGAGTATTAGGTTCGGTAATCTTATCACACAAGGACAAGTCAAGTAGAGTCTTGAAGAACATTATTGGGATGTCTTTAATTTTCTTCAAGAGGCTATGAGACATTAGGAATACTCATTTCATTCTTTTTTCGTGCTACTAGTTGAAACCAATTGGTATCTGAACTTCTTCACTCTATTTTACATATGGTTAGTACTAGAGTATTAGAAGTTGAAATAGCAACCCCCCCAAAAAATGTGTCCTTGGAAATGGGTAAATTTTCTCGATTTACTATAGGGCCAAAATTTACTAGTAGTCAACATGATTTTTTTTAGTTCATAAAGTTGAACCCTTATTCTTCATGGGTACTGATTTTGAATATGTTTATGCTTCCATTTTTTGATTATTTTGAGCTTCTTCATAAAATTAATATAGTTGAGAGACTTTATGTTGAGTTTGTGGCATACTAGTTTTGAGGATACGTAAAATGTAGTGATAGTCTCATGTTGAATGACTATTAGTAATGGCACTACCTATGACTTAAGGCAAAATTTTTCTTATATCTTCATGAAGAATTATATACCCTAGACTTTGAGGGATAGGAGTAGAGATGAGTTACGGAATAATAAAAGGTATATGTTACACCAATTGAGGTGAAAATCTCAACTAAGATCCATAGATTGAGTGTACATCAGAGAGGGTCATCAATGCTTACTTGGTTAGAGATATGAAGTGTATTACTTTTGTTATTGACTTTATCTAATAAGTAAAGCAAATTCTTTGGGCTAGAGAGATGTAACACCTCGTATCTAAAATAAACCAGAAATCTGCTTTACATAAATCTGCAGGTGCAACCGACGGTTACCATCGATGGAACTTAGTTTCATCTACGGCCCGTACTGCACATCCGTTGTTTGTGACTGAAACTCTCCCATGATGAAGCCCAAAAAATTTGATCAAGTGTCGAACGACGGACAGACCTACAGTCCGTAGGTCAGACTATGGTTCGTAGTCTGTGTCCGTCGATCAAGCCCCTAGTTAACCACTCTCTGAAAAGAACCACGATTGACGATTATGGTCCGTAGGTGGACTTACGGACCGTAGGTGAAAATTAGCAGACAATTAAGGGGAAAATGTTGTCGGGTCAACTTCAAATGGTCATAACTCTTAGAACACAATGAATTAGGTGTCCCATGACATGTCAAAAGATAGATAATTGAATTATCTTTCCATACCCACCGAACTTGATATAACAAAACCTCCGAAAAAAACATTATGGCCATTTTAGTAAAGGCCTGTCGAATGGACCCAACCTACGGACCCAAACAACGGACCGTCGATTGAACGACGACATGGCAGTCCAGGTCATCGTTTGGTTCAACAGTAATTAACTCAGGGGTCTTTTGTTCTTTTCCTACTTTGTTTAACCCATAAGTGTAACAACCCAAAAATCACTATGATAAGTAATGCCTAAACGTACCTAGAATGCCTAGATTAGACCGGGTTCACACGGCTTGTTGCGCGTGGAACCAAACCTCAGAACTTATGCACTAGCCTAGCAAACCAACTTGGTGAGTTAGTTGAGCTAGGCAAGGTTGGAACCAACCATGTAGGGCACCCGAATTGAAGAGATTCAACCGGATGAGTTTTTATCGAACTTGAAAGCAGTAATCTTAGGTTTGGAGGGTTTAGGGGTAAAATGGTATTTTCCAGGCTAGGGATAGTAATGTATTTACCCTAAGTATTTAATTAATTAATTAATTAATTTAAAGAGGAGGGAAATTCGGGTAGGGTTGGCCGAATTTGACCCTCTTTCGCAAGTCAAGCTTCACCCGGGTTCGATCCTTGGTGGAAGCAATGTTAAATTAATTAATTTATATTAATTATCTAATTTAAGTAAGTTCATAATTAGTAATTTCACGTAATCCTTTAAAAAATAAGATTTTAATTAATTAATGAGGAGTCCTAGTTTGACAAATTCCTAAACTAAAACTCCTAATCCTAAGCTACCTATCCACTCTCTTTCTCACGCTTATTTACTCTCAATTCTCACGTCTCTCCACCATCTCTCTCACAGCTAACCATCAGTAAAAGAACAGAAAAAACCAAAGTTCTACTCTTGAAGAACTTACACACAAATACTCAAACGAAAAACTAAGGTAAAAACGAAAAAGCAAAAAAACATTGTTCTTGACGGTTTGTGCTTGGAGTTTGGTGGTGAGGCTTTGGTGTCGTGGAGTTGGCTGCCATTGGTGAAGCTTTGGAAGGTGTTGATCGACAAAAGGTATTGGTTTTCTTACTCTTGGTCCCGTTCCCATGAGACCCCTAGGATTCAGTCGATTGTAATCCGTAAACTAGGATGGTTTCCCGGTTGCATGTCCCTGTCACTAGATCCTATTGATGGTTGTAGGTTGGTATGTCTGCTAGTAGATATTAGCCGTGTAACGTTTTTTCATGATAATTATGTGTATGTATGTATGTTCGGAATTATGTGAGAAATGAAAGATATTTTTCCGAAAATAGGTAGTCACGGATTGGAGCATGAAATGGCATGTTTAATTTCTTGTATTTTACGTGCAATTGCTTGTGTAAATCGTGATGTTCATAAGTGGTGTAATGTTGCTGAATTGAGTGCTAACTCTTGATCAAATGTAATCATGAAAATGCACCTAAACATGTACTAAATGATCCACGAAATGTCCTAAGAACTAACGTGTAAATGCTGCAAAAAAAGGCTACAAAAATGTGATCAAATTTCCAGCATTCTGGAAATTTGGTTCGGCCAGCTTACTGGAAAAAAATTTGTGTTTTAAATTTTTTTTAAAATGCATGAGGTCATTGGGGATTGAAACCAAGACCTCACCATATACATGTTATGAAAAATTTTCAATAATAAGAATGAGGTAAGGGGGATTCGAAATGGGGTAAGGCTCAAGTGAAGTGTTAGGAGAAAAATAAAAGAAAAATGAAATGAGGCGTGTGGGGTTATCCCACAACCTCTGGAATAGGTTAGGGAGAGAGGAGAAAAAACTGAAATAAAAAAATAAAATGAGGTATGTGGGAATCGAACCCACAACCTCTCGGATAAACAAGGAAGTTAAGGAAAAATTTAAATAAAGGAAAAATGAGGTTGTGGGGAATCGATCCCACACCCTCTTGGTCTAAATGGAAGAATTACGTAAAGAAAGAAAATAAAAGAAATGTGGGCGTGGGGATTCGATCTTGGTTCCCCAGGCCGAAATGTTTAAGATAAAATCAAGAAAAGTAAGAAAGGAAGTGTAGGTGTGGGGAATTGATCTCGGGTTCCCTAGACAAGCATTCTATATCAACAAAAATTATAAAGAAAACTAACTAAGTGTTATACAAGGGATTTGAAATAGGGTTTCCTTGCCCAATTCTGTATTGACACATAAGTCTTACGTGATTAATTAATTATTGAATGTTGCCTATAGGAATCAAAATTGAGACGTTGGCATACTTATAAGATGCATAAGTCTTGTACCACATAATCTGGGGTAAGTATAAGTCACTTAGATGAATTATGAGTGAAGCCTCATGGATTGTACGTATGGATTCATAAGTCCAGCGTACGTTAAAATTAAGTGAACCTAAGATGTATGTGATGAATTGATGTGACCCCAGGAGGGTTAAGTAAGGGTGTGAAACACACTAAAAGGCCAAGTGCATTGGCATGTAATGAAATGAACATTCACGTAAAAAGAGTTGAGTAATTATGCTGAGCTAATATGCTAAAGTTAATGAACGTGGTGACAACATGATAAGGGGATAATGTGAAAGATGAGATAAATCTCAGATGAGCCTAAGTAAGTTTTACCAATAACGTACTCACCTATGAGAGTGTAAAGTTAATGAAGAGACCAGTATCTAAGAAACACTCTAATGAAAGTATTGAGATTAATACACACTTAATGCTCATGATGAGATGAGAAATCATCTAATGAGCAATGATGCCCTCATTCTAGAAGCCAACTTCTATGATGTGCGAGATGAATGTAATGGAACTTTATACGGAGCACCGATAGGCTAGCTATGAGTCGCGATTCATTTTTTCGGGAAGGCAGAGGTTTGTGTAAATCTCATGAGATGAGACTGTCCGTTTAGGTGGGTATGGGTCTCCTTATATCTCCTAGTCTTTGAACCTATGCAGCCAACATAGGGATCTAGCAGGGTTCAATTCCCTATATACGCAAGCATGTTTTGGTTTTACTTTGGACGGTGATTCCACCTCTTTTTGGTGTGGGGAAGACACAGTATTTCATGGAGCTCACATGATCTATGTCGGTTAAAGTTAAAGTTCCCAAAGAAAGAATGAGGCCAGCCTCAGTAATGCACAATATGAAATGAATGATACCAAAGGTGTTTGGTTAGGATAATCAAGAGGTGAACTAGACTCAAGTAATGACACTAGGTCGTTCTTGGTCATTGCACAGCGAACCCGAGGAGAGTCTTAAACTATATCCTAGGTATAGCTGGTATTGCATCAGTCTATGAATGAATGAAATGAATGAAAATGAAGTATGCATGAATGAATGAAGCAGACTCTATTTTTGCTAAAGAGGGCTCCCTAGTTGAGGTCCCATATGTTGAGCCCTTATTTTGGGAAGTCCTAATGTTAAGTCCATGATTCCAAGGTATAATGGCATATGAACAAATGATATGTGGTATATGTACGTGCTATATGAAATATGTTATGTGTTGTGTGCAATATGAAAAGAATGATGATGCATGTTACTCTCATAGCGTAACTTTCCTAATCCAATTTGGCAAGTCCATTGACTTGACTTTCCATAACTCATGTCGTTAGGAGAGAGCTCTTCTTAATCATGCATGTCCTTGGTGTGTGCTTGCATACACCCATACTTAGTACAAGTGTGTACTAATCCCATACAATACTCTACTTTTAGGTGCAGGTGCAGGTGGATGCTAGAGCTTATGAGACTACGTTGGAGCTATCCGGACGTGGAGCATTCATCCGGACTTGGTAGGCCCTCATGCTTTCAAGGATGCTTATATTTTATATTCTAGCTTAGACGTAGGTATGAGCTAGTGGAGAGTGTTCCACTAGCGTTTCTTTCTTACTTATTTCAGACGTTGTATTGGTGCCATTTTGGCAACTTTATATTTATGCAGTTATGAACTATTTCCTTCATTATTAGATGGTTGTGATGAACTGATGTGATATATGGTTTTTCTTACTATTAAGTCTATGTATACTTCTAAGCAAACAAAAGTTTTAAATTTCCTGCTAAAATTAACTTATACGATGTAATGATGATGTATGTAGGCTTGTCTGCAATCTTTGAGAGGTCAACAACGCCGGTTTCGACTAGGGTCTAGACCCCGGTCGTGACAAATATTGTATCAGAGCATTAGGTTGAATTCCAAGGATAATAAGTTCACATCAACCACATCGAGTAGTTTCTAACTTATGGTAGTGAAGTGCACTACTATCTTGAATTAGAGACTGCATGATGCGTAGGAAAATTTCCCTTGTTCTACTCTTTATCGTTCTATCTAGAGCTTTGAACTTTGTGTCATTCTAAGTATCTAACTTGCTTCTTGTGTGAGCGCGTAGAAGAATACACACAAGAATTAGGATGGCCAAGTGGTCTAAGGCGCCAGACTCAAGATCTGGCCTTCTCAAGAAGGGGCAGTGATAGAAATGCCCAGGGTGAATGAAAAACGTTTCGTAAGAGTGGTTGTTAGCATCGAGGTGAGTGCATGGTAGGTTCTAAAGCCTTTTATGAGTACTGATAAAGAGGAATAGGCTAAGTTGGCTGCTTACTAGCTCAAGGAGAAAATGTGAGAGCTGATAGGTTTCATAAAGACTGCCCAATAGTAGTATGTGGTAAGACTATGTGTGCAGACCTTGTTGAGTTACCCATGAATGACTTCGATATTATACTTGGTATGGACTTGCTCCATAAATGTTATGCCTTCATGGATTGTCGTAGTAGGGTTGTGAGATTCCGTTTCTCTCATGAATTAGAGCTTGTCTGGGAGGGGTACAATTCGAGTCATTCAAGTCCCTTGATTCCGAACCTAAAAGCTAATAAAATAATGTCCAAGGGATTGTTATGCCATCTTGTGAGTGTCAATGATCTAGATCATGATATTCCTTCCATAGACTCTATGCCTCTAGTGAATGAGTTCCAAGATGTTTTCCCCAATGATTTGCCTAGAGTACCTCCCTCTCGAGAGATTGATTTTGGTATCGACCAAGATCCCGATACCAAACTGATTTCAATTCCTCCCTACAGAATGGCTCCAGCTGAACTGAAAGAGTTGAAGCTGCAGTTAAAAGATCTCACTGATAAGCGCTTCATCCAGCCGAGCATATCCCCTTGGGGCGCTCCAGTGCTGTTTGTGAAAAAGAAGGATGGAACCCATAGGATGTGTATCAATTATCGGGAGCTCAACAAAGTCACTATAAAGAACATGTATCCACTTCCCAGAATAGATGACTTATTCGATCAGCTCCAAGGGTCTAGTTTCTTCTCGAAGATTGATCTTCGTTCCGGGTAACATCAACTTAGGGTTAGAGATGAAGATATCCCAAAGACAGCCTTTCGTACCCGTTATGGTCATTATCAGTTCCTAGTTATGTCATTTCATCTCACTAATGCACCAGCTGCATTTATGGACCTCATGAACCGGTTCTTGTGTGAATACTTTGATTATTTCGTCATATATTCATTGATTACATCCTCATCTACTCTAAGATCAAGGAAAACCATGAACATCATTTGAGACTAACCTTGCAGGTACTTAGACAACATCAGTTGTATGCCAAATTCAGCAAGTGTGAATTCTGGCTTAGATCAGTGGCCTTCCTGGGACATGTTGTGTTCGATCAGGGTATGGAGGTGGACCCCAGGAAGACTGAGGCTGTTAAGAACTGGCCAATACCTGTTACTCTCACCGATATCCGTAGCTTTTAAGGATTGGCTGGTTACTACCGCAGGTTCGTGGAGGGTTTTTCTTCCATTGCTGCCTCACTGACAGCTTTGACTAAGAAGAAAGCCAAGTTCGAATGGGCGGAGACTTGTGAGCAGAGTTTCCTGGAGCTCAAGGACAGATTCACTTCAGCCATAGTGCTTACGTTACCTAAATGTGGTGAGAATTACACTATTTATTGTGACGCATCTAGGGTTGGTTTGGGTTGTGTTCTTATGCAGGGTGGTAAGGTGATAGCCTATGCGTCTAGACAGCTCAAGGTTCATGAGAAGAATTATCCCACTTATGACCTGGAGTTGGCAGTTGTGGTGTTTGCATTGAAGCTGTGGAGGCATTACTTGTACGTAGTGCATGTGGATATGTTCATAGACCACAAGAGTCTCCCGTGCGTGTTCACACAGAGGGAGTTGAATCTATGTAAGCGGAGATGGATGGAGCTGTTGAAGGAGCACCGATAGGCTAGCTATGAGTCGCGATTCCTTCTTTCAGGAAGGCAGAGGTTCGTGTAAATCTCATGAGATGATACTGTCCATTTAGGCGGGTATGGGTCTCCTTATATCTCCTAGTCTTTGAACCTATGCAGGCAACATAGGGATCTAGCAAGGTTCAATTCCCTATATACGCTAGCATGTTTTGGTTTAACTTTGGCAGGTGATTCCACCTCTTTTCGATGTGGGGAAGACACAGGATTTCATGGAGCTCACATGATCTATGTCGGTTAAAGTTAAAGTTCCCAAAGAAAGAATGAGGCCAGCCTCAGTAATGCACAATATGAAATGAATGATACCAAAGGTGTTTGGTTAGGATAATCAAGAGGTGAACTAGACTCAAGTAATGACACTAGGCCGTTCTTGGTCATTACACAGTGAACCCGATGAGAGTCTTAAAATACATCCTTGGTATAGCTGGTGTTGCACCAATCTATGAATGAATGAAACGAATGAAAATGCAGTATGCATGAATGAATGAAGCAGACTCTATTTTTGCTAAAGAAGGCTCCCTAGTTGAGGTCCCATATGTTGAGCCCTCATTTTGGGAAGTCCTAATGCTAAGTCCATGATTCTAAGGTATAATGGCATATGAACAAATGATATGTGGTATATGTACGTGCTATATGAAATATGTTATGTGCTGTGTGCAATATGAAAAGAATGATGATGCATGTTACTCTCATAGCATGACTTTCCTAATCCGATTTGGCAAGTCCACTGACTTGACTTTCCATAACTCAAGTCGTTAGGAGAGAGATCCTCTTAATCATGCATGTCCTTGGTGTGTGCTTACATACACCCATACTTAGTACAAGTGTGTACTGATCCCATACAATACTCTACTTTTAGGTGCAGGTGCAGGTGGACGCTAGAGCTTACGAGACTACGTTGGAGCTATCCGGACTTGGTAGGACCTCATGCTTTCGAGGATGCTTATCTTTTATATTCTAGCTTAGACTTAGGTATGAGCTAGTGGAGAGTGTTCCACTAGCGTTTCTTTCTTACTTATTTCAGACGTTGTATTGGTGCCAATTTGGCAACTTTATATTTATGCAATTATGAACTATTTCCTTCATTTGAATATCACATTATTAGATGGTTGTGATGAACTAATGTGATATATGTTATTTATTACTATGAAGTCTATGTATACTTCAAAGCAAACAAAAGTTTTAAATTTTCGCTAAAATTAACTTACACGATGTAAAGATGACGTATGTAGGCTTGTCTGCGACCTCTAAGAGGTCAACGACGCCGGTTTCGACTAGGGTCTATACCCTGGTCGTGATAATAAGATACATCATTTTGACCCTAAATTTTTAGATTTTAGTCAGTTTAAGCCTAGAAACATAATAACAACTTACCTAAGTCAAAATCATAAATCAAAACTTAGAAAATTAGAAGCAAGAAATGAGAAAAAGGTCATGCACCCAGTTCAAGAACGCATCAAGGTTCCAGCAGTTCCAGCCCCAAAATCTACCTATTTCTACGTGGATTTCATCACCAGGTATGTGGTATTTCACTAGTGGGTTTCTTTCACCCATTAGATCCCTAGTTTTCAGTCAGATTCTTGATTCTCATATCATGATTAAACCTAGGGTTTCTAGAACTTCAACATAAATTTATGAATTAATTAGTTATACGTTCCAAATAAGATTTCCTTGTTATTACTCAGATTATTGCATGAATTTCAGAACACTAGCTATATATTTCTTTAGTTCTTTAATTACACATTCTAGGTTAGATATTTCAATTACTTCAGATATACATGCCTCAGTTCTTAGTGCATCATTACAAGATTTATTGTTGCATTCCCTGTTTTCATGTGAAATTTTAAGCTATCTAGTATTTACAGAAACTCAGTCATAATCAGTTAACTACATAATTCATTGGGAGCATCATAATACCGAGTTGGACTAGGGTTTAGCGTACCCAAATAGTCCCAGAACTACCACCCAAGAAGGTTGTAATTCCCCTCTGTGGGCATCAGTTTAGTGATCATGCCAGCATGCCTTTATACCTTTGGCAGGGTATATTGGGTCCTCTCTATGGGGCGTATACATCGGACTCCACATTAAGCTCAGGTGGTTTTATTATCAGTTATTAGTAGGTCCCACAGTTTAGTCAGACTCTATTTTATGGACTATTTATAAGTTTATTTAGTATTCAGTTTCAACATGTTATTAATTGGTCATTCCATTCAGTATGTCATGTTCAGATTTCTATACTTGCTTTTGTGCTTGTTTAGTTAGGTTTATTTCAGCTTTTATCTATCCTACATGATTAGTACCTTCAAGTACTAACACATACGTGCGCTACATCTTCTCTTGATGTACGTTCAGGTTCTCAGCATACAGATCGCGCTTAGATCGATTTCTGATCTCCAGTTCAATAGATTCAGTAGTGATTCCTCATTTTCCGAGGACGATAGTCATGAGTTTCTTTTTAGTGTTTAGTAAATTAGTTTCAGTTTTTGCTGGACTTAGTTAAGTCCTGTCTTAGCATTTCTAGTAAGATAGAGGCTATTTTCAAACCTAGTTAGTTTCAGCATAGTATTGAGTTAATAACTTCCTTGTACTCGTCAGTATTTCAAATATCTCAGTTATATAATATGGTTATTCCCCATATTTTCATTTTAAATTTTGATTTAGCTTCCGCATCAGCTATTTCTTTAGTATGCTCATTATCATGCCAGCAGGGTTAGCTTAGGATCACTTGTGGTCCTAGGTCCCATATCAGCGTCTCGGGGGTAGGTCGGGGCTTGATAAACTTGGTATAAGAGCACTAGGTTTAAGTGTCCCAGGATATCTGAAAAGCCTCACTAAGTAAAGTTCTTTTTCATGGATGTGAAGTGCACCACATATAATGAGAGGGAGGGTATGAAGTGTTTTTGGAAAACTTCACTTTGTTGTTACTCTTATGGTGCGTAAGGTATGATCTAATTCCATTCTAACTTGACGTTTAATGTTTCTGATCATGCCTTCTCGTAGAGCTAACGCTAGGAATGCAAATGTCAGGAATGAAAACGCAACTCCTCTAGTCCCAGATCTAGAAGTCTCCAATGCTGAATTTAGGAGTTTCATTCAGATGTTGGCTCAGAGTGTCGCCAACCAGAACAATCTAAAGGTTCAAGATCATGTGAATGGAAATGGTGGATCGATAGAAGCAAGGGTCCGTGTCTTTTTTAGGATGAATCCACCTGAGTTCTTAGGATCGCAAACTAATTAGGATCCCCAAAATTTCATAGATTAGATCAAGAAGATCTTTGAGGTGATGTAGGTTACAGGGAATGATCGGGTTGAGTTGGAATCATACCAGCTAAGATATGTTGCTCATATCTGGTACACTCAGTGGAAGGATAATAGGGGTACAGATGCAGATCCTATTACTAGAGACTAGTGAGACCTTTCTGGAATGGTTTTTCCCAATAGAGTTGAGAGAAGCAAAAGACTAGGAATTCATGGACTTAAGGCAGGGTAACATGACAGTCCAAGAGTATGGACTCAGGTTTATCCAACTCTCCAGGTATGCTCCTCACATGGTTTCTGACTCTAGGGCTCAGATGAATAAGTTCTTGTATAGAGTGTCAGATTTGGTGAAAACAGAGTGCAGAAATGCTATGTTACTAGGAGATATGAACATATCTAGGATTATGACTCATGCTCAGCAGGTTGAGGGTGCTTACGGAACATGCCAAGAAAAATAAGAAGGCTAGGATTCGGAACTATGACTATTCTTAGCAAAAATGGGGTGGTGGAAATCGCTTGCAGAGTTACAAGAAGTTTTCATCCCCAGCGCCTTCATCAGCTAGTGTTCCATCCTCCAAGAACAGGTATGACCAGAAGGTTAGACCACCAGGATATAAGTCTCAAGGAAGTGTTTCAGGAACCAAGACTTACCCCACTTGCCCTAAGTGTAGTAAGACCCATCCAGGCGAGTGCGTTGCATGAAAGGAAGTGTGTTTTGGGTGCGGTTAGTCTGGTCAGAGGTTGAGGGATTGTCCTTCTAGATAGGGTCAAGGAGGTGGAAATGGTAGAGATCAGTCTAAAACTTCATCAACACCAATAGGTCGCCAGACTCAACAGTGTAACTTATCTGGTACAGGTGTCGATCAGCGCCAGAACAGGTTGTATGCTCTTTAGGCTCACCAGGATCAGTAAGGTTCTCCTGATGTACTCACTGGTACGTTACGAGTCTTTGACCTTGATGTTTATGATTGTAAGATACAGGGGCTACTCTTTATTTTGTAACTCCTTACATAGAAGTCCAATTCAATGTCAGTCAAGAAACTCTCTCTGAACCTTTCTCAGTCTCTACTCCAGTGTTACGACCCAAGGTACCCCCTAGGCGTAACCGGTGTCTTCGTCCTCTATGAGGACTAAGACAAGCCTCTTAGCATTCGTCATAGCAAATCATAAGTCAAAAGCACGGAAAAATTAAAACTTTTGCTTATATAGCATGGTGGTTTACATAGACCTCTACATAGGCAGCATACATAGGCTTCTCGATATATATCATAAGAATGCATACGAATTTAGTCTATACTTTGTCTCATATCAACCATCTAAACGAAGTCAAACAATCTGGGCAAAGTCCTTATACAAATCTATAATTGACACATAGAGCTTACATCAATATCTTCAATAATAGGAAGAAGTCAATGTCTACTAGACAATACAAGTACTACTAAGATAGAGTGTGTGGTAGCATCCTCGAACTAGAAGGCATACCAGAACTTGGAAAGTCTAGTCCAAGCCTTCTTGCTTTAGCCTCAATGATACCTCAATGGGCCAAACTTCCAATGTTTGAGGTAAAATGGAAAAAATATGGGTTAGTACAAACCACATGTACTAAGTATGGTCCCTATGCATAAAAATCGTTAATGCCTGAGAAAAGGCACCATTTAGTCAAAACTATGCACAATGACCAACAATTCAATATACACATATAAGAAACATCATATTCATATCAACATACAAGTAACTGAAGAAACACTTGTGCAATGCCAAGAATAAAGCCCCATAACCCTATTCAAAGCTAAGTATCACATTAAGCAACCCACTTTATACTGACAGCATATTCTCATATATAACATGTTTCATACATCAACACTTGTCATAGCTTACCAACCTAATCATAAACATAAACATAATCATAATCATAATAGAACACTACTAGTATCATCCTGTAGGATCCCACATGTGCAATGTGTAAGAGAAGTGCCATACCCTCCCTTACACTATGTAGTAACATTTAAGACAACCCTAATAGAAGTTCACATGCATAACTTGTTCATACCTTTACTTTAGGGAAATAAGTACCATAACAAACATGAGACCATGTGAGCTACATAGAATTCGGTGTTCGACCCCCACACCGAAAAGAGAGGGTTAACACTTGCCTAAGGTGCAACCATTCGTACATAGATATTTTACGTGGATCCACTAAGATAGAGTCCTATGCGGGCACATAGTTAAGGAACAAGAAGATGGCTTCTAGAAACCTTGACTACTAATCGTGAAGGTTTCCATCTAATGAGACAACACATATCTTGGGAATCCACACTACTAGTCGTGAAGAACCCATGTGGGAGGCCAGACTTACTAACGTGATACCTCCATCTCATTTACATGCCCTTTCGGTGGTAAGCAGTTATTACCTTTAGTAATCATCATATATCATCATACAAGTTCACATTAGCCTCTTCTAGACCCGTAAGCTAACATCTTATCATAATAGCTCATAGGTGATCATAAGTGAGAACTTTCCTTTCACTTTTAGACCCAACATTATAATCATGAGAAACTACATTCAATTATATAATGATCATACCATAACATACTTACATACTTCATAGCCAATTCATATATCTAGGGTTAGGGATGAGGGATCCTTGTCACCAACATCACAACAACACAATTAGCTATATCATCATTATCACATAAACAAATTTCAACTTGCATAATTGAGATCAAAGGATAATCAAGACCATACGTCATTGCCCATCATGGGACTTCATACTTAAATATCCAAGAACTCACAACCAACTTATGAAATAGGGCAATTAATGAAGTAATAAGATAACTAAAATAAAAGTAAACTTGTGACATATTCATCACCCTCAACAATTCACCTTAATCAATTTAAGAAAATAGGGATTTAGGGGAAAGACATGGGCCAAGGGAAAACTCATAGGAATCCATCAATTAACCATTAATTCACACTTAAACAACTTTAATTCATAATAATTGATCACAATTGATAGACAATTTCGTTTTAGAAAGAAGACCCATGTGAGGAGAAAAACCCTTGTTTTGGCGGATTTAGAAATCATCTTTTGAAGGACCTCTACGGGAAAGGAATACCAAGAGTGAAAGAAAACATACCTTATAGATGAGAAAGACACGAAATTGGGTTGAAAAACTTGAAGGCTTGATCTTCTTCTCGTAGCTCTAATGGCCTTTAATGGAGTTTTGAAGGAAGAGAGAATTTTGGGAGAGAGAGAGATTTTTTATTTCAACTTGTGGGACTTGATTTGAGTGATAAAATTGACATAAAACTGACCCTAATACATTATATAGTCACCCATTAAATTACCCAAAGGACCCCTAACTGAAATTGGTTTATTTGTGAAGTCAAAACACCCAAAATACGACATTTTAAGAATTTGGGAAGTGGCTTCGCATCGCGGGGCCAACACGCACTTTATTTCCCTTAAATAATTTGAGTTAGTAAGGTTCGTATTGGCTGCTCATCGCACAGTAGCCCTACGATTCTTGACTTTCGCAGACTGCTTTGGCAGTCTGCCCACCCATGTTGGGGTCCTTTCCAAGGACCTTTTCGGTGGTCCTTGGGGTGACGTTATCAAACGTTTAGACTCTATATACTACATTCTACCTATCCAAAGTATTTTTACAAGTTTTAGACTTCATATGATCGACGAAACCTTAACCAAACATAGGGACGTCAACATAGTTAAATTTTGCAAGTTTCCAGACACGTTAAGGCTTTTTTTATTCTTATGGATCCGAAACTTATCAGACAAGTTATTTACACTTATTTAGGTCTAAAATCATCATTATTCAACATATTAATCTCTATTATAGGTCATGGAAATTTTCAGGTGTGTCATCCAGTCGGTGACCCAGTTATAGCTACACGGGTATACAAAAATTGCCTTGTCACAGTATCTCAGAAGGCACCTCAACAGATCTTGTAGATTCAGAAATGGTAGACTTCAATATCATTCTAGGCATGGATTTGTTACATTCATGATATGCCTCAGTCGATTTTAGAACTAGGATTGTTCGTTTTCAGTTTCTAGACGAACTAATAATAGAATGGAAGGGTAGTAGCTAAACGCCTATGGGTCAATTTATTTCTTATCTTAAGGCCAGAGAGATGATCTCTAAGGATTATCTCCATCATCTAGTTTGGGTTAAGGATTCTATCTCTGAAACCCCAACTCTTGAGTCAGTTCGAGTAGTCAGTGAGTTTCAAGAAGTTTCTCCAGAAGATCTTCCCTGAGTTCTTCTTGAAAAGGAAATCGACTTTGGAATTGATCTCCTTCAAGATACCCAACGTATTTCTATTCCTCCTTATAGAATGTCTCTAGCAGAGCTTAAGGAATTGAAGAAGCAGTTGAAAGACCGTCTAGATAAGGGTTTTATCAGACCTAGTATTGCACCATGGGGTGCACCAGTGTTGTTCGTAAAGAAGAAAGATGGTTCTCTAAGAATGTTCATTGACTATAGACAATTGAAAAAGGTCACAATCAAGAATAAGTAACCCATTTCCAGGATTGATGACTTATTTGACCAACTTCAGGGTGCTAGCCATTTCTCAAAGATAGACCTCAGATCGGGTTATCATTAGCTCAGAGTCAGAGATAGTGACATTCCAAAAGCAGCATTCAGAACTCGGTATGGTCATTATGAATTTGTAGTTACGTTATTTGGACTAACCAATGCTCCTGCACTTTCATGGATTTGATGAACAGAGTGTTCAAACAGTACTTGGAATTGTTCGTTATCGTATTTATTGATTATTTCCTCATTTACTCTAGGAATGAGAAAGAACGTGCAAGTCATTTGAGAGTCGTTCTTCAGACTCTCAAAAATCGCTAGTTATTCGCTAAGTTTAGCAAATCTGAGTTCTGGTTGCAATTCGTTGCTTTTATTTGTCACATTGTATCTAGCAAGGGGATTCGAGTTGATTCGCAGAAGATAGAAGCAGTGAAACAATTGCCCATACCTATCTCTGCTACAGATATAAGAAGTTTCTCAAGTATATCCGGTTTTTATATAAGGTTCGTAAAAGGATATTCGTCTATAGCCTCACCATTGACTAGGTTAACTCAGAAGATGGTCAAGTTTCAATGGTAAGATGATTATGAGAAAATCTTTGCAGAATTTAAAATAAGATTGACTACAGATCCTGTCTTGACTCTACAAGAGTGTTCAGATGGTTATATGATCTATCGCGATGCATACAGAGTTGCCTTTGGTTGTATGTTGATGCAACGAGATAAGGTTATAGCTTATGCTTCTAGAAAGCTTAAGGTGCATGAGAAAAACTATCCAACTCATGACCTCGAGCTTGCAGCGGTTGTGTTTTCACTAATGATCCGTAGACACTACTTGTATGGTGTTCATGTAGATGTTTTCACTGACCGTAAGAGACTTCAGTATGGGTTCACACAGAAAGAGTTTAATCTTCGCCTGAGGATATGGCTTGAGTTCCTTAAGGATTAAGATATGAGAGTGCATTATAATTTTAGTAAGGCGAATGTAGTAGAAGACGCTCTTAGTAGACTATACATGGGTAGTGTAGCCCATGTTGAGGAAGAAATGAGGGAGCTAGTGAAGGATGTTCACAGGCTTGCTCGCTTAGGAGTTCGTCTTATGAGCATATCAGACAGTGGTGTAACAGTTCAGAATGGGGCAGAATCTTCTTTGGTAGTAGAGGTTAAGGAAAATAAAGACAGTGATCCAATATTGCTTGAACTTAAGGGTGTAGGCCATAACCAGAAAGTGGAGGTTTTCTCCCAAGGGGGAGATGATATACTTCGCTACCAGGGTATTTTGTGTGTTCCTGATGTTGGCGAGTTGAGGCAGCATATTCTTGAAAAAGACCATAACTCTATGTATTCTATTCATCCAGGTGAGACTAAGATGTACCGCGATCTGCGATAAGTCTATTTGTGCAATGGCATGAAGAGGAATATAGAGGATTTTATGAGTAAGTGCCCCAATTGCCAACAAGTCAAGGTAGAACATCAGAAACCAGGGGGTATGACTCAAGAGATGGACATTCCTACTTGGAAGTTGGAAGTAATCAATATGGATTTCATCACAGGGTTACCGCGTACTCGCGGACAACATGACTCCATTTGGGTAATACTTGGTAGGATGACTAAGTCATCTCGTTTTTTGGAGGTCAAGACTGCGAATTCGACAGAGGACTATGCCAAGCTTTACATTAATGAAATTGTGAGGTTGCATGGGGTTCTTTTGTCTATCATCTCTGATAGAGGTCTTTAGTTTACCTCTCATTTTTGGAAGTCGTTTCAGAAGGGTCTTGGTACTCAAGTTAACCTTAGCACAACATTTCATCCGCAAACAGATGGACAGGCAGAGCGTACCATTAAGACCCTAGAGGATAAGTTGAGATATTGTGTGATCGATTTCAAACTTAGTTGGGATGATCACCTTCCTCTGATTGAGTTCGCCTACAACAATACCTACCAATCCAACATTCAGATTGCCCCTTATGAAGAACTGTATGGGCGTAGATGTAGATCTCATGTTGCTTGGTTTGAAGTAGGTTAAACACTTTGATAGGACCAGATTCAGTCCTTTATTCTATGGGGAAAGTGCAAATCATTAGAGATAGACTTAAGACAGCCCAGAGTCATAAGAAATCTTATGCAGATGTAAGGAGAAAGGAACTAGAGTTCCAAGTTGATGATAGGGTTTTCCTAAAAGTGTCACCTATGAAAGAGGTGATGAGGTTTGGCAATAAAGAAAAGCTAAGTCCAAGATATTTAGGCCCTTACAAGATCTTAAAAAGAATTGGCAAGGTGGCATATGAGTTAGAGTTGCCTGCAGACTTAGCAGCAGTGCTTCCGATCTTCCACATCTCACTCTTGAAGAAGTGTGTGGGTGATCCAGCCTCGGTAGTGCCATTAGAGAGTGTGGCGGTGAAAGATAGTCTTTCTAATGAGGATTAAACAATAAAGATTCTTGACCATCAGGTTAGAAGGTTGAGAAACAAAGAAGTCACTTCAGTCAATGTTTTTTGGAGGAGTCAGCCCGTAGAGGGAGCCACTTGGGAAATAGAAGCAACCATGAAAGCCAAGTATCCTCACCTCTTTCCTTCCGATTCCACTCCAACTTGAGGTAATAGTTCCTCTTCAGTTTTTCAGTCATTCATGCGTGAATTCAGTCTTAGAATCATGTTCTCTTAGTTATTACTTGCATTATAAGTATATTTTCATGTTCTCGGAAATTAATTCAGTCAGAAACTCAGTTCTTAGTGTTTAGTAGTGGGGATTGCAGCTCTCTGCCTCTATTTCATCTAGTTTAGTCTTCATTCAAGGACGAATGTTCCCAAGGGATAGATAATGAAACACCCCGTATCTAAAATTGAGCAGAAATTAGCTTTTTAGAAATATGCAGGTGAAATCGACGGTTAACATCGACGGACTATAGTTTGATCTACGGCCTGTACTGCACATCGGTCGTTTATGACTGAAACTCTCCCATGACGAAGCCCAGCAAATTTGACTAACTGTCGAACGACGGATGGACCTACGGTCCGTAGGTCAGACTATGGTTTGTAGTCTGTGTCCGTCGATCAAGACCCTAATTACCCACTCTCTCACAAGAACCACGATTGACCAGTACGGTCCGTAGGTGAAAATTAGCTGATAGTTAAGTGGAAAATGTTGTTAGGTTAATTTCAAATGTCATAACTCTTACGACAAAATGAATTAGGTATACCATGACATGCAAAAAGATATATAATCGAATTATCTTTCCATAGCCACCGACCTTTCTAAAATCAGAGCTCCGAGTAAAAAGTTATGCACGTTTTAGTAATGGCCTATAAAACAGACCCAACCTACGGACCCAAATGACGGACCGTCGTTTGAGCGACGGACCGTCGATTGAACGACGACCCATCAGTCCAGATCATCGTTTGGTCCGACAACAATTAACTCAGGGGTCTTTTGGTCTTTTCCTACTTTGTTTAACCCTTAAGATACGTCGTTTTGACCCTAAATCATAAGATTTTCGTCAGTTTAAGCCTACAAACATAACAAAAACTTAACTAAGTCAAAATCATAAATCAAAACTTAGAAAATTAGAAGCAAGAAAGGAGAAAAAGGTCAAGAACCCTAGTTCAAGAACTCAGCAAGGTTCCAGCAGTTCCATCCCCGAAATCTAACTATTTCTCTGTGGATTTCATCACCAGGCATGTGGGATTTCACTAGTGGGTTTTTTCACCCATTAGATCCCTAGTTTTCAGTCAGATTGTTAATTCTCATATCATGATTAAACCTAGGGTTTCTAGAACTTCAACAAAACTTTATGAAATATTTAGTTATATGTTCCAAATCAGATTTTCATGTTATTACTCAGATTATTGCATGAATCTCATAACCCTAGTTATGTATTTATTAATTTCTTGAATTACACATGTTAGGTCAGACATTTCAGTTACTTAAGATATACATGCCTCAGTTCTTAGTGCATCATTACCGGATTAATTGTTGTATTCCCAGTTTGCATGTGAAATATTTGAGCTATCTAGTATTTACAGAAATTCAGTCGTAATCAGTTAACTACATAATTCATTGGGAGTAGCATAATACTGAGTTGGACTAGGGTTCTGCGTACCCAAATAGTCGCAGAACTACTAGCCAAGTAGGTTGTAAGTCCCCTCGGTGGGCATCCGTTTAGTGATCACTGCAACATGCCTTTATACCTCTGGCAGGGTATATTGGGTCCTCTCGATGGGGCGTATACATCGGACTCCACATTTAGCTCATGTGGTTTTATTATTAATTATTAGTAGCTCCCACAGTTTAGTCAGACTCTATTGCATTGACCATTTATCAGTATATTCACTATTCGGTTTCAAAATGTTATAAATTGTTCATTGCATTCAGTTATCTCAGCATTCAGTATATCATGTTCAGATTTCTATACTTTCTTTTGTGCTTGTTCAGTTATGTTTTATTTCATCTTTACTCTATCCTACATGCTCAGTACCTTCAAATACTGACGCATACGTGCGCTATATCTTCTCGTGATGTAGGTTCAGGTTCTCAGCATCGAGATCGCGCTTAGATCAATTTCGGATCTCCAGTTCAGCAGATTCATTGGTGAGTCCTCATTCTCCGAGGATGATAGTCATGAGTTTCTTTTCAGTGGTTAGTCCTTTAGTTTCAGTTTTTTCTAGACTTAGTTGGGGTCTGTCCCAGCAGTTCTAGTCAGCATAGAGGTTATTTTCAGACATAGTTAGTTTTAGCTTAATATTGAGTTAATAACTTCCTTGTATTAAACTCGTCAGTATTTCAAATATCTCAGTTATAGAATATGGGCATTCCCCATCTTTTCATTTTAAATTTTTATTTAGATTCCGCATCAGTTATTTTCTTTTGTATGCTCATTATCCTGCCAGCATGGTTAGCTTGGGATCACTTGTTGTCCTAGGTCCCGTGTCCACGTCTCGGGGGTAGCTCGGGGCATGACAAGAGAGAGAACATATTCGATAATGTTTTGTAGTAATTCAATGGGTAGAAATGTGTGGTCTATTTGGGTACGATCTTCTAGATAAGTATGATGTGTTATAGTGATGAATTTAACGGATTCTCACAGTACGGTACTGGTGTTATGTAAAAATGAACAAATCGATTGTCAGGTGTGGATACTAACAACTTAAGGAGTTATTAGTGGTATGGCATGTTTACATAATAAGATTCAGTATTGCTTTCACATTTGACAAACCAACTAATTTGTTACTATAGACGCTTGGGTTAAACATTATGTTTAAGGATGATTTTAGTGGTGGATATTGGGTAGGATCTTAGCGCATTTAGGTTGTAAAGTGTATCTTGAGAATTTAAATGAGGCCTGATGATTTTATCTTAAGCTTTAAAGAAGTTGATTGATACTGGAATGACAAGCTTATTGTCACGACCCAAAAATGGACGTGATAACAGTCGTCTTATCCCACTAAGATAAGACCGCCTAAAACTCAAAAACATTACACTAAAATGCGGGAGTTTTATAATAAGCTCAAAAATACCCCCAAATCTAGTTGTCACTTGTACAAGCATCTAAATTATTACAGTTGATTCAAAAGAAAACACTAGTCTTAAATGAACTTGTTTCTAGAATAGAACAAGATCATAACTAAGGAGAAAGAAAATCCGCTAAGACGACAAACAACTACCTCAAAAATTTCCAAGAAGCCTCAGAAAAGAAGAGAATGACAAGTACCACCAAAATCTAGGCTTGTAACCCACAAAATTTATACACGCAAGGGGTGAGTATCAAACGACACGGTACTCAATAAGTAAATACCTAAACACAAGCTAAGGGAACAGAATAAAGGTACTGTTTACACCCCATCCGAACCTCCACAACTACATCCTGCATACAAATCAGTCCAACCTAACAGTTCACAGTTTACAAAACACATAGCTCACCAACAACACTCTAACAATTTCATATCCTCAACAACAACACTCTAACAGTTTCATATCGTCAACAAAAACACTCTAACAATTTCATATCCTCAATAACTACACTCGAATAATTGCATATATTCAACAACATGATCAATATTCATCAGTCACAAGTTCCACATAAAGGCACTCATAAGATCAGTAACACACAAGATCATGTTTACCAATAATAAAAAAGTGCAATTTAATGAAATGCACTGTCAAGTATAGTGATGCATGTATGAACTAATGATACACACATGTTGTCTATCAGTCAGGGACTCATGGGGGAAATGTATGACCTAAGAATACGGGTACTGTTTACACCCCTTCCGAAAATCCACAAGTACAACTTGCATACAAATTAGTCCGACCTAGCAGTTCACAGTTTAAAAAACACATAAATCAGCAACAACAATCTAACAATTTCATATCCTCAACAACAACACTCTAACATTTTCATATCCTCAACAACAACACTCTAACAATTTCATATCCTCAATAACTACACTCTAACAGTTGCATATCTTCAACAACAGGCTCAATATTCATTAGTCACAAGTTCCACATAAAGGCACTCACAATATTAGTAACACACAAGATCATGTTCACCAATAATAAAGAAGTGCAATTTAATGAAATGCAATGTCAAGTATAGTGATGCATGTATGATCTAATAATACACACCCGTTGTCTATCAGTCCGGGACTCATGGGGGACATATATGTCCATGCATATATCGCGGCGCACGACACGACCCTCAATAATAGTAACCATCGCAGGGTGTGATACGTCCCTCGATATATAGTATCCATCACGGCGAGCGATACGTCCCTCTAAATATAGTATCCATCATGGCACGCAATACGTCCTTAAAAATGGTACAATCTCTTTAGTTTCTTATTCTTTCTCAATGCACATAACACTTGTCACAACCATGTCTCAGAATAATGCCAATGACATGTTCACACAAACAATGACGAGATGATCATTCTCTTAATAAGGCACAATTCACAAAAATACAACATTGATTCAACAAACCTTTCAAACCATTCCCCATTATCAACACATCACACAAACAATTAATCACATTGCCTTTTATTACTTTTGTTTTCATCATTAGAATAAATAAATGTGGACAAGTCAATCCATCACCAAGTCCCGTTACTCCCAAACATATACCACAAGAAAATACATGCATTCCATACACTTAATAAGGGTAGAATCGACTTGCCTCAATAAATCAAGAATTTACTCTTGAACTTGACCTTTCCCCTTTCATTGAACTTCCAACTCAAAGTAATCTATTCAAATAAATGACTGCAATAAGATTTCAAAACTAACAACACTCCTATTTTGTCACCACCCAAAAATTCACCTAAGCTTATAATTATTTTCTTAAGCTCGATGTCAATTAACATTTTTGTTATCACATTTTCCAAGTTTCAAGCTTAAAGCTTAGTCATAATATCCCCAAATACTACAACACTTATAGTATTCATATAATATAATACTCTCCTTATTTAATTATATATCTAAATATACCAAAATAGGATCTTAATATTATAAACACATTTATACAATTCTAACCCGATTAATTTATGGAGTTAGTAACACACTACAAAAATAATTTTAAAAGAACCTATTTACAATAGTTTAACAGCTATATATGTCATTCATAATTACAAATTTCTAGTTATTGGGTTAGCCAATAGCAATCATTGTTTCTTCATAGTCATTATTATGATTATAATTAAGTAATGATAATATAGTATAATTGTGCAGTAATCCAACTATCCACATTGAGTCGGTCAAATCATTCTATTGGTATAATTTGGTGAACATTATCTATACTACTTTAAAAGCATGAACTCTCTAACATGAATGTTAAATTACTATAATACCCAAACTTAAAACACTCATTTTAGTAAATATGTTGTATAATACCCCAACATAAAACAAAAATTTTATTCAATATGTTGTATTATTATATTATATTTATTTGTATGTTCTATATCACATTAAAAGCTGGCATATTTTAACTGATAGGTAGTGACTTTTCTGAAGGATTATAACTTTTTGATGGACTTATGACTTCTTCGATGAGTTATGACATTTGCGAAAAGTTGTAACTTTTTCAAAGGATTGTGACTAATCTGATAAGGCACAATAATCAAATTTTCATACTCTCTGTTGCCTATAAATATGGGGGTTTTCTCACACTTTGAATTTTGTATGTTTTGTTTTCTTCTTCTTAACATAAGAAAGATTGTTATATTAGTTTAATTATGCAACTACAATATATTATGTGGCTAAATTAAATAGATCAACAAAAATTGATGCAACAAGGAGAACGGAATAACTCAACTTCAAACAAGAAGACTATCTACATAAATAATATGCACTCTTTAATGGCCATAAATATATTTTTGCAACAACTTCAACTTAACAAGAAGTTCAATGATGACTTTCTCTTACACAAACTACAACTTGGTGTTCAACTTGTGTAAAGTTTCGAACTATTGGACAAAAAGGATTTGATCAAACACTTGTTTGAAGAGTCCAAATATGTACTAATTTTCATTATCATATATATATATTTGCACCAACGTCTACTTGACGCAAAGTTCAATGATTTTTTCTTTCAAAATCTACAACTTAATGTTCAAACTTTGAAATGTCTCAAACTGTTGGAGGAAAAAGATTTGATCAAAAACTTGTTGGAAGTGTGTAAACAAGATTAAATAAGTACTCCTCTGTTTCTAATTTATTCGTTGTACTTTTAGTTATTATGAATGTTCTTTTTTCTTATTTTTTTTGTGCATCTTAAAGAAACAAAGTTAAAATACAGTTTTATATATTATGCATCTTTAAATTTAAAGACTTCTCTTTAGTTAAAATTTCATATCAAATTAAAATTAGACAAATCTATATCTATCTTTTTAAATCTTCAATACTAATTTAAAACAATGAACTACATAACTTAATGATAAATTATTATAATACCACAAACTTAAAACACCAAATATAGTATATCTTATATAAAATTATATTTTATTTTATTAATTTATATTATATTAAAAATAAGCAAATTTTCAAATAGAAGGGTTGTGTCATTTCCAAAGAGTTATAACTTTTTTGATGAGTTGTGAGCTTTACGAAGGGGTGTGACTAATATGTTGGGTTGCGACTTTTCCGAATAGTTGTAACTTTTCTGTAGGATTGTGACATTTCCAAACAATTACGACTTTTCCAATGAGTTATGACCATTTTGAAGGGTTATGACTTTTCTAAAGGGTTGTGACACTTTTTTGATAACAATAAGAATTTTTTATGCATAACCCTTTGTTGGCTATAAAAAGAGGGGTTTTCTCAGATTTTTAAACCATATTTTTTTTTATGTTTTTCATTGTTCTTCTTCTTCTTAGAATATCCAATTTAGTATATCTTCTATATTATATATATTTACTTATGTTATATTATATTATATCAAAAGAAGAAGCCATTTCACATTGAATGGGGACAACTTTTCCAAAGAGTTTTGACTTTTCCGATGGGTTGTAACATTTTCAAATAGTTGTGACTTTTATGATGGAAACAATATGCACATTCTCATACTACCCTTTGTTGACTATATATGAAGGGGTTTCTTCACATTTTTAAACTACAATTTTTTATGTTTTCTATTCTTCTATTCTTAAAACTATCCTTTGATTTTCAGATGCTGACAATCTCAAAGTTCAACAAAATTTAAAAATCCCCTAAAATGAATGTTAGTTAATATAATACACAAACTAAAAATATCCAATTTAGTATATCTTTTATATGTTACATCAATATTTATTTATGTCATGTTATATTACACTAAAAATAAGAACTTCAACAATACGATAATAACAAATTATTGCACTATGGGGGAGGAGGAGAAAGTATATTTAAGAGGATGTGTAACTAAAATATTTTAAAGTGACTAAATTTCAATAGTAATCATAAGAAAGCTTACATCCAGTATTCATAGGAACTTATACTTTATCATTCATTTTATAATTATTTACTTAACTTTTTAATAAAAAATATTCACATTATTATTAATGTAATGCATGGTTGATATTCACGTGCATAACACTTGCGTCAAAACTAGTATGTATATGTGAAATTAATGTTTAGCATATGAAAGAGCATTTTAATGCATCTCTATTTAAATTCAAAGTATAACTTGAAATCGACTTACAAGAGAGGAGAGGAACAGTTCTCTTTTTTGTACTCCCGTCGTGTTCCCGTTCTGCCTTTTCTTTCTTTTCTTTTCTAAATTAATTATTTATGAAAATGGATAACCCTAATTACTTATTTTAATATGGGTTATACAGTATAGGATATTTGAAAAAATTATGACATTGACCCATTAATCATCAACTAACTAAATAAATTATTTAATAAATATCAATCAATTTAATAACTGTAGTTATCGAATAGTTCAAAAATTTCAAAACACACTTTATCGACTGACCAGAAAAAACACGAGACCTCTATTGAGAGGGGTAAAACAGTAATTTTGTAAAAATTTCCAAAAATACCTTCCTGATCATTACTTTGTCCACCGTTGAAAATCATGTTCGTCCTTCGAACATAAGAAAGAAGAAAGAAGAATAACCAACACGATCAAAAGCCTAAGGTATGATTTTTTTTCAAAGGCGTATTCATCTCTCTGAGTGATAACCTCATCTCTAAGACCATTCCATAAAAATCAACTACCAAATACTGAACTTTAGAATCAAAATTTGACAGATCTACCAATAATGAGTGATTCAAGCCATATACTAACCCATGAACTAAACCTAAAGTGAAAGACGTTGGACCATAGTACAACCATATTCATGATGAATCTTTTCTCACAAAACTAAGATAAAAAATATTTAATCAATACTGATTACAACCGGAAGTGAGCTTGAATCAATCACCAAACACTTATAATGCACATACCATCACATGTTTTAACACGATTCCCTTTTCACAACAAAATCTTTTCATGAGCTTAAGTTATAAAAATATAATCTTTAGACATCGGGTGCCCATCAAGGGAGAATCAAACTTATTTAAACCAAATAAGAAAATGATTAAGTACCCACTCAACAAGCGATACACTTCAAAATGCAGAACCTCTAACAACATTCTTAGAGAATTGTAACTCTTGATAGCTCTTATATAAGCTCTCATAAGCAAGCTTGTGTGTGTAGAATTACTGGTATATTTCAACTATCTATAACAACACAAAATTTACTTTAAATGAAATGATCAAGTTTGCATAAAGGATCCTACCCTATCAAGAGGACATAAGAGGATCGGTACATCCGATCCACCACTAGGGATTCACCCATAGTTGTAGACCTACATATGAGCATATGCAGTGAATCACACTCTAAACCATGTTTAAAATAAAGAAGCTTAGTCACATAAAGATGTATAGAACCAAAATCGAATAACAGAGGATACTCCTCACATAGTGCCTATATCAAGTATTTCAATTCATTTGGTTCCATCTCTCAATTTTTAGTCACCCATAATCAACTTGTCTAATCCCCCACTACAATGTTACACAAACTAGATTTATCAAACCCCACATACTTATCATAGTACTCCATTATGGCCAACACTCTTAATATCAATAAAAATCAAAACTACACCAACCATTTACCTTAATCGAAAACATCGTCACTAGTATCAAAGTCTTCTTAACAAACACATTACCGCCTCCAAAATTTTCAAACAATGGCACTCTTACCTTCAAAATAAGCATTTTATGACAGATACATATCACACCTAAGACTAATAGAACTCCCTCCGAATCTAATAATACTTTTCCATGGAGGTACAAAAATTGAAGCACGCCCAACGTCACTCTGTTCAATCTTTCACATACAAAATTTCAGCTAATATTCAAAATCATCATATACCTCATATCAACACTTATGTTTTTTTTGGGTTACTCCAAAAATTTATATGATTATCTCATAATCTCTAATCACCATCAAAAGCGTATGTAACACATCATAACAGTCTATGTTGTCTCATAAAAATAGTAGTGTCAATCCTTCAAAATCCTCATTGACAATGTAGAACTGTAGGTCCACACCATTGAACATCAATACTTTATCTATCATAAACTAAACAATCTAACTGGACATAACCACATAGGTCTTAACATCATTACTTTTCACCCAAACAAAAACTCAATTTTTATTTTAAAAAAAATCGATGATAAATTCCTAGTAAGTCTGTACCGAATTATTTCACATCTCACTTTCATATCTAAACTCATAGGCAAAATCAATAAATACTTCAACTACAAACAAAGGGTTTATATGAGAGCCCGTATTCCTTCACTTTTCTTAGATTCTTTCCATGACACAAAATTCTAAATATCTTAAACTCTTGAATATACCAAACTTTTGTTCCTTTGGTTGACTCTCTTACCAATCTTATCCTTTGATCAACAACCCTTGATGTATTGATCTTATCCTCCAAACAATAACATTATGTGAAACCCCTCTTAGGTGTAACAATCAAAAGCAACGATGTGTACTACTCAACTTTAAGTCCTTTCAAATGAATTATACTTAATGTGATCGATCCTTTCATACCTTACCAATTCATACCTCTACAAAACACACTGCCACAAACCAAAACTCACCATATAAAAATTCAATTTTGAATTCAACTGTGTAACCCAATCCCTTTATCTATTAACATTAGCTCATACCTTGAAGATTTTTATGAAATCATGTATCATAACATATCGTTGATCGCCTCTTCATCAACCTTATCATTTCTTTTGCTAAAAATGCTACCATACTCATGATCAAACTCAAAACCACAAATGAAATAATCATCATACTCGATCTTAACGTTCGTACACTCATTTCTCACATTTTATTCAATAGTTTTTTTAACCAATATATTGATCATGTGACACTATATATTACCATAACCTGAGAATATCGGATGAAATCACGTATCTCTGAACCAAATTATCAACCCATGTGAAGATACCTTCTTAGAGGTAGTAATAAGAGAAAACACTCTTACTCTCACCCCTTTCTGAAGGCTACACTATATCCCACTAATTTATTATCTTTTTTTCATTATGACTCTAGCTCGTTTAATTTCTATTCAAGCGTTGTTTCAACACCTCCCACAACTTTCCTTGCAACCACGCTACTCACCCAATAATATCAAATCATAACCTTAAATACTCACAAATTGTCATCCATACAAATTCGTTTAACCAACAATATCTATTATATAGTTGCATCTCAATAAAAATTCATCACAAACTATTGTTACTGTCATGCTTAGTTAGCTCTTATTATCAACACAAAGTTAACCTTTTCATCCATATGACACCTTAAACCCAATTATATCAATCAAATCCAAAGTATTAACACACTTTTATATGCACTTTTTACTAAAATCTTCAATTATCTTCACACAAGTATACTCTTTGGGAATGACATTCTGGTATTTATCTATTTCCATAGAGCCTACAACGAAATCACCACTCATCTTATTTCCTCAAGAAACACTTTACAACCTAAACACATTAATATTGTACCAAAGATCCACCACTAAATTTTCCTTTTATAGATAAGGCTTAACTCATTCATCTGTAGTAACAAGCTAGTTGTTTCTCAAATGTGAATATAACATCGAATCTTATTGTACAAGCATGTGATACAAATGATAACTCTTTAAGTAGTTAGTACTTGCACTTGACATCACCATATCCATTTCCATAAACCACTAGTACCACATTGTGAAGTTTGTTAAATCCACCACTAGAACACATCATAGCTATCGAGAAGATCATATCCAAATAGGTTGAACATTTCCACCCATCAAATAGCTGTAAAATATTACCAAATTAGTTTTGTATCTAGCCCAAGCTATATGTATTCTTTCGTAGGTCAGGTCAATATAAAAAATAACACATTCCATAACTCTAACCAATTAAGCATTGATATTATTGTAGTAAGAATTCTAACCTTAATTAGTGCATCTTCGCGGGGCGCGATACGTCCCTCGATGTATAGTATCCATCGCGGCGTGCGATACATCCCTCGAAATATAGTATCGATTGCGACGTGCGATACGTCCCTTGAACTGGAACATCCTCTTTAGTTTCTTAGTCTTTATCAATGCACATAACACTTGTCACAACCATGTCTCAGAATATTGCAAATGACATGTTCACACAAACAATGACGAGATGAACATTCGCATAACAAGGCACAATTCACAACAATACAATAATGATTCAACAAGCCTTTAAAACCATTATCCATTATCACACATCACACAAACCATTAATTACATTGCCTATTATTGCCCTTTATTCATCATTAGAATTAATCAATGCGGACAAGTCAACCCATCACCAAGTTCCATTACTCCCAAAAATATACCACAAGGAAATATACTCATTCCATACACTTAAAAAGGATTTAGAAATTCACTTGCCTCAATCAATCAAGAATTCACTGTGGAACTTGAGCCTTCCCCTTTCTTTGAACATCCAACTCAAAGCAATCTATTCAAATAAATTACCACAATAAGATTTCAAAACTAACAACACTCATATTTTGTCATGACCCAAAAACTCGCCGAAGTTTATAATTATGTTCTTAAGCTTGATGTCAACTAACATTTTGGTTATCACATTTTCCAAGTTTCAAGCTTAGTCATTATATCCCCAAACGCAACAACACTAATAGTTTTCAAATAATACAATCCATATTTAATTATATATCTAGATATATCAAACTGGGATCTTAATATGATAAACATATTTATACATTTCAAACCCATTAATTTATGGAGTCAGTAACACACTGCGAAAATAACACTAAAAGAACCTATTTAAAATGCTTTAACCGCTATATATATCATTCATAATTACAAATTTATAGTGATTGGGTTAGAGAATGACAATCATTGTTCCTTCATAGTCATTATTATGAATCTAATTAAATAATAATAATATAGTATAATAGTGTAGTAATCCAAATATCCACATTGAGTCTGTCAAATCATTCTATTGGTATAATTCGTTCAACTTTATATAGGACTTGAATCATGCATTGCACAAGTAGACTTTGAGAGGGAGAATGATATGTCTTTATGATATTATTATCTTGAGTTAACATCATGCTTTTAAACAGCTTCTTTTTATATTGCACTTGTTTTAAACTACTTTATATTGAAATGAGTTTAGTTAAGTATCATGAGTTGAGTATTTCGAGTTGAGTACCTTAAGTTGAGTATCTCGAGTTTGTTTGTTCTTCACTGAGCCAAGTATCATATATTTGAAGTTGAGTATCTAATCATTGAGTTGGATATCTAATCTTTGATTTGAACATCTTATTCTTTCTTTGAGTTGAGTTTAAAAGAGGTAAGTATGTTTCATTTATATTTAAGTATCAAACTTATGTTATTCCTTAGAATTACCTTTACATGCTCATACATTCCACGTACTGAGCCAATTGACATGTATCTGCTAATGATGCATACACGTGTATGCATGATCATCCAAAGGAGATTCATTGATACATCCGAGAGTTTGAGTTAGATATGGTTTGCCTCATTGCTTCCGGAGGATTCAATTTATTTTGAGTAGTTAGGAGGTCGTGGGTCTTGTCCCGACTTCCATCATTGTAATTTAGAGGATTCATAGATAGATAATAGTGTTTTAGAAGACCTAATTTATTTTGTTAAATATTTTAAAGACTAAAGTGTACTTTTATGACGAGATGTATATATTTTATTACACAGAACTTTCTTTGGACTTAAAGTGTGGATTTAAGTTTTATAAATTTCATTTTTTAAGCTTTGTATGCTTAATTAAGTCTTCTGGTTGTAGTCAGCCATGATGAGGGTTTGCTTGGGGACCAACAATGGTCTTCGAGTGCAGGTCACGTCCAGGGTGTAGACTCGGGTCGTGACAAACTTGGTATTACAGCAAAGGTTTAAGTGTCCTATGGAGTTTATCAAGTCATGTCAAGTAAGATCTTGTTTATGGTTGTGATGGCCCAACTTCAAATGAGGGACTACAGACATTTAAGATAAGTTTCCCTTCTTTCATACTCCTAATCGTGCAAAAGAGCAAAGTCATAGACATCGATTCTAACTCATGCGTTCTCTTATTAATTTGACTACCCATCATACTAGAGGTTGTTGAAACGTGAAGTTCAAACATCCTAATGGTTGAGTTTTTCTTAGAAAGAGTTTTGAGGAAGTCATGAGAAGAAGGGCTTGAAAGAATCCCAAGAGATAGTGAAGCTTTCAGTTTCAAAGGAATGCACCCATATTCATTTGAATCATGTGTTTGATCTAGAAGTGAGTTGTACTCTTTCTATTAAGCCTTGTTTCAGCTGAGATCCTTTTTGAGAAGTATGTTTAGATCTTGGGTATGATTTTCACCCGAAAGAGTAGCATTATCATATGAGATCATTAGCAGTACTAGTGAAAGAGCCAAAGTTATAGGAAAGTATACAGATTTAGTAATCTAAGTAAGGGAGATGGTGTCGTGACAAACTATGTTACAATAGTCAAGGACCTATTAAGTTAGTAATGAAAAGTTTTTTTCCTAATGGGTAGACTAAAAAGTGAAGAGTTGTGAAGAGCTCAGGTTATGAGGTAGAGTACTATTGTAATTCAATATGAGTTAGAATATACCTTAACTAAAAAGTGGTTATGACCAAATGTAAGTGGTGAATTAAGAGAAAAAGTATTCATGAGGTGATAGATCTAAGCTAGGCTTATAATTTTTGAGAGAGAGGTCGTAATACTTAAAGTGTTATAGAAATAATTAGGCATTGAAATATAGTGAATGAGTGAATAGTACTTATGTTACGAAGTGAAAGTTGATAGTAATTGTAAGTATTGAGGCTAAGAGGTGACGATTGACTATTTGTGATAATGTCCTAGTGGATGAATGTTTCTGAGTTTGTATTGTAGGTGAGCAATCATATTAATATTCGGTTTATTTATCAACATTAAGCTTGAATTTCTGAAGAGTTTTATAATCCAAAAGAATTGCAACATGAGGGCGATGATGGTAGTCTAGATACTAGTACGCTTGACATAGAGTAGGTGATGAATTGATATGCTGCTACAATGAATGTGAGTAGTAGAAGTGACAAACCCAAACCTTCAGATAAGGGTAGGGAAGTGTGGCTAAGTCACAAGAATAAAAAGAGCATTAAGAGAATGTTCACCAGTTAGAGATGTGAAATAGGTCCATAACTTTCAAGTGTTAACTTTAGATCCAAGGGGTAGATGATAATATAAGAAATCAAGTCAAGTATTGAGAATTTCATAAAGAGTTGATTCATAGGAGTTCATCCAGTTGTTAGATTTCTAAGCTTGAATCTGGTGGTAAAGAGTAATAGTTTGAGATGAGATTCCCTATAGAGAGGTGTAGAATCGAAACATAAAGATTTGAGTAAATCATGAATATATTAAGAGTAAACCATTCTATACCGAGTTCAGTCGTCATTCTAGGACGAATAATCCCAAGGGGGAGATATTGTAATACCCAATAAAAAAAATTCGAACTAAGACTTGAACCGTTAATCATAGTGAGTGATATTTCACCAAGGAATTGAAAATTTATTAAGTATTAAGGTCATTTCACTAGATTTATCACCTTGAGTTTCACAAAGAATTAAATTGGATATAGCCAAATCTGAAATTTTACAAGTTAAGATAAATATGTGTTTTGGGTAAACTTCAAACGATTGGAGATCCATCATTGATTTTATGTTTTTGAGGAAGTATGTAAGGTAATGAGTATATTTGGTTACATGACTTCCATATAGTTACTTAGACCTTCCAGTAGAGTCGAGTTGTTCATGCCCATAATTCTGCATGAATCCTATAAGTTGAACAATCTTGAATTAAGGAGTACCTTTAAGTTCCCGAGTTGAGTAGTTCATGCTCATAATTCTGCATGAACCCTTCAATTTGAAAATCATGAAATTATCCATAAAAATGAGATCATGAACCTTGAATCCATACTTCAGTTCAAGGAAAGTTAAGAGTCAAGTCTAGAAGTTAAGAAGCAAGTAAAAGTAAAGTTATAATTTTTTCTAAAGTCTTTTCCAAAATATTTCACTTTGTTTTAATGACTTAAAATTCAAGTCAAGAAAGAGTAAAGAGTTTATTTAAATTCTCAAAAGCTATAACAGAACTAAATATTCCCTAAGAGTTATGTTTTAAGTATTCCCTAAGAGTTAATAAATATTTTCACATTTAAGTTAAGGGGAAAGTAAGAATTTCCGAAAAGAGTTTTGAACAAGAAAAAAAGGGAACATTGATTCCAAAAAGAGTATTTTAAAAGATAATGGTTCAATAAATTATGTCAACCCAAAGGAAGGAATTTTATTAAAAGTATGAGGTAAATTATATTTTGGGAGTAGTATTGAGCACAGATGTGGGGATGAGAGTTCAGATAACTCAAGTCCCCATGTAAACCATGTAGCCATCATGGGTATTAACTTATCATACTTTATATATGATCACGTAAGTTTATCCAGTAGATCCACTAGGTTGAGGATGTTCTATGCGACGACAAAGTATAAGATAGTTCTGGAAGCGTAGGCGAGACACTGTATCATAACTTAGGCTCATAGTGATGGTTGTCGGTTAGAGAAACTCCCACAATATTAATTACATGAATCCTTAAGATGTTCTGCTTAGTATGAATGGAAGTATGGGACTTCATTCATGCATTGCACAAGTAGACTTTGAGAAGGAGCATGATATGTTTTTATGATATTATTATCGTGAGTTAACATCATGTTTTTAAGCAACTTTTATTTATATTGCACTTCTTTTAAACTGCTTTATATGGAAATGAGTTAAGTTAAGTATCATGAGTTGAGTATTTTGAGTTGAGTACCTTAAGTTGAGTATGTCGAGTATGTTTGTGCTTCACTGAGTCAAGTATCGTATCTTTGAAGTTGAGTATCTAATCTTTGAGTTGAATATTTTATTCTTGCTTCGAGTTGAGTTTAAAAGAGGTAAGTATGTTTCATTTTTATTCAATTATCAAGCTTATGTTACGCCTTAGAATTTACCTTACATGTTCGTATATTCGACATACTGAGCCAGTTGTCCTGCATCTTCTCATAATTAAGACACAGGTATACAGGATCATCTACATGAGCTTCGTTGATACATGTGAGATTTTGAGTTAGCTATGGTGTGCCTCCTTGCTTCTGGAGGATTTCATTTACTTTCAGCAGTTAGGATGTCGTGGATCTTGTCCCGACTTCCATCATTGTCATTTAGAGGCTTCATAGACAGATAATAGAGTTTTAGAAGTCTTCATTTATTTTGTTTAATATTTTAAGGACTAAAGTTGCCTTTTATAGCGAGATGTATATATTTTATTATATAGAATTTTCTTTGGACTTAAAGTGTCTATTTAAGTTTTATGAATTTCATTTTTTAAGCTTTGTATGCTTAATTAATTCTTCCGCTTGTTGTCAGCCAGGATAAGGGTTTGCTTGGGGACCGGTAATGGTCTACGAGTGCTGGTCACGTCCAGGGTGTAGAATCGAGTGGTGACATATTTATTAGAGATATTTTCAATGAAATTTTGCAAATCATCACTTTTCCTTTGATTCTGAATTCTATGTGATATGTTTCCTCGATTCTTGTCAACAAAGAATTCATTTACTCCTTCTTTCCTTCCTTCCTTCCTTCTTTCCTCCTGTTTGTATTTTTTTAATTCTCTGCTAAAGTTCGTATCATTTATCTTATGTAATTCATATTTGCAATTTTCATCATTGGCTAGTTTATCTCCTAAAGTATTATTAACACTCAACTATTTTTATTTGTTTTACTAGAGTAAAACCTATCATTGCATTAAAGTTTAAGTTCTGCTAATGTAGTTTCTTATGATAAGTTATTAGAACTTCTTTTATTTTTTTTCATCTTATAAGAAAATTCAGCTATATATTGCCTCATTCAATAAAAGTTGTTTAACATCCTCATTTGTATATCTAAATAATGGATAACCGCAAGAAATTAATGATTAGAATTGTGCTTCAACTAATACAATATACACTATCGGTACTTGTGATAATGTGGCCCAGGTTGGTTAATTTCACCACTTTATTAACACCAAGTAATCCTAGGCTCTTTATGTGATAGGCAAATGTAGGGGTATAAAAAATGAACCAAAACATAGGTAACTCTCCCAACCCATAAAGAATTTTAAGGGTTGGGCTATAGATAATTTGAATTGGGTTCAATCTCAACCCATTCAATCCTAACCCATTTGAAGAGAGAATCCTCAATTGAGACCAATTCAATATCAAATTTCAACCTGTTTAATAACTTTTTATTAAGATATGTTCCTATATTATAGGTATGAATTATTATCTACTCAGCATCATTTAAGATTTATCTATCCATTTGTTACGTTTTTTTTAAAAAAAGTTCTTCAACTGAAATTCAAATTGTGATTATAAAAGTTAAAATCAATATGTTAAATTAATGAAATTAATCGGGTAAAATTGGGTGGGTGAAGACCCAACTCGTCTTTTATCCCATTTGAACCCAACATAAACTTGAGTGGTTCAAGACCCAATCCAACTTCTATTTCAACCCAATTCGCCCATTTGACACCCTAAGTAACATGTATCGTAGTGAAATTGTAGAAATTTGTGAGTGATTCTTATTTTTTATCTTCTCTTGTTATTCTGTTGTGGTTCAACTACTACGAGAAAATTGACTTAGCTCTCACAGAATCACATATATCTAGTGAAGTTTTAAATTTTTTTGAAAGATTCATATTTATTATATTTTCTTTTTATTCTGTTGTGGTTGAACTATTACTACGAAATTGAGTGATAGCTATCACAAAACACCATTCTGTCGATGGTCATCACAAGTACTATAACACCTCTTTGACAACATTTTTAATATATAGTGTGCTAACATTAGCTTTTGCCATTCTACAATTTCTACCCTTGGGCATAAGTCGTAGAATTTATGATATAACTCAGATTATGTAAATGTGTTTTATATGTAGGATTAGAGTTATCTACAATTTTTTCCCTGAATGGTAGAGTAGATGAGACATATTTTTATTGATATCCTAGAGTTCATATAGTTAATGACTTTTGATTGATTTCACAAGACAAATATATGACAACGTAATGTAAAGGTAATTGAGAATTACTTGCAACACAAATGTTGACAAATAAAAGCATTGTTCTCCATGAACCTGGAATAAAAAATGGACAACAATGTACCAATAGAAATAAGTTACGTCATAAAAGATATGCACAAATATTACTAGAAAGAAAACAAACACTTCTATTGAAACAACTAGTTTTAACAATTGAATCATAAAGACGTGACTCGCAACATTCAAATAATATGTCGCCTTGTTCTGGCGTTAAGACATGACGAAAATCAAAGTGTGATTCCAACTTCTGATGCTTTTGTTAGATAGATGAATTTATAAAAAGTTAAACTTCACATAATGTAACTTGTACATAAAAAGATATACCTTCATAAATTGATTTACTATTATTTTTCCTACTTTCTCTTCTACCATTTCGTAGGACATGCTTTTGCGGCTACAAAAATAACTACTTGCACTTCTATTATTGAAGTGGGCGAGTAGAGGGAAATTGGATAAGTTCAACTAATTTAATAAGTTCTATGTGTCTAAATATAGCCTATCTGAATACCGGTATCAACATCAAGTGGATATGGTATATAAGAAAAGTTGTTCCATCTCCATTGATTACTTTAAATAGAGGTATGTCTATGTTTCTAAGACCAGTATCACATTTAACTTAATTTATTTATAACAATAATAATAATTTACCATCTATACGTAAAAAAAAAATAGAATTGAATTTACAGAATGAAAATGTATTACCAAAGGATGACTCTACATTGTTCAACAAGATATTGAAGTTTACATTCCATTTCTATTCGTCCAATTAAATAGACTATTCACTTACTTTAAAATTGATACAAGTTCTTAGGGTGAAAGAAATGATGGATAATTACCCTCCATAGTCGGAAATTGACATTATAAATATGTTTTAATTTGCCTGTTTGATACACCTATAGAGTTGGAAACTTAAAAGTTTGTTGACCTTGACCCAAGCGCAACAATAAAAAGTACATTATCATATTGTACGTGTTATGTGGTATTAGAAACTTCTCCCCTCATGTTCCTAGATTATCTTAATGTTCCCTGTGAATTAAAAAAACTCAATTAAATAATATAGATGATTACATGTTCTATGATTATATTTAGTTAAATTAAATTTATCTCTTCTTTGGGACATAAATATCACCTGAATAAATATTATCAATTGAATAATTTTAAATGACAGTTTGTTGAATAAATATAAATGAAATGAAGAAGTAGTGTCGATAGACTAAAAAAACTGTTTTGTTGATGTTTCTCGCACTCTCTTTGTTTTCACTTACTCAACCAATGGTTCTCAGTTCATATCTTTAAGTTCGATCATTGTCAAGGTTCAAACAAAAGGTGGCCCATGGATAAATAATCGATTAAAAACCACAATGCTAGCAGATGGCGGGTCTCCGCTATTCTTTTCATGGATTAAACCCGCCAATAACTATTATTATGAACTCAAATAAAAGGACATAAAAAATTGGTGTACATTTTGATAAGGATAACCACATGTTTTTTGCTGGTAACGAAAAAATAATAGAATGATTTTCAATTGTTAAATTTCAAATTTGGAAGATGATATCATAACTCGTCGATGACAAGGAGCAGTAATAAGAATTGCTATGATTATATGCTTAAAGTTCTACTTTTTTTGTTAAGATACATAGTGGACCTTTTGTTTCACTTTCTTTATTAATTGGTTTGTGAGTTTGACTACTTTATATTTTATGTTTCTCATGACTTGAGGACTACAACTTTTTGACATGACATTTTATTGTATCTTCATATTAGCTCACACATATAATATGATAGAAGACAAAAAAGTTGTCATAAAGCTGAAATTTATGGTAAAATAATTGGTTGGTTTTGGAGTTGATGACTAATTATACTGAAAGAATGATGGTTTTAAAGAAAAAAAGTACTCTTTGGTGGTAACAAGAAGTACCTAATTAACGTTGGTAAGAGGATAAGTTTCGATAGAGATGATTTCTCTTATGCATATTAAGGGTGATATATAAAACTAGTTTTTTGTATAAGAACAATTAATAAGGAAGTTGCTTTAAAAAATATTTGTTTAACAAAATGCAGATCCTCATGCATTTGTATAAAAATTATTGATAAGAGATTTTGAGGCAATCATCTATGAAAATAAATCTTGCTTGATTGAGCCGACTTACGTTTTAATGGAAAATACGACTAAGCATATGAGTAGAATAATGCATTTGTTTGTCTTTGAGAGTGTGAGAGTATATTCTTATTCCTTTATTCTGAAATTTTGATGATATTTGTTTGGGCAAGGAATCATTCTTGATGTGAGGGCATTAGAATACTCTTGTTGAACTTGAATTTGCATTTGAAGCGAGCATTGTGAGCATGACTTCTACTTTATGATGACTAGTCACAGTTTGAAACTGGTAGTGCACAATAGAACATTGCTTGGGTTGATTAAATCTCATGTGAACTCATATTGAGTCTGAAGTAGTATTATTTGTAGACACCTATATTGAACTTATTGATTTTATGTTTTACGTTAGGACAAATAAAAGTTTAAGTTGGGAGTGTTGATGAGTCGAACATTTAAACTCATTTAGGGCTTAATAATCAAAGATTTAGTATCCTCAATCCTTATTTTAGGCTTATAACTGATGTAAATATTAATTTGCAGAACTGAAGGCAAGGACATTATGAGGAAAAAATTAAAGAAAATGCTAAAATATTGAAGGAAAGAAAAGTTGGTACTCACCAAAGCCACTTGGTGACTCGCCAAAAGAACCTTCTACTCACCTAAAGTTTCAGCAGAGCAGCCCTTGGACGAAACCAACCCGGCGAGCAAACAAGTATTTTTGCGACACGCCGAACAAATCGTCGAGGACGATATTAATCGCCTAAAGTTTTAAAACAACATCGTTGGAAAAGGGAAGCCAAAAATACGAGAAGGGGATCACTTGGAACATCTTCAACCAGGTCGGCCAAGATCGACTTACTTCACCGAGTGACTCCGATGCTTAATTTTTGGGAGTGTATAAATGCAAGTATCAAAAGAAGAAAAAGAGTTCCCACATTTTCTAGTTCTGTCTTCTTGAACTTTAATATTCCAAAACATTTTTTACACTTTTTGAGTAGAGATTTAGGGTATGTTTTATTGTTTTCTCAATTTTGACCATTTGGAGACTTGTGGATTATTGCCCAACCTGATGGAAAACTTTGTTGGTAAGGATTTCATATCCATTATTATACTTGGCTAGCCCCCATTCTTGGGGGTGTGATTATGTAGTTGAATTATTTAATTATCCAATGGGGTTGGTATTTTGATTTAAAGTGGGTTCAATTAATAGTTTGTATTACAATTGAGTAATTGTATTTGCAAATGCAATTCTAGTTTAGTACCCTAAGCTTCTTTGAGAAAAAAGAGTTAGAGTTATAATATTAGTTGATAATTTTTGTGATTGTGTTGTTAAAAATTTAGCTAGAGAAAGTGGGTCTGGATTCAATCTTGCAAATCTAGCTTGAAGAAGTAGATTGACTAAGGTAATAATTTGTTCATCTGCTTTGTGTTTGTCGAGGTTTTAAAAAACTCACTTGATTCGTAATAGTTGATTGATATATGGCTATTGCACCGAAAGTCTAGGCTACCCACAATTATTTAACAACTTTTAGTCAATAATATTTAACCATTTTACAAAATTGACATTTAATTAATCACACTCCCAAGAAAATCTCTATTTGTTTACCACTGTTTTTAGTAGTCATAATTTCGTTACCCAAATACCCCCCCCCCCCCCCATTAACATCAATTGTCAAAAACATTTCATTTACTTTATTGTTGCGAAAATGTCTACATTTAAAAAAAATTAGAACATATAATTTTACTACTTAATTTAATTCTTTAACGTATCACTGCCCATGGGATCGACCATTACTCTTAGTTGGGTTTATAATTGTTAGAAACCGCCTAAACTTAGAATCAGATTAATTGTAGTTGAACGTTATCATTCACATTGTATCAAATAATGGAATTGAGGTTGATCCTAAAAATACATAGGAGGTTAACAGTTGGCATAAACATCTATCTCCTTCGGATATTAGAAATTTCTTTAGTCTGGCTGGTTAATATAAAGGTTTGTGGAACGTTTTTCTTTTATTACCTCTCCATTGATCTCATTGACTTAAAAATGGTTTAGTCCTTATAGTTATAAACATGTGAAAAGACCTTTAAAGAGTTTAAAGATAAGGTTACCATCGCTCTGGTGTTGACTTTATCGAAAGGACCTGATGGGTTTGTTTTTTTAATAGTAATGCCTTTAGAATTAGATTATATTAGATTGTGGTTTTATGAAAAATGGTAAAGTTATTGGTTATGGTTGAAGGAAACTTGAGATTCATTAAAGTAACTATCATAGCAATGATCATAAATAAGCGCAGTTGTTTTAACCCTAATGTTTTGGAGGCATTATTTGCATGGTTTAAATGTTGATTTTCTTACTGACAACAAAAGTTTGCAATGTGTTCAATCAAAAGGATCTAAATCATTACAAATGTATATATTTAGAACTATTGAAGGAATATGATTTGAGAGTCTTATATCAATCGGGCAAATGCAATTTAGTGGACAGTGTCTTAAGTCACTTGTCAATTAATAGTGTGCCACAAGATAAGAATTATAACAAAGATTTGGTTGGTGATATTAATAAACTAGCTTGGCTAGGTTTTCAGTTGGTTCATTCAAATAAGGGCATGTTATTATTAATAATTGTTTAGAATCATCATTTGTATCAAATGTAAAATCCAAGAAAAGTCTTGGCTTGATCATGGGTGAGTTAAAGGAAGTGGTGCTTAAAATTCCATTGAGGAGTTTTGTGTAAAGAGGAGATTATGTGCTTCGATAGTGAGGTCGTTTATGTGTTTATAAAGTTAATAACTTGAGGGAGCATAGTTCTTGATATTCCATTCACCTGGTAGCCACAAAGATTTCCTCTGACTTGTAGGAGGTCTAATGGTTGAATGTGATGAATAAGGATATATAAAATTTTGTGGCCAAATTTCTGTCACAATTGGGGAGCACCCCCTAGAAGTAACCGGTGTCGTCATCCTTGGAGAGGACTTGGACAAGCCCTTAGCATTCGTCATAACAATTCATAGGTCAAAAATGTGAATATTAAAACTTTTTACATATTGAGGTGTACATAGACCTCTCACATACAATATTACACAGTTTACTTAGACTCCTCGCAGATGAACTTACATAGGCTTCTCGTTTTGTCTACATAACCAATACGTAAAGATTTAGTCTAATAAAGTTGTCTCACATTAACAATCTAAAATGAAGTAGAACATTCGGGCATAACCCTTATACAAATTTATATTGCCACATAGGGCTTACAACAAATGTCTTCATGAATTGGAAAGAAGTGAATGTCTACAGATAATAGCAATGTTACTAAGGTAGAACATGACGAACAATCCTCGAAGTAGAGGACCTACAAAAACTTGGGGGAAAGTCCAAGTTTTCTTGAATAGAGACCTTGATATTTTAACAACTGAACCTACATTGTTTGGGAGAAAGGGAACAAATATGGGTTAGTACAACCACATGTACTAAGTATGGAAACATATGCACATTACATCATTGAAATCATGCTTAAAAGGACATTTAGTTCAAAACCATGCTAAGTCACTTCCAAAGTCTTTATGCACAATTAAGAATACATTCAAGCCAGTGATCACATATTCATTTAATACAAGTCCATATTCAACACAAGACTAACATCATCATAAAGTCAAGTCAACATGGATAATATAAACATAATGTCATATCAACATGAATAGCTTCAACATAATGTCATATCAACAATTCATGTACAAGAGTTCATAACATCACATCATATAAGACCCATACCAACAATCCAGTCCCAAGCCTGAAAATGCAATGCTCATGTGAAGCCCCATAACCCCACATAATCAAGTAAACGAGGAAAGAGACCATAAGTAATGTCTTACTTCATATAACATAGCATTATGAGTAGTCATCATCATATATAGCCCTATATACTAATAGCATGTTCATAAATGAAACTAAAATCATTTAGGATCATCAACATGTAAAGTCAACATAAGTATATTATTCATGTCATAAGAACATAAGAACAACCTTCTAGGACTTACCTCAACGCCAACTAGTGAAATATATAGGTAGTCTCATACCCCTACCTACACTAAGTATAACCCTTTAAGTCACCCTAGTTAGAGTTTACTATATTACTGTTATCATTAATTATAGTTTCGGGAACAATCGCCTTAATCGATAATAGGCCGGTGTCATGAAATCCTACACCGAAAGAAGGTGGTCTACTTGCCAAGGTAGGACCAAAATATGAACATAGCATTCTAGGTGCATCCACTTGCTAGTATTCCTATGGGGGCAACATAGTTATGGAACTAGCAGATATGCCTTGAACCTTCTACATGCCCACTAGCATTTGGATCCCTAATTTCATGAGAACATTTGGTGAATCTCCTTTCTATGAGGAGTCAACACCTCTCATTGCCAAGTTCACGCGATGCTAAGCTAAAGTCTCTTTTTGAAATGCCATTAAGTCATTCTTAAACAATCATAGATTAATATGGTTCATAGGAGACTAAACCCATAATATAGCATATAATTCAGCTCATTAGGCATTGGATGAGAACTGCCTTTCATCATAAAACCATCATTAGTGACATCAACATATCATGGTCATATCATCTAAGGCACACAAGAGAAACCATCTTCAAACATGCATTATCATAACCTCACCATGATCTCACATTCGATATAATCATATCATGCCATATATTCATCATATCATATTTTCCTAATTTAATCACATATATTACTTCAATTGCACCACATCATCAATTAACAAATATATAATCATATTATATCATAATTAATGAAAAGAAACCAGTATCAAATCAATATGAAAGATCAATTGCGTAACTAGAATGAAACCCATTCCATACCTTAGGATTCCTTAGAGTTTGATAGAGAAAAGATGAAGTCTTGATCCCTATTTCACCTTGAAGCTTGGTCTTAAATTGGGTCTTAAATAGAGAGAGAAAGTAGAGAGAAGTTGGAGTGAATTTGGGTTTGGGAATTGTGGGGTGTTAGGTTAGTTTAATCGATTGGCTACTGTCAAATGTCACCTTTTTGGTCAAATGGAAGGGTTCTCTCCAAGGACCTTTAGGGTAGTCCTTAGGGAGTCGTACCCGTAAATTTCAACCCTAAACACACTCTTATATATATTTAACAGCTCTATACCAATTTGCATTAAATTCTGACTCTTAAAACACCATGAAACAAGCCAAGGCACACTAGTGCACATTTCACAATTCACCAGACGTCATGGTCGTTTCTTAACGTTTTAACTATAACACTTCCTAATTACTTTCAATACATTATTTTAGGCCTATAAAAAGTGTTCAAAGTCTTATTTCATCATGTGAGGATCTATATTGGGCTATGAACTTTCAGAGTGTTCCGTTATCCCCTCTTTTGGAACATTCGTCCCCGAATGACCTTAAAAATATTTTTATAGGAACAGAATGACTCAAGACTAGTATCCCAACCAAGAAAAACATAAATAACATAATTAACATTAGTTAGAACTCAAAGGAGTAATTCACAACTCCATTAAACACACAAACATGTCATTTACACATAGCAACTCAAATCACAATTTACAACATATAAAAGCTCAACTTCAAAACATGAGGAATTATGTTCTCAATATCAACATGAGCTCATCATAATATAAAGAGTCACTTATACAAAAATTTCTTTTCAAGGCTCATTAAAATGATCAATACCATTTCATAAAGCAACTACACACAAAAACAAATAAGTGCAAGTTAAGCAAAAGAGCATTTCTACAGGAAAACTCATTTTTATCATGAACCTTTACCATAAATATGCATATTTTAGCAAAGCAAACCAAATTCAAATTTATTCATTATTTTAAAGAGGATTATTACTAACCTCAACTTTGGCTAGGATTTAGAGGAAGAATATGAGGATAATGGTACTTCATGTCGGTCTCGACTTTCCAGGTGGCTCCCTCAACTAGGTGGTTTATACATAGGACTTTTACAGAGGCCACTCTTTGTTCCTCAACTTCTTGACTTGTTGATCTAGAATTTTCAGCGGAACCTCTTCATTGGAAATCTCCTCAATCAAACCTAACCCTTCAGTAAGGAGAATGGATAAGGGGTTGCCAATACACTTATTAAACATGGAGACATGAAATACCGGATGAATCGAAGCTAGTTCACTAGGTAGTTTCAACTCATATGAAACCTTTCCAACTAGTTGCAAAACCTCATAGGTACCCTCATATCGGGGAATTAGCTTCCCCTTCTTGCGGAATCTCATCACCCCTTTCATAGGAGATATCTTCAAATACACCATATCACTAACTTCAAATTCGAGATCTCTTTTTCTATTGTCGGCATATTATTTTTGCCGACTATACACTGTTCTCCACCTATCTCTTATCACCCGAACCTTCTCCAATGCTTCATAGATTATTTCGGGACCAAGGAGTGACGACTCACAAACCTCAAACAACCAACCGAAGACCTACATCGCCTACCATAGAGTGTTTTAAAGGGTGCAATGGAAATACTCGAATGGTAGGTATTATTATAGGAGAACTCAATCAACGGTAGGTGATTGTACCAATAACCTATAAAATCTATCACAAAATCTCTTAACATGTATCCTAGGTTTTAAATAGTATGCTCTGCTTGACCATCCATTTGAGAATGAAAAGCGGTGCTAAGCTTCACTTGAGTACCCAACCCTTTTTGAAAAGACCTTAAAAAATGAGAAATGAATTGAGCACCTTTATCCGATATGATAGACAAAAGGATCCCATGTAAGCTCACTATATCATCAATGTATATTCTTCCATAATCCTACGATGAATAAGTAGTCTTGACGGGGATAAGTGGGCGGATTTTTTCAACCTATCAACAATAACCCAAATTGAGTAATTTTGCCTCCAGGTTCGAGGCAACACAACAACAAAGTCTATATTAATTTCTTTCTACTTCCACATAGGAACTTCTATTATTTGAGTCAGACCACTCGGCTTTAGTGCTCGACTTAAACTTGATGGCAATTTGGACACATGGGACACAAACTCCGCTATGTCCCTTTTCAAACCATCCAACCAATATACCTTTCTAAGATCACGATACATTTTGGTGGCACCTGGATCAAGAGAATATCGGGAACCATGAGCCTCTTCTAAAATATTTCCCTTCAAAACATCAACATCCAAAACACACAATCTACCTTGGTACCTAAACACACCATCCTCCCCTTTGAAGAATGACTCATTAAACTTGCTAAGTACCGATTTCTTCAACTCCATCAATAGCAGATAAAGATGTTGCTTAGATATCACCTCAACAACTAAAGATGACTTGGAGTTGTTATGAACAATAAAACCACCATTTGGGGAACCTTCCAACCGAACACCCAATCGAGCCAACCTATGAAACTCTTTCACTAGGTATTTCTTACCTTCATCCACATGAGACACACTACCCATGGTCATACGACTTAGAGCATCCGCAACCATATTGGCCTTGCCGAGGTGGTAAAGAACACTCATGTCATAATCCTTCAATAATTCCAATCATCTTATTGAGATTCAACTCCTTTTGAGTGAACACATATTGAAGACTCTTATGGTTAGTATACACATACACATGGACACGATACAAGTAATGCCTCTATATTTTCAAATCAAACACTACAGCCGCTAAATCAAGATCATGAGTTGGATAATTCTTCTCATGCACCTTGAGTTGTCTAGAGGGATAGGCTAAAACCTTCCCATGTTGCATAAGCACACAACCCAAACCCACTCGGGAAGCATCACAATATAAAACAAAACCCTTGGTACCCTCCGGTAAAGTCAACACCGGAGCGGAGGTAAGCCTATCTTTCAATATTTTGAAGCTTCTAGCCTCCGACCACTCAAATGTAACACTCGTTTGGGTAAAGGTAGTCAAAGGGGAAGTAATCGATGCAAACCCATCCACAATCCTCCTATAACCCGGCTAAACACAAGAAACTTCTAATGTCGGTTAAAGTCAAAGGTCTGGGCGAATTCTTAACCACCTTGGTTTTCTTTGGATCGACCTCTGTACCCTCACTTGAGATAATATGACCAAGAGAAGTCATCGACCTCAACCAAAACTCACACTTGCTATACTTGGCAAAAGGTAGGTGTTCCTTAAGGACTAGCAATACCACCCTTAAATGGTCAATATGTTCTTCCTAAATCTTCGAATATACAAACATATCATAAATTAAGACAATCACAAAGGAATAAATGTAATTCTGGAACACTCTATTCATAAGGTCCATAAAAATAGCTAGAGAATTACCGAGACCAACATAAATCACTAGGAACTCATAATGACCATACATAGTTCAGAATGCCGTATTAGGTACATCCTCACCTCTCATCCTAAGTTGGTGATACCCCGACCTCAAGTCAATCTAAGAAAAGTAGATGCCCCTTGGAGTTGATCAAATAAGTCATCAACTGAGGGAGAGGATACTTCTTCTTAATGGTGACCTTATTGAGTTGAAGATAATCAATGCCCATCCTAAGGTACCCATCCTTCTTCTTAACAAACAACACCGGATACTAGGTCGAATGAAACCCTTGTCTAATAAGTCCTTGAGTTTAAGATTTACCTCTTTCAACTCTTCCAGAGCCATCCGGTAAGGAGTGATTGAAGTGGGATTCGTATCCAGTAATAAGTCAATACCAAAGTCTATTTTATGCTCGGGAGGAATTTCGGGCAAGTCATCAAGAAAGACTTTCGAAAATTCCTTCACTACGGGGACCGACTCTATTGTAGGAATGTCGGACTCAAGATCCTTAACTCTCACAATTTGATAAAGACACCCCTTAGAGATCATTTTACAAGCTTTTAGACAAGAAATGATATGACCTCTAGGAATTGAGTTACCCCCTTTCAACTCTAAGACGATTCATTAGGAAATTAAAATTAACGACACTTGTTTGACAATCAATGGAAGCAAAAAAAGCATGCAACCAATCCATTCGCAAAATGACATCAAAATAAACCATATCAAGTTCTACCAAATCCACCCATGTAACTCTATTGGACAAAGATATATGACAAATCCTAAAGACTCTTCTAGCCACAATGGAGTCATCCTCCGGGTTGTAACCGAAAATGGTTCAATCAAAACATCACGTAGAACATCAAATTTTTTAGCTACGAGATGAATTACAAATGATAAAGTAGCACCAGGTTCAAGTAAAGCATAAATATCAATAGAGAAGACTTGTAACATACTGCTGACCACATCGGGATATTCCTCTTTCTCACCCCTAGAGGAGAGAGCATAAAAGTGGTTCCTCTTTAGAGCATCGAAACTAGGACCGCATGCTTGATCTTGACTACTCCCCTTCTCTTTACTCCTCATATTAGGACAATCCCTGACCTTATGGCCCTCTATTCCACAACCAAACCAGTCTTTCGTTCCCACCAAACATTCACCCCTATTCTTCTTACCACACTTGGCACAAGTAGGCTTGTCACTTGGTTAACTTCAACTCCTTCCCTATTGATACCTAGGGTTCGAAACCCTATTCTTGTTTGCCTTAGGGAAATTTGAAGGAACTAGGTTGGAAACCCTTTTCTTGAACCTAGGCTTATCTTGAGTTTCTAGAATATCCTTGGAAGTACCTCCCTCATAAGACTTGGCCCTGTTAAACTCCCTATTATTTCTCTTAAGTCTAGTCTCCTCAACTTGTTGTGCATGAACCATCAACCGAGAGATATCCATATTGTGATGTAGCATCGCCGAAAGACACTCTTCAATTAGGTCATCGGACACTCCCGTCACAAAGAGTCTCATCTCATCCCTAGGATTGGATACCAAGGAAGGAGCATACTTGGAGAATTTATTGAACTTCAAGGAAGTATTCTTGCACAGTCATACCTCTTTGACGAAGGTTGATGAACTCTTCCACTTCCGCCTCCATTTTCTCCCTAGGAATGAACCGATCAAGGAAAGTCGTTCTAAACAACTCCTGAGTTATAGTTCCCTCTCTCAAAGCCGAATTATTTCTTTATTGGGTAGAAAATGTTTGAGCTACATCCTTGAGTTGATAGGAGGCTATCTCGACCTTCTCATTTGAACTCACCCCCATAGCATATAAGATCTTATACACTTCATCAAGAAAAAATTGGGGGTCTTCATTTACCTTTGAACCATAAATCATCGCAGGGTTCATCCTCGTGAAGTCCCTCAAGCGGGAAGACATGGTACTACATTTTATTGAACATAGGGTCCAACCTCTACCGCTTGAGTTTGGGTAGTAATAGCTTGGCCCAATCTTAGGAAAACCGACCTTATATCTCCATCTGTCATAGCTGGAGGAATGACCGAAGATTGGTCTTGTGGTGGAACTTGATTTCCTTGTAGAGGGTCTTGGTTCTCTTTGGGAGGAACTCCCGCATTAGCAAAATATTCCTCCACTCTCCTTGCGGCTGCCCTTCTCATAGTCATCTTCTATATCCACAAGAAAAGGATTAAAATAAAAAGGGACACATAGAGTTACCACTCTTAAGGCATTTCTTTAAAGATTACCAATAAGTGAGATTTACTAAGCGTCACATAGCCTCTAGTTCATAAGTGTGGCGCAGTTCACACCCATGAACAAGACTCTACATAGACAAGTTTTAGTGAGACATCAATTCTAAGATTTCTTCAACCTTATGCTCTGATACCAAGTTTGTCACGACCGGGGAGCACCCCCTAGACGTAACCAGCATCTTCGTCCTCGGAGAGGACTTGGACAAGCCCTTAGCATTAGTTATAACATTTCATAGGTCAAAAAAGCAAAAAATTAAAACTTTTTACATATTTAAGTGTAGATAGACCTCTCACATACTATATATGTAGTTTACTTAGAATCCTCGCATATGAAGCATACATAGTATTCTCGGTTAGTCAACATAACGAATATGTAAGGATTTTATCGAATAAAGTCATCTCACATTAACCATCTAAAATGAAGTAGAACAATTGAGAATAACCCTTATACAAATTCATATTGTCACATAAAGCTTACAATAAATGACTTCATGAATAGGAAAGAAGACAATGTATTTACACAATAGCAATGTTACTAAGGTAGAATGTGTGGAACCATCCTCAAACTAGAGGACCTACCAAAACTTGTGGAAAAGTCTAAGTCTTCTTGATAAGCGACCTTGAATATGGGTTAGTACAACGACATGTACTATGTATGGAAACATATGCACATAAAATTATTGAAATCATGCTCAAAAAGACATTTAGTACTAAACCATGCTAAGTCACTTTCAAAAGCCTTTATGCACAATTAAGAAAACATACAAGCCAATGATCACATATTCATTATGACAAGTCCATATTCAAAACAAGACTAACATCATCATAAAGTCAAGTCAACATGGATATTATTAACATAAGGTCATATCAACATGAATAACTTCAACATAAAGTCATATAAAAATTCATGTACATGAGTTCATAACAACACTTCATATAAGACCCTTACAAACAATCCCGTCCCAAGCCTACAAGTGTGATGCTCATGTGAAGCCCATAACCCCACATAATCAAGTAAACAAGGAAAGAGACCATAAGTAATGCCATAATTCATATAACATAGCATCATAAGTAGTCATCATCATGTATAACCCTATAGACAAATAGCATGTTCATACATGAAATAACATCATATAGGATCATCAACATGTAAAGTCAACAGAAGCATATCATTCATGTCATAAGAGCATAATAATAACCTTATACGACTTCCCTCAAGGCGAACTAGTTCAATGTATAATTCACCCTAGTTAGAGTTCACTTTATCAATTTTATTCATTCTACTTACTCTCGGGAACAATCACCTTAACTGACAGAAGACCATGTGAGCTAAACATGTAATCCGGTTTCATGAAACCCTACACCGAAAGAAGGTTTTCTACTGGCCAAGGTAGGACAAAAACATGAACATAGCATTATAGGTGGATCAACTAGCTACTGTTCATATAGGGGAAACATTGTTAAGGAACTAGGATATATGTCTTGAACCCTCAACATGCCCATTAGCATTTGGAGCCCTCATCTGATGAGAACATTTGGTGAATTTCCCTTCTATGGGGAGTCAACACCTCTCAGTGTCAACTTCACTCGGTGGTAAGATAAAGTCCCTTTTTGAAATGTCATTAAGTGGTTGATAACAATCATATCTTAATATAGTTCATAGGAGACTAAACCCCCCCCCCCTTATATATCATATAATTTAGCTCATTATTCATAGGTTGAGAAATTCCTTTCATCACCAAACCATCATTAGTGAGATCAACATATCATAGTCATATCATCTAAGGCACAAAAGAGAAACCATCCTCAAACTTGCATGATCTTAGCCTCACCAAGATCTCACATTCAACATAATCATATCATGCACTCATATTCATCATATCATATCTTCCTAATTTAATCACATATATTACTTTAATTGTACCACATCATCACAAAATATAATCCATCATTATTGAAGTAAAGAGTTCAAGATCACAAAGACTTACCAAATAGCCTTCATCAAGAATCTAACCCTCAATTCATCACAATTGTCAAATAACCCACTCATAATCATCATAATATAGTAAATTAACCAATATCATAATCAATTCTAACAACCCTAATAATCTACAAGTCCAATTCATAGCTAGGGTTAGGGTAAGACATTCAATTCCTGAATTATTTCATAAAACTAGGTCAAAGACAAATAACTACAACAATTCACCAATATATAATCATATTCTATCATAATTAATCATAAGAAACGAATATCAAATCAATTTTAAAGAACAATTGCGTAACTAGAATGAAACTTGTGTTTTTGACATCTTTGGAAATCAATTTTGAAGAGCCCCTTGGGGAAAGATATCCTAAGAGTTATGATCTTCCATACCTTAGGATTCCTTAGAGTTTGATGGAGAAAATATAAAGTCTTGAAGCCCTAGGCAACCTTGAATCTTGGTCTTCAATGGGGTGTTAAATCAAGCGAGAAAGTAGAGAGAAGTTTGAGAGAATTTGGGTTTGGGAATTGTGGAGTGTTAGGTTTTTTTAATGAGGTTTAGGTCTTATATAATTCCTCAACTAAAACCATCCCCTAATCCTTAATTAATTACCTAACCAATTAACTAATGAATTTACTTAACTTATAACATAACAGTGAAACAGACCCCTACCTACGAACCCACGACCTACGCATTGTAGTCCCATCGATGGTCCCGTACTACAGGTCGTCGTTTGGGACAAACACTGGTAAAATTGGCCATTTGGGGAAAATGGATAAGTTATGGCCAGTGACACCATCGACGGGCCGTTGATCCATCGACGGTTCGTCGATTGGCTCGTCTATTGTCTACTGTCAAATGACAGCTTTTGGGTCAAATGGAAGAGTCCGCTCCAAGGACCCTAAGGGTGGTCCTTGGGGAGTTGTACCTAGACGTTTCGACCCTAAACACACTCTTATATATATGTAACACCTTTTTACCAATTTTAATTAAATTCCGACTCTTAAATCCCCATGAAACATGCCAAGGCACACTAGTGCACATTTCACAATTCACCGAACATCATGGTCGTTTCTTAATGTTTTGACTCTAACACTTCTTTATTACTTTCAATACATAATTTTAGGACAATAAACAGTGTTTCAAGTGTTCGTTCATCATGTGATACTCTAGATTAGGTCATGGACTTTCGGAATGTTTAATATCTTAATTGTAAACATGTTTATGTTGACCAATAAAGTCAGATAAAGTTTTCCCAAAATATTAGTTTCTATACTTGGAAGTGGGAAGATTTTAATATAGTCTTTATTGTTGATTTACCCCCCACCCGGTGGGAACATAACTCTGTATGGGTTATATTTTATTGTATGTCGAAGTAAGCTTGTTCTATCACCGTCAAGATCTTATATTTTACGAAAAATTGTTAATTTGTAACTAAGGGAAATGGTTAGGTTTTATTTTTTCACGACCCGCATCTATACCCTAGAAGTTAGGGTATTCTTAGGTCATGTCACAATGTACTTTACCGCTCGTAGGTCTTGTACAATCCCTTTCGTATCATTCTTCGCATATACAATATGAAAAGTAGTGAGGAATTAAAACTTTTCACAACATTCAAATAGTATTTCAAAAATTCTGTCGTATAACAACCATAGCAAATAATAAGTCTCACATCATCAAATCTTAGACTCAAAATATACTTGGGACACGGCCCATACATATGAAATATAGTACTACTAAGTCTATTACAATGGTTTAATAAAAGAACTCTAAGATAGTGATGCACTCGAGTCAAATGAGGACATACTTCAACCTTGCTTGAAAGATCCTATAATCCATGCTTCGTTCCCAAAGCACCTTCACCTATGAATGACTTTAGCGATAGATAAAATTAAGGAATTAGTACAAACACATGTACTAAGTATGACATAATTCATAAAATCATGATAACGGACATTTAATGGAAATATGCTCTTTTTGATTAAAACATCATAGAATAAGCATAAGAACAACATTTAACACCTTAGAAACACATAATATATCATATAAGCATTTTATCACTTTTTAAAGAATGTTACTGTGAACTAAGCCAATGTTACAGTGAACTAAGTTCAAGTTCACAGTGACCTCTTTTAGTATGCAACCCTCTCACTAAAAGTTATCCTAAGACTCACTTAAGTTAAGACAAACATATACCACCCATACACCCTCTCTAAGCACACCTGAATAATTCTGAGCACTACCTATAATGAGATAAATACACTTACAATACACCAAAACACATAACAACAGATCCTCCTACCAAAGGTGATTCTAAGGTTCACTTGAGTTGTGAAGAAACCGCCCAAACAATCCCATCAGCCACACCTAAGTGATCCTTTAGAGTACCTAGGATAAGATCATTCTCACTTCATTAATCTACATTTCTATCTAGAGTCATTCTTAAGACTTCCCTAGGTGAGACATGAATAGACCGTCCTTTATGCCCCCCTACACACTTTAACTAGGCAATCTTTAAAGTTACTCTAGACTAGGTACTTATTCATTTACATACTTGCTAACATAAGTCATTATATTCATTAGTTCATTCATAAGTCATTCATCAAATTAGGACATTCAAGTAATGGTCTTGGATAAGACCTAGGGACTCACTCACTAATATCTTCAAAGCCCAATTGTGCAATGTTTAGGTAGCGTCTCATACAACCACCTAAACTTCATAGAACTTCTCCAACACTAGTGGTTATCTCATATGAAGAGAATAGGCAATAACCAACATAGACCATGGTAGCAAGTCATGGAATCTGGAGTTGTAACCTACTCCGACGGAGGGTGTTCTACTTGCCAATTGTAGAAGTTTGACACATCCCATGTAGGCCAATAGTTAAGGAATATGAAGGGTTTCTGTGCACTCTAGTCTCATTCTTAACTAGAGATACTTCCCAAGTCATACTCACTCGGTGCTAGCCTTTGTTCTCATAGAGTAATTCACATAAAAGATCACATGAAGAGGTTCCATATCTAGTTCATAATCCAATCACATTCACCTTACCAAAGATGTCCCCTAGGGTTGCCTTTCAACGGTTAGGAGGATAGCTCAATGATTTTCCTAAGGATGATTTCATGCTGTTCCTACCAACCAACCTTAAGTCCACCATTCACACAAGAAGGATACCATTACGACTTTCGACTTCAAGTATATCATAACCTTACAACTAAGTTGAAGGTTCCACATGAAGGACCTTCTTAACAATGTTCAAGGTAACATGTCATTCATACATACAAGAATAAGAGGCTTTAGCATCCTAAGTTAAGAATCTCATATTTAGATTCATTACCAAAACAAGACACACACATACTTCACATAGAGCATATTATTCTAGAAGCACATAGGCATAACCAACATTATGTATAGGTCACCCTATACACTACTATAATGTCATAAATATAACCATCATAAGACTCACATAACCATGTAGGAAGAACCATGCATCAACTTTAAGACTACACTGATAAGGACATAGTCATAGTCTAACGTGATCACCTAATAACATAAATAGAAGAACACATACATTCACCTTAATCACAAATAGATAGATATGATAATACTTCACATAAACAAATACACAAACCATCATCATACATAAAGTAGTGCCGACAAGGCCATGATCATCATAACACATAAAATAACGCCGACGAAGCCACATAATTCATATTTATAACACATAGCACCGCCACCATAAGTGGAACATACCAATCACAACATAATTCAAGACCTACATTACATAATATAAATATAATTAGGGCAGCGACCACCAATCCATTCTCAGCACTTCAATCCATAGCTAAATCATCCAATACAATACCAAAAAGCCTTTACCCATGGCCAAGATCATCAATTCAATACAAAAATTATAATACTCAATGAATCTATATCAATTCAATATAGATTTATCAATCTAAGAAATGTTATACATAAATTCAATACAATTCTTACATCATTAAATAGCCCAAAGAAAACCACACTAGAATTCATAAGCATTGATACATGATCATAACACCTATAATATAGACAATTTGAATAGTTTATGTTTTGCATGGGTTCATGAAGAATTTAGGTTAAAACCATCAAACTAAAATCAATTCAATCAATAATCAATTATTCAAAATATTTTATACAAGAACCCATGGCTATATCACAAGTTAGAAATCTATCTTTTAAGAAAGTCTTAGAAAATTACTTTGAAGTTTGGCTCGTTGATGATAGAAGATTAAAGGATGAAAACAGTACCTCAATGAATCTAAACCGCGAAAATTGATGAAGAATCACCAAAAAACTTCAATCCAAGCTCTTCCTTGAGTTTTGACTTCAATGGAGTTCTAGAGAGTTTGTTAGAGAATTGGGTTTTGAATTTAGAATAATGAATTCATCTAGGTAGTTAGGACTTATAAACCCACTTAAAATACCTATAATACCCTTAGGAACCTCCCAAACAATTATTTGGACATGGGGTGAATTTACCAATTCTCCCCTTCACTTAACAGTGAATCTACGAAATTGCAGACTCCATCTAGGCCTGCCCATTGACAGGGCGTTGGTCCAACGATAGGTCGTCCTGGCTGGCCGTAGTTGTGATCAAATACTGGAATTTGGGAGATTAATCTCCCTACTCTAAGTCTTTACCCACACCCACCATCTACAGGAGTCGACCATCCTACTGGCCGTCGATTGCCTCAGTTGTTTGGGCTGTTCTAGACAACCTTAGGCTATTGTGAAAGGTCCTTCGTCAAGGACCCTTTGTTGGTCCTTGGGGATGTTTTACCGGATATTTACAACTCGAATGTGATCGTATAAGAGTTTATGACCTCTCACATCGATTTCATCTAAAATGAACACATAAAACATGACGAAATATGCCAAGACACACAAGGTCGTTTCAAAGCAAACCTTTCGAACGTCATGGACGTTTGACCTCAAAACTCATGAAATTTGACACAATGCCTAAAAACACTATTAGTACTCATATAAGTACCTCATAATCTCATTACACAAACATATAAGCACATAAAAACACATGAGTCATATAAGAGACTAGTCGTCGAACGTCGTGGTCGTCCCTTGACTTTTGACTTCCAATTCACCTAAATATTTAGACACTACCTCATTGCCACATTATAAGCCATTTAAGGACCTTGGACTCTCATTATAAACATGTTAGGCTCTAATTTCACCTAAGTCGTCTTAGAGTTGTCATAGATTTAGTCCCGTTATCAATTATCTCTGACCATAGTACTTAATTTACTTCTCTATTTTTGAAATTTTTCCAAAAAGGTCTTAGTATACGTGCCTTAGTATGATATCTATAGGAAAGAAAAGCATATTATATAAACTTCAAAATATATGTTGAGATATTATGCATTCACTTAAAGGGTAACACCAACGATTAATTGCCTTTTATTAAAAAAATTTATTGTAATATCTATAACTGAAGCATTTGTATGGCTCCAGTTTTTTCTCTTCATGATTGTAGGTGTATACCCCTATAGGTTGGTTTAAAGATTGTTAGGTTGTTTTAATAGGTCTGAGTTGCTACATGAGGCCATGGACAACGTTCAGTTTTTAGAGATAGTTTGAAATTTGATAAAAGTTGATAAGATTCCTTCATCGATGTTATCATAAGAGATCTTGAGTTTCATATGAATGATAGGGTCTACTTAAAATTTCACCTAAGAAGGAGTTATGAGGTTTAGTAATAAAGGGAAGTTTACCCCTGTTATGACAGTCCATATCAAGTATTGAGGCATTTAGACAGGGTTTCCTATGCATTTTATTTGTCTAATGATGTAGCATTGATACATCCTATTTTCCATGTCTTTTTGTTTAAGAAATTTATTAGTGATCCGACATCTATTGTATCATTGGAGATTCATTATATAAAGAATAGCCTTTCATATGAAGCTATTCTATTTGAGATTTTTTACTGGAAAATTAAAAATCTAAGAAATATGGAAGTGGATCCATGAAAGTTTTCTAGAAGAATGAAAGGGTTGAGAGTGCTACTTGGGAGGCCAAGGCCGATATAATGTACGATTATACTAATCTCTTTCCCTCTGATAGTATTCTAGCTTGATTTATTTATCCCCTCATAGTTGATCTTCTTTTGTTCATGTTTCTTAGTCATTATCATGATTCATTGTAACATCTCGCAAATTGAATGAACTAGAAAAGAGTTCAAAATCTGACATACTTATTTTTGGAAAGAATAAGAAAATCTGAAAAAATATTCTAAGTTAAGAAAGTGAGGTTTGATCATTTACAAATGGCCATAAATTCTAGCACAAAAGTATTTAGAGGTGCTTATGGATATGGGTGGAAAGATCTTGGAATAATCTTTCCAACGTCTCTGAGGTTGCGCAATTTCGATATCGTTCGGGTGAGATATGCCCTTTTGAAGTTCGTTTGTCGGATTAAGAAAATGTCCAAATCAGGGATTTTAAAGGGTGTTTTATTGTTTTCCTCACCCAACCTAATTAATTCATCTTTGGTAAAATTGATAGGGTCTAAACTGATATAGGATTCACTTTACACTTTTACCAAAAGAGTTAGGTTTTTGAGAGAAGAGAAAAGAAAAGGTGAAAACAAGAGAAAGGAGAAGAGGAAGCAAGAACATTCAAGATTGTCAAAGTTCGGTATGTGGAATTCGTCGGGGGTGATCCCTATAAGGTATGTGAGATCTTTTAGTGTTGGGTCAGTTTACCCACACACCAAAGTTGTTTCAATTCAATGGATTTCGAGTTGTTTGAATGATAAGAAGTGAAGTTCTTGAAGAACATTGTTGAATTCTTGTTTGTTTAGTTATTGGAGTCTTAATGTTGATTTGATTTGTGTTTCCGGTTTTTTTAAGTTAATCTATTGGGTATTGAGTGTCCTAATGATACTAAGTGTTTGGGAAAAGAACCATTGAAGCTTAGAGGGTACTTTAGAGATGAAAAACGGAGGAGAAAAGTATAGAACGCCTCTCCGTAAGGCCTTGGGGCGCCGCGCCTACCATAGCCCGACAGGACAATCTCTGTCATAGGGCGTTAGGGTGCCACTCCAGCTGGAGCGCCCCAACTTGGCCTCTAAAGTTTGGGTCCTGGTGCGCCACGCCACTCAGAGTGCAAAGGATGCCAGTTCACCCCATTTATCCTTCATCTTTAGAGCTAGTTTCTAAGTGATGTACCAATGTTTCCTAATTGATTCTAACACTCTAAGGTACGTCTAAACATCATGAAATTATCCATAAACATGATATCGTGAATCTTGAATCCATAATCCAATTCAAGGAAAGTTAAGATCAAAGTCAAAAAAGTTAGGAGTGAAGTCTTGTAGTTAGAAGCAATTTAAAGCAAAGTTCTTAAAATTTTTCAAGTGACTTTAGCAATGTTTTAACTTTGTTTTTAAGACTCAAGTTTCATGTTAAGTAGCAAGTAAAGAGTTGGGTTCATTTATCAAAGTTATAAGGCAACTAAATATTCCCTAAGAGTTGTTTTAAGACTCAAATTTGAAGCTAAATAAAGAGTAAAGAGTTGAAGTTCTTTCTTCAAAAAAGTATATGGGTACTATATACTCCCAAAGAGGTTTAAAAGAAATATTTTCACATTTAAACAAGAACTGAAACTGAGATTTCCAAAGAGCCTTCGGATTAGTTTTTAAAAAAGAGTAATAGCTTTCTAAATGAAGCAAGAAGGGAAGTTGAGATTCATAAGATAGACTTTGAGCTATGTTTTTGAGAAGTAAACTCAAAAACGTAGATGAAGTTGTTTTTAAAAACATATAAGTGAAGTATACTTTTGGTAGTAGTACTTAAAATCGATGTGGGGGTGCGAGTTTCATATTAAGTCAAGTATCCATCAAAACCATGTAGTCATCATGGGTAGAAAAGCGTCATACTTTTTAGATGAACGCTTTTCACAATAGACTAGTCGATATTAGGAATTTCGGGTTCTATACTCTGGCAAGGATAGTATGTCCGGAAAGTGTGGGCCGAGTAACGTTATATCATCTCTATAACTATTAATTGATTGTTGTTGGCTAGAGAAACTCCCACAACAGTAATTGCATTGGTCTTCAAGAGGTTCAACTCAGTATGAATGGGGGTATTTAACTTCATTCATGGATTGCACAAGTAAACTTTGAAGGGAAGCATGATACATCGTTTATTATTATTATGAGTTGACATCATTTCATTTTGTATCTTTGTATACACAAAGAGCTGGAAACCATATTTTAAATAGTTTTTATTTTCATTTTCATTATATTGCACTTGTTTTAAATTGCTTTGTAATAAGATGAGTTCAGTTAAGTATTCAAGAGTGGAGAAGAGCAAAGGTAAGTGTTTCTTTCATAATCAATTTCATGCCTATGTTGTTTTAGCATTCCAATTTGCATACTCGTACATTCAATGTATTGATATTAGTTGACCTGCATCGTATTATGATTCAATTGTAGGTAACAAGGATAGGTATTCTAGAGCACCGTTTATCCAGTGAGAAAATCAAAATCAGTTGGTGTGCCTCCTAGCTTTCTAGAGGACCCATTTTCATTGTGTTCTATTTTAGTTCATTATGATGTTGTTGGGTCTGTTGCAACATCTATCTCAGTTACTAGAGACTTCATAGATAGTTAGCCAGATGTTAGCTCATTCGTTATCATTTTGTTATTGACTTATGTTCATATTTAAGTTGCCATTTTGGCTAAGTTAAACATTTATTTTCAAAACATTTTGATATCAGTTCCAGACAGTTGAGTTAGCTAGCAATCGAAAACTTTTCTTAATGTTTTATGTCTTACGGAGAGTAAGTAAGCCATACCAAGGGTTCACTCGATACCAACAATGGATTTCGAGTGCCGACCACGCCAAGGGTGTAGTCATGGGGCATGACAAACCTTGAATCAAAGACGGGTTCAAGAATCCTAGGGAGTCTATGAAGTTGTATTTGTGGAGTTCTAGTTATCGGTGTGAAGCGTGCCACATCTATAATTCGGAGGCTGCGACATTTAGGAATTTAACCAGTTAATTTATACTCACTTCATGCGTTAGAGTTTGATCTCAAAACATTTTCCTTCTAATTCATGCCTAAGTGTGTTTTCAAAGAATCATGCCTCCACGAAGAGAAGTTATAGGTAGTCCAGCTAGGAGGAATGTAGAGGAACAAGAATTACCAAATGCAATGAAGTGGAACATCAAGGAGAAGTTACCCATGCTTAATTTTGTGAGACTATATGGATGTTAAGTCAAGTTGCGACCTATCAAATTGGACAGAGAGATAATCAACAGGAAGTGGTTGGTACTTCAAGGATCCGTGAGCTTTTAAGGATGAATCCCTCAAGATTCACAGGTTCAAGTGTCATTAAGGATATTGAGAACTTTGTTAAGGAGATGAAAAGGGTATTTGATGTAATGCATGTTGTTGAAGCGGAGAGGGTGGAACTAGCTTCATAACAAATGAAGGGTGTCACTAGAATCTTGTTTGACCAATGGAAAAAGAATTGGGTGGAGGATATGCCGATAGTGAGTTGGGCTATTTTTGAGAGGGCTCTCATGAGGCGTTTCTTTTCCCGTATGTTGCGAGATGAAAAGATAAGAGAGTTTATCACCCTTAATCTTGAATCTATGAGTCTTCATGAGTACCGCCTAAAGTTTGCACAACTTTAACGTTATGCTCTGAAGATTGTTGCTGACATGAGAAGCATGATGAGTTTAACGTCTGATAGGGGATATGGACCTAGAAAGGTTTATGATGCATATACAACAAGTCGAGGAGGATAAGCTAAAGGCTAAAAAAGAGTTTAAGAATAAGAGGACTAAGACATTAGGGAACGAGTTCAGGCATTAAAAGAGTAATTCCAACTGGTCCTACCTCCAACAGAAGCAAAAGGGACCTGCTCAATCATCTACGAGTTCACCTGCACCTAAGAACAAAAGTGAGTACAATAGTCAGAAGTTCAGAGGAGCTAACCTATTCTCAAGACACTATGGCACAAAGGGATAGTAGGCTTGCTGCAAGTGCTAAGTGTGGCTGAAACCACCCAGGTATTTGTCGTGAGGGTTTCACTGGTTGTTTCAAGATTGGTCATTATCTGAGTGAGTGTCCTAAGAGCTGGCAAGGTAGTGGAAATCAAGGGAGCAGGGCCCAATCTTCATCAGCTGCTCCACCAGAACAAGCTTCACCAAGAGTGGCTACTTGCGGTACAGGTGGAGGACCAAACCGCTTATAGGTTATATATAGACTCTAAGAGCAACAAGGTTCACCAGAAGCTGTCGCTGGTATGATATAAGTATTTGAGTTTCTTTTGATTCTTTGCTAGATCAAGAAGCAAGTTTATTCTTTGTAATTCCTTATATTTCTATGAATTCTCATGCTATTCGAGAGAAATTTAATGAACCATTCAGTGTTTCTGCACCTATTGCTAATTCTATTCTAGCAGACAAAGTCCATCGTGGTTTTCCCGTTTCCTTCAATCAGAAGAGCACCATAGCATCTTTAATTAAGTTAGACATGGTATATTTCAATTGTCATTCTTGTTATGGACTTGCTTCATGCACGTTATGCCTCAGTTGATTTTAGGACTCGATTTGTCAAATTTCATATTTCTAAAGACCCACTCATAGAGTGGAGTAGTAGTTAAGAAGTGCTTAATGGTCATTTCAATTCGCATCTTAAGGCGAGAAAGTTAGTTTCGAAGGGTTAAATCTATCACTTAGTCTGAGTTAATGTCTCAAGTGTTGTGCACCTCTCATTCAGTCAGTTCTAGTAGTAAAAGAGTTTCTAGAAGTCTTTTCAGATGATCTTCCCATAGTCCTTCCTATAAGAGAAATAGACTTCGGCATAAACATCATTGTGGATACTCATACTATATCTATCGAGCCATATAGAATGGCACCTTCAGGGTTGAAAGAGTTTAAAGAACAGTTGAAAGATCTATTAGATATGGGCATCATTCATCCAAGTGTCTCACCTCATGGTGCTTCGGTCTTATTTGTAAGAAAGAAAGATGGTTCCCTTAGGATGTGTGTAGGTTACCATCATATGAAAGTTTATGAGAAGAATTACCCAAACCATGACTTAGATTGTGCTTCTCTTGTATTCGTCTTGAAGATATGACATCATTATCTTGATGGTTTTCATGTGGATGTGTACACCGATCACAAAAGTCTTCAGTTTGTGTTTAGTTAGAAAGATGGTAACTTCTCTAATATCAATAACAAACAAAAGAGAGGCATATTGAGTAAGACACTACAAAATAGCATGCTTTAGTATGACCAAAATCAAATGAATGCCCATACCATAGAGTAAAGAAAAACAAACAGAGAGGCATTCTTGACAATAGCTACAGAAATAAAACACAATTGTTATCGTCTTGTGACCAAATGAAGAACTATAAATGTTGACAATAGACTAAGCGAACACACATATGTAGGAAGCACTTAACAATTAAGCCTAAAATTATACTAAGCATGAAAACCAATATAAGAAAGCATACCGAGCAGTTGAAACTCAAATGGAAATGAAAAGGAGAACTTTAAAACAGCCCAGGAACATTCAACTACCACCCTCAAAAGGCGAAAGGGAAGAACAAAAGGCATCACACTTGATAATAAATTCAATAATAGCATAACATGTTACAATATGGAAAAAAGGGAAAAAAAACTTCGCTTTTTTTTTGGAAATATACTCTACCAAAAGTAAAATAGTAAATCATCAAAACGAACAGTAACAAATCAGATTTAAGAGATCAAAACAATGGCAGAAACAATGCTTAACTCATAATGTTGACGTCTTGGTTCATTAATTCTACTTGCGGTGAATGAATCAATCATATTGTATCAAATAATAAACAATAGCACAGATTGAAGGATGTTCCATTAGCAGCCTACATAAGTGAAATAAACAACAAAAGAAAGATAAAATTTCAAATAAAATAGTAGAGAGATAACAAAGAATAACCAAGGACTTATCTCAATATTATTCTGACTCAAAGAAACGACCAAGATCAAATATAATACGCTAACAAAATTATAAACCAAACGACAAATGACAACAAACAGCCACAGAACAAAGTTCTTCAAACAAAATGATATCTAGAAACATACGAGAAGATGAGGAGAAAATTATATTATACCTTTGTCCTGGCAGCGAATTAGGATAACTAACGAGATTGGGAGGGTGAGCTTCCACGACCACGGACGACGAATCTGATGAACTTACATGAAACAAAGAAACGAGCAAAAGACTCGATCAAAGCCGAAACTCTCACTCTATCTCTCTTCTTTTGAGACCTATTCCAAAATATTATATACAAATATTTAAGGCTAGTAGTTTAGTGTTTTTCTCTCAAATTCAAACTAATTCCTCCAACCTTTAATATGAACAGGGTGAGGGATTTAAATAGAGAAGAATTATGGAATATTTAGGGGGGGGAGACAGGGAGAGATTTAGATGAAATTACAAATTCGAAATTAAAATTCCCTTAAAGATAAGGCTCAACCAGCTGGGCATAGTACCAAATTAAAAAAATTGCAACGGATAGTTGAGGAGAACCATTCAATTTGGATGCTAGTACGAGAGAGGGATGAGATTACTCCACCTGTCACTGATCACGTATGGATTGTCGAGGGGCGAGGAAGACGACAAGAAAATAGTACCAGAAATACGATTTACTCTCACGTTGTGTGTTTGCTGTGTTCACCGTGAATTTCGACGTAGTGTGATTGTGAGCTACAGTCGTTGATGCTTGGAAGCTATTGCTAACATTGAATTGTGTTTCTTTGCTTATGATGGAATTGGGCCGGGTTAGAGAATGGGCTGGGCTGGAGGGGAAATAATGGAATGGAGCTGCTGGAAGGGAAATGGGCTGGGAATAGGATAGGCCAAATGGCCCAAAACTTATTCTTGATGGGTTTAAGATGTTGATGGAAAATTGTAATTAAAATATCAACAAACTGAATTAACATAAATTAATAGTCTCTCAATCTTAACGAAATAAAATAATAAACTTAATGATAAACTAATTAATTTAGAAATATAAACTATTGTATAACTAAACTAATTAACTAAATATTTAATTAAAAAAATCTTTTTAGACGATTTATGAATAATCGTAAAATATACTAATTTTATACATAATTATATAAAACATATATATTACTTCAAAATTATAAAATTATAAATAAATCAAAATTAACTTTAAAAATATTTTAAATTTTATAAAGTTAATTATTTCAAATTGTTTTGGAATTTAAGATGCTCGCTGACTAATTCATATTGTGGAGGTACAAAATTAGGTGTCAACATTTGTTCCTTGTTTGAATTGGTTTGATAAAAGGAATCCGAGGCATATGAAATTGACTGATCCAATTCGCCCAACCACATCTTCATCTTTCAAAAAAAGGGTTTAGGTGCGGACTCTAGGAATTATAGCCGAAGCCTGAAAGTGGGCTTCCTATATATCTCAAGATATATGAGAATTAAGGCCACTTGTAGTTCGACTCAGTAGGTTGAAAATGAAATCTATTATTCAAGATAACGTTTGGTTAGGAGGCCTGAAAAAATAAGTTGAGTATGAAAAAAAGACTTGCAACTTCTTAGTCATGAAAGTGGTGCACTTCACACCCATAATTAGAATTTACACGAACAAAAATTCAAAAACTCTTGGTGTATTGTCACTCATATTAGAACATTGCATCTGGCAAAAAAAAAATTATGTATGTGAAACTGGAACCGATACACCTAAAAAAAAACCACATGCCTTCTGATAGGGGTGTGGTTTGATTGTGGTGGAAGTCACTTCTCAGCTCGTATCCTAAGAGTTTGGAGTCCTCTTCGGACTATGTCCCAGTTCGATGCCAAGAAAAAGTTCCACGTTATGTTGCATCCTTTTTTATGTCGTCCGTACCTGTGATTTGATTTGAGAATTCATCCTCTTGGATGCTCTAGACAAAGACTGAAATAATATTTTTAGTAGAAACTGTTACTGAAAAAGTGGTAACATATTTTACAAAGCTTTTCTACTACTTTTTTTGTGAAACATGTCACATAAGTATCATCAATATATGTCTGCACACTCAAAGTAAATAATTAATAGCTAGCGGTTTGAGTTAAAAAACAAAGAAACTGTAATGCTCCGAGCATACACCCTGGACGTGGCTGGCACTCAATGACCATTGCTAGCCTTGAGCGAACCCTTGGCTTGGCTTACTCAACTCAGCAGAAGACTCAACTTAACTCAGTTATAGAATTGGAAAATTTCTCATAAAATAACTTTTAACATTGTCGTGGACAAAATGGCACTTAAGTCTCAAATATAGAATCTGAAATAATGAAGACAACTGAACTACTAACTATCCATCAATGGAGCATCTAAATCTACGTTGATGAATGTTGGGAAAAATCCCACAACATTCTAAAGAAAAATAAATACTAGAAAGCATAAAAGGAATCCTCCGAAATACAACAAGGCTCGCCACTAACTCTGGAGCTAAATTGGATGAACGAAGTGCTGCATGTTGATCCTGGTTACCTATGTATGTATCATAAAATGATGCAGGACAACTAGCACCGATAAATTGAATGTACGAGTATGCGAGTTAGAACGCTAAACAACTAATACTAAGCTTGAAAGGATTAAGAACAAACTTACCTTGGCTCCACTCAATTGAAGCAATAACAACTCAATATAAAGTTGTAATGACAAATGCAATATATATAAAGCTTGTAAAACAATGTAAACACTTAGATTATTCAGTGTAACGCAACAATAAACTCCACTCTACTTATATATTGAAGTAATATATTTTCTTTGGGAGATTATCTAACCGACAACCATCACTATCAACCTAAGTGATGGGACAACCTATCACCTCACGTTGCAAGAGGACCACTCTATACCTTGACATCAATATAGAACCTGGACTACTAATTGGATCCACTAGTCTATGCTAAAAAGCACTAAGGATCATAAAAAATGTATGATACTTGATTTGTCCATGCTGACTACATGGTTTATAGAGACTTGAGTAAATATGAACTCGCGTCACCGTATCGGTGCTCAATACTACTCCAAAAATACTTAGCTCATATGTTTTTAAAACAACTTCTTCTCTAGTTTCAGATAATTGCTCAAACATAGCTTCAAAAACTTTCCTGAAAATCGTAGTTTCCTTTTTCTCTTACTAAAACTAGCCATAGGCTCTGTGGAAGTCTAGCTTCTTTTTTTTCTCAAAAGTTTGAAAGCATTTTGTTTAAGCTCTTAGGGACTACTTAGTTCCCTGATAACTCTTGAGATATTAACTGAACTTATTAGTCTTTGCTTAACTTGTAACTTGACTCCTAAGGATTACTTAAACCCCTTATAGCTTTTCAGAATTTAACTCAACTCTTTACTCTTTTCTCAACTTGTAACTTTAGCCTTAAAACAAAGTAAAAATATTTGTTTAAGACTCTTGAAAGTTCTAGGAACTTACTTTGACGTGCTTCTTAACTTTTAGACTTGACTCTTAACTTCTTTGACTTTGATCTTTTACTTCCCTTGAATTGGATTATGGATTCAAGGATCATGATCTCATATTTATAATGATTCCATGTTGTTTAGATGTATTGTAGAGTGTTGGAAACAACTAGGATTTATAGGTACATCACAGGAACTCGTACGAAAAGATGGGGGGAAATGGGATCTCCAGGTGACCCTTGCACTCTGAGAGCGGCGGGGAGCTAGAGACTTACGGACAAAGGTTGTCCTCAAGTTCTCTAGCTGGCACGGCGTCAGAGCCTGATGGACAGAGTCTGTCCTACGGACCTTTGGTAGGAGCGGCACTCCAGGTCCTGTCAGACGGGATTTTCGACTTTTCTTCTCCGATTTTCAACTCTAAACATCCCAACCAATAGGGATTTAACAATTTGTTCATCAAGAACTTCAAGATTTATCATTCAATCTATATGAAGATTGCTGAATTAAACATATTTGTGTGTTGGTGAAAGAACCCAATATAGAAAGATCTGACATACCTCGATACGGATCACCCCAGACAAATTCCACTAGAGAAACCTTAGCGTTGTTAATGAATTGTTGATCTTCCTCTTCTCTTCTATTTTGTCCCAAGCCCTAAGCGTTCTCAACTTTTATAAAACTGAATTTGGACTTGGTTTTATCCCAAATAAAACCCTAAAATGAATTAGGAATTAATTGGGAGAAAAGAGTACTTCACCTTACTAAAATCCGAATTGGACTTTCCTCTGTCCAGCCGCCCAACTTCCGGAAGGCACATCTCCCTAATACGACATCAAAATTGCACAAACGCGGCGCCATTGGAAAGATCCTCCCAAGGGATTTCCATCCATATATAGAAACTCCTACTGAGCTGGGAGTTATGGCTATTTGAAAATGACCAAAAAATCACTATTACACTTAGGAAATTTTACAGATTTCCCTATTTATTTCAAAAAATGATTATTCTTGGTTTCTTAGATTATTATTAGTTATATCAAGTTACGATATGTCACAATATCTCCCCCTTGGGAACATTCGTCCTCGAATGAGAACTCTTTCACTAAGCTAAGGGTGGCAACATCACTTCAGCACTCAACAAGAAAAGAAAAATAACATCCTTCTTACATATAGCCTCATAAAGTGCTAAGAAGAGAATTTAGTACCGTGATCTTCATTCTCTCCGGATTTGAAGATGACGATATCACCTCTTCATATCCTCTTAAGCTTCCCAAGTTGTTTGTTCAACAAACTGATTTCTCCAAAGCACTTACTGATGCGACTTCCTTTGTTCTCAACTTGTGACCTTGACAATACAAAATTTCAACCGGAAACTCCTCATAGTACAAGTTATCCTTAAACCCAAAATTCTCAGTCGGTACAATTAATGAAGGATCACCCAAGCATTTTTTCAAAATATACACATGGAATACCGGATGAATCGCATCTAACTCTTGGGGTAGCTCCAACTCATAAGGCTTATTACCCACTCTATTGGAGATTCTATGGTCCAATATATGGGGGACTAAGTTTCACCTTCTTACAAAACCTCATAACACCCTTCATGGGTGAAACTTTCGATACACCCAGTTATCCACCTCAAACTGTAACGGCCTTCTCCAAACATTTGTGAACGAATTTTGGCGACTCTGTGCCATATTCAATCTCTATTGAATCACTTTCACCTTCTCCATAGCTAGGTGAACAAGATCTGGTCCTATCAACCCTCCTTCACAAACATCGAGCCATGAAATTGGGGATCTACATCTTCTCCCATAAAGAGCTTCATATGGAACTATTTGGAAGCTCGAATGGTAGCTATTTTTGTAAGCGAACTCAATGAGAGGTATGTGATCATCCCAATTCCCTTTGAAGTCGATCACACAAGCTCTAAAAATATCTTCTAATGTCTTGATAGTACGGTTTGCTTGTCCATCTGTCTGAGGATGAAAAGTAGTGGTTAAGTTCACCTTTGAACCCAAACCTTTCTGGATAGAATTCAAGAATTGTGTAGTAAATTGTGCACCTCTATGTGAAATAATGGAGATTGGAACCCCATGACGTCTCACCACCTCTTGAAGGTAAAACTTAGCATAATCCTCAGCCGAATAGGTAGTCTTTACCAGCAAGAAATGTGCTGACTTAGTCATTCTATGTACAATTTGTTTGTGAGATCTTGGCAAGCCTATGATAAAGTCCATGTTAATCATCTCCCACTTCAATTCCGGAAGTTCTATAGTATGAGCCAAACCTCAAGGCCATTTGTGCTCTACTTTCACTTGTTGGCAATTTGGGCACTTGGCAACAAACACAATAATATCTTTCTTTATGCCTTCCCACCAATATAACTCTCTCAAGTCGTGGTACTTATTGGTGGAACTCAGATGAATGGAATATCTGTACCTATGAGCCTCCTCCAGGATCCTCTCTTGTAGTCCATCCCCCATAGGTACACACATTCTACCTCGGTACTTCAGCAAACCATCTACCCCTTGTTCAAAAGCCATTACTCTTTGCTTATGGACATTCACCTTCAAATCAAGCAAAATGGGATCTTGGTCTTTCTTTTCTTTCACCTCTGACACTAATGATGAATCATCCCCATTGGTCAACACTATTCCTTCTTCTATAAAATCCATAAGTCTGACTCTCAGGCGTGCAAGTTGTGCACGTCTTTAGCAAACTCCCTCTTTTCTTTTTCAACAAGGGCGGTACTCCCCATGGATAACCTTATTAAGGCATCAACAACTACATTAGCCTTACCTGGGTGGTAAAAAATACTCATGTGATACTCTTTGAGTAATTCTAACCACATTCTCTATATGAAATTTAGTTCCTTCTTAGTGAACACATATAGGAGGCGCATGTGATTAATGAATATGTCAACATGAACACCATACAAGTAGTCATGACATATCTTTAAAGCAAACACTACTGCAACTAATTCCAAGTCATGAGTAGGATAGTTCTTTTCATGAACATTCAAATGTCTAGAGGAATAAGCTATCACCTTGTCATTCTGCATCAACACACAACCCAAACGAACTCTTGATGCATCAAACTACACTACAAAACCTTGAGTACAATCTTGTATTGTCAAAACTAGAGCGATAGTTAATCTCTTTTTCAATTCGTGAAAGCTTTTCTCACAAGCTTCAAACCATTGAAACTTGATTGTCTTATGATTTATTTGGTCAAAGTAGACGAGATACACGAAAACCCTTTAAAATCTCCTATAATACCCAACCAAACCCAAGAAACTCCTTTTATCTATTGGAGATGTGGCTCTAGGCCAACTATGAACTACTTCTTTCTTTAGGGTGTCAACTCTAATCCCATCTCCGGACACGATGTGATCCTAAAATGCCACAGACTTAAGCCAAAACTCACTCTTGGAGTACTTGGCATATAGCTCCTTATCATTTAAAGTTTGCAAAAAAATCTTGAGGAGACTAGAATAATCTTCCTCATTCCTGGAATAAACCAGTATGTCATGAATGAAGATGATGACGAAAAAATCTAAATAAGGTTTGAAGACTGTTCATCAGATCCATGGATGCTGCAGGTGCATTTGTCAAACCAAAGGACATAACCAAGAATTCGTAATGCCCATATCTCATTCTAAAAGCTGTCTTTAGAATATCACATTCCCTAACTTTCAACTGATGGTACCCTGATTTGAGAATAATTTTCTAAAAGAAGGAAGAACCCTGAAGATGGTCGAAAAGATCATCTATCCTTGGGAGAGGATATTTATCCTTAATGATCACCTAATTCAATTGGCGGTAGTCTATACACATCCTGAGGGAACCATCTTTCTTCTTTACAAACAAGACCGGAGCGCCCCAAGGTGAGACACTTGGTTGAATAAAACATTTATCTATCAAATCTTTCAGTTGTTCTTTAAACTCTTTTATCTCTACTTGTGTCATTCTGTATTGCGGAATAGAGATAGGAGGAGTATTTGGAATGATGTATATGTTGAAGTCTATATCTCTTTCAGGATGGACTTTGGGTAGATCATTAGGAAAGACTTCCGGAAACTCTTTCACTATGGAAACTGACTGAAGGGAAGGTACCTCATCATTTGAATCATTAACTTGGACAAAGTGATAGATATACCCCTTTGAAACTAACTTTAATTCCTTAAGGTACGAAATGAAATGACCCTTAGGAATTGTTGAGCTACTACTCCACTCTATGACTGGCTTATTAGGAATCTGAAACTTAACAACTCAAGTTCTACAGTCGATTAACGCATAACAGGAATTAAACCAGTCCATACAAAAAATGACAGCAAAATATACCATGCCTAACTCTACTAGATCGGCCATGGTGTTCTTGTGATTGATGGAAATAGAAAAATGATGATAGACTCTTTCCGTTTAAATAGACTCTCCAACAGGGGTAGAAACACAGAATGGTTCACAAAGGTTTTCAGGAAGAATCTCAAACTGAATTGCAACATAAAGAGTTACAAAAGATAAGCTTGATCCTTGGTCTAACAGGGAATAAACACCAAAAGTAAAGAACTTGATCATACCCATGACAACATCTGCAGAGTTCTCCTACTCGTGGCTGCTAGTGATTGCATAGAGATGGTTTGCCCCGTTCCCTGTAACAGAAGTGGCTCCTTTAGGTGCAGCACTATCTGGTAAAGCAACTGATGAAGGTTGGGCTCTATTTCCCTGATTTCGACCTCCTTGCTTACTCTTAAGATAGTCTTTCATGTAATGTCCTTATTGACCACACCTGAAGCAACCCGACTGGCCATCACTACACTTACCGGTGTGGTTTCTACCACACCTATCAAAAGTAGGTGCCCAACTACCACCTTGTGCCATACTACCTTAAGACTGGAATGGTCTAGCCTTATGGTTCTATGAATTCTGGTCATAGTACTCACCTATGTTTATTGGCGCAGGTGCACTAGCAGATAATGGTGCATGCCCTTCTGTTTTTGAAATTGAGGCCAACTCAAACAACTTTTCTATTACCCAGACTCATTCCCAATCTTAGCCTTCTTATCTTTGTACTATTCTATGTCCCTCAGCTTTTCCTCTTAAACTTGTTGCACATAGACCATTAGCCTAGATATGTCCATGTCGCCAATTAACATCGCAGCCCTACCTTCTTTTCTCAAAGAACGACTCAAGCCAGTGACAAACAAACTGATTTTGCTCCTCATATACTTAACCATATTCGGAGCATAGCAAGACAATTGGGTGAACTTCAACCCATACTCATGAACACTTAGTGAATCATGTTTCATGGTAAGGAACTCCCGTACCTTTGCTTCCTTCAGTTCTCAAAAAAGAAATGCCCCAAGAAAGCTTCTTCAAAGCAAGCCCAACTTGGATGTGGTGCATCCTCAGCTCTACCATCCTTCCATTGCTGAAACCAGGTTCTAGCCACACTCTTCAGTTGATATGTAGTTAACTCAACTCTCTCAGTGCCAACCACATGCATCACGTAATGTTTTCAAGATTCTCAGTAGTTCTCAAACCTGTGAAGTTTGCGGGATTCATCCTTAAGAATTCCTGAATCCTCGAACTATCAGACCTTTTTGTTGAGCACCTCTTTGTTGCCTGACTTGGTTGGTCACAACTTTACTCAACATACGAATAGCCGCACGGAATTGAAAATTAGTAATCTCTCATTGAGGTTGCACTTAAGTAGCATTGTATAACTTATGGTCCTGAGCTTCTATAATTCTCCTAGCTGGACGACCTCTTGTTGATCTTTGTGAAAGCATTGTTATCTGAAATAGGCGCAGGCACAAATTAGAAAGGACTTGTAGGGATAAATTCTAAAGCACGAAAAGGAATATGAAAGAAGTGAGATATTCCTAAATGTTGCAGCCTCCAAATCATAGATGTGGTGCACTTCACATCGATGACTAAGAGTCTACACACACGACTTCATAGACTCCCTAGGACTATTAAACCTTGTGATCAAATACCAAGTTTGTCACGCCCCGAGCTTACACCCTAGACGTGGCCGGCACCCAATGACCATTGTTGGCCTTGAGCGAATCCTTGGACTGGCTTACTCAACTAAGTGGAAGAATCAACTTAACTCAGTTATAGAATTGGAAAAGTTCTCATAAAATAACTTTAAATATTTTTTTGACCAAAATGGCACTTATGTCCCAAGAATAGAATATGAAACAAAGAGACACAACTGAACTACTAACTATCAATCTATGAAGACTCTAAAACTACTTTGATGAATGTTGGGACAGACCCCACAACATTCTAAAGAAGAAGAAAGACTTGAAAGCATAAAACGAATACTTTAGAATACAAGGAGGCTCATCACTGACTCTGGAGCTCAAATGGATCAACAAAGCATAGCGTGCTGGTCATGGTTACCTGAGTCTGCATCATAAAATGATGCATGCTAACTGGCATAAATACATTGAATGTACAAGTATGTGAGTTGAATGCTAAATAACTATTACTAATCTTGAAAGGCTTAAGATCAAACTTTCCTTGGCTATGCTCAACATAAGAAATCACAACTCAATTTATAGTAGTAAAGACACATGAAATATATGTAAAACTTGTAAAACATTGTAAAAACCTAGTTCATTAAGAGTAATGAAACAATAAACTCAAGTTTACTTATATATAAAAGTAATATATTTTCTGTGGGAGATTCTCTAAGAGACATCCATCACTATGAGCCTAAGTAATAGTACAACGTATTACTCACGTTTCAAGAGGACCGCTCTAGACCTTGCCATCGGTATAGAACCTGAATTACTAAGTGGATCCTATAGTCTATGCTAAAAATAACTAAGGAATCATCTAAAAAGTATGATCCATTATCTGTTCATGCTGGTTACATGATTTACGGAGACTTGAGTAAATATGAACTCGTGTCACCATATCGGTGCTCAATACTACTCCCAAAATACTTAGATCATATCTTTTTAACACAACTTCTTCTGTAGTTTAAGATAATTGCTCAAACTTGGCTTCAACAACTTTCTTGGAAATCGTAGTTTCCTTTTTCTCTTGCTAAAACTAACCATAGGATCTGTAGAAGTCTAGCCTCCTTTCTTTCTCAAAAGTTTGAAAGCATTTTGTTTAAATTCTTAGGGACAACTTAGTTCTCTTATAACTCTTGAGAAGTGAACTCAACATATTACTATTTGCTTAACTTGTAACTTGACAATTCGAGAATACGTAGTCCCCTTATAGCTTTTAATAATTTAACTCAACTCTTTACTCTTTGTTAAACTTGTAACTTGACCATTAAAACAAAGTAAAAATGTTTGTTTAAGACGCTTCAAAGATTTTAGGAACTTACTTTGACTTGCTTCTTAACTTTTAGACTTGATTCTTAACTTATTTGACTTTGATCTTTAACTTCCCTTGAATTTTATTATGGATTCAAGGATCATGATCTCATGTTTATGATAATTCCATGATGTTTAAATGTACTTTAGAGTGTTGGAATCAACTAGGATTTATAGGTACATCACTTAGGAATTCGTGCGAATAGACGAGGGAAAATGTGATCACCAGGTAACCATGGTGCTCTGAGAGGCACGGGGAGCCAGAGCCTGACGGACAGAGGCTGTCCTCAGGCGCTCTGGCTGGCGCGGTGCGCCATAGCCTAACGGACAAAGTCTGTCCTGAGGGGCTCAGGTAGGCGTGGTGCCCAAGGCCTGTCAGACGGGTTTTCCGACTTTTCTTCTTCGATTTTAAACTCTAAACCTCCGAAACATCAATGGATCTTCCCCCAAAAACATAGGATCACTAATATACTCTATAAAAAATAGTTTAGACTCGTAAAACAGCCCATAAACACGAATCAAACCACTAAAGGTATCCTACAACCCAATAAATAGGGATTTAACAATTTGTTCATCAAGAATTTCAAGATTTATCATTCAATCTATATAAAACTTTCTGAATTAAACATAATTTTGTGTGGGTGAATGAACTCAACGCGGAAATATCTCACATACCTCGATAGGGATCACCCCCGATGAATTCGACTAGCGAAACCTTAGAGTTTTTGAAAAATTCTTGATCTTCCTCTTCTCTTCTCTTTTCTCCAAAGCCTTAAACGTTCTCAACATTTCTAATACTGAATTGGGACTTGGTTTTACCCCTTATAAACCCCTAAAACAAATTAGGAAATACTAGGGTGAAAAGACTACTTTACCCTAACTAAAATTAGGATTGGACTTTCCTCTGTCCAACTGCCCAACTTCCGAAAGGCATATCCCCCTGATAAGACATCAAAAATGCGCAAACTTGACCTGGTTGGAAATATCTTCCCAAGGTCTATCCAAAAGTATAAAGAACTAACCCTAAATTGTCTTGAACTGGGAGTTATGGACGTTTGAAAATGACGTGAAACATCACTTTTACACTTACAAAATTTTCCAGATTTCCCTATTTATTTCCAAAAATTATTATTCTTTGTTTTTAGCGTATTATTAGATATTTCAAGTTATGAGATGTCACAGAAAGATCATTCATATAATAAAGAGTATTTCTTAATGGATAGACATAAAAATCTTTTACAACTCAATGGGAATATAAAGAATTATTGAGAGTAAAAGCTAATGTATACCGCTTTTTAACACTGTACGTACATTACAAAACATAATTTGCTAAGGATTGGGAGATGTCATTGTTTCTTTTATCTACATGGCAAACTCTGGTGATCACTGCAATGAGATAGATGGCTCAATGGTTATCCAACGAGGTGGATAGCTTGATGATTGTCCTGTTGTAATGAGGTAGATGGCTGGACAATATTCCAACTATAACGAGGTGGATTACTCGATAATTCAATCCTTATCTCATGTTAAGAAAAAGTTTGATGTTGTGCTATATGTTTTCTAATGTTTTCCTCACTTCTGGTTTTCTTTAAGAACTTATACTCTTTGATTCTCTAGACAAATAATTATATAAACTTGTTACCAGAAACTGTAATTTAAATAGAAAAGTGATATATTTTACCATACATAGCAAATATTCTTACATAAGCCTCTATCGGTTTTGACGCAATAGTTGATGACTTGATATGATGTGAAAAATGATGATTCATTGATAGAAGATGATAATCCATTGGTAGGATAACATTGTTACATGACATGATGATGACGTTGATGCTCCATTGATAGGATAACAATTGATGTTCCATCGGTTGTATGATGTTGATGCTCCATTGATAGGATGATGTTGATGCTCAGTATGATGATTCTTCATTGATAATACATTGATAGTATGATGATGCTTAGTTTATGATCTATTGATAAAATGATATTCATCCATTGGCAGGATGATGTTGATACTCCATTGATAAGATATGATTTTTCATTGATGATCAATTGGTAGGATGATGTTGATCCATTAGCAGGATGATGTCGATGCTCCATTGATAGGATGATTATTCTTCATTGATGATCCACTGATGGGATGATAATGCTTGTTGATGATCCATTGGTAGGATGATGTTGATCCATTGGCAGGATTATGTTGGATCTCCATTGATAGGATGATTATTATTCATTGATGATCCATTGGTAGGATGATGTTGGTGCTCCATTGATAGGATGATAATTCTTCATTGATAAAATGATTGTCACGTACTTCTGGATGGTGGTACTCTCTCATTTTAGAATACTGTAGAAATGTCTTTCTAGGTGGTCGTATAATCTCATTTTATAATACTATAGAAATGTCCCTCTGGGAGGGTCTCGCATTATCGCGTTTTATATCGATGTGATTTGTGAATTTTCATCAAATGTTCTTTATACTAAAATTTTAATTTGATGTCATTGTCGAATCTTGTACATGTTGAGTGTAATGCTTTCACCTATTCATATTTGAACATTTGTACTCATTGTGACTCATGCATCTCTAGGAATTTGAATGAGGTATTATTGCTCGTATTCTGAAATATTTATTTTCGTTTAAAGAACATCAATGACATTTCTGCATCCACATAAAAGTTATCAATTTTGGGGAGCTCCTCATCCTCTAGAATTCTCCATATTCGTTTAATGGAGGAATATGATGATCTTGAGGAAAGTTTACACACCTACATCCACAGAAAAAATATTAGTTTTTTTACAACAAATTAATCTTTGTCGAGTTCGTCAATTGTTTGTTCCTTATCTTGCGATCTATTGTTGATCATGTCAAATCTCTCACGCAGCTCATAATAGCCACGAATATGCTAAGAAACTAAACATAATCAATTTTTGAAACAAAGGGGAAAATCTGGAAAATTGACTAAGTTAAAAAAGTTAATTTAGGTCATTTTCAAACGGTCATAACTTCTAGCTCAGGATGAGTTAGAGTTAATTCCTTATATAGTTGGAAATCCTTTGGAAATATCTTCCTAACGACGTCAAGTTTGCACAATTTCGATATAGTATGAGGGAGATATGCCCTTCGGAAGTTGGGATGTTGAAGTAAGGAAAGTCCGATTCCGGATTTTAGTGAGGGTAAACTTATCTTTTCACCCATCTATTTCCTAATTCTTTTTAAGGGTTTATTTGGGGTTAAAATAAGTTGGAATTCAGAATAGAAAGGTTATTTACTCTTATGTAAGAGAAACAAGAAAAAGGAAAAGGGGAGAAAAGGATCAAGAATTCGTCAAGAACGCCAAGATCTTCGAGTGGAATTCGTCGGGGGTTGTCCCTAATAAGGTATGTGATATCTTTATGTGTTGGGTTAGTTCACCCACACACTAACTTGTTTAATTCAATGAATTTTGAGTAATTTGAATGATGAACGTTGAAGTTCTTGAAGAACAACGGTTGAATTCTTGTTGGTTGATTTGTAGTATGCCTTAGGTTGATTTAATTCGTGTTTACGGGTTGTTTTAGGGGTCTAATCTATTGGGAATTCAGGTAATTAGTGATCCTAAGTGATTGGGGTGAGATCCATGGAAGTTTAGAAGGTTTAGAGATGAAAACCAGAGAATAAAAGTAGGAATTCCCATCTAACAGACCCGGGGTGCCGCGCCTTCCAAAGACCCTCAGGGTAGGCTTTGTCCGCAGGGCCAGGTGCGCCACACAAGAATGAGCGCTTCAGGATAGGGTCTGTTCGTCAGGATCTGGTACCCCGTACCTCTCAGAGTGCTCGGGTTGCTTCGAGCCCCATTTTGCTCCATCTTTTCATACTAGTTCTTAAGTTATGTACCTACAATTCCTAGTCGATCCCAGCACTCTAAGGCACGTCTAATAAACATGAAATGATTAACCTTGAATCCATAATCCAATTCAAGGAATGTGAATATCAAAGTCTAAGAAGCTAAGAGTTAAGTCTAAATGTTAACAAGTAAGTTTAAATAATGTTTCTCATAGTGTCCAAGAGTCTTACGTGAACGTTTTAACTTTGTTTTAAGGCTCAAGTTTCGAGTTAAAGAAAGAGTAAAAGTTGAAGTCTTTCTTTCAATGAAATATAAGGGAACTAAGTATTCCCTAAAAAGTTGATAAATATCAAAAGTTTCTAGTCAAACAAAGAGTAAAAATTTGAGTTCATTTCCCAAAAGATATAAGGGAACTAAGTATTCTGTAGAATGTTTATAAATGTTTTTTCATTAAGTTAAGAGGAAACTAAGATTTTGCAATACAGTTTTGAACAAGAAAAGGGAATATTGATTCCAAGAGAGCTTTTTAAAACTAAAAGTGTTGAGCAAATCATCTCAACCCAAAGAGAGGAAGTTATTTTAAAAGCATGAGCTAAAGTATATTTTGGGAGTAGTATTGAGCACCGATGTAGGGATGAGGGTTCATATTAACTCAAGTCCTCATGTAAACCATGTAGCAATCATGGGTAGTAACATATCATACTTTTTAGATGATCACGTAAGTTAAGATAGTGGATCCACTAAATTAAAGAGTTCTATGCCACGACAAAGTATAGGACAGTTCTGGCAGTGTGACCAAGACGTTGTATCACCACTTAGACTTATAGTGGTAGTTGTCGGTAAGAGAATCTCCCACATAACTATATTAGTTTGATATATAAGTAAAGTTGAGTTTGTTATTACATTTTCTTTAATGAACTAAGTTGTTTTACAAAGCTTATATATATATCGCATGTATTTTAAACTAATTACATACATACTTTGAGTTGAGTATTCTTGAGTTGATCAGAGCCTAGGTAAGTTAATCTTATTCTTATCAAGATTAAGTTGTTGTTTATCATTCTAACTCGCATACTCGTAAATTCAATGTATTAATGTCAGTTGGCCTGCATCGTCTTATAATTCAAACGCGGGTAAGTAGGATCAGCATGCAATGCCTCGTTGATCCAGTTGAGCACTCAAAATCAGGGGTTAGACTCCTTGCATTCCGGAGGATCCTTTTATATGCTTTTCTGTTCTTTTTCTTTATTAGAATGTTGTGAGCTATGTCCCAACATTCACCTTAGTATTATATAGGCTTCATAGACAGATAGTCAATCAGTTCAGTTGTGTCTCTTTTATTTAAGATATTCATTTTGACACTTTAAGTTCCATTTTGACCAAGATATTATTTTAATTTATTTATGAGGATGTTCTTGTTTTATCATTTAGTAAGTCTTCCGCTGGGTTAAGTAAGTCAGACCAAGGGTTCGCTCAAGGCGAGCAAAGGTCACTAGGTGTCGGCCACGTCCAGGGTGTAGGCTCGGGGTGTGACAAACTTTGGATCAAAGCATAGAGCTCAAGATTTCTACGGAGTCTATCAAGAAGTGTATGTAGAGTCTTGGTCATCGGTGTGACGCGCGCCACATCTATGATTGGGAGGCTACAATATTTAGGAATTCCTCACTTATTTCATATTACTTTTTCGTGTGTTAGAGTTTATCTCTAAAAAGTTTCCATCTAATTCGTGCTTGTGGGTGTTTTTGATCATCATGCCTCTATGAAAATCAGTTAGAGGTCGTCCACCTAGAAGAATTATAGATGAGCCAGAGGTACCTAATGCACCAAACATGCAACGTCACATAGAGGTCAGCTATGCTAAGTTCCGTGAGGCTATCTGGATGCTAAGTCAAGAGGTGACTAACCAGGTTAGTTAATAGAGAGGAGCACGACAAGAAAAGGTTAACGCCTCGAGGATTCATGAGTTCCTGATAATGAATAATCCTAGTTTCACCATTTCGAGCACTACTAAGGATCCGATAAACTTTGTGTAATAGTTGAAGAAGGTGTTTGATATGATGCATGTGGTTGATACTTAAAGGGCTAATCTAGATGCATACCAACTAAATAATGTGGCTAGAATTTGGTTCGACCTGTGGAAGGAGGGAAGAGATGAGGATGCACCACATACAAGTTGGGCTTGTTCAAAAGAGGGTTTCTTGGGGAATTTCATTCTTCGAGAACTGAAGAAGGCAAATGTGTGGGAGTCCCTTATTGTGAAACAAGACTCCTTCAGACTACATGAGTATGGGCTGAAATCCACCCAACTGTATCGCTATGCCCCTGGCATGGTTAAATATATGAGGAGCAGAATGAGTTTATTTGTTGTGTTTGGGTCGTGCATCTAGTAAGGAGGGCATAACGACAATGTTAATTGGTGACAGGGACATATCCCAATTGATGGTTTATATGGAGCAAGTTGAAGAGGAGAAGTTGAGGGACATGGAGGAGTGTAGGAACAAGAAAGCCAAGACTGGGAATGAGTATGGGCCACAAAAAGGTTGTTCAAATCGGCCACAGTCCCAGAAACAAAAGGGGCCTGCACCATCATCTCCTAATGCTCCTGCACCCAGAAACAGAGGTGAGTACAGTTGCCAGAATTCGTACAACTACAAGAGATAGGCTAACACAGTCTTAAAGAAGCATGGCATAGGGAAGTAGTTGGGCTCCTGCATGTTCTAAGTGTTGTAAAACTCACCCATGTAAATGTCGTGGTGGCTAGACAGGTTGCTTCAAGTGTGGTCAAGAGGGTCACTTTATGAGAGATTTCTATATGGATAGGTAGGGTCGCGTAAATCCGGCCATTAGATCCCAATCCTCATCTGTTTCTCCACCAAACAGGGCTGCACCTAGAGGATCTACTTCTGGTACAGGCAGATTGACCCTCCGCCTCTATGAAATCACTAGCCGCCAAGAGCAACAGAACTTGCCAGATGTTGACACGGGTATGATCAAAGTATTTACTCTTGATGTTGACATGGGTACGATCAAAGTTTGAGATTCTTCCTAAGAAACTTTGTGAACCTTTCTGTGTTTCTACCCTTGTTGGAGAGTTTATTCTAGTGGAAAGAGTCTATCATGATTGTCCTATCTCTATCAATCAAAACAACCGTGGCTAATGTAGTAAAGTTAGACATGGTAGATTTTGATGTCATTGTATGTATGAATTGTCTTCATGCCTGTTATGCATCAATAGACTATAGAACTCAAACTGTCAAGTTTCAGATTCCGAATGAGCCAGTCATAGAGTGGAGTAGTTGTTCAATAGTGCATAAGGATCATTTCATTTCGTACCTTAAGGCGAGAAAGTTAGTTTCAAAGGGGTATATCTATCACTTAGTCTATGTTTATGACTCAAGTGATGAGTTAGTTTCCCTTCAGTCAGTTCCTATCGTAAAAGAGTTTTCAGAAGCTTTCCTAGTGATCTACCCGGAGTCCCTCCTGAGAGAGAAACAAACTTCCGCATAGATATCATTCCTGATACTCGTCATATATCTATTCCTCTTTATAGAATGGAACCAGCAAAGTTAAATGAGTTGAAAGAACAACTAAATGATCTTTTAGATAAAGGTTTCATTCGTCCATGTGTCTCACCTTGGAGCGCTCTAGTCTTCTTTGCAAGGATGAAAGGTTGTTCGCATAGGATGTGTATAGACTACCACCAATTGAATAAGGTTACCATCAAGAATAAGTATCCCTTTCAAAGGATAGATGATCTTTTCGACCAACTTTAAGGTTCCACCTGTTTCTCAAAAATTGACCTCAAATTGGGCTACCATCAGTTAAGATTTAGAGAATGTGACATTTGTAAGACAGTATTTAGAACCACATATGGCCATTACGAGTTTTTTGTTATGTCCTTTAGGTTGACTAATGCACCAGCAACATTCATGGATCTTATGAACTAAGTCTTCAAGCCTTACTTATATATGTTGTTATCGTCTTCATTGATGACATACTAATTTATTCAAGGAATGAAGAAGATCATGCTAGTCATCTCAAAACAGTACTCCAGACTTTGAATGTAAAAGGAGTTGTATGCCAAATTCTCAAAGTTTGAGTTTTAAGCTTAAGTCTGTGGAATTCTTGCGCCACATAGTTCCCGCACATGGGATTATAGTTGATACCCAAATGATAGAAGCATTTTAGAGTTTCCCTAGATCAATGCCTCCAATATTAGGAGTTTCTTGGGTTTAACTGGACACTATAAAAGGTTTGTTGAGGGGTTTTCATCTATCTCGTCTCCCTTGACCAAGTTTACTCACAAAATATTACGGTTTCAATGGTCCGAACCTTGTGAGAAAAGCTTTCAGGAATTGAAAAAAAGGTTGACTACTTCTCCGGTTTAACCTTACCGGAGGGTACTCAAGGTTTTGTGGTGTACTGTGATCAATCAAGAGTTTCTCTAGGTTGTGTTATAATGCAGAAAGGCAAGGTCATAGCTTATGCCTACAAACAGTTAAAAGTTCTGTAACACCCTTTACCCAAAATAGACCAAAAATCAGTTTTTCAGAAAACTCTGCAAGTGCAACTGATGTGACCATCAACGGACTGTAGCCTGACCCACGGTCCTTCCTGCACATCCGTCGATGGGATCAGAAACTCCCAAAAATCTAAGCCCAGGAAAATTGGTTAAGTGTTGGTCAACGGACGGACTTATGGTCTGTAGGTCAGACTACGGTCCATAGTCCATGACCGTCGATCAAGAAACCCTTCACCCACTCTCTTATAAGAGCCACGGATGACCAGAATGGTCCATAGATGGACCCACGGTCCGTAGGTCTGACCGTAAGGTGGAATTAGCAGACAGTTAAGGGAGAAGTGTAGTTGGGCCAATTTCAAATGTTCATAACTCTTAGCACAAAATTAATTAGGTGACCCATAACCTACCCACAGATACATAATTAAATTATATTTCCATATCCACCGACCTTGCTAAAATCAGATCTCCGAGTAAAAAGTTCTGTCTATTTTAGTAAAGGCCTGTCGAACAAGCCTAACCGGCGGACCAACCGACGGGGCGTGGATCCACCTACGGACCATCTGTCCTGGCCATAGGTTGGTATGACAACAACTTTCCCAGGGGTCTTTTGGACCTTTCCCACTTCGTTTAAACCCTAATATAAGTCATTTTAACCCAAAATCATCATATTTTAATCAGTTTAAGCCTAGAAACATAATTAAAACATATCTAAGTCAAATCATTAAATCAAAAGTTAGAAAATTAGAAGCAAGAAAGGAGAAAAAAGGTCAAGAACCGTAGTCAAGAATGAAGCAAGTTTCTAACAGTTCCAGCCACGAAATCTAAGTATTTTTCCGTGAATTTCATCACCAGGTATGTGGGATTTCACTAGTGGATTCCTTTCACCCATTAGATCCCTAGTTTTCAGTCAGATTCTTGATTTTATTATCATGATTAAACCTAGAGTTTCTAGAACTTTGATAGAACTTCATGATTTAGTTAAATATATGTTCCAAATCAGATTATCATGTTATTACTCAGATTATCGCATGAATTTCAGAACCCTAACTTTGTATTTCTTTAGTTCTTGAATTACACATGCTAGGTAAGATATTTCAGTCACTTTAGATGTACATGCTTCAGTTTTTAATGCATCATTATAAGATTAAATGTTGAATTCTGAGTTTGCATGTTAAGCTTCGAGCTATTGAGTATTTACAGAAACTCAAACATAATAAGTTAATTTACATAATTCATTGGGAGTAGCATAATACCGAGTTGGACTAGGGTTAACCGTAACCAATAGTCCCAAAATTACTAGCCAAGTAGGTTGTAAGTCCCCTGTGTGGGAAATCAGTTTAGTGATCACGCCAGCATGTCTTTATACCTCTGGTTTCATTGTCGGTTATTAGTAACTCCTACAGTTCATTCAGACTCTCTGCATTGACCATTTATCAGTATATTCAGTATTCAGTTTCAGCATGTTATAAATTGGTCATTGAATCCAGTTAGCTCAGAATTCAGTATATCATGTACATATTATTATACTTGCTTTTGTGCTTGTTCAGTTATGTTTTATTTCAGCTTTACTCTATCCTACATGCTCAGTACCTTCAAGTACTAACGCATACGTGCGCTACATCTTCTCGTGATGTAGGTTCAGATTCTCAGCATCCAGATCACGCATATATTGATTTCCGATCTCCAGTTCAGCAGATTCAGTGGTGAGTCCTCATTCTCCGAGGACAACAGTCATGAGTTTATTTTCAGTCTTTAGTCATTTAGTTTCAGTTTTTGCTACATTTAGCTGGGGCTTGTCCCAGTATTTCTAGTCCAGTTTAGAGGCTTATTTCAGACATAGTTAGTTTCAGTTTAGCGTTGAGTTAATATTTTCATTGTATTAAACTCATCAGTTTTCATATATCTCAGTTTTAGTATATGGGTATTTCCCATATTTTCAGTTTAAATTATGATTTAGCTTACGCTTTCAGTTTATTATCTTTAGTATGCTCATGATCATGCCAATAGGGTTAGCTTGGGATCACTTGTGGTCCTAGGTTCCGTGTCCGCATCTCGGGGTTAGCTCGGGGCATGAAAAAACTTGGTATCAGAGTACTAGGTTCAAGAGTCCTAGGATGTCTAAAAAACCGCACTAAATAGAGTCCTTTTCATGGGTGTGAAGTGCACCACATCTAATCAGAGGGAGGCTATGAAGTATTTTAGGAAAACTTCACTTTGTTGTTACTCTTATCGTGCGTAAGGTATGATCTAATCCCATTCTAAATTGATCTTCTACGTTTCAGATCATGCCTCCTCATAGAGCTAATGTTAGGAATGCAAATGCAAGGAATGTAAACGTAGCTCCTCCATTCCCAGATCAAGAAGTCTCTAATGCTGAGTTCAGGAATGCCATACAGATGTTAGATCAGAGTATGACCTACCTGAACAATCGGGTTCATGCTCCTCTGAATGAAAATGGTGTATTAGCAGTAGTAAGGGCCCGTGACTTTGTTAGGATGAATCCACCTAAGTTCTTAGGATCGTAGACTAATGAAGATCCTCAGAATTTCTTGGACGAAATCAAGAAGATCTTTGAGGTGATGCAGGTTACTGGGAATGATCGGGTTGAGTTGGCATCATATCAGTTGAAGGATGTCGCTCATATCTGGTACACTCAGTGGAAGGAAAATAGAGGTACAGATGCAGCTCCTATCACTTGGAATTGCTTTAGTGAGAGATTTCTGGACAGGTTTTTCCCAATAGGGTTGAGAGAAGCAAAGGCTCAAGAATTCATGAACTTGAGGCAGGGAAACATGACAGTTTAAGAGTATGGGCTGAAGTTTAACCAACTCTTCAGGTATACTCCTCACATGGTTGTTGACTCCAGGGCTCAAATGAATAAGTTCTTGTATGGAGTGTAAGATTTGGTGAAGACAGAGTGCAGAAATGCTATGTTGCTGGGAGATATGAACATCTCTAGGCTTATGACTCATGCTCAGCAGGTTGAGGGTGATAAGCTTAGAAAAAAGGCAAAGGAGAATAAGAAGGATAGGACTGGGAACTATGACTATTCTCAGCAGAAATTGGGTGGTGGAAATCGCTCTCAGGGTCAGCAAAAGTTTTCAGCTCTAGCCCCTTCATCAGCTAGTGTTCCATCCTCCAAGAACAGGTATGACCTAAAGGGTAGAGCATCAGGCTCTAAGTCTCAGGGAAGTGTTTCAGGCACCAAGACTTACCCCACTTGCCCTAAGTGTGGTAAGAACCACCCAGGCGAGTGCCTTACAGGAAAATAAGGATGTTTTGGGTGCGGTCAGTCTGGTCACAGATTGAAGGATTGTCCTTCCAAACAGGGTCAAGGAGGTGGAAATGGTAGAGTTCAGTCTACAACTTCATCAGCACCAGCAAGTCGCCCACCTCAGCAGGGTAACTTATCTGGTGCAGGTGGCGGTGAAAGACAAAACAGACTATATGCTCTTCAAGCTCGCCAAGATCAGGAAGGTTCTCCTAATGTAATCCCTCGTACGTTACGAGTCTTTGACCTTGATGTTTATGCATTGTTAGATCCAGGGGCTACTCTTTCTTTTGTAACTCCTTACATAGCAGTCCAATTCAATGTCAATCCAGAAACTCTCTCAGAACCTTTCTCAGTCTCTACTCCAGTCGGTGACCCAGTTTTAGCTAGACGGGTATACAGAAATTGCCCTGTCACAGTCTCTCAGAAAGTCACCTCAACAGATCTAGTAGAGTTAGAAATGGTTGACTTCGATGTCATTCTAGGCATGGATTGGTTACACTCATGTTATGCCTCAGTCGATTGTAGAACTAGGATTGTTCATTTTCAGTTTCCAGATGAACCAATCTTAGAATGGAAGGATAGTAGCTTAGCGTCTATGGGTCGATTTATTTCTTACCTTAAGGCCAGAAAGATGATATCTAAGGGTTATCCGAATCATCTAGTTCGGGTTAAGGATTATAGCCTTGAAACCCCAACTCTTGAGTCAGTATAGTAGTTTGTGAGTTTCCAGAAGTGTTTCCAGAAGATCTTCCCGGAGTCCCTCCCGAAAGGGAAATTGACTTTGGAATTAATCTCCTTCCAGATACCCAGCCTATTTCTATTCCTCCTTACAGAATGGCTCTAGCAGAGCTTAAGGAATTCAAAGAGCAGTTGAAAGACCTTCTAGATAAGGGTTTCATCAGACCTAGTATTTCACCATGGGGTGCACTAGTGTTGTTCGTAAAAAAAAAAGATGGTTCTCTCAGAATTTGCATTGACTATAGACAGTTGAACAAGGTCACAATCAAGAATAAGTATCCCATCCCCAGTATTGATGACTTGTTTGACCAACTTCAGGGTGCTAATCGTTTCTCAAAGATAGACCTCAAATCGGATTATCATCAGCTCAGAGTCAGAGATAGTGACATTCCAAAAACAGCCTTCAAAACTCGGTATGGTCATTATGAATTTGTAGTTATGTCATTTGGACTAACCAATGCTCCTGCAGCTTTTATGGATTTAATGAAAAGAGTGTTCAAATAGTACTTGGACTTGTTCGTTATCGTTTTCATTGATGATATCCTCATTTACTCTCGGAATGAGGAAGAACATGCGAGTTATTTTAGAATTGTTCTACAGACTCTCAAGAATCACCAGTTATTCGCTAAGTTTAGCAAATGTGAGTTCTGGTTGCAATCCGTTGCTTTCCTTGGTCACATTGTGTCTAGCGAAGGGATTCGAGTGGATTCGCAGAAAATAGAAGCAGTGAAACAATGGCCCAGAACCACATCTGCTACAGATATCAGAAGTTTCTTAGGTCTAGTGGGTTATTACAGAAGGTTCGTGGAAGGATTTTCATCCATAGCCTCACCATTGACTAGGTTGACATAGAAGATGGTCAAGTTTCAATGGTCATATGATTGTGAGAAAAGTTTTGCAGAGTTGAAAACTAGATTAACTACAGCTCCTATTTTGAATTTATGAGAGGGGTCATATGGTTATGTGAATCTATTGCGACGCATCCATAGTTGGCCTTGGTTGTGTATTGATGCAGCGAGATAAGGTTATAGGTTATGCTTCTAGACAGCTTAAGGTGCATGAGAAGAACTATCCAACTCATGACCTTGAGCTTGCAGCAGTGGTGTTTGCACACAAAATCTGGAGACACTACTTGTATGGTGTTCATGTAGATTTTTTCACTGACCATAAGAGCCTTCAGTATGTGTTCACCCAGAAAGATTTGAATCTTCGCTAGAGGAGATGGCTTGAGTTCCTTAAGGATTATGATATGAGTATGCATTATCATCCTGGTAAGGAGAATGTAATAAAAGACGCTCTTAGTAGACTATCTATGGGTAGTGTAGCCCATGTTAAAGAAGAAAGAAAGGAGCTAGTGAAGGATGTTCACAGTCTTGCTCGCATGGGAGTTTGCCTTATGAGCATATCAGACAATGGTGTAGCAGTTCAGAATTGGGCAAAATCTTCTTTTGTAGTGGAGGTTAAGGAAAAGCAAGACAGCGTTCCAATCTTGCTTAAACTAAAAGGTGCAGTCCACAATCAGAGAGTGGAGGTTTTCTCCCAAGGGGGAGATGGTGTACTTCGCTACCAGGGTAGATTGTGTGTTCCTGATGTGGGTGAGTTGAGACAACATATTCTTGCAGAAGCCCATAACTCCAGATATTATATTCGCCCAGGTGCCACTAAGATGTACCACGATCTGCGCGAAGTCTATTGGTGGAATGGCATGAAGAGGGATATAGCAGATTTTGTGAGTAAGTGCCCCAATTGTCAGCAAGTCAAGGTAGAACATCAGAAACTAGGGGGTATGACTCAAGAGATCGACATTCCTACTTGAATGTGGGAAGTAATCAATATGGATTTAATCACAGGGTTACTGCGTACTCGCAGACAGCATGGCTCCATTTGGGTGATAGTTGATAGGATGACTAAGTCTTCTCGCTTTTTGGCAGTCAAGTCTACATATTTGGCAGAGGACTATGCCAAGCTTTACATTAATTATATTGTGAGGTTACATGGAGTTCCTTTGTCTATCATCTCAGATAGATGTCCTCAGTTTACCTCTCATTTCTGGAAGTCATTTCAGAAGGGTCTTGGTACTCAAGTTAACCTTACCACAGCATTTCCTCCGCAGACGGATGGACAGGCAGAGCGTACCTTTCAGACCCTAGAGGATATGTTGAGGGCTTGTGTGATCTATTTCAAAGGTAGTTGGGATGATCACCTTCCTCTTATTGAGTCCGCTTACAACAATAGCTATCATTCCAGCACTCAGATGGCCCCTTATGAGGCTTTATATGGGCGTAGATGTAGATCTCCCATTGGTTGGTTTGAAGTAGGTGAGGCATACTTGATAGGGCTAGATTCAGTCCTTTATGCTATGGAGAAAGTGTAACTCATTAGAGATAGACTTAAGACAGCCCAAAGTCGTCAGAAATCTTATGCAGATGTAAGGACAAGGGAACTGGAGTTCCAAGTTGAAGATTGGGTTTTTCTGAAAGTCTCACCTATGAAAGGGGTGATGAGATTTGGAAAGAAAGGAAAGATTAGTCCTAGATATTTAGGCCCTTACAAGATCTTGAAAAGGGTTGGCAATGTGTCATATGAGTTAGAGTTGCCAGCAGAATTAGCAGCAGTACATCTGGTCTTCCATATCTCACTCTTGAAGAAGTGTGTGGGTGATCCAGCCACTATAGTTACATTGGATAGTGTGGCAGTGAAAGTTAGTCTTTCTTATGAGGATGTAACAGTTGAGATTCTTCACCGTCAGGTCAGAAGGTTGAGAAACAAAGAAGTCGCTTCAGTCAAGGTTTTGTGGAGGAGTCAGTCCGTATAGGAGCTACTTGGGAAGCAGAAGCAGCCATAAAAGCCAAGTATCCTCACATTTTTCCTTCCGATTCCACTCCAGCTTGAGGTAATAGTTCCTCTTCAGTTTTCCAGTCATTCATGCATAAGTTCAGTCTTAGAATCATTTTCCCTTAGTTTGTACTTGCATTTTTAGCATATTTGCATGTACTCGAAACTCAAATCGCTCAAAAACTCAGTTCTTAGTGTTTAGCAATGGGGTTTGCAGCTCTCTCCCTCTATTTCAGCTAGTTTAGTCTTCATTCGAGGATGAATGTTCCCAACGGTGAGATAATGTAACACACCGTAGCCAAAACATACTAAAAAATCAGTTTTTCAGAAAAATTTGCAAGTGCAACTGACGTGACCATCAACAAACCATAGCCTGACCCACAGTCGGTCCTTCATAATTGTCGATGGGATCAGAAACTCCCAAAAATCTCAGCCCAAGATAATTGGTTAAGTGTTGGTCGACGGACGGACTTACGGTCTGTAGGTTAGACTACAGTCCGTAGTGCATGACCTTTGATCAATACCCCCTTCACACACTCTCTGACAAGAGCCACGGATGACCAGCACAGTCCGTAGATGGACCCACGGTCTGTAGGTCTGACCGTAGGGTCGAATTAGCAGAAAGTTAAGGGAGAAGTGCAGTTGGGCCAACTTCAAATGGTCATAAATATTAGCACATAATGAATTAGGTGTTACATAACCTACCCACATATAGATAATTGAATTATCTTTCCATATCCACCGACCTTCCTAAAATCAGACCTCCGAATAAAATTTTATGCCCGTTTTAGTAAAGGCCTGTCGAACAGGCCTAACCGGCGGACAAACCAACGGGGCGTGGATCCACCTACGGACCGTCTGTCCTGGCCGTAGGTTGGTCTGACAACAACTTTCCCAGGGGTCTTTTGGACCTTTCCCACTTCGTTTAAACCCTAATATACGTCGTTTTAACCCAAAATCATCAGATTTTAGTCAGTTTAAGCCTAGAAACATAATTAAAACATATCTAAGTCAAATCATCAAATCAAAAGTTAGAAAATTAGAAGCAAGAAAGGAGAAAAAAGGTCAAGAACCGTAGTCAAGAATGAAGCAAGTTTCCAACAGTTCCAGCCACGAAATCTAAGTATTTTTCCGTGAATTTCATCACCAGGTATGTGGGATTTCACTACTGGGTTCCTTTCACCCATTAGATCCCTAGTTTTCAGTCAGATTCTTGATTCTCTTATCATGATTAAACCTAGAGTTTCTAGAACTTTGATAGAACTTCATGATTTAGTTAAATATATGTTCCAAATTAGATTATCATGTTATTACTCAGATTATCGCTTAAATTTCACAACCCTAACTTTGTATTTCTTTAGTTCTTGAATTACACATGCTAGGTCAGATATTTTAGTCACTTAAGATATACATGCTTCAGTTTTTAATGCATCATTATCAGATTAAATGTTGCATTCTCAGTTTGCCTGTTAAGTTTTGAGCTATCCATTATTTACAGAAACTCAGACATAATCAGTTAATTTACATAATTCATTGGGAGTAGCATAATACCGAGTTGGACTAGAGTTCAGCGTACCCAATAGTCCCAAAACTACTAGTCAAGTAGGTTGTAAGTCCCCTCTGTGGGCAATCAGTTTAGTGATCACACCAGCATGACTTTATACCTCTGGCAGGGTATATTGGGTCCTCTCGATGGGGCGTATACATCGAAATCCACATTTAGCTCATGTGGTTTCATTGTCGGTTATTAGTAGCTCCTATAGTTCAGTCAGACTCTCTGCATTGACCATTTATCAGTATATTTAGTATTCAGTTTCAGCATTTTATAAATTGGTCATTGCATCTATTTAGCTCAGAATTCAGTATATCATGTACATATTATTATACTTGCTTTTGTGCCTGTTCAATTATGTTTTATTTCAGCTTTACTCTATCCTACATGCTCAGTACCTTCAAGTACTGACGCATACGTACGCTACATCTTCTGGTGATGTAGGTTCAGGTTCTCAGCATCCAGATCACGTATAGATCGATTTCCGATCTCCAATTCAGCAGATTCAGTGGTGAGTCCTCATTCTCCGAGGACAACAGTCATGAGTTTAATTTCAGTCTTTAGTCATTTAGTTTCAGTTTTTGCTAGATTTAGCTGGGTCTTATCCCAGTATTTCTAGTCCAGTTTAGAGGCTTATTGCATCGATAGTTAGTTTCAGCTTAGCGTTGAGTTAATATTTTCATTGCACTAAACTCATCAGTTTTCATATATTCCAGTTTTAGTATATGGGTATTCTTCATCTTTTCAGTTTAACTTATGATATAGCTTACGCATTTAGTTTATTATCTTTAGTATGCTCATGATCATGCCAGCAGGGTTAGCTTGGGATCACTTGTGGTCCTAGGTTCCGTGTCCGCGTCTCGGTGTTAGCTCGATACGTGACAAGTTCTTGAGAAGAACTACCCTACCCGTGACTTAGAGTTGGCTTCTGTGGTTTTCGCTTTGAAGATATGGCGTCACTATTGTTATGACATTCATGTTGACATATTCACTTACCACAAAAGCCTACAATAAGTGTTCACCCGGAAGAAGCTCAATCGCATACAAAGGAGGTGGTTAGAACTACTCAAGGATTATGACATGAGTATTCTTTAACACCCAGTTAACCTAATGTGGTTGTTGAAGCCTTAAGCAGGTTGTCCATAAGGAGTACCGCCCAAGTTGAGGAAGAGAAGAGGGAGTTAGCTAACGATGTGCAAAGACTTGCACACTTGGGAGTAAGACTTATCGATTCCATACAAGGAGGGTTAGTGGTGACTAATGGGGATCAATCATCACTGGATTCAGAGGTGAAAGAAAAGCAAGACCAAGACCCAAGTTCGCTTGATTTGAAGGCGAATTGTTCATAAGCAAAGAGTATTGACTTTTGAATAAGAATAGATGATGTGTTGAAGTATCAAGGTAGAATGTGTGTACCTAGGGTGGATGGACTCCAAGAGAGGATCATGGAGGAGGCTCACATCTCTAGATATTCAATTCATCGGGGTTCCACCAACATGTACCGCGACTTGAGAGAAGTATATTGGTGGGAAGGTATGAAGAAGGACATCACTGGGTTTGTTGCCAATTGACCGAATTGCCAGCAAGTGAAAGTAGAACACCAAAGGCCTGGAGGTTTGACTTAGAATATAGAACTTTAATAATAGAAGTGGGATATGACTAATATGGATTTCATCACAGGCTTTCCAAGGTCTCGCAGGCAGCATGATTCTATTTGGGTAATAGTCGATAAAATAACAAAATTAGCCCACTTTTTGCCAATAAATAGTACTCATTCGGCTTAGAATTATGCTAAGTTGTACATTCAAGAAGAGGTAAGAATTCATGGGATTCCGTTCTCCATTATTGCAGATAGAAGTGCACAATTTACTGGTCCGTTATGGAAGTCTCTCCAAAAATGTTTGGGTTCAAACTTGAACTTAAGCACTGCTTTTCATCCTCAGACGAATGGACAAGCGGAGCATACTATTCAAACCTTAAAAGATATGTTGAGGGCTTGTATGATTGATTTCAAGAGGAACTGGGATGATCACCTACCTCTCATTGAGTTAGCTTACAACAATAGCTACTATTGGAGCATCCAAATGGCTCTCCACGAAGTAGTTCATGGGAGAAGATGCAAATCTCCTATTGAGTGGTTCAAAGTTGATGAAGGAGGGCTGATAGGACCAAATCTAGTTCACCAAGCCATGGAAAAGGTGAATGTGATTCAAGAGAGGTTGAAAACGGCACATAGTCGTCAAAAGTCTTACACGGATGTTAGGAGGAGACCGTTGGAACTTGAAGTGAATGATTGGGTATTCCTGAAAGTTTCACCCATGAAGGGTGTCATGAGGTTGGTTAAGAAGGGAAAACTTAGTCCTCGCTATAGGATATCCTAAAAAGTTTGCAATGTAGCTTATGAGTTGGAGCTACAACCAAAATTAGCAGTAGTTTATCCGGTATTTCATGTATTCATGTGGAAGAAGTGCATGGTTGATCCTTCATTGATAGTACCAACTGAAAATGTGGGGATTAAGGATAGCTTATCATATGAGGATATTTCGGTTCAGATCTTAGATCGTCAAGTTCTCATCTTGAGGACAAAGGAGGTGCCAGTCAAGGTCCTTTGGAGGAACCAATTTGTTGAAGAAGTGACTTGGGAAGATGAAGAGGATATTAAGAAGAGATATACACATATATTTGAGTCCGCAGAGAACATAGATCAAGGTGGTAATTCTCTTCTTAGGAAATTATAAACTAGGAGTAAGCATGTTGTACTTGCTTTAGATTGTTGAGTGTTGAACTTGATGTTACTATTCTTAGCTTAGTGAAAGAAATCTAGTTCAAGTACGAATGTTCCCAAGGGGGAGATATTGTAACATCTAGCAACTCATAATAGCCAAGGATAATCTAAGAAACTAAAAATAATCACTTTTGGAAATAAAGTGGAAAATCTGGAAAATTGACTAAGTTGAAAACGTGAATTTCGGTCATTTTCAAATATTCATAACTTCTATCTCTGGATGAGTTAGAGTCAGTTCTTTATATGATTGGAAAGTTAAGGCGCCGAGTTTGAATGATTTAGATATTGTATGAGGGAGATATGCCCTTCATATGTTGGGATGTTGAAGTAAGGAAAGTCAAATTCCAGATTTTAGTAAGGGAAAACTTGTCTTTTCACCCATCTATTTCCCAATTCGTTTTAAGGGTTTATTTGGGGTTAAAGTAAGTTAGAATTAAAATAGAAAGGATTTTTATGATTAGGGATTGGAGAAGAGAAAAGATAAAAATGAAAAAGGGATAAAAAGATCAAGAATTTGTCAAGTACGCCAAGATCTTCGAGTGGTATTCATCGAGGGAGATCCCTAATAAGGTATGTGAGATTTTCTGTGTTAGGGTTAGTTCACCCACACACCAACTTGTTTAATTCAGTGAATTTTGAGTAATTTGAATGATGAACATTGAATTTCATGAAGAACAGTGGTTGAATTCTTGTTGGTTGAGTTGTAGTATGCCTTTAGTTGATTTGATTTGTGTTTTTGGGTTGTTTTACGGGTCTAATCTATTGGGAATTGAGGTTAATAGTGATCCTAAGTGAGTGGGGTGAGTAGGTACTTGGGACACCGTGCCATACAGAGTGCCCAAACTTGGCCTCTGAAGTTTGGGGCCTGGCGCACCACGCCACTCAGAGCGCTAAGGATGCCAGTTCACCCTATTCTTCCCCCATCTTTTTGAGCTATTTTCTAAGTGATGTCTCTATATTTCCTAATTGGTTCTAATACTATAAGGTACGTCTAAACATCATGAAATCATCCATAAATATGAGATCATGAACCTTGAATCAATAATCCAATTCAAGGAATGTAAAGGTCAAAGTCAAAGAAGTAAAGATTCAAGTCTAGAAGTTAAGAAGCAAGTTAAAGCGAAGTTCATAAATATTTTCAAGAGTCTTTAGCAATGTTTTATCTTTGTTTTTAAGACTCAAGTTTCATGTTAAGTAGCAAGTAAAGAGTTGAGTTCATTTCTCATAAGTAATAAGGGAACTAAGTATTTCCTAAGAGTTGTTTTGAGACTCAAGTTTAAAGCTAAGTAATGACTAAAGAGTTGAAGTTCTTTCTTCAAAGAAGTATATGGGGACTATATATTCCCATAGATGTTTAAAAGAAAGCTTTTCACATTTAAACAAGAACAGAAACTGTGATTTCCAAAGAGCCATCTGGTTAGTTTTCATAAAAGAGTAATAGCTTTTTAAATGAAGAAAGAAGGGAAGTTGATTTTCCCAAGATAGAATTTGAGCTATGTTTTTGAGAACTAATATAAAACGGTAGAAGAAATTAATAGTTAAGTATATTTTTAGAAGTAGTATTGAGCACCGATGTTGGGGTGCGGGTTACATATTAACTCAAGTCTCCATGCAAACCATGTACCTATCATGGGTAGAAAAGAGTCATACCTTTTAGATAAATTCTTTTCACAATAGACTAGTGGATCCATTAAGTAGTTTAGGTCCTATACTCTGGCAAGGTTAGGACGGCCGAGAAGCGTGGGCCGAGTAAAGTTGTATTCTCACTATAACTATAAAGTAATGGTTGACAATTGGAGAAACTCCCACAATAGTAATTGTATGGTTCCTCAAGAGGTTCTACTTATTATAAATGGGGGTATGAGACTTCATTCATGCATTGCACAAGTAGACTTTGAGGGGAAGCATGATATGTCGTTTATTATGGTTATGAGTTGACATCAATTTATTTTGTATCTTTGCATACACAAAGAGCTGAAAACCATATTTTGAACATTTTTTGTTCCTTTTTCGTTATATTGCACTCTCCTGAAACTGCTTTATAATAAGATTAGTGCAATTATGTATTCTTGAGTTGAGAAGAGCCAATTTGAGTGTTTCTTTCAATTTCAATTTCAAGCCTATGTTGTTTTAGCATTCCAACTCGCATACTCATACATTTAATGTACTGATTTTTGTTGGCCTGCATCATAGTATGATGCAAATGCAGGTAACTATGATCAGCATTCCAGTACACCGTTGATCCAGTAAGCAGTTCACAGTCAGTTGGTGAGCCTCTTTGCTTTCCGGAGGATCCATTTTCATTGCTTTCCGGAGGATCCATTTTCATTGCTTTCTAGATTAGTTCATTAGGATGTTGTGGGTCTATTCAAACAACCATCTCGGTTATTAGTGACTTCATAGATAGTCAGTCAGATGTTACTTCATTTGTTATCATTTTTGTATTGACTTCTGTTCATATTTGAGATGCCATTTTTGCTAAGTTAAATATTTTTTTTATAAAAAAAATTGATTTCAATTCAAGATAGTTGAGTTAGTTAGCATTCAAAATCTTTTTTAATGTTTTAAGTCTTCTGTTGAGTAAGTAAGCCAGGCTAAGGGTCCGCTCGAGGCTAGCAATGGTCTTCAAATGCCATCCACGCCCATGGTCGAGGCTCAGGGAGTGACAATCCTCATGTATGCATGATCATGAAACTTGATTATTGAGATATTGATTTAGCTTTATTGGTTGCATGATTATGTGCTTTGAGCACGATTTTCAGATACACCTTCTGAAATGATTTTTTGGATGTGTTTTACCTTTGGATTGATGTTCCTCTTTGGTTATGTTGATTTGATGAAGTTGCATTCATGTTAAGTTGTTACTTCCTCTCCTGCTCTTGTTCATGCTATCTTGAATCCGATTTGAGAACGAATGCTCCCAAGTGGGAGGTATTCTAACACCTTAGAATTTTGAAAAGATATATGGGGAGTTTTTGGCATCTGTTTTGTCTACGGGTCCCCATCTTCAAACTGTAGAAGATTCCATGGGCTATAAATGTCATTCGTAGAAGAAAGATATTTTTTTTTATAAAATCAAGTCCCATTACATTGTTGACGAATTAAAATGATAGATTGTAGATGGTTTAATGGGCCATAGGAAGTTATCTCAAAAAGGGCCCATGCTTAGTAAAAGAATTATGTTCAAGTTGGATTTTATTGGATGGGTCACAACTAATAGAAGTTTCTACATGCCATAGACGTGTCTTGTCAAAATATATTCAATTTTTAAGCTCTATTACTTTTTCTACGTTTGACCATTACATTTCTTCGAAAGTCCTACACACCGTAGGTCTAGTCCGACCATTATTTTAAGAGGCTTTTGCATCTTTTCTCTATTTTTTAGAAATAAAAAATATTGATGTTTGGACTTCATTATAAGGCCTATATATGGATTTTGGAGTCCTAAATTACCCATTCTAACCGCATTATCTGAAATCCTCAAACCTCTTCTAATTTATCTATCGCAAATGATCCAATGACTAACAAGAAAAAAAGCTAGAGTTATTAATGTTCATAAAACTTCCATTCTTCTTGGGCTTTAAGTATCAACTTATGTGGGCATTACCCATGAAGTATTTTTCTTCTTGGGTCCCCATGTTTTTCCTTTCATCAATCTTCAATATAATTGATTAAGTTAAGATTCCTTTAGTTCCTCATAGATTTCTCTCAATTATGATTTATTAATTTTTATTAGGTCTTCTAATAAATGATTTAGCTTTAATATATGATAATTAGTTTATAATATATTGACCATGCATGATCCATGAACATTTATTAATAACCCACAGTGAAATTTATTAATATTGAAATATGAATTTATGAAGATCTGCATATTCATTTAATAAATTGTTGTAAATGATTGGAGGATGCTTTGAAGGGAAAGTATCAAGGTCAATGCTGAAAGGTTTTCTAACATGAATAAATGAACATGATTGTGGAAGGTGTTTCTCACATATGGATTCATATTTTTGAAAAGCTTTTTGATCTATGTGCAATTAAGTCTATGGAGATATTCTATGTTTTGATCTTGAAAGATGTGGACTAGCAATAATTATTTCCTTTCCAATGTTCAATTAATATTTGACTTTTATATATTGTGTTGGAATTTAGGGTTAGCACAAAGAGGGAACTGAGGTGGAGGTTCAATTAGGATAGTCTCTTGTAGCAACCACTAGTCTAATAATATGTGCTCTTGTAGGATGGACATAAATTACCTATCTTATTGATCCACTTTAGAAAATTGATTATACTGGAATTTTGAATCATTTAGGGCTTATTATTCAACGGATTAGTATCTTGAATGCCTATTTTCTGGTCATAACTTATGTTAATATGCTGATATGCTAAAACGAATCACCAAGTTAGCCTCCAGCCCGCCAAATATTCAAAATATCATATCCGGAGAGCCCCCCCCCCATATGCGACTAGTGTCGTCGTCCTCTCAGACTCAGACAAGCCCTTAGCATTAGTCATAGCATGTTATTAGTTAAATTAGCGGCAAAATTAGAACTTTCATACTTATGTACATATTGAGGTATACTTAGACCTCTCACATAGAGGCTTACTTAGGCTTTACTTGTAGCAACATGTTATAAATACATTCGTTATTCTAAAACATGTCTCACATAAAAACCATCTAAAGAGTATCAGTTGAACTTAGTCAATAAAATGTCAATAGGCAATACAGGCCTTACTACAATAGAATCCAAAGAACAGAAAACGGAATAAAGAGAATTCTTAAGAACTACTAAAGTCTTCATAAGCTAGAATAACGGAAAGATAGCATCCCCAATTATGAGGACCTACCAACACTTGGAGAATGTGTTTCCAAGCTTCTTCAGTCGATCTTCTTAATCTTCAATGGCCGGATCCTGAAGTTGTAGTAATATAAAGTAAGGGGTTAGTACGCCACATGTACTAAGTATGGGTATATGCATATAAACATTTAAGGACATGCATGAAAAAGACCATTTTTTTGGAAATTATTCTAACTCATATGAAAGTTTTCAATGCACATACCATGAAGCATTTACAAGTTAAGGATTTCTTCAACATAACACATGATCATAATCAAAGGCATATTATCATAGAGTCCTATTAACATTTCATATTCAATGGATCATATAAACATAACATACAAAACACTTACCAATGATCCGATATCAAATCTACAAGTGCAATTATCATGTGAATCCCCATAACTCCACATAACCACGTAGACAAGATAGGAGACCAAATGTAAAGTGTTTCTTCATATAACTTGTAATATAAGTAGTCATGATATCATATAGTAATATAGACCAGCCACATGTGCATCAACACATCAAACATCATATGAGTAACATCATGTATCATGAGCATTATACCTTTCTTGGTATCATATTACATAACAACAATCTCCTAGGACTTCCCTTAGAGTCAACTTGTGCAATGTCTAGGTAGAGTCCCATACCGCTACCTATACTAAGTAAACTCCTCAAGTCACCCTAGTCAATGTCCATTTTCTTGTCTTTCATTTTACTTGAGGGAACAATCACCTTATCCGACATTAGACCATGTGAGCTAAACATGGAATCCGGTGTCATGAAACCCCACACTGAAAGAAGGTGGTCTACCGGCCAAAGTAGAACCAAACATGAACAAAGCTTTCTAGGTTGATCCACTAGGTAGTATCCTATGGTAGCAACATAGTTCAAGAACTAGGAGATAAATTAGAGACCCATAGTTCCACATTACTTGGCAGCCTCTATCTCATGAGAGTTATTGTGAACCTACCTTTCAACTAGGAAAGGGACACCTCTCATATATAGTTTATCGGTTCTAAGCTTAAGCCCCTTTGTGAAATCCTTTAAGCCATCATTTATAAATCTTATCATAAGTCATAGGATCTTAACTCCTTGTGTAAACATGATCATAATGTCTTTAGGTTTAGATGATAATTTCCTTTCATCATAACCCTTCATTTGTGTAACGTATTATAATCCTAGTGTGTAAGGCATACAAGATAAACATCATCACTTTCATTATCATATCCTTATCATGATCTCACATTTAACATATCCATAGCCCAACGGCTATACATAGAATCATCATACATACTTTAATAGCATTGTAAAATCATTTATACGCTAATATCAACATCATAGAGTAATCACGACTTTAGAAGACTTACCTCTTGCTTCCAAAAACCTTTATCAAGGATTTATGTTCAGTACATCATATCATCCAACAACTTAGTGAAATACTCAATAATATAACCAATATCAACCCTTCAAGTCATATATAATACCAATTCATAGTTAAGGATAAGGGAAAGGGTCATTTAAGAGTTCATTCAAGTCATAGTTCCAATCCCAACGTTTACATGTTATCAAGTAGTAGATATAACCCAATCGAAACATCATTTATAGGAGGAACATGCCCCACACGAAATTCAAACATTACAAGTCAAATACCCAACAATACATACTTTATTAACCATAGAAAATCAATAGACTTCATCAGAATCATAAATCTAGAGTTAGGAAGAAAACTCGTTTTGTAGAGTAAAAACGCTTGGAGTTGAATTCTTGAAAACAATATTTGAAAGTACCTCTTGGGGAAAGGAATCCCATGAATGAAAAATTCATACCTTATTGACGAATAATCCACGAATTTGCATTGAAACACTTGAAGTCTTCGTCTTCTTCCTTAAGCTTTTCTTGTTCTTCAATTGAGTTTGAAAAAGAGAGCGTTCTTGAGAGAGATGAGAGAAATTTGTTTGATCTGATTTGAAGTGTGTAAAGTGGTCTAACACTGAAGTAGCGCTTTTTTTTTTAGAAGATCTACAGGACTTGCTAGGAATTGAATCAATAGGCTCAGGGGCATGCCCCGTATCCGCTGCAAGAGACCTAAAATCATTATAAAGTTATCCCACATAATACCCAAAATATCTTCACTTAAATGGGTCTTTTTGTGAAGTTAAATTACTTAAAATACGACTTTAATGAATCTGGGAAGTGGTTGTGCGTCATAGGGCCAATTCCAATTCTTTTTTTTGAATTTTGGGTCGAGGCAGTGATCCTCATGACATCTCCGCATCGTGAGGCTGCCTCAAAATTCTTGAGTCAGTGAACCTCGTGTGGGCTGCGAGTCGCGCAGCAGCCCCTTGGTTCTTGACTCGTGTAGGCTGCTTTGGCAGCCTGCCTACCCATGTTCGGGTCCTCCTCAAGTACCCTTCGGTTGGTACTTGGAGAGTCCTTATTGGACATATAGACCCTCCATACTACATTTTACCTATCCAAAGTCTTTTTACTAGTATTAGACCTCATTTTACACTCCCAAACCATCACCAAACATAGGGACGTCAACTAGTTCAAATTAGCTAGTTTCCGGACGTCAAGGTCTTTCTTTGTTCTTTTGGATCTAACCTTTTTTAAATCAACTTATTACATTAATATAGGTCTAGAAACATAATTTTGAACATTATTTAATAGATGAAGCTCTAATCTAAGTCATGAATTTCCGGAGAGTTACACAAACGAGATAGAGCATCTACCAAGCGAACTTGGTGAGCAAACGACGATACAATGATTAGGAGAATGGATTTGAAATCATGACCCAACTTACTTAAACTTCCAGAACAATTGTAGGTAGAATCTAAGCTTTAATGCGAGATGAAGTGCAACTCAACGAATAGCCTAGTCGATCAGCGATCCAGACTAATTTTACAAGTGGACTAAGTGTTAAGATTTTGGGAAGCGTTTTAGAACTTACAAATTGAATTTTTCAAAAGGGTAAAGAGTCCCACAGAGTGTATTTCCATTTTTGACAGCTTTTACATACTTCTTACATTATTGAATATTTTTTGAGAAGATTTTTATCTTTGATTTTGTATTCTAGGTTTAATTTTGGCATTGAGTATTGCAGAATGTTGGGACAATTTGGATGGATAAGATCTTTGGTAATGATTTCTTACTTTTTGTTATGGTTGTCTAAAAAACCCTTCACTTAGGGGTGTGATCATGTAATCGAATTCATAAAGTAGCTTATGGATATTGTTAACTACTTAATTTAATATTGTTTGAAATGGGTTCAATTGCTTATTCATATTTTCATTCATGAACTGAAGTTGCAAATTCACTTCTATTTTAGTTCTCTATGCTTGCTTAAGAAAGAGGTATAGAGTAGAATGAATGGTTGTTAGTTTTATTTACTTGACACTTTACAACCCAACTTGAAAAAGTAGGTTAATTATGAAATAGGGTTGTTTTGTAATGTTAAGCTTACTGGGGTTTGAAAGAATTCACTCGAGGGATTATAGTTTATCGATAGATGACTATTATATTCAAAATCTATCATACCCATTGAGATTCGAAACTGTAAACCAATTGATAAACACCCAATAAGTGAAATTACTATTTGATTGATCACATTCCTAAGATCCTCTCTCTAATTGGTCAAATTCTATATGCATTACATTTTGTTAACATTTATTACTAAATCCACATTTGATATTGATAATTGGAACTACATGATTTATTTTATGTTTCGTACCTCTTTACCTCTACAAAAGATTAGAACAAATCTTTAAATCATAATTGAACTCTTAATTACCGTATCACTCCCACAGGGATCGGCCAAAACTCATCAATGAATTTATTTTTGTAAGCGATCTCCTACACTTTTAATCGAAAGAAGTGTAGTTAAGTGTAATAAAAATGGTGACGCTTTTGGGGAGTGGTGATTAGAAATATTTTATTTATGTGTTTTAGTGAGCTTGTTTTGTTGTAGTACAATTTTCAAATTTGTGTTCTTGTTGATTCCTTTAAATCATGTGAAAAGCTGAGTATAATCAGGGCAATGCGAGTCAAACTTGGAGAAATGATGACATCGGAAATGTGCTTGATGAAAATATGGATCACCTGGCAAGTTCCGTTGTTATTTGATCTCATGAAACTATGGACAATGTGGTCTTTCATGAGGACTAGAACGATTGTGCAGCAATTTCTTGCATGTGTGTGGACAGTTTTCCTTCAATAACATCCATAAAGAGTCCATACGACTCCGGTTGTTTCCGTTTTCTCTAATTGGGTAGGTAACGAAGCGCATGAACGAACTACCAAGAGAATCTATCTCTTCTTGGGAAGATCAGACACAAGTGTTTCAGAAAGATTCATCCCTCCTTCAAAGATGGTTACGTTGAGGGATAATATTTTGTACTTCAAGCGGATTTATGGGGAGCCCATCTATGAACATGCTTGAAATTCTAAACACCACTACAATGTCCTATTCATGGGTTACAAGTCAATGTGCTATTACAATACTTTTATCGGAGTCTTGACAACTTCAACAACGGTGTCCCCGACCAACTCATTAAGGGTTGATTCATGATACAACCATTTGACATAGCATCGGTGTTGTTTGATGAGATGACTAAAATCAATCGTTCATGGTACAAAATGGTATATCAAGTTTCACCTCTAAACATAGGGCAGACCAAAGAAAATTTTAAAAGAAGCAAGAATATGATGAAAATATGGCCAAGATTATGAACCAAATTGACTTGCTGATGAAATATGTCATGGGACGTGGTTCTAAAATTGTTGATGCAATTGGTAATAGTAGTGGTATGAGCTTGTATGAAGCACAATTTGAGGCCATGTATAGTGAAGAGGTTAAATTTGTGTCTAACCTTGTAGATGAGCTCGAAGAACCATACACGATGACCTGTTCATACATATATTAGGGTTATAAGTAAGCTCTATGTGCGATATCAGGCAGCGTGTGGATACATATATCGAAGTTATTGTCTTACGGTGATGCTTGAAGTATAAATATAGGATTGCCTTCTAGGCATATTATATATCAATATTTTTGGAGTTTTACATTGTAGTGTGGCATGAGTTGCCTTTGGGTGTGTTGATTGTTTTGTTTTTGTATATTCTTTTTGGTTGTTGACTCTATCTAAATTTTTCCCCTTATTATCTAGTAATGCCTTAGCTTGCCCTTGCCTTGTTAGTTTGATCGCGCTTCTTATTTATATTTGTTCTTTATGATTTTAATCGGCCTATGATGCCTACTGGGTACCCCATGTTTTGTAGTCGTACTACACTTCTGTATGATTTTCTTATGTAGCTCAATGTTTGAGCCACCCTTAGTAGTGAGCATTTGGATCTTATGTGGTAATCCCCCATTTGTATTGTAGTGAGCTCCTGGCATTTAGAACCTTGTTGTTGTCCTCCTTTCTTAGTGACTTTCATTATGCATTTTGAATTAGTCAATTTTCTGCATATATACATGTGAATTTTGTGTCGTAGTAGCTCATGTATTGATGACACCATCTCCCGAGGATTCGTATGTAGTTTTAGTTTGTCTCTCGGTCACGTTTGAGTCTTTTTGTATATTTTTTATTCGAACTAATATATATGATACAACCCATTCCTTCTATTTTTATTATTCTTGTCTTTCCGCTTTATTTAAGTATATTCTATAAATGGTGTCTTCCGCACCCTGTGTTCTTGGGTTAGGATTTTCCACTAGGTTGGTTGTAGTGGACGCCATAATGGCCCAACTACGTGTCGAGAAAAAAGTAAAACATTTTTCTAGGAAGTGATTCTTGTAGCCCCCCTATATTGTCAATATTGGAGTTATAGAGGTGTCACCATAGAAACAGGCTTTCCCCTATGGCAGGATGATGTGACACAAATGAAATAAAATTCATATTAAATTTTTACATGTTATACAATTTAAGAATCAAACATATATCAAGAATTCGGGGACTTTGTATAAGGTGTGTTTTATAATAACGGTTCAGATAATTACATATGTGATGGTCATCAAAAAGGTATTTTATAAGGTATGACCATATTATATACTAGGTAAATAGCCCGCGCTTCGTGCGGGGCGTTTGGTTTTTTGTACTATATTGAGTGTGTTGTTTTTTTTCACTGTTTCATATTTTATAAGTGATGTCTTAAATCTGTATGCATCATATGGTAGTATTAAATTGTATATACAATACAAAATTGTATGCATGCTTGTATTTTATTTTTTTGGAAACATTTATTATGATTTATATGTAAATAAACTAATCCATTGTGCTATTTTTTTTGGGTCACGTGCTCAGTTGTGATTTTGTGTGTAATTTGTAATTCATGTTATCTGAATTGGTAAATGTCCATGTTGTGTACCTCATACTTCCTTAAGTGTCTTGTTAGTATAGTAGTATCATGTTGGACTCAACAAGCAATTAAATAATCATATGTAATAATAAAACATGTTTGTAGACAGATGGAATTATAAGTGTACATAATTTTCTACAGCAGTGCAAGTTATGTATTTAACACAGTCATACATTAGCTATGTACAGTAGAACTTCTATGTCGGAGGTTACATGTTTGTATTGGCTGCTCGGATAAAGATATGGAAGTGATTACTTAAAAATGGTCTTTATTATTTAGAAATGTTTGTGGTCTATTTAATTCAGCCTACCTGGCCGATGTTGTACGTTTTGTGTAGGCCGGTCTTTGTTGTTCGTGCTCTTGTGCCATCCTTGTTTGGCTTCCATCTCCATGAGGATTCATTAGTTGTATCTCTACCTATCTGCATGTATGACATCGTGAAATGGTTGGTATGAATTGTATATGTGAATGCTACTATTTCATAGCACCTGTAAAACACAAATTTAATAGAATACCTCTTCTCTTTCTACCACTCTTGGACATATATTCTGGAGGACTTCTTTGTAAACAATGTTTTTAATGAATGTTTGGTTTTCTGTGTCGCCATCCGCATTTAGCACAATTAATCCTTCTCTTGTTATTACTCGAGATACGGCTACATACAGTTGTCCATGTGTGAATACCTATTTTGGTAGATACAGGCCTACCTGATTTAGTGTTTGTCCTTGGCTTTTATTGATTGTCATAGTGTAACATGTGGCTAATGGAAGTTGACGCCTTTTTCACTTGAACGACCACTTTTATTCATTAGGTGATATAATAATTCTTTGAATTGTGACACTTGAACCAAGGTTGTTACCCGAAATGATGTATGCGCTAACAGACCAAATACCAAGATGCGTGATGACTAATCTTGTACCATTGCATAGACCTTCTGTTTGGTTTAGATTTCTCAGAAGCATAAGAGGGATTCCTACTTTTAAGTGTATGTCATGGTTAGGGATCCCTGGGAAGCGTAGGTTGTTTAGGAATTCAGTTGGGTACAATATATCTTCCTCGTTTGTGTTCACGCATGCTTTGCACATATTATCTGAACTATAATATGTTCTTCCTTCCCCTGGTATCATCTGCATTATTATTTCATTTAACTCATGCACCATTTCATTTTTAGGTGTGAGGATTGCCCTTTCTTTCAAGTATTTCGGGTCGTTGTACTTCAGCAATAACGATGGATATACCGTAGCCACAATCGATCCAATTGGATCGCTAGATTGTTCAATGCAAACATCGTGTGGCAGATTAATCATGTCATTATTGGTAGCATCATAATTTGACCACTCACCTACCTGCAACAACCATTTGTCAAACGTAGAATTTTTTTTTGGCCTCTATGCCTGGTAGTTTTCCACGACTAAGACGCATATTTTCCTTCAACTCATAAATTCAGAAAAAGGTCCACAAGTGAGAGGAGTTCAGGGTTGCATCAACAATGTCAAATCTAGTTCCCTTTGCAATAACTGGTAGTATATGTTGCTAATCTCCACCACATACTATTGTTAGGCCCCCAAAAGGTTTATCCGCGCTATTTTCATACCTGTCTCGGAGTATGTCCCTCAAGGTCCTATCTAACGCTTGAAAACATAATTTATTTTCCATTGACGCTTCATACCAGATAATCAGTGATGTATTTTTAATAGCACAACTACTTGGCTCCCTTGTTTAATATCACAAGTTGTCTCTGTAGTGACATCCAATGGAATATGAAATCTTGAATGTGTCGTCCTTCCATTTGGTAATAACAAAGTTGCTATACCAGAAGTCAAAACGGGTAAACCTATTTTTGTTTGTGATCGTAGGTGAGAAATTATTGTATTCCATAGAAATGTCTTGCCTGTACCACCATGGCTATGAATCAATATTAATCTTCCTTCTTCATTCTGTACGGATGTAATTATTGCATCATAAGCTTAAGGCTGACAATTATTTAATTGTGCATGGTATTTTGCATGCTCCCGTTTAAGTGCATCTGTGTCATAGTCAAGCTCCTCATTTATTAGTCGATTGCCTACAGTGCGAAGTAACGACGAATCTGGAAGGGGCATGCCATCTATGTCCTTCAAACTTTTCCCCATCTTTAAAAGGATGTTTTCAATCTCAACCAATGTGTATGCCTCAATTTGTTTATCATTTAATTGTAAATATTTCATGTGAAATCTCTTTCTCTGAATCAGGGCTATATCTTCTGATAGTATTTCATAGTTATTCTTCCATAGTTGTCTTGCATCTGACACTTGACAGTGCATAAGAATTGTTACAAGGAGATCTCTCAATTCATTAACAGTGGCCCAACCCGAAGCCTCCACCAAGCAGTCATTCCATTCTTTATCATCATCTAATAATCCTAATGCGTAGCAGGCCTGTCGATATGTTTTATGCTCTATTACATTGACTGTTCTTATGCTTTAGAAGGAAGTGCACCCTTTGAAAAAATTGAGCATCATGCGCATCTAAAAACGTTCTCCACTGGCGGGGTGGTCAAAGTAGATTCTCCCAACTGCTCTTCCCTTTTGCCTCCTGGTCCATTTTTGTCTCTTGCATTCCATACCCATCTTGTTGGGAAATCAAAATATGTCAGCTCTTTAGCATCGGCATTTTCTTTGTTTGCCTCAAACCATTCTATAAATTTTGTTTTTTCTATGTCAGGTCTGCTCAGGACGCATTCAGTCGTCCTTGATTCTTCAAATATTATGGTGTTTTGCCCCTATAAATGGAAAGGTAGTCGCTCAACTGCTGGTTCCCTGTGATGTATGTCAAATTGAAACATCCTCCAGCAAGCTTCTGTAGCCGATATATATATGCAATCTAGGTATATTTTGATCTCATCATTGTCTATTGTACTTTCTATATTTTCTATTATTGTTGTTGCTCTATCGGACCCTTTATGAACATACTTAAATAGGTACTCTGACCTTGAGTAATTGCATGCTTCAACATTTATATGTGCATCAAACAGGACAAGCAAGTTCCTGTTGTATGGAACAACATACCTGTTGTCTAATTTTGCTCCATTTTTCGTAACTTTAATACCGGTGTTCCTTCGCCTATAAACAGGGAATCCATCCATAACAAAATTGTTATGGTCATTGTATTTCTTTGGAAAATGTTTTGTGCAGTTGCCCTATTTCATACATGGGCATTTAGGATTCAAGTCTCCACACGGTCCAAGAATCCTAAAGTTTTTGACTGCATTATAGCCAGCTGGGTCTTCTGCAACATCAGGAATTTCTGTTGATAAATTAAAGTAAAATATGTGTATAATGGAATGCATAATATGTGTTATTGAAATGCTCTCTTATTTCGGTTGTGTATTGTATGAATTTGTTGTAATGTAATCTAAAATATGTAATGCACGGTACTTACATGCCACAATTTTGCCAAAGGGCTTTTTTTTTAATATGTTGCATTGGTTGAAACAGCTTGGTCTGGAAAACTCTACGTATGATGTCGACCCGGCTACCATCGTTCTCTTGTGATATCAAATATTGCATTTCATTAATTTCAGGCCATTTTGTGTTGCAAGTGAACGTAAGGAACAAATCAGGGTAACCAACCCACATGCATATTGCCATTGCATCTTGATAATTATGTGCCTTGTATCGTGGTCCCCCAGTGTGTGATGAAGGTAGTGTAATTGTTTTTCCAACCCTAGAACAATCTGAATCTCCACGAACAATAGCATCCGTCAATCCCAAAAAAGATCTGTTCGTAGTTTTGGTTGATTATTTTGAATATACCGAAATCTTTCTTCTTCAATTGCCATATAACCATCCACAATGTATTGTTGCAACAACCTTCCAGCTAGTAAAAGAGTGTGTCCTTCATTAATCCGTTGTTGTATTCTGAAGCAACAATATTGCCTCATGCTTAAGTTGTTCCTTTCGTATGATTTGTTACATACAACCACCAATTGAATTCTAAGAATATATCCATCTTCTCCATATGGGTGTATTAATGGGTAATTCATGGCCATGAAAGATGGGTGTAAATCGGTGATTCTTTGCAGACCATTTTTTCGATGTTCTAAAATAACATCGCGCTGAAAGTGTGCATCTGTATGTTCTCCAATTATTAATCCTGCCACTGCTGAAACTATTGGTGTATTGTATTGTCGGCCATCGTTGATACGTTCTGATAGGAGGCGCAGTTGGAAAACAGATTCTGGTTGTTGTTGATATCTATCTCTTGCCATGCGGAATGATTTTACCAAAACATTATGGTCATCAAGCATTTCAGATATTCCCCGTATAATTGTTTGTTCAACTTCCTCATGCCGCATAGTATTTATTCTATTATCGATCTCATTGTCTGTATCATATATATAGAGTTGGGCAAATTGTGGGTTTTTACCAGGTTCCGGTAATAGGGAGCCAATGTGATGAAAATTTTGACCATAGATCCTGAATACGTAAGGTCCTTTTGAACGATTGATGGCATTATCTACTCGGCCTCCCATGGATGTAAATGCAAACATAGAGTTATACATTCGAATATGTTTTCTGAAACCTACACCAAGTTGCCCAGAGTCTTTGCCCAATAGATTTTTGAGGTAGATTGGAGGTTGACTCAGTAATGATAGTTGAACTCGGCCTTCCATACAATAAAATGTAAATTTTGGTTGTCTTGTATTTTTACTTTTGTCTGTCCGTTCTTCAAACCATAAAATGGCTCCACAATGCTGGCAGCTGTATGTTGGAGGTCCCAATTTTGATGTTGTTGAATATTAATCTACCACATAATTTAATTAACAATCAATTCAAATAGGTGTATGCAATAATAGTAATGTCGCACACCCATTAATAGGTTAGGGGTGTGTGGATGTTGTCCAAGGAAGAAGATACGTACTTGTATTATGGCCAGTTATTAGCCTGATGTGGTCAATTGGTTCATACACGGATGTTGAGCCTGTTCCTCTGGCGATTCAGATGCCTGTGTGTAATGGTTACCTAAGAATATTTTCATAAATGTATACATTCAGACTGTCCATGTAGTCCGTAAGCAGTGCTTGTGTAACACATTGTTGAACTAACTATTTTTCCATATTTATGGTTCCTAACTACGGTTAATTATTTTATGTTAATCTATGTGGTGGCTTGCTATATATAAGTGTTTTACAAGGTTATGTAATATCAAGTAAGGTCTGTGTTTAATTGTGAGGCGGGTAGTATATAGTAATATCAGACAATATCAGCTTACCATTCATCTGGTGTATCATTTCTCCTGGCGCGCAATTTGTTAAATTCATCAAATTGGTGAAGCTTTTCACAAAGTGTAGTAGTTGCTGCATTTTCTTAATTGGCTCATACTTATATTTGTGGCTGATTAATGTGATCTTCCTCTTCAATATAGCATACTGGCCTCTGAATCTTTTGATATGGTTTGTTTCCATTCTGTTGCGACTGCAATATGTTTCATTTTGCGATATTGGAAATCTTAGTTGCAGCATCCTATCCTGCAGTGCGAAATCCGGTAATAGTTGTTGAAGCAATATAATCTCTGTGGGTATATTAGCAGAGTCTTTGAATTCTCTAACTATGTCGCTGATAAATTCCATTTGTCCTGTTTGACAAAACTCTGCAAAACATTTTATTAGTGCATATAAGTTGATACAGTAACAATAGTGTATGCCTACCTACTGAAATAAGGTAACATAATTTGTACTTCGTATTTGATACTATACTTGAATTATTATAATTTATGTTTGGATATTATCCACTTTACTGTTGCTCATTGAATTGTATGTTTCTCATTATGCTTAATGCTAAATAGGTCAATATTGAGGATTGTAGTAATATTTCAGTCATTCTGTATTTTTGATGTTTAAAATTTTGAGAAGCAAAGAATGCCTCTATTTGAAATATGAGTAGCATAAAAGTTGAAGACAATATAGTTATATGACCAATTATCATGTACAGTTCAACGCATAGCGATGGATGAATTTATTCCTGCAAGAGGCAAGTCAGGTGGTGCAAAATATGATGTATGAATTTCTTATCTCCACTAATCCAACATTTCATTGATGTATGATTATCTTTTTCTGTATTCTCCAGATGTTCAACACGGGTGAATTGGTCTTCTGTTATGTTGTTGGTTAATAGTAACTTCTGTCCACCTGTAATGTTGTCTTTCATTCACAAAATTTACAATAGTTGTATGAATCACGTTGTCTAAATTTTGTTATTTAGTACCAGTACCTTCGGCACTGTGGTATAATTTCCTAATCCAATCCCAAGTGCAGTGCCACCCTCTCGTGGTTGTTGTCGAAGATGGGGATAGTACACTAATGGATGTTGCTTTTATGGAGTATGTGTGAATTAGAATTCCATCCGATGTAATTGCGGATGGTTGTAATCAAATTGTAGTTTGGATAAATAATTGTGTACTCTATTCTGATTATATTTCACTTGAATGAAGTGAAACGCATGAATGAGAAGTAACAGTCAGCAAAATAACTGACATACGGCAGTTTCAGTTATGCCAAAGTACACAACCTTTGGATTTTTGCGTGCAATAATATATTATTTCAATTTCACCATCGGTCGTGCCGTTACAGGTCCATTAATATAATTGTGTTGCTGCACTGAAAATATCAATTAAATTGATAGTACTGTTCTGACTGTAATCTAATTTCTAGAACGTGCAACTATTGTTTTTAAATATAACTTACATTGTGAATTGTCGCTTTTACTCATACACTCTGTAAATAGAACTCTTGTCTAAACAAAGCTTTTGTTGTCGATTCTTTAGTTTTAAAATATGTTGGGATGACAATTGTTCAGGTGTTAGATTGTGTGTATTTATAGTTCAAATATATAATGGTAGTCAAAGTTCACGGTTTTTATTTCACTAACTGCAAGAATAAAAAATTGAATTTAAGACAATTTATGTGTATTCATTCAATTTGTGATTTTTTATGGTGTAAGGTTATCAACCATACAGAAGAATATACAAAATCTACTCTATATTTTTATTAAATTTTTTGTTTAATTGTGTTCATGTTGCTCAATTTCTGCATCTTGCTGGTGTAGTGTTGCAATATAGATCACTATGTCTTGTAAATGATAGAAGGTGGTGAATATGCAATTGACGCAGTTTATATCTCCAAAGTTAGCATCGTATAGTATGTCTTGTCTATATAACAGAAGAAACACCATGAAAAATGTTGGCTCAGTATGTATGTATTAAAAAATGATTTTGTCATGCATTTGTTTATGTTTTAGAAAATTCAAAAGCATAGGCTGTCTAACAGGCATGGATATTCAAAGTGAATTTGAATTAATAGTTTTGAGAAGAGAGTGATATTTTATAAACTCATTCTAGCACCAGGGGTAAGAGTTTTCTGTGGCATGGTGTATGTGAACACTGATTTCACGAAGAACCACCATGTGCCCATATAATGTTGTAAATATTATGGTGCAACACAAATGTTGATGCAATGAATTCGGAGAAGAAAAAGTGCCTTTTCTAGATATGAAACATTCCAGACATTTTCTTGAATATTTTTGGAGTGTTTTGGACAGGAAAATAGGCATTGAATATTCTCAAAACATACAGTTATATATAAAGTTGCATATATAAGGGAAAAGAAAACAGAGAGCATACCTTGAAAATGCAAAGTTTCAAAAAGAGGCCTTATGTATAATAGATATATCATATAAGAATACACAACTCTCTTTAGTATGGAAAAGGACAATGCACATAAAATCGCAAAACAACCTTTTCAAGATTTTAGTAAAGTGATCAAGCATTTTGAAGGTATTAGTGCCATGGTCTAAAGAGTTTCCAGTTCGGTAATGCCATGACCTGTGGTCCAAGTGATCAGCAAACCTACAAAGTAATTTTTGTAACATGTGAAGCAAAGAGAATTATGAAAGAAATAATAGAGGAAGCAGAGGGAAAAGTGGAGGACACAGGGACAGAATGGAGGAAGAGTACCTGTGTATTGGGAGAGAAAATGTGTGGTAGTGAAGCCATGGAATATGGGAAGACGGAAAAATTGCAAAACATGGAATAATGATTTTCCTTTTCAGAAGCCGCATTAAATAAATAAATGTTTTGCGGAATGCTGAGTGGAATGTTCAAAGGCATTGTTCTGAGTAAAGCGGTAAAACATTTTACGTAAAAAGCAATTAAATAAAGTTGGCGGACGAATCAATAGTGAATGTAGTGAATAGAAAAGAGAATGGTAATACAACATACCTGGATGGTTGAGACAGGTTTAGGGGCGGGGTTTTGCGGAACTTCATAGGCAGCAATGGAAAACTTGTCAAGATGGGGGAATCTAAAATATTGCAGAAAGAGGTATTCTTTAAGGAAATCTTCTTGTTAATTGACATTCGCGGCATAGTCTAATCCCATTGGTATAACATTTTTGCAAAGGGATTGTTGATTTACATTTTGACAACAGGTGTAGGTTAGTAATTAAGGAGCATATTAATGGCAGAGAAACAAAAGTGAATTTATTATAAATTATGGGTGTGTTCAAACATCTAAGAGTTATTTTAGAACAATGACAATAAAACCATAACGAAAGAAAGAGTATGGAAGAGACCCTTGGACTGTCTATCAAATTGAAGCAAATGATTCCGAGTGGATCACGTAAAATAAGAATAATAAAGCATGCGTGTAACAAACAGAACAATCGAGTATGTACAAAAGTGATTCCAATAAGCTAATTTTAAGAGCGGCGTGCCTTGAGTAAGCGCCGAAAATTTATGGATGGTGGGACACTGTTCAATTGTGGACAATGCAGGTGAGTAGAAAGCTAGCAGGAGGGAGAATTTAAGAAGGGAATGGAGGTTGTGCGGAGTAAGTGATGCATATAGCATATTAAGGATTAATGGAGGTGTATTTGAAAGAGCGAAGGAATGGTAGTGAAGAGTTACGGTGGATGGAAAAGGAAGCGTCTAAATACAGGGCAAGGGGTATTTGTGGAATTTCATTAAAATAAAAGTGAATGCTGGTTTCTGGTGTTGCCACATCACTGGCGGATGAAAGAATTTTGTTTCAGCCACGCAGCAATAAGTTTTTTTTCTTCTGTGAACTTTGACAATCTTGGTGCAACACCCATGTGAATAATCATTACCACCCTCGCATTGCCTTGATGGAGGAAAGGCATGTAGTATGTAGTAAATGTTGTTGATTTCCAATCGATATAACAATACAAAGTAACATAATTGTATTCAATAATCTACATATGCAACATTCACTTTACTCAAAGCCAGTATTATAGTTACTAATATATACGCCAATACACATCCCGAAAGAAAATACTTCTTCGGTGAACTACTTATAGTAACTTCATTAAAGTAGCGAAATACTCTATTTTACATTTGTCTTGGTGGGAGTAAAGATTTCATCGTCGTGCTCTAAGTATAGGTTTCTCTTCTTCTTAGTTTTCTAGTAGAAATTCTTCTATTCAAGTTGGGATCGGGTTTGTCATCCTGTACTTCTACCGTAAAATCACTGGTGTTAGATCCATCTGTGTTCCGGTCTTTCGGATCATTGTTGTCTTTCATTTGTCCTTTACCCTAATAATTTAACAAACTCAAACATTATGAACAATATAAGGGTTACTGTATTTTGCAAGTTCTGCATTTAAAATGTCCATTACGTAGTTGATTGACAGTAGGCTAAACTTTAGTACTTTACCCTATAATCTGGGTGAATGTTGTAAGGCCGTTACACTTTCTCATATGGAATGCCAAGTTGTGACTCTATTTCAGTTACTCCTGTGATATGTTTGTCATTATGTATGATAAGACTTCTCCTCTTTTTTATGTTTGTTGGTTGAAATGTTTTGCTGCAACTGGGTTTGTTATTTAGGTTTCTTGCATGAACTCTTATGTTGCCAGTGGAAGTGCCTTCTCCCTCGTCAGGATCTTCTTCTGAGTTCTTACTATCTGAACGAGATGCAACATGCTCATGTAATTTTTCTGTTTCTTCCGTTTTGAGTTGTTCCTATAGATTTAAATGCAAATAAATCATTAAACCGGTGTATATATAAAATAGAATTTAAACTGTGAATGATAAACACACCTTCATCCGTCACAAACACTTTTGTGACTGTATAAGTTTCCAACCCCTCTTTCAAATTGTAGTTGGTCAATTTGAGCTTGAATACAAAGTCCTTCCCACAGAGGCTCTCAATTTGCGATAGGACATGCGTATCACCTTTGGTCGAATGGTTAACCAACTTGAAAGCAGAAGTGTCAAGCAACTTTTCGGCGACACCATTAAAAAAAAACTAAAGTTGTTTCCCCACCATTGTCTTTTACCTTAATATGTATCTTGTACCTGTATTTAGAAAAAATATTAGTGTTTTTTGTCACGACCGGGATCTAGACCCCAGACGAGACCGGCGTCGTTGACCTCTTAGAGGTCGCAGACAAGCCTACTTACGTCATTCTTACTTTACATAGGTTAATTTTAGCGGAAAATTTGAAACTTTTTGTTTCTTAACATACTTGTTAAACATACTTATCATTTCATAATTGTTCACCATCAACCATCTAACATTAAGAGATAAGAAACTGAAAGAAATAGTGCAATAAGTATCAAGTGTATAATTGCCAAAATGCACCAATACAAAGTCTGAATAAAACAGGAAAGAAACGCTAGTGGAACATGCTCAACTAGCTCAACTCTAAAACTAAGCTAGAATATAAAATAGTAGTATCCTCAAAAGCATGAGGACCTACCAACTCCGAATGAATGCTGGACGTCCGGATAACTGCAACAATGATCCTGTAGCTCTATCGCCCACCTGTGCCTGCACCTAAAATAGTATAGTTGTATAGGGTTAGTACACACTAGTACTAAGTATGGGTATATGCAAGCACACTCCAAGGACATGCATGAGAAAATATAGCTCTTTCCTAACAACATGATTATGGGAAGTCAAGTCAGTGGACTTGCCAAATTGAGATTTGGAAAGTTAGTGAACCTTCCAAATTTGGATTAGGAAAGTCATGCCATGAGAGTAACATGCATCATCATAAACATCATATTGCACACATCACATGACATCTTCATATAGTACATATCATAACATATAACACATAGCTTCTTTCATATCATTCATTCATATGCCATGAGACCTTGGAATCATGGACTTAACATTAAGACTTTCCAAAATGAGGGCTCAACATATGGGACCTCAACTAGGGAATCTTTATTAGCAAACACAGAGTCTGCTTCATTCATTCATAGGTACTTCATTTCATTTCGTTCATAGGCCAGTGTAAACACCAGCTATACCTAGGATGTAGTTTAAGACTTTCATCGGGTTCATTGTGCAATGACCAAGAATGACCTAATGTCATTACTTGAATCGAACTCACCTTTTGATTATCCCATCCTAACACCTTCGGTATCATTCATTTCATTATATGCATCATTTGAAGCTGACCTCATTCATTCATTGGGAACTTTAGCTTTAACCGACATAGATCATGTGAGCATCATGACATCCAGTGTCTCCCAAACACCGAAAAGAGGTGGAATCACCGCCCAAAGTGACCAATAACATCCTAGCGTACATGGGAATTTAACCCCGCCAGATCCCTATATTGGCAGTATAGGTTCGGAGACTAGGAGATGTATGGAGACCCATACCCGGCAAGCCGGATAGTCTCATCTGATGAGAGTTACGTGAACCTTCGCCCTTCCCAAAAGAAGGCATCACCGCTCATAGCTAGCCTATCGGTGCTCAGTATAAAGTTCCATTTCATTCAACGCATACGTCATGGAAGCTGGCTTCTAGTATGAGGACATCATAGCTCATTAGATGATTTCTCATCTCATCATTAGTATTAAGTGTGTTAATCTCAATACTTTCATTAGAGTGTTCATAGAGATTGGTCTCTTCACTATCTTACACTCTCATTGGTGAGTACGTATTGGTAACATTTATTTAAGCTCATTTGAGATTGCTCTCATCATTTACATTAGCCTCATATCATGTTGTCACCACATTCTTCATCATTAGCACCTTTGTTTTCATAGTTACTCAACTCTTATTACGTGAATGTTCATTTCATCATTTCATAGTTCATCTCATCATATGCCAATGCACTTGTCCACTTAGTGTATCTTACACTCATACTTAACCCTCCTAGGGTTCATCATTTCGTTACATACATCTTAGGTTCACTTACTTTTGAACGTATGTTAGACTTATGTGTCTATACATAGAAGCCATGGGGCTTCATTCATAGTTCGTTAAGTGATTCTTACTTTCCTAAGATTATGTAGTACAAGACTTATGTATCTTGTATATATGCCAAGATCTTGATTTTGATCTAAGTAGATGGCATTATTCTTGGATACTTTACTCACGTATGACTTATGTATCAATACGGAAGTTTGGGCAAGAGAACCCAAATCTTGAATCACTTGGATATCATTTATATTTTTCATTGATTTTATTTCTAATATTCATAACATTAGAACTCTAAATTAAATCTTAACATTAATATCGAAGGATTAATTTCTATTTAATATTACTCTTAAGTTGGCGAAGGGTTGTGGGTTCAAACCCCCACAACCCCTTTTTAATTTTCGTTAGTCCCTTATTGCCCATTCTCGCCTAAACCAGGAGGTTGTGAGTTCAAACCCCCACAGCCTCTTTGTTTTTTAGTATTAATTTCGCTGGAGTAGGGAGGTTTTGGGTTCGAACCCCCACAGCCCCCCTTATTTTTGTTTTAATTTCGCTAGAGCATTAGGAGGTTGTGGGTTCGAACCCCCACAGCCTCCTATCTTATTTTAATTAATTCTTCCTTAACTAGGCGCCTTGACAGTGAGGTTGTGGGATCGAACCCCCAAAGCCTCACTTTATTTTCTTAATAATTTTCCTTCTCCTTTTTCCAGCCTTTAGGTCGTGGGTTCCATTTCCACGCCTCACGTTTTCTTTTTCCTTATTTTCTCCTCTTTCGCGCGTACCTGGAGGTCGTGGGTTCGAATCCCACGCCTCCCATTTATTTGTTTAATTATATTTTTCTCCTCCTTCTCCCCACAGTTCGCGAGTTCGATTCCCCCCAGCCCCATTTTCTTTTTCTTTGTGGCGAATTCCAGTAGCTAGGTTCGAATCCCCTTATCCCCGTTTCCCTTTTCTCGTTTTCGCGAAATCAGTAGCGAAGGGGTTCGATTCCCCTTAGCTACTTCACATTTTTTTTTCTTTTTCAGCCTTCTCAACAGGTGAGGTCTTGGGTTCAATTCCCATTGACCTCACTTATTTAATTTTCCCTTTTAAAACCCAGATTTTAAGCTTATTGGAGAGTACACAAATCTGGAAAATTTTTGTCATTCTTCAACTCATTTTTAGTCACATCTTTCATAAGTTTATTTGGCTAAAAGATTGTTATTCAACCAAACATATTTCATTATAATGAACATCACATTGTATACATATTTCACACATAAAATACACAAGAAATACATGACTTATACGACCCCAAAATAGTGACCAAGACGCTGCCCACGTGCACACACACACCAACTTTTCCGATCACACTTTGATGATCATCATCGTGATTTACCGCACATAAACATATTCACATTTAATATACACACATCATACATGCCTAAATCTACTAGCACAACATACCCATCCTACGAATTCGGTTGGGAGCTAGTGACAAGGACATGCAAAAGGGGAACAACCTTAGTTTCGGAATGGATACTTTGAATCGTAAGGGGCCTCTTGGAAAAGGGACCAAGAGAGAAGAAACCCATACCTTTTGACATTGTTCAAGTGTGAAGCTGCTGCCCAGAAGTTCCTCCAAACCACGCCCAATTCTCCTCAACGTACACACCACTTGACGAACAACCTCCCTTTGCCTTGACGTTTTTGACTACCTTGCTTTTCTTAAAACTTTTCGTGTGTTTTTCAAGTGTGAAGAACAATGGTTGTTAAAATGTTCTTGAATTTTCTTGTTAGTCAGAGCGTGAGAAAATGAGAGTTGAGAGACGTGAAAGAGAGTTGAGAAATGTGAGGGAGAGAGTTATTAGGATTAGGAGACTAAATTCAAGACTTAGTCAAAATAGGATTTAATTAAATTAATACAAAATCTGATTTTTTTTCAACTAATACATGAAAGGACCATTTTACCCTTAATGAATCAGATTTTAATTGATGATTAAATCATCAAATTCATTGCTTCTAGTAGGGCTCGAACCCGAGTGGCACCCTATTTGCGAAAATGGGTCGCTTCGGGTCTCCCCAACCCGAATTGATCTTTTAATTAAATTAATTAATTAATTTATTAATTCCTCAGGGTAATTACAATATTACCTTTGGCCTGGAAAAGACCATTTTACCCCTGGACCCTCAAAACTTAAAATTTCTTTTTTTAAGTCCGGTAAAGACTCCTTCGATTAAATCTTTGTTTTCGAGAGCCTCACATGGTTGGTTCCAACCTTTCCAAGCTCAACTAACTCCCCACGTTAGTTGAATTGGTCGTTGTAAGGGTTCTGAGGTCTGGTTCTACGCGTATCAATCCGTGTAAACCTTGGTTTAATCGCAAGCATTCTTGACACCCTAAGTCTTTATCCTATTCATTTTTAGGGTTGTTACATTTATACAAAGTAAGCATGTGACTGCATTGTTTGCTGTATTCATACCTAACCAACGGGAATTCACATTCTTGCCCGCATTTATGGCATGTGTACACACCATCCACCACATCTATTTTTTTGTTGCATAAGGTGCAGGATATGTAATGCCAATTAAAAAATATTTCTATTGCAGCGATTTGTGCCCGTAATGTCACGATACATTCCTAGCAAAATAATAAAACATCAGATAAATATGCAGAAGTTGATTCATTTAGTGTATTGTTCATAATGTTGGAAGGGTGCTTAGGGGACTAACGTTTATGTCGTGACTCCAGTCAGAATCAAGAAGCTCTGAAACAGTCATCTTGTTCTGGAACATTGCCTCGTCAATGAGTATGTTACTTACATTTACACTCTCAATTGTTTGTATCTGAACGGTTTTGTATGAAAACTTTTGGATCAATGAGGTTATGTTATCCATTGGAAGATTTACATAAGTTTTGATTGCATAGGTGGTGGCAAAAGTAATTTCACCTGATACACAATAAACAAACATTAAAAGGCCGGATGAGTTAATAATGTCAAAAATGTACTTCACTGATATGGTCTATATTAGTGCTTACCCCTGAATTCCTTAATTGTTGTTGGTGTAACAACGACTATGTATGGTCCGGACTCGTGGGGGAATAGGTAAGGGTAAAATCCTTCGCCCAATTCCTCCCACAGTGTTATTTTAGCTTTGACAGACCTATCAGCACTAAACAAACAACATAATATATTAGTGTTATGGTTGACATTTCGGGTTAATGAATCAAAATCAAAATGATTAGATAAGATTAGTGAATTACGGATCAGTAAGAATGTGGAGGTCACGTTTCTTACACTTCGAACCAACACTGTCAAGATCACCTATTCCACATATGCATCCAACCACATCTACAAGTTCAAGATGGACAATATTAAGGACATTTTGAATGATTGTGTGGCACATTAACGATGTGAATAAGTATTCCTGATAGAAAGGTGTTATTGTTGACCCTTGAGCGAAAATTGTTTTGATGAATAAATTGAAAGACAATGGCAGGGATATTAACAGTATCGTCTTGTAGTTTTTGAATGGCAGTAATTCGCAGGAAAGTGATTTTAACAGGGGACTGTATGGGTATGTATTCACCAATACTTTCAGAGACCTTAAAGTTTCTGATAATGTTCACAGAGCATTCGCATAAGTTAACACGAAATCTACTAATTTGGTTCTTCCAGATGACCGCGTGTACCAAATTACCCTGGAACATGTAAGTTCGTAAGTGAATCCCCAATAAATAGACCACTGAACAATGTGGTGTAAAGTAAAAAAGAAAGGGCATTACCTTTTTGTCAATAAGTATCATGTCCAAACTTGTCATCTCGTTACTTCGCTTGTAGTTTTTAAATTCCCACATCCTGCAAATTCGTACCTTAATGATCCAGTTATCCCTTCTAGTATCCAAATCTGAAAGAAGTGTATAGGTCATAATACTTTAACAATTATGAGCGAGAAGAAGAAGATTTGCGTTTTCAAAGGGAATTAAGAGAGGTGTGAGCGTTAATGGGTGGATGGAGACTACAGGGCATTATATAAGCACAGAGAGAAATTGAAAGAGGGTTGCAACGTTTGGGAGGAGGCGTATGGTTTTGTAACGATGGTTAAAAAGAGTGTGGATGATTTGTTGGGGTTGTAATTTTTAAAATTGTGGTTACGTAGGGAAGAGGTATGTTGATTAGTTAGTAGTAGGGTTGTTTACGTATAGGTATGACTATTTGAAGGGACAGGGGTTTGTTGGTAATAATTAATTAAATGTAGTGTTTTTGTCTGACTGTTTGGAAGGGAAGGGTAGAGTTGGAACTAAAAAAATTAAAAGGAGAATTCTGGCCTTTCGGTGCGCCACATAGGCGGGGCTAGGATTCTCCTTTATATATATATATATATATATATATATATATATATATATATATATATATATATATATGATTTTAATATTGTTACATGTACTTTTACTTTATAGCTTACCAACTTAATTAAATTGATCATTTCACATATTTGGTTAGTTAATATGATTGAGATTTAATATGTTGTTCTTTCATGCAAGAAATAATCCAATGCACATATGTAAAAACAAGTTAGTAATAGTTGATCATTATGTTATGTATTGCTGCATTAATTATGCAAAACTTTTAATGAATAATAATAATAAAAAATTATAAATACAAATTACATATAGATTGAATTATATTTAGTGTTACTCCCAGCAACATTGTGGATAAAAAGATTTCATTAATACGATTATTATAATAAATTTGACCCATATTTCTCGATCAAATATAGGTAAGTATAAAAGTATCATTTGCTGAAAGAAAATAAAACTACTATTTGACATACTTATAAAGTTTTGAAATTAAGTAAAAAATTATAACATCAAATATAATTTAAAAAATTATAACCAAATACTAATTCCATCTTTCAAATCATAAATGTTAATCAACATGAACACGTAATTATTTTTAATCCATGAATAAAATATATAATTCATCTACACTTATGATCGTACTTGTTTCATGTCCATGTATCATCTTTGAGCTTCTCTAGCAATAATTGATGGATAATCGTTACCGACTGACTTTTTCAACTTTTAATAAAAAACACAAAAATCAAAAGTTTTAAGAAAGATAAAATTTTGAGAACATAGTGGTTAACTCTTACTAATTTGGATCAAATGAGTCCTTTCGGGAAAATCTCAATGCTGAGAAATATTAGGCCTATCTCGTGTTGTTAGTACACATCAATGCATTCTTGTGGTGTTGTAGTTGTTTGTGACAGACACACTATTGTTCTTTGTGATGGAAGAAAAGAGATATGTCGTCAAAATTGAAATGGTTGAATGTAATTCAAGTTCAATTGCAGGTTATCATATTTGTTCATGTTTATGGCTCTATAATTTGTTTTTTCCTAGTGAGCAACTGGAAAATTTTAAATGGATTTTTTTATAACCAACCGTTAAATATGCATTAAAAGAATTCCAATCATTATTTTAAAAAAAATTCATGCCTAAGTTAATATAAACAACATTATTAGAACTATTAATATTACAACTTCTTATTACCGCACTATTATCTTATTCATCTTCCCCCATTTTAGATTTTATATAATATCTATAAATCTAAAATGGGGAAAGATGATTAGGATATTAGCGCTTTAATAAGAAGTTGTAATATTAATTGATCTCATTATGTTGTTTATCCTAATTTAGTCATACAGAGTAAGATATCTTATGGAGAAAATAATAGGGTGATAAAAAGTTTTTCTTGGTAGAAAAATAGAATTCACTGTCTGTGTTGAAGAAAATTGAACCAAATTTTCTTATTTATAGAGAAATTTAAAGGGGTACCTACCTTCCCTCGTACATCCACATTTACTAAGTATTAAATTTATATTAAATGTTTTTATATATTTTACGATGAGTAATACCTACTACTAGTGAATTCGTCTACGCTTCAGGCGACTATAAAATAAAATAAAAACTTGAAAATATTAATCATGATGACAACTTTTATTTACTATCGATTTGTATATATCTAGAAAGATGAACCTTTAATATATTTTACATAATTCACTATCCATAAACTAATACATCAATGAAAGTATGTTAATTAAAAAGACAACTAATAAATATATTAAAATTGAAACATTATAACAATTACTTGCATTTTTTCTCAGTTTTAAACAAAAGTATAAAAGTTAAAAAGATAAAAAGTTAGAAAAAGTTTCAAAATTATACAAATTATACTCTCAATGAAAGTTTTAGAATATAATAACAAAAGGATATGAAAACTTTGAGTTTTAACAAAAAATTTAAAATATATCATAAGTTTCATATTTGTGTCAACATTAATAATGAGATTTTTATTAACATAATGCTCTGAAAGAGCAAGAAATTTAAAAAGAAGAGGTCATCCATTTGATGAAATTTTTTCTATTATATATGCCAACAAGAAATAGGACTGACAATGCAATATCTAATTGTACAACATGTTGCTCGGACTGTACTTTCGTTTATGCTTATTTTATTTATCATGAATACAGACTTGCTGCACACTTCTTTTTGCCAAATATAAGCCAACAAGAGGCTGCATGAACACAGTTGTAGCTGACTGTACAAAAGGCTTTGATAATTGTATTTTACAGCGATCAAGTTTACCACGTGTAGGTACATTGAAACCGACGTCTTGCCATTATATAGTTAACTTTTTTATTTGAATTGTCCAATTGAAGCTTCTTCATAGGGTTCCTCTTAATAGATTTTTTATGTTAGTTTTGCATGTGCTTAAACTAGATTATACATGACTTTGATGGACAATTCTAGCTTCATAATGTAATATTTCATAGTTTTATGTTTGGATCTAATTTTTTTGATGATTTTCTATTTGAGTATTTTATATTTGTAGTCCTGACATCTTCAAAAATAATTGGGACGATTTTCTTAGATGTTCTGTAGCTATAGTATTTATTTCCATTTACTAATTTGGTTGTTCCTATTTTTTTTACCGGTAAGCACTACAACTCAACCATTTTATAATATGTTTGTAATTTCTTGTGTTTTGTGAAATTTTTCTTCTTTTCTCATTGTATTTTTGTTTTCACATGTGTTTGTGAAGATTGACATTTACAACGTACAACATTTACTATTACTGAGTTGTATTTGTGATCAATATATGTGTACTAGTATTATTATGATTTCGTAATGCTTATATGATTTTGTAAATATTTCGACACCCTAAAGGACTATAAGAGAACATGAAATCACATGGTGTGACACTTATTTATTTTATTTGGATGATTTGGTGTAACAATATGTATCCTAAATAGATCAGAATTCAAATTTCCTGAAGTGCATGTGCCACCTACACAGGCCACCTAATAATCGTAGGTTAGACCACGGTCCGTGGACCAGGTTCGTGGAACATGGTCCATAGAAAACCAAAAGATCCCAAACGATGGTCATGACCTACGGACTGAAGGTTAGACCATAGTCCGTCGATGTTGATCTTTAGAATCCATTCTCTGAAGCAAATGACGAAGGAACAAGATGGACCGTATGTAGAACCACTGTCCGTGGACCAGGTCCATCGATCTATGACCGCAAACCTATTCTCTGAACCAAACAACGACCATGGCCTACGGATCATACGTAGTACCACGGTCCGTGGACCCGGTCCGTCGATCCCTCTGATAGTAGTTATGTTGGGGGTCTTTTGGTCTTTTCCTATTCTGTTTAACCCCTAAACTACGTCGTTTAGACCCTAAATTGTGAGGTTATAATTTAAGCCTAGAAACATAACTAGAACTTCCTTATGTCAAATCGTTAATAAAAACATAGGAAATTAGAAGAAATAGAGGAGAAAAAGGTCAAGAGCCCTAGTTTAAGAAAGCAACAAGTTTCCAACAGTTAAAGCCCTGAAATTGAAATATTTCTCCGTGGAATTCACAACCAAGTATATGGAATTTCACTTGTGGGTTCCTTTCACTTATTAAGTACCTAGTTTTCAATAAGTATCATGATCCAAATCAAATTAGTATGTTTGTAATCATTTATTGCATGAATTCCAGAATCCTAGCAATGTATTTCTTTAGTTCTTAAATTACACATGTTAGGTCAGATATTTCAGTTTTTCAGTTATATGTGTCTGAGTTATTAATGCATCAATATTAATATAATTGTTGCATTCTAAGTTTGCATGTTCAGTTTGAGCTATACAATTTATATTGTAATATAGAAACTCAATCATAATGTGTTCATTACTTAATTCATTGGGAGTAGCATAATACCGAGTTGGACTAGTGTCCAGTGTAGCCAAATAGTCCCAGAACTACTACCACGTAGGTTGTAAGTCCCCTTTGTGGGAATCATTTTTGTGATCACGCCTGCATGTCTTTATTCCTCAAGCAGGATATACTGGGTCCTCTTGATTCGGAGTTTAAATCGGACTCCACATTTAGCTAATGTGATTTTATTATCGGTTATTAGTAGCTTCCACGGTTTAGTCAGATTCCATTACATTGACCTTTTTAGCAGTGTATCCACTATTCAGTTTCAGCATGTTATAAATTGATCAGTACATTAAGTTATCTCAGCATTTAGTATCTTTATCATGTTCAGATTATTTCATTGCTTTATTGCCTTGTTCTGTTATATGTTATTTCATCTTTAATATATTCTACATGCTCAATACATTTCAAGTATTGACGCATAAATGTGCTACATCTTCTCGTGATGTAGGTTCAGGTTCTCATCATCCATATCAAGCTTAGATCAGTTCTCGATCTCCTGTTCGGTAGAATAAGTGGTGAGTCCTCATTATCCGAGGATAATAGTCATGAGTTTCACTTCAGCATTTTCAGGCCTTTAGTTTTACTTTTTCTATAATTAGTTGGGGCATGTCGCAACATTTCTAGTTAGTTAGAGACTTATGTCAGACATATTTAGATTCATCTTAGAGTTGAGTTAATATCTTCTTTCTATTAAACTCATCAATATTCCATTTATATTAGTTATAGTATATGGCTATTCCCCATCTTTTTATTTGATTTATGATTTAGCATCTGCACCAGTTTATTTCTTTAGTATGCTCGTGGTCATGACAACATGGTTAAATTTGGATCACTGGTGGTCCTAGGTATCGTATATTCGTCTTGGGGGTAGCTCGTGGCGTGACATTTGGTGTACTAAGATATGCATGGGATGTTGATAATATTTTACTATCATTTTATGTTCTTTAGAATTACTTCCATAGTTAACGTACAATTTGCAGACATTGTTTAAATACATGACTTTTTTTGGCTTCTATCCTAGTTTATAGGAGCTTGTTGGCAGTAGGTTTCTATTCCATAGGTGTAGTTCTGATTCTAGAGTTTGATTGACAATAGGTAACTTGGTAGGATATTTAAGCATTAACTGTTTTGCAATTTTTAAGTTACCAATTACGTTGGTTGCTCTTTTTCTGCATTTAGTCATTTTAACTTACTTGTATAAAGAGATCTTGCAACAGTACAATAAAGTAACACTTGCTCGATTCCTTTTTGGGTATTCTCTGTCTTTCTACTGAATATTTTTGTAACAGAGTTATCCAGTACATAAGACACCAATATGACTTAGGATATATGATCCTTCTCGACTATAATAACCACATGGTGTAAGTCTATATCTTATGACAGAGACCTTATACAGACATGTTCCAACTTTTTTGTTCTATGTCATCCATTATTAAAATAACCTTGAATTATCTATATGTAAATGCTAAACAAAGGCAATTTTTTTCTTTAAGTTGTGGCATATTCTTATGTGGTATATTCTTCTATCACCTAATTGATATTAGAAGTGAAGAATCCACGTAAATTAAAATAGCAGAGATGATTCACAATAAACATTAAGTGAAAGCTCCCATTAGCACCTCAATTTTTTCAAATAGAATAAAACTTGTAGTAAATTTCTTTTATGTTTTCTCCCAAAGATCATGAATGGTAAAATGGAGGTAAGAATGCAATATGATGTCATGTAAGGGAAACTTCCTTGAACTCATCCTAGTTTAACTTGATTATTTGAAACTTAAATCTGATACTTCAATATAAATGTTTATATTATTTGTGAAGGTGGAAAGTTCAGCTCCTTAAAGTAGTATAGTAAGCAATCCAAGAGCCATAAAGCACTCATCCTGTTTTGAACCTTTGTATTTTTTTGTTTGTATTATTTTATACTAATAATCTTGAATTATTATTTGAATCTCGATTTTCTCAATTATATACTTTTGGGGATACTTATTTTTATTACAACATTTTTTGGGAGACAAACAAATTTAAGATAGAGGTTCTCATAGATGTACACTTATTTTTGTTTCCTTTCTCATTTTTCATTTATGTTGATAATTTTGCATTAAACAAATTCCAAAGAAAAAAACAAGTTATAAGTAACTTTTGAAAAGGCATCAAAAATCCTTCAAGCTTTCTCTAATCAAGACAACACCTTCACTTAATCTATGTTAGTTATTACTTATTAGACATGTTTTGTGAAGTTCAATTAGGTCATATTTTTCCTTAGGTATAAAGTTATTCACTAGAGACATTTTCATAGAACTTTTGCAAATCATGAGTATTCCTTTGATTTGCATTCTATCTGATGCCTGATTTTTTTCAACAAACAATTCATTCGCTTCTTCCTTCCTTCTTTTCTCCTTTTTGTATTTTGTCAATTTGGTTTCTCATTTCTCTTTCTATTTCTACTAAAGTTCATTTCATGTCTCTTATGCAATTCATATTTGCAATTTTCCTCATCGGCTAGTTTATCTCATAAAGTATTATTATCATTCAACTATTTTTATTTGAGTTACTTGAGTAAACGCTATCATTCCATTAAAGTTTAAATTCTGATAATGAAGTTGTTTATGATTAGTTATTAGAACTTCACTTATTTTTTTCTTCTTATATGAAAATTAAGCTCTATATTGCCTCATACAATAAAAATTGTTTAACATCCTCATTAATCTATCTAAAGAATGGATAATCGGAAGAAATTGATGATCGAGATTCTGCTTCAACTAATATAATATACATGTTTATTGTTACTTGTGATAATGTTGCCCGGGTTGGTTAGTTTCATAGTATTATTAACACCAAGTAATTCTAGGCTCTTTATCTGGTAGGCACATGTAGGGGTGTCAAAAATGAACCCTAACATAGGTACCCATCCAAACACATCAAGAATTTTTAAGGGTTGGGCTCAAGATAATTTCGATTCTGTTCAATCTCAACCCATTGAAGCCTAACCCATTTGAAGAGAATCCTTAATTGAGCCCAATTCAATCTCCAATTGCAACATATTTTAAAACATTTTATTGATATATGTTCCTATATTTAAGGTATAAATTAGCATCTATTTAACATCATATAAGATTTATCTATCCATTTGTCACGTTTTCTTAAAAATAGTTCTTCAAGTGATATTCAAATTGTGACGATAAAACATAAATATCAATATGTTAAATTATGAGAATAATTGGGTCAAATTGGACGGGTAAAGACCCAACCCGCTTTTTAGCCCATTTGAGCCCAACCCATTTGAACCCAAAGTAAACTGGGCAGGTCAAGATCCAACCCGACATCTATGTCAATCTAGTCCGCCCATTTGACACCCGAAGGCACATGTATCGTAGTGAATTTGTAGAAATTTGTGACAGGTTCTTAATTATTATCTTCTATTTTGATTCAATTGTGGTTGAACTACTAATTGAAAATTGACTTAGCTCTCACAGAATCACATACATCTAGTAAATTTGTAATTTTTTTTGAATGAGTCTTATTTATTTTCTTCTCTTTTTATTCTGTTGTGGTTGAACTATTACTAGGAAATTGACATATAGCTATCACAAAAGACAATTGTGTCCATGGTCATCACATGTAATACAACACCTCTTTGACAACATTTTTAATATATAGTATGCTAATATTAGCTTTATAGTTAGGATTACACTCATCTATATTTTTTCATTGAATGGTAGAGTAGTTGAGAGATATTTTTGTTGATATCCTAGAGTTCATATAGTATAATGATTTTGATTGATTTCACAAGACAAATATATGACAAAATAATGTAAACGAAATTGAAAATTACTTGCAAAACAAATGTTGACAAATAAAACCATTGTTCTCCATGAACCTGGAATCATAAATGAACAACAACGTGTCAATATAAATATATTATGTCATACTAGATATGTACAAATATTACTAAAAAGAAAATAAACACTTCTATTGAAACAACGAGCTATACAAATTGAATCATAAACATGTGACTCTTACAACATTCAAATAATACATTGTTTTCTTCTGGCGTTAAGACACGACGGAAATCAATGCGTTCTTCAAACTTCTTATGCTTTGTTAGCTAGATGAAAGTCTAAAAAGTTAAAATTCCCATAATTTAACTTGTACATAAAAAGATATACCTTCATGAATTGAATTACTATCATTTCCGCTACTTTCTTTTCTACCATTTCGTAGGACATGCTTTTCCGGCAACAAAAATAACTACTTGCAGCTCTATCATTGAAGTAGGTGAGTCGAGGGAAATTTGATAACTTCAACTAATTTAATAATATCTCTGTGTCTAAATATAGCCTGTCTGAATATCAGTATCAACATCAAGTGGATATGGTATATCAGAAAAAATTATTCCATCTCCATTGATTACTTTAAATATAGATATTCTATCTTTTCTAAGCCGAGTATGACATTTAACTTAATTTGTTTATAAAAAGAATTAAATAGTCTATTTACTTACTTTAAAGTTGATATAAGTTCTTAACTTTAGGGTGATAGAAATATGGATAATTACCCTCCATAGTTGGAAACTAAAATTATAAATATGTTTTAGTTTGCAAGTTTTATACACCACTTAAATTGGAAAGTTAAAAGATCATTGACCTTGACCCAAGCGCCGCAATAAAAAGTACAATTTAATATTGTAGGTGTTCTGTGGTATTAGATACTTCTCCCTCATGTTACCAGATTAGCCTAATGTTCCCTATCAATTAAAAAACACAATTGAATAATAAATGTGATTACATGATCTATGGTGATATTTAGTTAAAGTAAATATTCTCTTCTTTTGGACATAATTAAGTACCACATGATTAAATATTATCACTTGATAATTTAAATTACAGTTTCTTGAATGAAGATAATTGAAATGAAGAAGCAGTGTCGATAGACTAAAAAAACTCTAATTTGATGTTTCTAGCACTCTTTTTGTTCTCAGTTACTCATCAAATGACTCTCAGTTCATATATGTAAGTTCCATCATTGACAAGGCTCAAAGAAAGAGTGGCCCATTGATAAAGAATTAATGGAAAACCACAATGCTAGTAGATGGTGGGTCTCCACTTTTCTTTTCATTAGTGAAACCCCTCAATTATTATTATTATGAACTCAAATAAATTAATTTAAAAATTGTGTACATTTGACAAGTATAACCACATATTTTTTGTTGGTACCAAGAAATAATATAATGATTTTCGACTATTAAATTTCAAATTTGGAAGATGATATCATAACTTGTTGATGATAAGGAGCAGTAATAAGAATTGCTTTGATTATATGCTTAACGTTCTTCTTTCTTTTTTAAGATACATGAGCAACTTAGTGAATCATTTTGTGTTTCTACACCTGTTGGTGAATCAATTCTAGAAGAGAGAGAGTCTATCGTGATTAACCTATTTTTGTCAATCACAAAAGTACCATGATCGATTTTATTGAGTTAGACATAGTAGAATTTGATGTTCTATGTGGTATGGACTCGCTTCCTGCCTGTTATGCCTCAATCAATTGTAGAACTCGAGTTGGCAATTTTGAGCTTCCAAATGAGTCGGTGTTACAGTGGAAAAGTAATTCAACAATGCCTAAGGGTTGTTTCATTTCATATCTTAAGGAAATGAAGTTAGTTTCTAATGGGTGTGTCTATCACTTAGTTAGAGTTAATGACTCAAGTGTTGAGGTACGTCCTATTTAATCACTTCATGTAGTAAAAGAGTTTCTAGTAGTCTTTTATGATGATATACCATGAGTCCCTCCTAAGAGAGAAATAGACTTCGAGATAGACATCATTCCAGATACACGACCTATCTATTTTCTGCCATTTATAATTGCACTAGTAGAGCATACTCTTAATCGTGCAAAAGAGCTAAGTCATAGAGATCCATTCCAACTTGTGCATTCTCATATTCATTTGACTACCAATCATACTAGAGGTGGTTGAAAAGTAAAGTCTAGAGATTCTTATGGATTTGTTGTTCTTAGCAAGAGTATTGAGACAGTCATCAGACTCCAAAAGGACTTGAGAGGATCCCAAGAGTAAGTTAAGTGTTCAGTTTCAGAGTAATGCACCCATATTCACATGAATCGTGCGCTTGAGCTAAAAGTAAGTTGTACTCTTTTCTTTAAATATTTTTTCAACTGAGGTCCTTTTTGAGAAGTATGTTTAGATCTTGGGTATGATATTTACCTAAAAAAGTAGCATGAGTTGTGAGATCATGAGCAGTAGTAGTGAAAGAGCCCTGAGTTAAAATAATGTATGCAGAGGTTTATTAATTCTAATAAGGAAGATGATGTTTTGACAAGCTATGCTTCTATAGTCACAAACATAATAAGTTATTAGTGAAGAGTTTCCCAGTGAAGAGTTGTAAAGAGTTCAGGATAGTAGGTAGAGTACGTGTTGCAAGGCAATACGAGTTAGAGTATACCTTAACTAGAAAGGAGTTTGTGATGAAGTGTCATTGTATAGGTAATGATCAAGTGTAAGTGGTAAATAGAAGAGAAAAAGTATTGATAAAATGATAGATCTAATCTAGGCTTATGAATTTTTAAAAGAGAACCTCTTATTTAGAGAATGATAGAGTTATTTGAGAGATAATGCGATGTAAGTGAGTAAGCAGTACTTATGTTGTGAAGTAGAATGTGATGGTAATTCGAGTATGCAGACTGAGAGGTAATTATTGACTAATTGTCATGAAGTCCTATTGGACAAGTGTTTCCAAATTGCCATAGTAGTAATAAGGTATAACATTGTAGGTGAGCAATCATATTGATATTCGGGTTTAGTAATAAACATTAAGTTTGAATTTGAGATGAGTGTCATGATCAAAGAATGGCAACAAAAGGGTGATGATGTTATTCTTGAGATTTGATCTTGTAGACTTGACATAGTGTATGTGAGGAATTAAGATGTTCTGCAATGTATGAGAGTAGTACAAGTGAGAGACCCAAACCTTTGAGATAAGGGCAGGGAAGTGTGGCTAGGTCACAAGTGTAAAAAGACCATTAAGAGAATGTACACCAGTTAGATATGTGGAATAGGTCCATAGCTTTCAAGTGTTAGCTTTAGACCTAAGGGGGAGATGATAAGATGAGAAAGCAAGTCAACTGTTGAGAATTTCTTAAGGAGCTGGTTAGTAGGAGTCCATGGAGTTGTTAGATTAATAAGATTGAATGTGGTGTTGTTCAACATTAAGTGGATTTTTTCGAACTAAGACTCGAACCGTTAATCGTAGTGAGTGAGATTTCACCAAGGAATTAAAAATTTCTTAAGTATTAAAGTCATTTCACAAGATTTAGCACCTTGAATTCCAAAAGAATTAGATTGGAAATAACAAAATCTGAAATTTGGAGAGTTAAGCAAAGTATGAGTTTTGGGTCAACTTCAAACGATCATAAATCCCATTTCGGGATGATTTAGGTGTGCTACAAGATACCATTGTAAAGATATTTGAATTATATTTCAATAGACGCCGAGAATAGTGAGAGGTATTTTGGTCCTTTCCTTACCTAATACGATTTACCTCATTTTGAATCATATTTTAAGGGTATAATCCTTTAAGGTTCAGTTTTATAATCATAATAAACACCTAGGGTTTTAGTTGAGAGTTCAAGAAAAGGCAAGAAAAAAAAGAGGAGAAAAGAGATAAGGATGAAGGCGTTCGTCGACGTTCTTGAGTCTAGTTGCGGATTTCGCCATGGATATAATCCCTAAGAGTTATGTAAGATTCCATAGTGTTGGTGATTTTACCCACACGCCAATCACGTAATTTTTCAGCGAAATCTCATGATTAAAGTTTAAAGATTTGAGTTCTTGATAGGTATTCTTGAGGTTCATTCTAAATCTTGTTGTCTTGAGTTTTTAATGATTTCTTGATATAAAATTGAGTAATGTTAGTGTTGTTTCAATTATATTAGAGTGTTATTAAGTGAAGTAATCGAATCCAAGTGATTGGGGAAGAAACCGTTCGAATTGAGGCGATTTAGGGTGAGAAAACGAGCAAAATTGCTCGGCAGAATTTCTGGTTTGGAACCTGGCACAGCGTGCCTGCCAGAGCACGCCAAACCCATCTTTGTCCGTCAAGTGTTGGGGAACCGCGCCAGCCATATCCCCAGGGTCGTCTGCCCAGTCCAGTTTGCCTCCGGTAGCTCCGTTTTAGTTCGTTTAAAGTGCACCTTCACTTCTTGACAATTCTAACTAATCTAAGCTACTTCTAAACACCTAAAATCAGTCCTAACATGATCATAACCTTGAATTCATAATTCAAATTCAAGGTATAGTTGAGAGTTTAGTTTTGATATTTTTTCAAACGTTTTAAGAAAGCCCTTTTGAGGAGTCTTCCACAACTTCTAGTAACTTGTTTCAAGAGTCAAGCAAGTGAGCATAAGAGTGAATAGAATGTTTTCATGAGTCTACAATATCACCTATATCCTTCATATCATGAATCATAACTCTTGAATTCACAACTCACATTCAAGAGAGAGTTAAGTGTAGAGTTCAAGAAAGCCTTTAAGTTCAATTCAGAATTCTTTGAGATTCATCATTGATTTGAACTAAGTTTTGAGGAAGTAAGTAAGAGAATGAGAAGATTTTTATACATGAGTTCCATCTAGTTACTCAGACCTTCGAGTCGAGTTGTTCATGCCCATAACTTCCGCATGAATTCCATAAATTGAGTATCATTGAGATGAGTTGTATCTCCAAGTTCTAAGTCTTGAGTATTGAGTTCTTTATTCCTTTCGCGATTATATTTCTAATTATTGGACTATTACATATTACCCATTAAGTCCTTGAGTCGAGTTGTTCATGCCCATGATTCTGCATGAACACTATAAGTCAAACATTCTTCAGTTGAGAAGTATCTTTGAGTTCTCGAGTTGAGTAGTTCATGCTCATAATTCCGCATGAACCTGTCAAGTTGAAAATCATGAAATCATCCACATTAAATCATGATGCTTGAATCCAAACTTCAATTCAAGGAAGTTAAAAGTCCAGTCTAGAGGATAAGACCAAGTAAAAGTAAAGTTTCGAAAGTTTTCTAAAGTCTTTCACAAACGTTTTCACTTTGTTTTAAAGACTTAAAGTTCAAGTCAAGAAAGAGTAAAGAATTGAGTTAAATTCTCCAAAGCTATAAGGGAACTAAGTTCTCTAAGAGTTAAAGTTTCAAGTTAAGTAAAGAGCAAGAGTTGAGTTCATTCCTCAAAATCTATAAGGGACCTAAGTATTCCATAAGAGTTTATAAATGTTTTTACATTTAAGTTAAAAGGGAAAAAAGAAGTTCCAAAAGAGTTTTGAAATAAAGAGGGAACATTGATCCCAAGAGGAGATTTTTAAAGCTAAGGGGTGCAGTAAATTATCTCAACCCAAAGAAAGGAAGTTTAATTAAAAGTATGAGCGAAAGTACATTTTTGGATTAGTATTGAGCACTGATGTGGGGATGAAAGTTCATATTAGCTCAAGTCTCCGTGTAAACCATGTAGCCAACATAGGAATCGAGGGGTCATACTTTTTAGATGATCACTTAAGGAGAGCTAGTGGATCCACTAAGTTGAGTAAGGTTCTATACTGATGGCAAGGTGTAGGATGTTCCTCTTGCAACGTGAGGTAAGACGTTGTACCATCACTTAGGCTCATAGTGATGGTTGTCGGTTAGAGAAACTCCTACAGTATTAGTTACATGGTTACTCAAGGGGTTATTCTTAGTATGAATGGGGGTATGAGACTTCATTCATGCATTGCACAAGTAGACTTTTAGAGGGAGCATGATATGTTTTTATGATATTATTATCTTGAGTTAACATCATGTTTTTAAACAATTTTTCTTTACATTGCACTTGTTTTAAACTACCTTATATTGAAATGAGTTCAGTTAAGTATCAAGAGTTAAGTATATTGAGTTGAGTATCCATAGTCGAGTATCATATCTTTGAGTTCAGTATTTAATCTCTGAATTGAGTATCTTATTATTGAGTATTCTTGAGTATTTCTTAACTTTCAAGTTTGAGAAGAGGTAAGTATGTTTCCATCTTTTATTCAAGTATCAAGCTTATGTTATGCTTTAGAAGTCCCCTTACATGCTCGTACATTCCACGTACTGAGCCAATTGGCCTGCATCTTTTGGTGATGTAGAGACACAGGTATACATGATCATCAACAGGAGCTTTGTTGATACATCCGAGAGTTCGAGTTAGCTATGGTGAGCCTCCTTTTTCCCGGAGGATATCATTTACTTGTCCCGACTTCCATCTTTATCAGTTAGAGGATTCATAGATAGACATTTTAGTTAAGGAGTCTGTATTTTGCATTTATTTTATTAAATATTTTAATGACTAAAGTTGCCTATTTTATGGCTAGTTGAATATATTATTTTATTCAAAGTTTTCCATTTGATATAAAGCTTCTAAAGTTGAGTTTTTGAATTTTATTTCACTTTTAAAGCGTTGTATGCTTAAGTGAGTCTTCCACGTGTAGTCATCAGGATGAGGTTTCACTTAGGGACCAACAATGGTCTTTGAATGCTGACCATGTCCAGGGTATAGGCTCGGATTGTGACAGCTAACAGGAAACTGACATTTCAACTTAGAATCATAAATCGTTGTTGCAAATCTCAATTTTATTTCGACATACGAAATAGGTCTCTTTTTGAAATTAACTTAAATATTACAAGCACTGAAACTCTTATGAAGAAGAACCAAATTATCAAAATCAAACAAACCTAGAAGCGCTTTTATAAGCAATAGCAATACAATCCTCCGGTAATCCATTCTGAAATCGAATTGACAAAATATAACGGAGAGATCCTTCTGACATATAAGGCAATGTAACAAGGAATATTTCCTTGAATTTCAAAGTAAGCCATGTATCTATGTTAATATAGCTCAAATACGGGATAAATTATTTCGCCACTGTGATCCAAACAATATCTGGTCCTTCTCGGATGAACTTGACAGTTGTGTAATCTGAAAGAGTAAACAACTTGAATAATTGTAGTTTAAAAGTAATAGGAAATCAGCTATTTATAACTGACAAATAGTAGTATAAATAAGTGCTAATTATTCCTTATCATAAAAGTTACAACCTTTCGAAAAAAGTTACAACCTTTTGAAAACTTTACTATTAACCGAAAAAATCACAACCTTTTGCTAAAGTCACGACTCATCGGAAAAGGTACAATCATTTCAAAAATTCACAAATCATCGAAAAAGGCACAGCCCTCCGAAAAATTCACACTCATTTGAAAAAAATCACAACCCTTCAAAAAAGACACTACTCATCGGAAATGTCAAAACCCGTCAAGAAAGTTGCAACCCTTTGAAAAAGTCACATCTCTTTGAGAACAGCATAACCCTTTAATATGAAAGGGTATATACTTTTAATATAATACAATTAATTAAATTAATACTTAAAATAAATTATGTATTTTTAATTGGGGGTATTATAGTAATTCAACATTCAGTTAGGATCTCATGCTTTTAAGGTAGTGTGTGTGTATATATATATATATATATATATATATATATATATATATATAATTGTTATGTCCTTTAGTTAAAAATTGTTTAGCAAATTATGTGTGTCAAAAATAAGTGATGGAGTAACCATTTCAAATTATTTGAGAATTTATGTGCTTTATTTGAGTTGTTTCCTTTGGTTATAAATTTATCTTTTATTATTAATTGCGTTTCAGAATATTTCAATTTGTTTCGATTGGGGTATAATAGTTATTTCATTATTATATTATTTTGGTAATTAAATACTACCCGATAAATTAACTTACTATTAACTATTATAATATATAATTATGTGAAATATAATAATATTCTTTCATATAAATTTTACAATATCATTTTATAATAAGCTCGATATTGAAATTCTTCAATAAATCTTAATGATTGTATTTATCAATTAATATAATATTTAGTCAATAAGAACACAATTTCAACACCTTAGTTTAACTAAAAATTTGTGTATTACGGAAAGTCCACCAAGATTTCTTGGTAGAATGCTAACTGGAATATGACATTTCAACTCAGAATCGTAAATTATTGCTGCAAATCTCAATTTGAATTTGACATACAAAATAGGTCTCTTTTTGAAATTAACTTAAATATTACCAGCACTGAAAATCATATGAACAAGACCCAAATTATGAAGATCAAACAAACCTAGAAGCGCTTATGAGTAATAACAATACAATCCTCCGGTAGTCCATTCTGAAATCGAGTTGACAAAATATAACTAAGAGATCCTTCTGACATATAAGGCAATGGAACAAGGAATATTTCCTTGAATTTGGAAATAAACCATGTATCGATGTTAATATTGCTCGAATTCGGGACAAACTTTTCCGCTACCGTGATCCAAACGATATCTTGTCCTTGTCGAATGAACTTGACAGTTGCATAATCAGAAGGGAGGAGGCTATCGTTTTTTATCCAAACGATAATTTTAATGTTGATATTATTTATGCTATAAATAAATTATTATTTTTTGTCAATAACAATGTGGTTTATATAATTAAATAAGAAAATATGATGAATCAATATTAGTAATGTTGAGATTAGTTTTACTTGAATTAATTTTATTTTAATAAAAAAATGTGTTATTTGTATTAAAGGGATATAAGGGTAGTATTGAATAATATGTTATAATGTACAAAATAGTATTAAATTTAATTAACCAAACACAAGATTTAATTATCATGTACAAAAATAGTTTTCACATAATTGCAATATTTTTAATTACATCAATTATTGTGACTTAAAGTAAATTTATTTTACATAATTGTCAAATATTTAAATTTTATTTTTTTTATAAAAAAAAACTTAATGAATTTTCTATCAGAATTCATTGGTAAAAGATTGACTTCAATTCAAATAATATCATATAAGTTGGGAGAACCAAAAATAGTTGATTAGTGGTAATATTAATTCTTCTCAATTAGCTATGAGAGGTGTTGAAAATTATGCTTTTTGAATTTACAAATTGTAATAGGAGTTAATTTGTGATTTCATTTGCTATACTCATGCCTAGAGCTGTCAAAATAGGCTTAGCCGATGGGGCCAGTCCAACCCAACTCATTATTGGGGTAGGGTAGAAATAGAACTTTTCAATCTAATTTAGAACTAGGGCTTATAAGCTTGGCCCATATTATCACGCCCCGAGCCTACACCAAGGGCGTGGCTGACACTCGAAGACAATTGCTGACATGAGCGGACCCTTGACCTGGCTTACTTAACTAAGTGGAAGTCTATATGCATATTTATAAGGATTAGTAACATCTAACTAAACAAAATAATAACATAATCTGAGAATGTTGGAAGATTAAACATTTAACTTGGCCAAAACTGGCAACCCGAGTGTTTAACATAATAGATGAAAATGAAAAGACTCAAAGGACTGACATTTGACTATCTATGAAGCCTCTAAACAACTGAGATGGATGTAGGGATAGACCCCACAACATCCTAACAACTAAAATAGAAATCAAAATAAAAGAGTCCTCGTGGATGCAGGGAGGCTCATCAACACTCACAATGCTCAAGCTGGATAAATGGGGCAATGGATGTTGATATTGGTTACCTACGTCAGCATCGTAATACGATGCAGGCCAACTGGCATTAGTACGTTGAATGTACGAGTATGCGAGTTGGAATGCCAACAAACATAGGCTTGAAAGAGATTCTAAAAGAAACACTTAGTTGGATCTTCTCAAATCATGAATACTTAACTAAATTCACTTCATTATAAAGAAGTTTAAAAGAGATGTGATATAAAGAAAAACTTGTTTAAAGACATGATGTCAACTATGTGTATAAAAAGGGATACAACATAACTCTGAATGTATATAAAAGTACAATAAACTGATGATTATAAAAATACAATAACTTCTGCGGGAGTTTTCTAACGGACAACCATCATTATTAGCCTAAGTTATGGTACAACATTTTACCTCAAATTGCCAAGGACCATCCGATACCTTGCCATTGGTATAGGACCTAAACTCACTAGTGTATGATAAAAAGCACTAAGGAATCATCTAAAAGGTATGATCCACTCTCATCCCACGATGACTAAATGGTTTATGGGGGCCTTGGCTTAATATGAACTCGCGTCCCCATATCAGTGCTCAATAATAATCCTAAAATATACTTAGATCATATGTGCTTAAAAAATCTTCTTCTCTAGTTTGAGATAATTGCTCAAACTTAGCATAAAATCTCTCTTGGAAATCATGGTTTTCTCTTTACTGGATTTTTTTTTAGCTCAATGGCACTTTTGGAAATCTCAGTTTCCTTACTTGCTTAGATGTAAAAAACATGCTTATACTACTTTGGGAATACTTAGTCCCCATATACTTCTTTCAAGAAAAGACTTCACTTTACTCTGAATTGAACTCGAAATTAAGTCTTAAAACGAAGTTAAAATGTTTTTATAAGACTTATGAAACTTGAAATGAATTTCTTCTCTTTATGTTTACTCTTTACTCAACTTGATCTTTAATTCTTAGAACAAAGTTAAAAGCATTTGCAAAAGACTTCTTGAAAAGACTCTAAGAACTTTCTAGACTTGGCTCTTAACTATCCTTGAATTTGAAGTTATAAATTTAAGGTTGAAATTCAGGTTTCTGGATGATTTCTATATGTTTAGAAGTAATTTAGAGTAGTTATAATCATTAGCAAATATTAAAACACTCTAGAAAGAATTAAACGGACTGAATTAGGAAAACTGGGTGGAAAACGCTTATTCGGGCACGTTCGGAGCGTGCCGCTCCAGGCCTCAAGTTCAGAGGCCACATTTTGGCGCACTACAGGTGCATCGCCCCAAGCCCTCTGGCACTGATGGGTGCGCCTCGCCTGCAGTACCCATATGTGCCTAACGAATATTTCAACTCGTTTTATGATGCAAAATAATTTTAACTCGATTCCTTCTCTCACTTTCACTTTAGATTTATGTACCCACATCATATATACAAGGATATAACCCAATAAATTCAAGAACAAGACCTAATTCATCAAGAAAACTCCTAAATCTCATATCATGTTCAAGAACAGAAGCAATTCAAGAACAACATTTAAGAACAATCAAATTCCAATCATTTAAGGATAAAATCACGTTAAATCAAACATGCTTCGCACATGGGTGAACAAACCCAATTATTTGGAAGACTCACATACATGATCGAAGAAAATCCTTGACGAAACCACGATCAACTTACAACGATCTTGGTGAATCTTGCCTTTTTCTGCTTCTTTTCTCTTCTCTTATCTCCTTAGCCCTATCGTGAAAATTCCAAACTTCTAAAATGAAATAATTTCTGATTTAACCCATATTAAACTCCTATCAATGGATTAAATTAATAAGGTAGTGAAAAGACTAAAATATCCTTTAAAGTCACAGAGTTGGACATTTCCTTAATCCAACAACCCAACTTCCAAAGGGCATAACTCACTCATACAAACTCAGAATCGCGCAAACTCGGTGGCGTTAGAAAGATAGATCGAAGAGATTTCCAACCATATATGGAACTACACCTAACTCATATTGATCTAGGAGTTATGGATGTTTGAAGTTGACCAAAAACTCACTTTTTAACTTTCCTAAAATATCCAGATTTTCTTATACATTCAAAAATAATTATTTTCTGATTTTTAACTCCCTTCTAGTTCTTCCTAGATGTGAGATGTTACACATATAAGCCCTTCGAGCTTAAGGCTTGATCAAGGCAGGGTCAGGGTTGGTCCATGAACCAAAACTTTTTATTTAATAGTTACTTACAGTAATCTCACTCGTATATAATCTAAGAGCAACTTTCACATATATCAAACACAAAAATCACATTTGTAAGATATAAGTATAGTTTGCATAATTGAGCTCCAAAGCAAAATTAAATATGTATATTTAATTATATGTATACAAAATAAAGCAGTTGTATATAATTTATTTCTATTTCGGTATGCATATACAAAAGATCAATTTTATAAAGAAAAAGATAAAAGAGAACTGGGAGAGTGGCCAGCCAGAAATTTTGTTAGTATAAAGCGACAGAAGCGAGGGAGAGATTGGCGAGTGACAGAGGGAGAGTGGCGAGCGAGAATTTCAGGGAGAGAGGCGACTAACAATAGTTTGCTACAGGGCACAATTAAATCAAACTGTAAACATAACATATAATTTTATTTAATAATTTATAATTATATACAATTTTTCCTTTAAGATATCATCCTATACTTAAAATTACAAAGTTTAAAAAGTTTAATTTCAAAAACACAGTCCCACATCGTATAAATTAATGAAGTATACATATTTCCTGTAGATAGATTTTCCACTTGATGATAAGAAACCGCTTCAAGTCATGGCTTTAAAAATTATTATAAAATTTATTAAAAGATAAAAAATTCTTTGTGCATAAGAAAGTGACGTAAAATATTGTGGGCCTCGAATATCGTGGCAAAATAGGTGGATGTGAAAATTTCACCTCTTTTTTTGTTTTAAATTATTGCCTCTTCTTTATATCAAAACCATATATTATAACAAATCATTTTCTCTCTTATTTAGCTTCACCCTAAGTCGCCGCAACGATGCTCTTCACCCAAAATCATTGATTTACCCAGAATTGCTACTGTACTCACAAATGATTTAACTACTTCAACGTTTCTAGCTTCAATCGTAGTGCAAAATGGTAGATTCACTTTTCTAAGGTAACAAATCTTTGCTAGCTTGAATTTTCAAGTTAAATTTTTGTTTAATATTCAATGATCTTTTTTGATGATTTTTGTTTGTGCAAAATTTTGAAATAATTTAGGGAAAGAAACAATTTTGTAAAGAAAATTTTCTTTATTTTCCACCCCACTGATATTTTATTGTTTAAATTAATGTGTATTTTTTGAAATATTTTAACTGATTTAGTTTAATATTTTGTTAACTTTTAGCTTTGGTACTTTTGTGATTTTGATCAAACTCATAAATGTTACGATTCTACGAAAATACATTATTGATGGTGTGAATGAACCTCTATGTAATGTGCAGAGATAAGGATCACTAGAGGCCTGCTTTCTCCTTCCCTCAAGAACCCTAACCCTTCACATTTTATCCTTCTCTTCTACTCCATCTACATACATGGATGATTCAGAAATATATCTGTCAATATAGTATAAGTTTAATTTTTTTTACCATTAATATATATTGATAACTTCCTTGAATATCAATGTCTACATCTCTCTAGTGGATGAGAAAGATAGAATTTATTTTAACAACCTCCTAAAATATAGATCTATGAGTCAATTTTTCAGTATGAGCATTTAGTACAAGTATTAGTTGCTTGAAAAGTGAAAATATCACAACTATTTAAGATTCCCTAATATTAGATAGATCATCCTAGGATTCAATGTGGTTCAAGACTAGAAATTTCCTTTTATTTTCAAAGGTTGTCATCTTCTTTCTTCTGACTGATGACTTCCTACTCCTACGCTCCTCAATACCATGTCTATAACTGGTAAGACATTAACTACTTAAATATCCTAAAACAATTCTGATCTTCGATTGATGTTCTATAATCTTCATATCTATGAAAATAGAAAGCTAAGATAAGATTCTAAACATTACTATCGAACCGAACAACCAAAAAGAAAGATAGTAGGAAAGGAAAGGTGAAATGCAGTTGGTTGTTCAAATTTGTTATTTTTTTTGTCTATTTTTTAATTTAGTGCTGCTCTAACTTGTTTTGGTCCTGTTTTATGCAGTTTTCGTCCAATTTTTTTGTAGTTTTGTGTCTAATTTCTGCTTTATTTTACTAAATATTTTTTATTGTAAATTTGGTTCGTAACTTCTACCATTTTCTTTTTCAATTTTGCTAATTTTTTTCCATATTTGGCTGTATTCTGTATATATAATTGAATTGATGTTTGAAAATGACAGAAACAAAGTGCACAAAATAAAAAAATAACTTTAATACTTGCATATATATGGTAGTAAAAAGCAATGCAAATAGAGGTTATCAAATGATAAATTTTTACATTAAATTTGTTAGATGTTTATTATTTTTGCATTATACTTAACTAATGATAGGCGTAAACATTAAGAAGGATTACATGTTAGATTTTTTTGTCAACTTTGTTTGAAAGGGATGACAACTATTTGAATGATGAAAGGAAGAGTTGTGTCCAGTGGCGGATGTATGTTATGCATTATGGGTGCTTAAGCACCCATTGCTTTTTGCAATAAACACTAATATTTATTTGTAATATCTAATAATTCATTCAAATGTATTAACTAAGCACCCACGTTATATAGCAATTCTCAAACTAAAAATAATTGAGCACCCATGAAATAAAATTTCTGGATCCGCCACTGGTTGTGTCAACGTAACATTAATACTATACTAATTATATTGAGCCCTTTTAAAAATTGACATTAATTATGGGTATATTAGTTTTTAACAATGTCAACATTATTGTATAAGTTATAGAGATGAAATATTTTTAAAACATAAATACAATAAAAATTTAAAATATAAAAATAAACTCAATGCATAAAGTCTTAATAGTTTTTATTTATTTTTCATTTTCTCTAGGAACTTCCATCAAATTCTCTCTCTTGTCAACTTCATTGATGGGCTAAGTGTTCTCTCTTCAGTGAATTCTTTATCTCACTTCATCACTGGTAATTTCTCTTTACTTTGATGGAATTTTATGAACTGAAATCCTCAACTATACTAGAAAATTCAATAATTGTTCTAATTTATTTTGATACTAGGTAAAGTGTCTGCGCTTCGCGCGGTGGTTAAAACATCTGATAATACATGTGTTTTTGAGTGGTACAACCCTATGGTAAATTGTCAAGAATATTTTATCCAAAGACGAAATGAAATGTTTTTTTTAATCTTCAAACGAAAAAGATTTGATTATAAGTGTCTACGAATATTGTTATTAATTCTTCATTTTACTGTAGTTGTTCATCACCAATCTCTTTACAAAAGATATGTAATTGTTTTAGTGTCTATATTTGTATTTTCAAAAAGTTGTACAAACATTATATTCATCAATTCTGACAATTTTTCTCCCACTTAAGGCCGCAACAAACAAAATCTAAATATTATACATCTTATACAATTAATTTTGTACTTGATAGGTTAATTAAAATATAAAAACACATCTCTTGGAGTTCAATGAAATAACGTATGTTGCTCAAATAATTTGGATTAAATGATGTCTTGTCTAGTCCCTTGTTCAAAATCATACACAGTCGATGACACTACTTTGATAAACAAAAGATATATTTTATTTTTTATGTTTCGATCAATATGGTTAAACCTTTATTTTTTTCGGGACTTTTAATCTTAAGTTTATACGGAGGTAATTATTTCATTAGTATTTTATTAATATAGATTCATCCTACTTTGAGGGGTAATTCATTGACTCCAACCCAATATTTGAACGCCAAACATTTGATTAAGGTTGAGTACAATACTTACCATTCCACTACATTCCTTTGTTTTTTGAATGTCACTGACCGATTGAATGCCTCAATGGAACCACCATAACTTTTGAACACTCAAAGTCCTTTCTTGCACATCCCATGGATCTTTTAGCCACAGAAAACTCTATAAAGATTAAAGTCATTTATTTTACAAGTTTAAGAATTCTTATCTACATGACACCGATAGTCTAATGATTACATCAAACTCTTGATTAACAGATCTTTACTTCAACATAATGATCAAAAGCATAAACATAAACGACAAAGTTTAAAATATGTTTACAAAAAAAAGAGAATAAATTAATGACTGTAAAAAATATACCAGGATCTGCAATAATAAATTGAAACATAAAGGAAAATCGAGCCCACTGAATGCACATTGTTTCCTTAAGAAAATTATTTTATTCTAGTACCCGAAGTTTAAAGGAATAGATCCTGTCGAAATAGTGCGATTCTATTCACCGGTGTGTTGATAAAGAAACAATAGTTTTAGTCAGTCACTCAACATGAGCAAAGTACAATATAAAATTCAGCAGCAGCAGAAGAAGAAGTTCAGAATTTTCGATGTTTTAAAATGAGAGGAAATCTCTCTATTTATAGACAACTGGTAGTGTGAATAAATGCTTATTGTGCCTTATCAGAAAGGTCACAACTCTTTGGACAAAACACAATTTTTCATAAAAGTCATAATTTTTCATAAAAGTTGCAACTCTTCATAAAAGACGCAACTCTTCATTAAAGTTGCAATTCTTCGTAAAAGTCGGAACTCTTCGTATAAGTCGCAACTTTTCATAAAAGTAGCAACTTTTCATAAAAAGTCGCAACTTTTGGTAAAAGTCACAACTTTTGGTAAAAGTCACAACTTTTCATGAAAGAGAAGGCTAATTTTGGAAATAAATAAGTTAAAAGAGAATCCTGGCTTGTGGTTGCGCCACATATGCGGGCCTAAGGTTCTCTTTTATATAAATATATTATTTTTAATTGTATCCATCACTAAAATCTATATATCGATTGACCAGACTTTTATTTGTCTTTGATAATTTCTATCTTCTAATGAGACTTTATGAAGTGAAATTTCAAAATTATTGTTCTAATTGTTTGTTTTTTCTAAATTTCGCCATATTCAAAGAAATATATTTTTATATTTAAAAACAATTCATTTTTAAACTTCTTACTTTATTTATATTAGTTTTGTCTTATGTTATAAAGTAAGTAACATGTTTTTATATTTTAAAATAATTAATTTTTAACTTCTTACTTTATTTAAAATAATATGCTTTTATAGCTTTAAAAATATTATGCTACCCAAAAAGATAATAGTCAATCAGAGCTGATAGAGAGATGTTGTGGTAAGAAACTGAATAACAACCATCCAAGAGTTGCATAACTTGTCCGGGAACGATTTCAATTATAAATCTATATGATTGTTCTTATAAAATCTTGAACAAAAATGTATCCTTCTTTGTCGTATAAAAGTATTTCACCATATCAAAGTGGAGTTATTAATTTATTGTCAACCCATATTAAACTGAACATATATTCTGGTACCACAGTCCTGATAATTATTGCATCCAACATTCTAATAAAATTAAAATAATCCTAATTCAAATTTTTGGTTGGACGAAACTAAGGTCTCCCATCACTAAAAATTGATTTGGGAACAAAGTAACATTAAAACCAACAAGACTTAATATGAGGTTATGGAGATCACAAATAACAAAGTGCTTATTCTCCTCTAACCCTAACTCCTTTTCTGTCTTCTGTGTTTACCAAACATGACAAGAAGTTTAAGTGAAAGAATATATAGTTTATGTTGGGATATATACTATTAACCATGTGTTAAGAAATAATATTTATTAGAGAATAAATATTTGCTCAATTTCAATAGATCATATATTCGTTTATGGTGTCTATTTACTTATATAGTAGATGATTTAGTGTGTAGAGTTTTAGCTTATACACAGAGGATTAAATCATCGGTTCTTATAAGTATAAAGTTTTGGTTCACAATCTAGGATGGAAATTGGACATGCCATCGGGTACGATTGTAGCACAAGATTATATGTAATTTTTCCTGATTATGGAAACGGTATAGTTCCAACTTCTTGTGCTAGTACATTTTGTATGTATTGAACGGGACCGAGTAGAGATAGTTGTTTTAGACTGACTGACAAAAACATATTCTCTAAACTATTAAATGTACTTATATTCTTAATCCTGATATAACTATTATGATCTGTATATATTAATTGTCGTTTTAATTTATTAAAAGGTGAGATTCTGAGATGGGTCAATATGCCTGGTAATTTGGATGATAATAATATATATTGGTGAAATAATAAGTTAGTTGATGGAATCCATGTCTCGTTATAGAGATTGATTGATATGCCTTTTTGAGAAACTTATAAGTTTTCATTGTGTCAAATCTTGCAAGTGGATTTATGAATCCGACACATGAAATAAGTTAAGTATTGCTCTAAAGGAAATTAATCATTAAGTTAAATTCGTCAGTAATTTAATTTATTGATTAGTATCTGAAATCTTAACATGGGGAATTACATAAGTGTTTAATGGGGAATTACGAAATAGAGGAGTGCAATTACGAATTTCTAGTGGAATGATTTGTAATTTATTATGGTAAGAATAATTCAAATTAATTATTTGGAATTATTTCCATAATAGGAAGCCTCGGTAATTAATTCTGTGGTCCCAATAGTGCCCATATTTAACTAGAACTCAGAATCCTATTTCTATGCAAAAAGGAAGAATAATATGGGTTTTTCTAGTCTTCTAGAAAAACTAGGTTTTCTAGTCCTTTTTGGATTAGGAAGACATCTCTATAAAACTAGTTATTGAGTCACTAAATGTGGAGTGTAGTTACCTATGCAAGCTTCTTCTTTAGATTTTGATGGAAAGAAATCAAACAAGAAGATCTTCTTCATGCTAAGCAAAGGCCTCTAATCAAACATTGAAGAATGTGAGGAAGGATACAATTTTCAAGAAAATAAAACACTGAAAATGATAGAGGAGGCAGTAACACGTTATAAAGAAACAAATTAGATTTTCTATTCCAACTTTGAGCGGGAGACAGAGAAAATTATTACGATTTTTAGATTTAAACTTGTTTCTTAAGGAACTTTCAGAGAAGAGTTATAAAATATGATAAATGTGTGATTTTGGCATTTAAATTTTGGATAATAATTCCAAGATTGTTATTAATATCCATTGACGTTGTAGAAATATTTGTACATTGAAATAACTTATTGGGAAAATACAATATTTTGGTCCTAATTCTTGAATTATTTATACAACTATCAGCCAATCTTTTCTTAAAAATAGAAGTACATAAAAGTAGGAAATTTTTGAAAATCCAGATATTTTAATCACAAGTACAAATGAAAAAACACAAGCCTAATTCCTGAATTATGAACCTTAGAAAATAATTTAAAAATGAACTTTGATAAATCAGGATATCAGTATAGCCTAATTTTATCACCAACACCAAATTCTCTATCCTTGATCAATTTCACGATGGATAGAGAATATTCATCATTAATCAACTTCCTAAATGAAATTTTTTTATCTTCATACTTCTTAGTGTTATTCCTCTCTATTAAATTCCACTAGTAAATAGATATCTCATTCCCGTTCACCAAACTTCTTGCTAGCATAGAATTTCTGTATGGAAAAATGTGCATAAACATCGTAGAAAATGAAAACCGCAACTTTTCAAAATTGAGTTCTTCCAGGTTAATTTTTTTCCCGATAAGCCTCGTGGTATTCTAATCGAATATCAGGGGAGGGCTTATCTTTATTAGATCTTGAGTCTTTACAAGGGATTTGCTGTTAACTTTGCATGCTTCTTTTTAAGCATTTGATGACATCAAACTGAAGAGAGTATACATTTGAATGTCATTAGTTTGATAAACATCTATTTTATGCCATTTTTTCTTATTCATTACTCTAATTTAAGCAAATAAAGTACCTTTTATATTTTTCCTTAGGTGAAACTTGTACAATATATAACCATTGAGAAATTATTCTCACGGATAATATTATATTAGATTATAATGTCTGCTCATATATTTCTCAACATCGTATAAAACATAAGATTATCTGCTTGCTCAAAAGGGATCTTTTTACTGTTTTCTAAAAGTCACATATTTACTTTACTGCTAAAATAATAAATAAAGAAACAAACATTGATGCTTCTCACTAGATACACTAATATTATAACAATAAATTTAAAAAAACAATAACTAGGACACATCAAAGGTGGAGGATTTTTGTGATGTCTAGACTAGTTGGATTTCCTCAGACGGAGTGGGATGTGTTATCTAGTGCTTTACAGGACCACTTCATTCCTTGGAGTGTGAGGGAGGAGAGTCGTTTGAGATTTGAGAGCTTGGTTCGGGGAAGTTTGTCTGTGACCGAGTATGAGGTTTGTTTCTGTGCGCTCTCTAGGCATGCTATGACATTTGTTCAGTATGAGGCAGAGAGTTACCAATCCGTGAGAGAGTTAACTTTCTCCATCAGGTTTGTGTTCACGGCATCTAGAGGGGTGGATTCCTTCTAGTTCATTGTGAGCACCGCAAAGGAGGTGGAGTTGACGGTCTTAGAGGAGTTTGGGGAGCCCAAGATGGCCCAGTCTTTTGGTCACTATATTTGGTGCCTCATATGAAGGTAGATGTTCGCATAGAGGTGTAACACCTCAGATATAAAAAAGGATAAAAATTTCATTTTTTTCAAAACTTAGTTTACCGTAGGTGGGCGACGGTCTGTAGGTGGTTAATGAGTCAATGATTTGAATCATATAGGAATTTATTTGGATAGATTTGGTGTCCTAAAATGTTTATTTTGTGAAAAAACTGATGTAAAATCCTTAATTTCCAGGTATTTGGATTGAGGAACAATGGACACTAATGTGAAAAAAGGAACAAGGAACCTAAAAGAACAAAGACAAGAAGGCATTGTGATCGCCTAATCCATTAGGTGAGTCGCCAAGTGGCTCTTGTCTCGCCTAAAGTTATAGTTTGCCAAGCCCTGATGGAGAAAATCAATTTAGCGTGAGAAAGGAGTAGTCAACGTGTCGCCAAGTGGTTCCGTTATAAATTATTTGATCACCCAAAGTTAGAGAACTTGAAATGTTGAAGGCCAAATCAAAAAGGCGATATAACTGACCAAAAGGCAGATCATCGAGTTGATTGGCGATCCTAACTTATTGCACCGAATGATCCTTCACATAATATTTTTGGCGACTATAAATACATTTTCAAACATTCTGTTTAGTATCTATCTTTTTAGAAATCAAATTTTATTCTGAACATTCATTAGAGTAATTTCTGAGTTTTGAGACAACTTTTTCTTAGCTTTGAAGAATTGAAGTTTTCCATTTTTGAGAAATTGGACATTCTTCACTTTGGACCTTTGTAAAGACGAAATTAATCTTACCCAGTTGATGGAAACAAAATTTGATAAGGATTTATATCTTTTTACAAAATTTCTTAAATTGAGTCAAGGGAGGTTATTTGATAAACTAGTGGTTCTGTGTCACTTCTTAGAGTTAGTGTTGTCGCTTGATCATTTTTAAAAGTCATTTTGTTATTTAAAATGTTCTTGAAATCGAGGGAGTTTCTTATAAAGAAAATCACTTGCTTGATTTGTAATTGTTAGTTGAAGAAGGATAGTGTTGTGCTTATATTGATTGTCTCTTGTGGTTTTGATTATTTTTTTTGCTTAAGGAGAAGCTAATTTTTTAAGTTGGGGGTGTTAAAGAGTCGGGGATTTTCTACTCACTTCTATCTTTTTAATATGATTTTGGTGCACATAAGTAGAAAAAGAGGCTCATTATCTAATGATTTATGTTTGTTCAGGTAATTGGAGATTGGAGGGAGTTTGAGAGATTGATAGAATTTGGGAGAAATGAGTAGAAAATGAATATAAGATTGGCAGAAATATACTCCCGAATATGGGGGTCAACACAAGGTCAAAGGTCGCTTTAGCGACCACAAAGGGCTCTCTTCAGTGAAAAGGTCATGACACTCAAGGGTCGCCTTAGAGACCACTTTGGTCTCTTTAGGGAGGGCAAACACATAGGTTTAGATTGCTTTAAAGAAGGTAAATGTTGATTTCGCGAAGCTCTTTTTAGTGATGGATTGTTCACTTTAGCGAGCAACGGTTGTTTGATCAGGGGCAATGAAGTAATTTCATGCATTTAGGACCTCAATTCTCACAAAAGTTGATGGAAAAATATCTTTGGACATAAAAAAAAAAGGAAGGACACTCCATAGCTTGGGCTATGGTTATGATATCAAGTTTTCTCAGAATTCACTTTTCAAAATGAAGATTGAGTTCTCAATTGTAAAACATTTAACCATTTATTCATTTCCTTGATTTGTATTGCTTGAATTGTGGATGTAATTGGTAATATGATAATTTCGGTTTTGTACTAGAAAAAGACACTTGTTGGGTTTTTGATTTTAATCTTTTGATTATATAATTGATTGAATGATTCTCATTTATGAAATGAGTATTTTATTATTCAATCGATTTCATGCTTTACATGCTTTCCTATTGATTTTTTACTGCTTGGACTTGCTCATATACTTTGATTGAGTTTGAAAGGGTCAGTTGAGGTTGGGAATTATTAATTGTTGCAGAATTTGAGTTGTAACAACTCATACATTGGATTTTAACTAGAGATAGTGGATCCATGACTAATTGTGATAGCTTTTTAACTAGGTTTCATAGAGCTAGTTAAGATATATTTGCTTACATTTGAAGAATTTGGTTATTCATTGAGGTTCCATTGCATAAATAATCTTACCGCTAAATGAGTTTACATGAGATTAAGGTGCAATTGCTCTTGTGAATGTCAATTACCCTCCTTCCCCTAGTTCCATTTAATCCCTTACTTTAGAAGACATTTTATACTATCCTTAGTTGTTACTAAAATCATCTTCATATGATAATTGTGTATTTTCATTTGGATTTGTATTCTTATTGTAAAATTATTTATCTTTTCACTTTCTGACACATCATTCCTTGTGGCTTCGACCCTACTATCATGCATTGGGTGGGTCCCTGATCTCATAAATTGGGTTATTATATTGCTTATGATCACGTACTCATTGACATGTAAGATGGGTCATTGAGCGTTATTGTAATGACCTCCAGCCCATTTACATGTTTATGTCGCATGTTCATCATTTAGAACTTACATATAGCAACCCCAAGTCATTTATCACTTGGTGGGACAAAAAATTCTGTCACTTGGTCATTCTTTAACTTATAATGTGAGCCTTATTATTTTGGAGATTTGACAATTGAAAAAACATTTTTTATCAGAAGTTCAAGAAGATGATCTTAGAATCCAATTCTTATGACTCTATAAGCTCCATCATTTTAGGCTAGTATCATAATTCACACGATTCCCGAGGCTTTCACTGCAAGTTTATGGAATTAAGAATTTTAACTTCCAAGTTAAGACCTAAGTTTTACTTTAGTCAACATATTGGGTAAACGAGCTCAAATTGATCTAGAGCGACTCTTCATTTAGGTCCCGAGCAAGATGGCTAATTTTGAGCCCTTTTTAGGTTCAAATGAAAATTGTGTGGGACTCTTTTTTCATTGAGACAACCTGAAATGGATGTTTCAATGGATCCATTAAGTATGGAATGTCGAATTCAATTGGGGTAGAAAAGCTCTTTTGCATGAACAAGTTCCGAACGAGTCACGGGCACACCATCAAAGTTTTGAAGCCTTATAACTTTACTATCATCTAAGGCATGCCTCGTGTCCATGTGCGAATGAACACAGTGGTAGATTGTAGGCGCATCTGTATGCAGCTGGCCTGGCATGTGCTTTCATGATGGCCAGTTACTTGGACTACTTAAGACCATGTAACGAAGGAAACTTTGTTTTCGAAAGTAAAATTGTGATTTCTCCCTTAATTAGCTTTGATTTCGGTGATTTGAAGGACCACGTGTTAGTAGTACATTGAAAGCTACGTGGTGGAGTAATTGAGTTGTGTTTTCTTAAAGCTCCTTTTGAGGTGAATTCCACCTTTAAGCAGTTTCTTTCCTTTTGGTCGATATTAAATTTATGTTTTCATTGATTGTTTTTGTTTGTGCTATTTAGGCCTCGAATTGTGTTCAATTTTGGGACACTAGTTTGATCCATACTTCACAACCTTTTGACCAGTAAACTCTGGAAATTTTAGCATGGATTCCAGAATTCTCGTTTGACTCTAAAATTGGTCTATCTCCATTTAATGTGATTTTAATTTCTATATGACAATATTGATGTTGTGACCCTATTCTTGATAGTGTGTCTACGTTCAGAGGATGTTCGTAAAGGAAAAACTCCGTCCTTATTATTTGGAGCGCGTACTATCAGCCTTCAGGTAGGGTACAACTTCTCTTCTTATTAGATTGAGCATGAATGTTTTTTATTCATGACGAATAGTGTTAACTGAGGCGGGAACCTAGTTATTCGTGATTTTCTTCTTAGAAACTATGATTTTCAACACCACCACCAATGCATGAACCGTCTCCGTACTCAAATATGGAGAATAATAACAAGTAATGTATTCCCTTGACCCAAGTATTCATACCTGAGAAGGCAAGGTAACTGCTTCAATTCTATTGTAGGGGTTTCCTCAATCGATGGCTTGGCCAAAGAAGTTGACCTATATTTTAGATCAAGGTCAAGCTTTGTAGGCGCATATCAATATGAACCAATGCCTTGAAAAGCATTTATAGTCTCTACAAAGTCACTTCTTAGATCCTCATCAAAGTTGAGAATAATGACGGCTAATGTCTCAACTTCTAACCTCTCTTCCATAGACACTTCAATAACCTCTTCTTTTAATATATCAATGAGTTACACCACACTCATATCTCGCAGTTGTTTCATCGAATGGAAAATATTGAACTTTGTCACTTCATCATTCAATCTGAACCTCATCTCTGCAGTCTCCATGTAAAAAAGCAGCCTATGTAAGGAAAACAATGCCCTCCCCAAAAATATGTGGACGTTGAAATCCATCTCATAATCCAAAATAACAAAATTAGGAGGAAAAAGTTAAAATTTCAACTTTAACCAGCACATCGTACGGAATATCCACGCACAGTTTAACTGACATGTCTGCAATCAATAACCATGTGGATGTTGTGTTGGGGTCTTCCGAATCCAACTACTTGTAAATGGTCAGTGGCAACGCCTTAGAGAAATTTATAGACCCACTCATTTATGGGATAGTGAAAGCCCCAGGTTCCTCCTTCTACACAAGTGACATTGTAGCAATAATGCTAACATGATGCAAAGTACCTTCTGACTCAAAATTTACCATCATCTTCTTTGTAACCAAATACTTTATAAATTTGGCATATCCTGCCATTTTTTCCAAAGCCTCCCCCAAAGAAATGTTCACGGGTTGTAGTTGAATATGTAAGATCCTGATTCCTTTTTTCTATTCTTGCATAATATATCTGGCATATTATGGCTTGGTTATATGAGGTGTATATGAATTTGTATAGTACATTGGAGATTCATATTGCAAATGGGTGGCAATATCAAGGAACTAAACTAAAGTTTTAGGCCAAAGGGACCACTCAATGAATGTTCAGGATTAAAGAAATGGCTCGAGTAACACTTCTCCTGTTTGAAAAGATAATATGATCCCATAACTTGGGGATAATCCTATGAGTGTCTAACATTTTGAGAATAATGTGTTATGATATATTAGCATAGCACAATGGTCATATGTTAAATGTTGAACTCAAGAAATTAGCGAAACTAATGTCAATAAAAGGGTCGAAATTTCTCTAATAAACTTTTCTTAATTTTGGGTCAAATGTCTTGGATGTTTTATTACAATATATAATGAGTTACAAGACCCACGACCGATAAATTAAAGGCCTACGAGTATAGTTTGATATGCACGAAAACCCTGTATGCCATTGAAATCGGAGTAAAATGCTATGAGGGTTTTACTACAAACTGCCTGGGCATAATCCAGATCGCGAACCAGGTCAAGTAAAAAAATGTGGTATGTCAGCTATTCGATGTTTTAACCCGTATTGACATTTCTTATCACTTCCTAACTAGAAAGAAAGTTGAAGAAAAGGTTCTAATGGAGTTCTTGGATGGTGAAGGTTAACTTTTAGTGTTTTTTACCATTAAAGTTTGCACAGTACCTAGAAACATGATATATATACGTGACAATCACTTTTCCCTTCTATTATTTGAGTTTAGAGCTAGTTTCGAAGATATAAATTGGTAGTTATTGGTGTTTATTCAATATTTACACTTGCTTTTCTAGGGTAATCATCTCAAACTCTTTTATGGTTGTTTTTACGAAGAGTGAGAGGTTTAGGGACCCTAAGAGTCTATTTAGATTGGCTTAAAAGTTGGTCAAACCTACTTTAAGTTATTTTTTGTTTGTGGAATATTTGTCAAGGTTAAAAAAAGTTTAACATGACTTTATAAAAGTTCTCCCCCTACTTTTTATTTTTAACTGAAAAGTCATTAAAGTTTGAATTTCTATTTTTGACTTAAAATTGCTTTTAAGCCAATCCAAATGCGCTCTAAAAGGGTCCGTTCATCCGGTCAGTTTTAAGGTGCCTCATCTGTAGGTAAAGGATCCTATAAAGGGAGTTGCTCCTTCTCGCATTGGGGACTAATTCATGCTTCTATTGTGACATCTGAGGTTTTCACAGACCTCGTGGTTCTTACAGCGCAAGTCAGGGTTCATATTTTTCACAACAACGATATGCGGGGTGAGGCAATCATAGTGGTCTTTCAGTATCATCATAACAGTCCTAGGGTAAGAGATTTTTCTTTTGATCTGTCAATCATGATCACATGAATTGGAAGTTCCTTTGTAGAGTGGTCGAGGAAATCTCCAATCTTTCAATCCAGACCATGTCACAAGGACTACAAGCCAGAGGCCAGGGTAGAGTTCAGTTTGGCAGAGGCAGTCGGACTTCTAGTAGTGGTGCGGCAAAAAAACAGAGTGAGGGTAGATTTTCCACTAATACTAGAGGTTTTAGATGAGGTTAGTGTTATAGGGATTGTCCTAGTCTGTCGTCGATCCAAATCTATATCATTTGATCTAGGTCCTACTTTCTCATACGTATCAGCATATTTTGTAGCTAGGTTTGATATGATGAGTGATGACATGTTTGTTTCTATTCATGTTTCGACATGTGTTGGTGAGCCTTTACTTATGTATCGAGTCTATCGATCATGTGTTATTTCTTTGGTGGGTATGACACTTGAGTATACTTGATCAGTATGGCTATGGTAGAGTGTGATGTCAGCTTTGCATGGATAAGTACATATTTATCATGTTATTCTTAATTGTAATGCTAAGACTGTGACCTTAGCCTTGCCTAATGTTTTGAGGAAAGTGCAATGGTGTTAGTAGTTCTTACCCTAGCAGGGTTACTTCTTTCATCCTTGCTCACTGATTGGTAGATAAACAGTGTTTTTCCTACATAGAATTCATCTGGGACACTCGTTTTAAGTCACCTACAATAGAGACCGTTCTTATGGTGCAAAAGTTTCTGAATATATTCCTGTTTGATCTTACAAATGTTCCTTTTGATAAGGATATAGATTTTACTAGTACCTTGGATCTGCGCACTACGCCTATTTCTATTTCTTCTTATCATATGGCCCCTAATGAATCAGAGAAACTAAAGGGTAATAAGTTACGGGACTTGTTGAGTAAGAATCTTATTGATCCTAGTGTGTAACCTTGGGTGCCCTAGCGTTGTTTTCTAGATTGATGCAGTAAGAGTCTAGACACTACCTACTTCTCGTAACCCGAGATTGGGAGTTTGCTAGGGTTGGCAGGGTACTAAAGACAATTTATTCAGAGTTTCTACACTATTACAAGCCCATTGACAAGACTGACTTGACAGAGTATAGTTATTTAGTGGTTCTATATATTCCAAGAGAGATTTCAAATGCCCAAGACTTTTTTGACTTTGCTTCTGTGTTTACTCTACCCAAATTGGGTGTGGGCTTTCCTCTCTCTTGGTGTGCTTCAGGTGTCCGTTTGGGTAGTGTTCTGATGTAGAAAGAGAAGACGATTTCTTGTACCTCTAGGCAGATGAAGATCCTTGAGAAAAACTACCCTACACATGATTTTGAGTTAGCAGTCATGGTTTTTGTTCTTAAGTTATGTCATAACTATTTCTATGGGTGCATTGTGAGATCTTCACTAATTATTGGAGTCCTTAATACATCTTCAGTGAGAGGAATCTTCACTTGAGATAACGCAGATGACTTGAGTTGTTGAAGGAGTATGATATGACTACCTTATATCATATAGGGAAGGACAATCTGATGACTGATGATTTGAGTAGGAAGACTTCTAGAATGGGAAGTTTTGCCACACTCAATGTTTAGTTGAGACGTACTCTAGAGATGTTTGGAGATTAGTTAAAAGGCTTGTCTGGTTGAAGAGTTTTTAGAGAGTGGTGGTATGATTGCATTTTTTGAATCCCGATATACTTAGGTTGATCAGATTCATAAGCAACATTTTGATGATGAGAAGTAAGGCCTTATTTAAGCCAAAGGTTTAAGGGGTCTAACCAAGAAGGATATGCTTGATTTTGATGAAGTGTTGAGGACAAAGGTAGACTTTGTGTGCCTAAGGTGGGTGAGATGGTCATACTGATCTTGGAGGAGAATTATTGTTCAAGATACTCTATTCACTCGGGAGCGGCCAAGCTTTATTACGATCCGAGTCAGCATTAATGGTGGTGTGGTATAAAGAGGAACAATTTTTAGATTGTTTCCAGGTGTCTCACTTGGAAACAGGTCAAGTGTGAGAATCATCAATTGTGATCTATATCTCAAAGGATGCTTATTCCTACTTGGAAGTGGGAACGTATCACCATGGACTTTATTGTAAGTTTGCCTACCACCGTGGTTGGTTATGATTCTAATTGGGTGGTGGTCGATAGGTTGACTAAGTGCTCCAATTTCATTCCAATTCGAGTGTAGTACATGAAAAATAAGTTCTTCCGCCTCTGCATTATTCATATAGTTTGGCTTCATGGAGTACCCATTTCTATTTTCTCCGACAGAGGTGTGTATTCGCTTCTCACTTATAGAGGGACTTATAGTATAGGTTGGGTACTTGGTTAGACATGAGTACAATTTTTCACCCTCACACAAATGGACAGTCCGAGTAAATGATTCAGGTGTTGGAAGACATCCTTAGAACGTGTGTTATTGACTTTGGTTCTCGTTAGGATCTACACTTGCCTTTAGTGGTTTTTTTTACAACAAATATTATCACTCTAGTATGTAGATGGCCCCAATTGAGGTGTTGTATAATAGGCAGTGCAGATATTTGATTGGTTGGTTTGATACAATTGAGATGTACTCGTTTAATATAGACTTGCTTAGAGATGCCACGACTTAGGTTCATATTATTTAGGGAACGTAGTTGACGGCTCAGAGAGTGTAAAAAACTTACGTAGATATGAGGTTTTCGGCCATAGAGTATATGGAGGATGACCATGTTTGTTAGAGTGTCACCCATGCATTGTGTGCCGACGTTTGTAAATAAGGGAAAACTTAGCCTTCGATTCATTGGACTTCTAGACATTTGGGGAGGATAGGAGAGGTGGCCTATAAGTGGAACTTTCTTCCTACCTTGTAAATCGTTCATCCTATATTCCATGTCTCCATGCTCTAGAAGTATGGGCCAGATGAGTCCCATATGCTTCTACTCAATTTTGTGGTGTTGGGTCAGACTTTTTATTCGAGGAGGATCGTATTGTTGTATTTGATAGGCATGTTCAAAACCTTAGAACCAAGGAGATTTGTTTGGTGAAGGTGCACTAGAAGCATCATTTAGTTTGGAGATGTGACTTGGGAGATGGAATCTAACATACGTGCTATATATCCTCAGATTTTCAAAGCTTTAGGTACTTTATTTTATTTTATGTTCAAGGAAAAACATGGTTTTAGTAGTGGATAATATAATGACCCAAGGGTATATCATAGATGTAACATGGCGTATATGACCCGACAGGCCCCATACAAGACAATTAACATTAATAACATAAGAAATAGAATCAAAGAGATAAAGAGCAATAGCTCAAGTCCTAAAGATTTATAGAAGTAAAGTGGAAGTCTAAGACACTTGTCTCATTATCCATCTAGTACGATAGAATGAAGTTGGATCTAGACCATACAACATGTACAAAACTGAAAATAATAAAAAAGCTGAAAAGAATGAAAAATTTATCCTCAAATCACGAGGAGTCGCTAAGGCTCGAAATCTCTCAAATAGACCTCTAGCCATAAAATGGGAACCTGAATATTAGACCCTACATTTGGGGAAAATTAGGCAAAATTATGCGTAAGTACAAAATATGTACCAAGTATGATAGTAATGTATCTATACATTTAAAACATGCTAAAACGGTCATTTCACGTGTAAGCAATGATCAAGCTAAAACATGTATATAGAGAGTAAGAAATTATAAGTCATAAATCATGGTCAATACAAGTGAATAACATCTCAAAACATACTTAAGATATTTCTTAAAGTAACCTTGGTTCATCATAACTTTGTTGTTTGTGGGAAGAAGCCTTAACCGACATATATGACCATGCAAGCTAATGGAATCCGATGGTGCCCACACCAAAAAGATTTGTCCTACTTACCAAGGTAAGGACCATGATTTTCTAGATATTTTGGATACACTATCTAATGTTTGTCTAGACAATACTCTGCTAACACATAGTTTATGAGACATGGGTAATCGCCTCTTGTCACTCAATCGAGAGCATGAGTAATCTCCTCTTGCTTCAAGATTACCACAATCCCTTAATCATTTGTTCATATTAGGTGAGAAAAGCCTTTTTATCCTTAAGAACCCTTATTATGTGAGAAAATCTTTCTCAATCATACTTTCATGTATATAAAATCCCTTTCAACAACACAACAAAAACATCATCATTGACCTTTACTCTCAAAGTATCCTTAAAACATTTACATAAATTCCATAAGAATATGTTTAGTTTCATAAATCTCCTCTTTCATAATTCGAAGCCCACATCATATCATCATAAATTGGAAATCATGAGAATTGCATGGGTTCATGGGGAATCATAGTAAAACCGTAGAATTTTCATCAATTCATACATAAGAAATCATAATTCAATCAATTATTTCAATAAGCAAGAGAACCCATAACATTGAAGAAAGTCCTCACTCAATTGGAGATTTTTAACTTTGAAACAAAGAGAATTTAGGAACTCCATAAATGTACGGTATCCATGAATGAAAACTATCATACATCGATTCCAAATTTCTTAAATTCAATAGACGATTAGGAGGCCTGACCTGAAACTCTAGGTTGATCGTTTCTTCTTCAAGATTTCTAGAGAGAAAAAATATTTGGGAGGAAGAAACTTGATCTTGTTTTATAAATTTTGGAGAATGATTTCAAATGAGAAAATTTGGGGAATAAAACACTTATATAAGGCTTTACTGAAGGTTAAAAACATAGTGTTAGATAAAATAATAAGAAAAAGACACAAAAGCCCTTAAAAGTAACTGTTGACCCCCAAACGATGGCCTAACCGACGATCTACTATTAAAACGATGGGTATTACTATTAGGGCGTCGTTTGGATCAGAGATTACCAATCTTTGTATCCACAGACTATGGGTCCCAACCACGGTTCACAATTTTCGACTTCAGAAACCTTCTTAGTCTGGGACTCACCTAAGGAACCTATCAACTACTCATGGATTAAACTACGGACCATTTTAGTGAACTATTGAAAAATATTAAAAACATGACATTTTGGAGACTAACTCCTCAAACACGACCACTAGCGAAGAATCGTCGATCCACCTACGGTCCGTGAATGGCGTCGTCGATGCTGGCACCATGTTTCTAAAAAAATTGGAAATTTCTATATTTTCAAATATGAGGTGTTAGAATCATTCTTCAAAATTCATAAAAATTACCATTTTACCCTCTACATAGTTGACCTGGGTCATTTCTGATGAGTTTGTGAAGTTGGTTCTGAAATTTGACATATAATTTATGCTTTTTCAAAATTTTGAGAGTTGACAGGTCTAAAGTGGTTAAAAGTGGTATTTGCTGGCAATCATAGTTTCGAGTCTCAAATTAAAATTCCACTAGTTCCGTCAGTTCTAGAATATGGAATCTGGTCTAGGAGAGTCCTTTGTTTCAAGTTCAGGGTTTTTTTTCGGATTCGCGTCCTTGAGTTGGATATTTGAGTAATTTTGACTAAGGCTTGAGTTTTGTCAAAATTCGAAGTTCAAATGCTCGAATTATATTTCTAAAGTTTCTATTAGATTTGAGGGATGATACTAGGCCTAGGTGTGATCTTGGTTGATGTTTTGGAGGTTCTGAGGGCAATTTATTTTTGTGAGCATTATATTTGTTTATTGCGAATTTCACAGATTTTGGGTCAAAGAGATCTCATATTTGTATTTTGATGGCTCAATTGAGTCTCTAATATCGAGTCTAGTTGGTTAGTGTATTTGATTTGTGCACTAGAGTTTTAACGAATTATGAGGGTCAATTGAGGAATTTTTGTGACGTGTGTGAATTGCCAATTTCTGTAATCTCGAGCAGTGTAATTTCTACATCATAATCACAAGATTATCTCTCGCGATCACATCATGTCTTTTTTGTGTGCATCATGATCGTGTGAATCCTCCTGTAATTACGTAGGCTTGATTTTCAAGTCATCGTGTTGGCATGAATTCCAATTATGATCACGATGTTCAATGTAAATGACGTGAATATTTTAACTCATTGCGATCACAAATCTATGGTCATCGCAATCACGCAGAGTAAATTTCACCTGGAAGAATATTTTCTCAAAATCAGGGTTCCAACCCCATTTCACCATTTTTGAATATTGAGAGATCAATTTCGGTGATTCCGAAAGGGTTTTCATGAAATATCAATTGGGCAAGTATTTTTAACTCCTTCACTCATTAATTAATTCATCATTTTGATTAATAAACTGTAGTTTTGATCCCAACTTTATGGGTTTTTGAAAAGTTGTATGGTCTTTGATAATTGATGATTTAATGCTTGATTCAATTATATTTTCTAAATAATTTTCATCTGTGGTTTAAAAATTCTTTGAGTAACACAATTTTGCATAAATTTCCTGATTTAAACCTCATTAATTGAACAGGGTCTTTTGGGTCAATTTGACCCCATTTTCCAAAAGTCGTGATATGAGTGTTGTGAAATTTAATTTGTTATTGTGATTACTTATTTGAATAGATTGCATTAATTTATAAACCCAAGAAAGCTCTATTTTTTGAGTGATTGTTTGATTGATTGAGGCAAGTGAACTTTGTTATTAAGTATATTGAATATCATATTTTCTTATTGTATGTGTTGGTGAGTAATAAATTTTGATGATGCGCTTGAGTTGTTCATATTGAATGATTTACTGATAAAAATAGGGAAATAAACAAACAAACTGATGGTATATTAATGTGTGATGTGTTGTGGATGATTGGAAAGAATATGTGATGTCATTGATGAAATGTTGTGATTATCTATGATTGATTGGTGGCATTGGGACTGAGGAACTGATCATGCAAAGTTCCATGTGATCTAAGGAAGAATAACGAACCAAAAAGGATGTATCAATTCGAGGGACGTGTCCCACCCCGTTACATATTCACGGACTAACAACTCTCCATGAGTCCCAAACAAAGAGATAATGGGTCTGTAGAGTTGGAACATATATACATCATCTTACTTGGTATTTCATTTCATTGCATAGCACATCATTAACTATTTGTGAACTTGTGAGTGTTTTTCCTAGAACTCGTGATTGATGAAGAGGATGTTGATGTTGATGATCTATAATTGTTGATGTGTGGTAATTGAGGTATGTGCTATGTGAATTGTGAATTGTGAATTGTTAGGTTGGAGTGACTTTGGGCAGGTTGTAGTTGTTAAGGATGGATTGGAGTATTTGTATCCCATATTACTTTACTTCATGTTTAGAGGTTTTCTTATTGAGCACTGTGTTGTTTGATACGTACTCGTTACTTCTACACTTATTTGGGTTACGAGCTCGTGGCTTCATGATTATCCTTCCTCTTTACTTCATTTGAGACTTTACCGTGGGAACTTGAGAGGTAGTTCCTTATCATCGCAACTGGCCCTCTTGTTCCTTATTTATGTCTTTGTTCTCTAAAAACAATGACACTCAGACATGTTTTTTGTTTCATTTCTGTCGTAATATATTAGAGACTTGGACATGTGACAACCATGTTTTCGGGGGTTTGTTTAAGTTGATTATGATTTTCCGCATTATGATATGGTTTTAGACCTTTATTGTTGTTTTAATTCCGCATCTATCATTATTATATGAGCTTTAGGACAACTTCTCTTGGGGGAGATAAGACAAGTGTCATCACGTCTATTTTTTTGTCGTGACAGAAAGTTGAAATGTGTTACCTAGAATGTAACAAAACCTTTTTAGCATGTATAAGGACTTGCTCTCATTTCTCCATAATTTTCAAAGGTGTCGGGTAGTCCATATTTTCAAGGTAAATATATACCATATTTAACAAGAAATCTTGGCTCTCCAAAGTTTGATCCCTACTTATCTTGCGTAGACTTAAAGTTTATATACCATTTTAAGTAGACGCACAATTTCTCGGAAAAAATAAAAAATTTAACTTCTATATCAGCCACTTAAAAGAGAAATAAATACACTAATATGAAATCATAGTATCTTGAAGCTTTCTTTCAGTTGAAATTGTGACTTTAGTTGCAAGTACATAAGGAAGCAGTTGTTGAAATACATCATGTTCTGCGTTCATAATCGTAATCTATTTCTTTACATAACGAACTAATTAATAATATCAATAAAACATTGTAGCTTCTGACTCCTTGTGGTGATATAGCAGTTGCTACCATTTGAGTTATGATGATATCATATTGTACAATTGTGTGTTGTGAACTACACTTATCAGAGAGGCCATACTCTGCAAAATTTGGTTCAATGTGAACAAAATGGCGTGGTAATGATCTTTTCCTAATAGCTTCCTTACATATGTCGAAGAATTCACCCATAATCTGGTGTGATATTTCCCAAGAGGAAATCGGTAGATACTCCATCTACAAAAAGTTAAACATCATGGGAAGACAACGTGCTCATAATAGAAACTTCTTATATTTTATGTTGTACCATTGCAATGCAATGACAATGTGGAGAAAGTACTAGAAATTTATAACATGTTCTAAGATATTTCATAAAACTTTGTATGAATCGTTAATCACCGATCCTTACATGAATATTGGTTCTGCTCGAGAGGCTATGAATCGATTGGACCTGCCAATCGAATTGACATCAAATACTGACTTAATTCTTATCTATCCCATGATATCTTCATATTTTGCATAGCTACTTCTTTTAATGTCCTTCAACTAGTCCCATCATTGTCTCAAGTAAAAATATGTTTTTGTGACCATCTTTTTGCATTTAAATGGATAAAAGATTTAATTTTTTTAGGTAAAGCGCAATAAATGAATTTCATTTCATTCATGATAAAAAGCATAATAGACCATGATATATCAATGTATCAAAAAGGTTTAGCCACATAACGAGCATTCAACTGAGAATAAACATCTAAAAGTATTTCATACCTCCATAATTATTCCCCTCAAGTTCTCAGAGTTATTTTGGAACAACTTTGCCCACTCGCACCCTGAAGTCACCAAGTCGATACTGAAATCCCTATATAGGTAAAATATTTAAAAGATTATTATGAATTAGTGCTTTGTAAGTTCTTTTCTAGAATTTTGAAACTCAAACCAAGTTGGAGCAAATAGTGTTAAGTATAAAAAATATCTTCTGCAAATCACGGTGGAGACATACGATCTTTACCAACAAAAAATAATGTTTTTATTATTACAAGAAAAATCTTAAACATTTCAATGACTGAGTTATTGTTAAGAGAAGTATATTTGCCCAATGACTACCCAACTGGATGACACAATTCTATAAGAATCGAAGCCTTATACTGATAATTCAATTAGAAGAACTTATATTTTTTATGTTATAATCGCCTAGAATTTGTTCCCATCTTAACTTTTATATAAGGTGAATAGTAATATTAAAGTAGAGATGTTCTTTAATCTTCTCAAAATATTGAAGAACAATTGTGGATAGTGCTATATAAGTTAATCCTCCTCCTATAGTAAGAACAATAATAATTATCAAATCTCAATAATATAAACCTCAAAATTAAGTCTGACCCTTAATTTGTAAGACTGCCCATTATCTTCTGAATAGATGACTGTGCTTCGACAAGTCAATCGTTCCTCTGTAATTAGCATACAATACTTGTTGGGATGTTGTTGAAGTGAAATCCCCAAATTGTTTTGGGGAAACTCCGATGCATTTGCTTGTTGTATTAAAAAAACAATCACCCCACAATCAAATCTCTTACATGAGCGGAATAGTACTTTTAAAAATTTGACTTTACAATTAATCGAGAGGAAAAAATGGATCTATCCTTAATGTTATTTTTACAGACATATGGTGTAATTTATTAAGTAATGGAATACCTTTGAGTATAGGCTTATAAAAGCTAAGAGTATTTTTACATGTTCCATCTTTAACACCATTAATGCTCTCAACACACTGAGATATTTCTGTCAGTATTTAAGTGTTAACTCTTGTGCCTGCATTTGGCTGCCGGTGCAAAATGCTAACAACAAACAAAGTAGAAAATTATTCACATAAAAATACACATAATAATCTATAAATAATGTTAGTCTCTAGTGAATTGAAGATCGTTACCATTTGATTGGCATGATGTTTACTACAGATAAAATTCCCTTTTCCTCTTAGTAAAATATTGACTTGAAAATATATAAAAGTATTCACCTGTATTTATAGCACGACAAATACGTTGAACATAAACAAAGTCATCAACTTAATGTCATAGATATGATGTTATTACTAAAATTTCAACAAACTTGTCTTTTTTGTTTTTTGCTTATACTCATTAGGTAATTAAATTAATTTTTTTTATTCAAACTTTCCTCAAAGATACTAATAGAAAAATAATAAATACTAATCCTAAAAGGTAGTTCTAGATAATATTTATCAGGATGATATCTAGTCTATATCATTATTTCTCTTAATTAATATAGCTTTTTTAAGAGAAAAACCTTTGCTTTAAAAGATTTAAAAAAAAACAGTAAGAAATTTCACGCACAAATAAAAAATATTTTGTATATAATTAGAGTTCCGTCTATCTTTATTTCATCTTATATGATACAATACATTTTTTTTAATACTTATTAGGTAATTAAAATAATATTTTTCCTTCTAATTGTTGTGGAATCAAGAGTTTCTCCTAATCTCCCTCAAAGATAGAAATAGAATAATAATAAATTCTTTAATATAGTTTTATATAAGAGTTTTCTTTTAATGGTATCTAGTCTACACATATTTCTATTAACTAGTTTCACAGCATGTGCGTTGCACATGAGTATCGTATGTAGTATACGATGTTATAAAATAAAATTAATATTACTAGATTAAAGTTGTGTAATATATAATTATACTTTAAAGAATATAGGACAAGTGCTTTTAAATGATTAATACAAATTATCATAGAGTTACTTCTATTTTGAGATCAAAATGACCAGCTAATATTGAAACATTTCAAAATACATTCAAAATTTAAATATGGGAAGAAAGTGAGATTTCTTTAGTAGTAGTATTATTTACTTCACTCAAATTTTTTTAAAAATCTAACCAACAAAAAATTTAAAAATTATCAATACAAAAAATGTCACCAATAGTCTTTTCTCTTGAGGTGATGAACATAAATGATGGACACCATTCAACTATAATTTTTCTCTTAAATATTCATACTTGAAATTTAGTATGTGCATGACACTAATAAACATTACGATAAATATTTTAATATTTTATCTTTATACGCTCTCTATATTTTACTAATTAATACATTAGTAGGACTATCACAAAGAGTTAATTCTACAAAAAAAAAAGATACTTTATTTTTATAACTAATGATAATTAAATTGAGGTTTGAGTGTATGTAAAATATTTAGATTGACCAATTCTTTGTTTTAGATATACATATATATATTTCAGTAGCATAATTTAATTTTAATATATGAACAACATCACCTTTAATGAGAATTATTTCATTTCCTTAAGTTTATATCTTATCTTTTTAGAATTGTAGTCTTCTCCATTTTTTACCGCATACATATCATATAGTTATTGTCTAATGAAAGTATCTATTATATTATAAATGTTGTATTGTTATATGAATTATTAAACTTTTTTTAAAAAATAAAAATTAACAGATGAGTAAAATTTAAATTAAAGTATTGTTTATAGAATCTTTAATTTGATTTTAAGATTATTTTATGATCAATCACTATTTTCTAATCTATTTTATATAACTAAAAAATAGTGTATCTTGTGACATAAACTTTTTTTAAATTAAAATAAACACAAAATAATAGGAACAATATATATATGGAATGATGCATTGCCAATGAAGAAGGAAGAGAAAAATATATGTTCATGGTACATTCACTATAGTGTTCCATTTGATTAAAATCTCCTCACCAACACTTAACTTTCTTCATTCATTTTTACTTACATATCTAATTAAAAAATAATTATTATCATGTCTATATTATCATATTATAAGTAAATGAGAAAATTTATTTTCGAAATAGTGGATTTAACATCAAAACTAATTATTCAGTAAGAAACTGCTTCATTTGAGGGTAAAAAAAATAAAAATCAAAAATCAAAGAAGAAATATATTACCCAAATCATGTGACTTTATTCATATTTATTTATGATTATTGTATTTTCCGCAACTTTTCGTCTCTATTAACGCATCAAAATCGTAAGACAAAAATATGGTTGTGAATTTATGAATGATTCGCTACAATTTGTTCACCAACTCTTATTTATGTGGTACCTCAAATTTTGTTGAATTTTGAACATAATCAATTGTTGCAAATAACCTTGAGAGTTTTAAAAATAAGAAGAGTAAACAAATTGAATAATTGTAGTTTAAAAGTTATAGGAAATCCGCTATTTATAACTGACAAATAGTAGTATAAATAAGTGTTAATTATTCCTTATTATAAAAGTTACAACCTTTCGAAAAAAGTTACAACCTTTCGAAAACTTTACTATTAACCGAAAAAATCACAAACTTTTGCTAAAGTCACAACTCATTGGAAAAGGTACAACCATTTCGAAAATTCAAAAATCATCGAAAAAGGCACAACCCTCCAAAAAATTCAAAGTCACTTGAAAAAAATCACAACCCTTCAAAAAAGACACTACTCATCGGAAATGTCAAAACCCGTCAAGAAAGTTTCAACCCTTTGAAAAAGTCACATCTCTTTGAGAACATCATAACCCTTTAATATGAAAGGGTATATACTTTTAATATAATACAATTAATTAAATTAATACTTAAAATAAATTATGTATTTTTAATTGGGGGTATTATAGTAATTTAACATTCTGTTAGGATCTCATGCTTTTAAGGTAGTATGTGTGTGTGTATATATATATATATATATATATATATATATATATATATATATATATATATATATATATATATATATATATATAATTGTTATGTCCTTTAGTAAAAAACTATTTAGCAAATTATGTGTGTCAAAAATAAATGGAGTAACCATTTCAAATTATTTGAGAATTTATGTGCTTTATTTGATTTGTTTCCTTTGGTTATAAATTTATCTTTTATTATTATTTGTGTTTCAGAATATTTCAATTTATTTAGATTCGGGTATAATAGTTATTTCATTATTATATTACTAGGTAATTTGTCCGCGCTTCGTGCGGTCATAAATAATGATTGCATTTATCTTGCAAATAATTTTTTTACTAATATACATGCATTAAAAATAATGAGAAAATAGGTTCTTAAAAAACTATTTACAATATTCCAACATGAATTTAATTATTTGTCATTATCACATAACTCAAGAACTTCTAATGAATGAATTATTCATGAAATAATGAATCATTGGTTCTTTAATCAACATTAAAAGGAAAATAAATAAGAAAATAAGAATATATACAAAGACATTTCGTAACAAAAATAAACATTTAAGTTGCATAGATTATAGAATTGTGATTATATGTCTTAGAAAAAAATTCAAAAAATTGTTAACATATTAAAAAAAGAAAAAGAAATTAAGCTTGAATATGAAAGAAATTATAACTTTTGAACTTGCATAATGATTTTCTTCAATTGATAAGTGAGAAATTTCATATCTATGTAAATATAGATAATATGTAAGCTTATATATAGTACTTTTAAATTATAGAATTTGATATAGAATATCAAAACACGCCTGCCTATGAAGAACCTCAAGTCTATCGGGAAAGGATGTGGTGGTAACCCCCCTTTGTCTAGAATCGGGCGTCCAGCCGTGTAGGAAGACTCACCCTAGCCACTATAGCGACCCCACCCCCAACTCTAGCTGAGAAGCACCCTCCACCCACTTCCATTTTTCCGTGTGCCCAAAAGCCCGCCCGCCCAGTTTTTGAGACCCTTTCTGATTCCCTCACCCAATCTCATGAGAAGCAAGCCCAGCAGGCCCTGCAGAAAATTCTTGGAACTGAGTACCATAATTATTTTTTGCACAGTGAATATACGTACTATATATGTATATGTTCAATATAACCGGAGACAGAACATTGCAGAAACATAAATAACAGAGTTTAAAACATGTACTCAAAAATAACAATTAATATCATAAGCATAAATTAATGAGTGTAAGAAAAATACACCACGATATGTAAAAATAGAATGAAATAGAAAGGAAAAAATCAAGTTCACTGAATGCACATTGTCCCCTTAAAGAAACTATTTCCCTTCAATACCAGATGTTTAAAGAATTACATTAGCAAAGTACACGAATATTTAATTTTGCGGAAGTAGAAGAAGATCACAATTTTGGTTGTTTTAAAATGAGAGTAAATCCCTCTATTTATAGACAACAAAGTATAGTGTGAACAAATGTTTATTGTGCCTTATCAGAAAGGGTACAACTATTTGGAAAAGTTGCAACCCTTCGGAAAGTTCACAATATTTTATAAAAGTCACAACTTTAAAGTCGCAACTTTTCATAAAAGTCAAAACTTTTCATAAAAGTCAAAACTTTTCATAAAATTCGCAACTCTTCATTAAAGTCGCAATTTTTCAGAAAAGTAACAACTTTTGATAAAAGTCACAACTCTTCATTAAAAGGAAATTCTTCCTTGTGGTGGCGCCATGTAGGCGGACCTAGGATTCTCTTTTATATAAATATATGATTGATAATTAAATACTACCCGATAAATTCACTTACTATTAACTATTATAATATATAAGTATGTGAAATATAATAATATTCTTTCATATAAATTTTAAAATATCATTTTATAATAAGCTCGATATTGAAATTGTTCAATAAATCTATAATGATTGTATTTATCAATTAATATAATAGTTAGTTAATAAGAACACAATTTCAACACCTTAGTTTAACTAAAAAATTTGTATTACGGAAAGTCCACCAAGATTTCTTGGTAGAATGCTAACTGGAAAATGACATTTCAACTCAGAATTGTAAATTATTGATCCAAATCTCAATTTGAATTTGACATACAAAATATGTCTCTTTTTGAAATTAACTTAAATATTACCAGCGCCGAAAATCTTATGAACAAGACCCAAATTATGAAGATCAAACAAACCTAGAAGAGCTTATTAGCAATAACAATACAATCCTTCGGTAGTCCATTCTGAAATCGAGTTGACAAATATAACTGAGAGATCCTTCTGACATATAAGGCAATGTAACAAGGATATTTCCTTGATTTTGAAATAAACCATGTATCGATGTTAATATTGCTCGAATTTGGGACAAACTTTTCCGTTACCGTGATCCAAACGATATCTGGTCCTTGTCGAACGAACTTGACAGTTGCATAATCGAAAGGGAGGAGGCTATCGTTTTTTACCAAAACGATAATTTTAATGTTGATATTATTTATGCTAGAATTAAATTATTATTTTTTACCAATAGAAATGTGGTTTATTTAATTAAATAAGAAAATATGATGAATCAATATTAGTAATGTTGAGATTAGTTTTACTTGAATTAATTTTATTTTTTAATCAAAAAATGTGTAATTTGTATTAAAGGGGTATAAGGGTAGTATTGAATAATATATTATAATGTACAAAATAGTATTAAATTTAATTAACCAAACACAAGATTTAATTATCATGTAAAAATAGTTTTCCCAAAATTGCAATATTTTTAATTACATCAATTATTGTGACTTAAAGTAAATTTATTTTATATAATTGTCAAATATGTAAAAAAAAAAAAATTTGAAAAAAAAAACTTAGTGAATTTTCTACCAGAATTCATTGGTAAAAGATTAACTTCAATTCAAATAGTATCACATAAGTTGGGAGAACAAAAAATAGTAGATTAGTGGTAATATTAATTCTTCTCAATTAGCTATGAGAGGTGTTGAAAATTATGCTTTTTGAATTTACAAATTTTAATAGTAGTTAATCTATGATTACATTTGCTATACTCATGCCTAGAGCTGTCAAAATGGGCTTAACCCATGGGGCCAGTCCAACCCAACTCATTATTGGGGTAGGGTAGAAATATAATTTTTCTATATAATTTAGAACTAGGGCTTATAAGCTTGGCCTATATTATCACGCCCCGAGCCTACACCCTGGGCATGGCTGACACTCGAAGACAATTGCTGACCCGAGCGGACCTTTGACCTGGCTTACTTAACTCAGTGGAATACTATATGCATATTTATAAGGATTAGTAACGTCTAACTGAACAAAATAATAACATAATCTGAGAATGTTCAAAGATTAAACATTTAACTTGGCCAAAACAAGAAACCCAAGTGTTTAACATAATAGATGAAAATGAAAAGACTCAAAGGACTGACATTTGACTATTTATGAAGCCTCTAAACAACTGAGATGGATGTAGGGACAGACCCCACAACATCCTAACAACTAAAATAGAAATCAAAATAAAAGAGTCCTTGTGGATGCAAGGAGGCTCATCAACACTCACAATGCTCAAGCTGGATAAATGGGGCAATGGATCCTGATATTGGTTACCTACGTCAGCATCGTAATACGATGCAGGCCAACTGGCATTAGTACGTTCAATGTACGAGTATGCGAGTTGGAATGCTAACAAACATAGGCTTGAAAGAGATTCTAAAAGAAACACTTAGTTGGATCTTCTCAAATCATGAATACTTAACTAAATTCACTTCATTATAAAGAAGTTTAAAAGTGATGTGATATAAAGAAAAACTTGTTTAAAGACATGATGTCAACTCTTTGTATAAAAAGGGATACAACATAACTCTGAATGTATATAAAAGTACAATAAACTGATGATTATAAAAATGCAATAACTTCTGCGGGAGTTTTCTAACGGACAACCATCATTATTAGCCTAAGTTATGGTACGACATTTTACCTCAAATTGCCAAGGATCATCCGATACCTTGCCATCGATATAGGACCTGAACTCACTATGTGGATCCACTAGTGTATGATAAAAAGCACTAAAGAATCATCTAAAAAGTATGATCCACTCTCATCCCACGATGACTACATGGTTTATGGGGGCTTGGATTAATATGAACTCGCGTCCCCATATCGGTGCTCAATACTACTCCCAAAATATACTTAGATCATATGTTCTTAAAAAAAATTTCTTCTCTAGTTTGAGATAATTGCTCAAACTTAGCATAAAATGTCTCTTGGAAATCATGGTTTCCTCTTTACTTAAAAAAAAAAACTAGCTCAATGGCTCTTTTGGAAATCTCAGTTTCCTTACTTGCTTAGATGTGAAAAACATGTTTATACTACTTTGGGAATACTTAGTCCCCATATACTTCTTTGAAGAAAAGACTTCACTTTACTCTGAATTGAACTCGAAATTAAGTCTTAATACGAAGTTAAAATGTTTGTATAAGACATATGAAACCTGAAATGAATTTCTTCTCTTTATGTTTACTCTTTACTCAACTTGATCTTTATTCTTAGAACAAAGTTAAAAGCATTTGCAAAAGACTTCTTGAAAAGACTCTAAGAACTTTCTAGACATGGCTCTTAACTATCCTTGAATTTGAAGTTATGGATTTAAGGTTGAAATTCAGGTTTCTGGACGATTTCTATATGTTTAGAAGTAATTTAGAGTAGTTATAATCATTAGGAAGTGTTAAACACACTAGAAAGAATTAAACAGACTGAATTAGGAAAACTGGGTGGAAAACGTGTATTCGGGCGCGTCCGGGGTGTGCCGCTCAAAGCCTCAAGTTCAGAGGCCACATTTTGGCGCACTACAGGTGCATCGCCCCAAGCCCTCTGGCCCTGATGAGTGCGCCGCGCCTGCAGTCCCCATATGTGCCTAACGAATATTTCAACTCGTTTTGTGATGCCAAATAATTTAACTCGATTCCTTCTCTCACTTTAACTTTAGATTTATGTACCCACATCATATATACAAGGATATAACCCAATAAATTCAAGAACAAGACCTAATTCATCAAGAAAACTCCTAAATCTCATATCATGTTCAAGAACGGAAGCAATTCAAGAACAACATTCAAGAACAATCAAAATCCAATCATTTAAGGATATAATCACGTTAATTCAAACATGCTTTGCACATGGGTGAACGAACCTTTTATGGAAGACTCACATACCTGATCGAAGAAAATCCTTGGCGAAACCACGATCAACCTACAAGGATCTTGGTGAATCTTGCCTTTTTCTGCTTCTTTTCTCTTCTCCTATCTCCTTAGCCCTATCGTGAATATTCCCAACTTCTAAAATGAAATAATTTCTCATTTAACCCATATTAAACTCCTATCAATGGATTAAATTAATAAGGTAGTGAAAAGACTAAAATACTCTTTAAAGTCACAGAATTGGACATTTCCTTAATTCAATAGCCCAACTTCCAAAGGGCATAACTCACTCATACAAACTCAGAATCGCGCAAACTCGGTGGCGTTGGAAAGATAGATCCAAGAGATTTCCAACCATATATGGAACTACACCTAACTCATATTGAGCTAGATGTTATGAATGTTTGAAGTTGACCAAAAACTCACTTTTACTTTCCTAAAATATCCAGATTTTCTTATACATTCAAAAATAAGTATTTCCTGAATTTTAACTCCCTTCTAGTTCTTCCTAGATGTGAGATGTTACACATATAAGCCCTTCGGGCTTGAGGCTTGATCGAGGCAGGTTCAGGGTTGGTCCATGAACCAAAACTATTTATTTAATAGTTACTTACAATAATCTCACTCGTATATAATCTAAGAGCAACTTTCACATATATCAAACACAAAAATCACATTTGTAAGATATAAGTATAGTTTGCATAATTGAGCTCCATAGCAAGCGTAAATATGTATATTTCACTATATGTATACAAAAGAAAGCAATTGTATATAATTTGTTTCTATTTCGGTATGAATATACAAAAGATCAATTTTATAATATGTATTTGTATAAAGCAAGAAAGAGAGAAAGATAAAAGAGAACCGGGAGAGTGGCGAGCCAGAATTTTTGTTAATATAAAGCGACAGAAGCGAGGGAGAGACTGGCGAGTGACAGAGGGAGAGTGGCGAGCGAGAATTTAAGGGAGAGAGGCGACTAACAATAGTTTGCTACAGGGCACAATTAAATCAAAATGTAAACATAACATTTAATTTTATTTAATAATTTATCATTATATACAATTTTTCCTTTAAGATATCATCCTATACTTAAAATTACAAAGTTTCAAAAGCTTAATTTCAAAAACACAGTCCCACATCATATAAATTAATGAAGTATACATATTTCCTGTAGATAGATTTTCCACTTGATGATAAGAAAACGCTTCAAGTCATGGCTTTAAAAATTATTATAAATTTTATTAAAAGATAAAAAATTCTTTGTGCATAAGAAATTGACGTAAAATATTGTGGGCCTCGAATATCGTGGCAAAATAGGTGAGTATGAAAATTTCACCTCTTTTTTTGTTTTAAATTATTGCCTCTTCTTTCTATCAAAACCATATATTATAATAAATCATTTTCTCTCTTATTTATCTTCACCCTAAGTCACCGCAACGATACTCTTCACCCAAACTCATTGTTTTACCCAGAATTGCTACTGTACTCACAAATGATTTGAATACTTCAACGTTTCTAGCTTCAATAGTAGTGGAAAGAGGTAGATTCACTTTTCTAAGGTAACAAATCTTTGCTAGCTTGAATTTTCAAGTTAAACTTTTCGTTTAATATTCAATGATTTTTTTTGATGATTTTTGTTTGTGCAAAATTTTGAAACAATTTAGGGAAAGAAACAATTTTGAAAAGAAAATTTTCTTTATTTTATTGTTTAAATTAATGTGTATCTTTTGAAATATTTTAACTGATTTAGTTTAATTGATTGTTCACTTTTAGCTTTGGCACTTTTGTGATTTTGATCAAACTCATAAATGTTACGATTCTATGAAAATACATTATTGATGGTGTGAATGAACCTCTATGTAATGTGCAGAGATAAGGATCACTAGAGGCCTGCTTTCTCCTTCCCTCAAGAACCCTAACCCTTCACATTTTATCCTTCTCTTCTACTCCATCTACATACATGGATAATTCACAAATATATCTGTCAATATAGTATAAGTTTAATTTATTTTACCATTAATATATATTGATAACTTCCTTGAATATCAATGTCTACATCTCTCTAGTGGATGATCAAGATAGAATTTATTTTAACAACCTCCTAAAATACAGATCTAGGAGTCAATTTTTCAGTATGAGCATTTAGTACAAGTATCAGTTGCTTGAAAAGTGAAAATGTCACAACTATTTAAGATTCCCCTAATATTAGATAGATCATCCTAGGATTCAATGTGGTTCAAGACTAGAAATTTTCTTTTATTTTCAAAGGTTGTCATCTTCATTTTTCTGATTGATGACTTCCTACTCCTACGCTCCTCAATACCATGTCTACAACTTAGGTAAGACATTAACTACTTAAATATCTTAAAACAATTCTGATCTTCAATTGATGTTCTATAATCTTTATATCTATGAAAATAGAAAGCTACGATAAGATTCTAAACAATACTATCGAACCGAACAACCAAAAAGAAAGATAGTAGGAAAGGAAAGGTGAAATATAGTTGGTTGTTCAAATTTGTTGTTTTTTTGTCTATTTTTTAATTTAGTTCTGCTCTAACTTGTTTTGGTCCTGTTTTATGTAGTTTTGGTCCAATTTTGTTGTAGTTTTGTGTCTAATTTCTGCTTTATTTTACTAAATTTTTTTATTGTAAATTTGGTTCGTAACTTCTACCATTTTCTTTTTCAATTTTTCTAATTTTTTTCCAAATTTGGCTTTATTTTGTATAGATAATTGAATTGATGTTTGAAATGACAGAAGCAAAGTGCACAAAATAAAAAAATAACTTAAATAGTTGCTTATATATGGTATTAAAAAGCAATGCAAATAGAGGTTATCAAATGATAAATTTTTACATTAAATTTGTTATATGTTTCTTATTTTTACATTATACTTAATTAATTATAGGCGTAAACATTAAGAAGGATTATATGTTAGATTTTTTTGTCAACTTTGTTTGAAAGGGATGACAATTATGTGAATGATAAAAGGAAGAGTTGTGTCAACGCAACATTAATACTATACTAATTATATTGAGCCTTTTTAAAAATTGACATTACTTATGGGTATATTAGTTTTTAACAATGTCAACATTAATGTATAAATTATAGAGATGAAATATTTTTAAAACATAAATACAGTAAAAGTTTTAAAATATAAAAATAAACTTAATCCATCAAATTCTCTCTTGTCAACATCATTGATGAGCTAAGTGTTCTCTCTTCAGTGAATTCTTTACGTCACTTCATCACTGGTAATTTCTCTTTACTTTGATGGAATTTTATGAAGTGAAATCCTCAACTACACTAGAAAAATTCAATAATTGTTCTAATTTATTTTGATATTTTTAAATTTGTATCCATCACTAAAATCTATATATCGATTCACCAGACTTTTCTTCGTCTTTGATAATTTCTCTATATTCTAATGAGACTTTATGAAGTGAAATTTCAAAATTATTGTTCTAATTGTTTGTTTTTTCTAAATTTCGCCATATTCAAAGAGATATACTTTTATATTTAAAAACAATTCATTTTTAAACTTCTTACTTTATTTATATTAGTTTTGTCTTATGTTATAAAGTAAGTAACATGTTTTTATATTTTAAAATAATTAATTTTTAACTTCTTACTTTATTTAAAATAATATGCTTTTATAGCTTTAAAAATATTATGCTACCCAAAAAGATAATAGTCAATCAGAGCTGATAGAGAGATGTTGTGCTGAGAAACTGAATAATAACCATCCAAGAGTTGCATAACTTGTCCGGGAACGATTTCAATTATAAATCTATATGATTGTTCTTATAAAATCTTGAAAAAAAATGTATCCTTCTTTGTCGTATAAAAGTATTTCACCATATCAAAGTGGAGTTATTAATTTATTGTCAACCCATATTAAACTGAACATATATTCTGGAACCACAGTCCAGATAACTATTGCATCAACCATTCTAATAAAATTAAAATAATCCTAATTCAAATTTTTTGTTGGACGAAACTAAGGTCTCTCCATCACTAAAAATTAATTTGGGAACAAAGTAACATTAATACCAACAAGACTTAATATGAGGTTATGGAGATCATAAATAACAAAGTGCTTCTTCTCCTCTAACCCTAACTCCGTTTCCTTCTTCTGTGTTTACCAAACATGACAAGAAGTTTAAGTGAAAGAATATATAGTTTATCCAAGAAAAAACAAGAATTATTTATTGTATATGGTATACTTGTTGTGTTAATTAAATTTGGTCCAAGACAAACAATTCCTATAGTTTGGCCAAAAGAAACAAAGACTAGAGCTAGCGTCATTTGGTATTTTAGTCACAATGAGGATGAAAGGTTTAAGGATTTGTGACAAAAATACTACATGAAACTATCCCTAGCCTTTGTTTCATTTGGTCAAACTACACAAATGGTTCAACTAGGGCTAAAAATAATCAACGCAACAACTATACCATATTTAATAAATAATTCTCGTGGTTTGTTGGATAAAGTAGCTATTTTTTCACTTAAACTTCTTTTCATGTTTGGTATAGATAGAAGAAGGAGAAGGAAGACAAGGGTTAGAAGGAGAAGAAGCACTTTTTTTTTTTTTTTTGTGTGTGTGGGGGGGGATATCTGAATGAATAGATAATTGAGATGGTCATATTGCAGTTGCTTACTGGTAACAAGCCATAACTTTAGCCCACATGGTAGAAAATGGCTATTGAAGTGGATAACTTGGTGGATTTACTGAATCAAAAAGCAGGTGAATGGCCTCTTGAAGAGTAAGAGTAATTGGTTGTATTTCTATAAAATGCATTAAACTTTGACTTAGTGACAGACCTGACCCGAAAGATGAAGTTCTACTTATTTTGGACAGATTGAAAGAGGTTGTTGTTAGGGATCGATATTTGAAATATAATAAACCTACACCTCCTAGGATCTTCAAATCCCCCCCCCACCCCTCCCAAGGTAAACTTAATGTATAAATTTGAAGCATGTATGGTTTACATGTCTTGTACACCTAATGTCTTATTGAGTGCATATTTTACTTTCTGCAATTTTCTTGTCTCTGTTGCTTTCTTATTGTCATAAGAGTTAAGTTTGGGACAAGTTTATTTGACAGAGGATTGTCATATACTTAAAAGGACATGTTTTATGATAAACCTAATGTTATTTAAAAAGTACTCGATTATTATTGAAACGTTTTCTTATTAAAAGAAAAAGAGAACTTCTTGTTATAATTTTCTCTCTAAAATTTTCTAGTGCTAGTTATCGTTTCCCTCATATTAGGCCTCTAAACGAGCATAGTGTTTATGATGGATAGGCATAAGAGTTTGACCTGTTAATACGTTGATTTTTATTTGTTATCGTGTTTTCATATTCTATTATTGTTACAGCTCTACATGATTGCCAACTTTCACTTGAAATCTGTTGATTAGGTGTTTGCTCTTGTTGCCTCATTGAAGGTACAAACTCTACTATTATGGATCAAGAGCTGTAACAATATCTGTAATTGAATGGATGATTTTGTTTTATTTCGGTAGGTGAAAAGTGAATAAATACAGTACATAAGGTGCTAACTAAGCAAAAAAAATAATTATTCCTACAGATCCAAAATAATCCCCATAAATCTGCTGCCTATATATAGCTATGTATATTACTAAGGTTAAGTCTATATACATTCTATAACCCCCACCCCCCACCCACCCCACCCTAATCTGGAGCATAAATGTTGATCATGCCCAGCTTGTTACGAAGATAATCAACTTGAGTTCTATTCAACGCGCATTTGTGAGCTAATCAGGTAGTTGCTCCCATGTATTCATGTAGCCAATGTAAATAAAGCTTTCCGGAATCTTCTCACGAATAAAATATCAGTCAACCTCAATGTATTTAGTTCTTTCATGATACACCGAATTTGAGGCAATATGCACGGCAGCTTGATTATCACATCAATGTTTTGTTGGTATATGATATTTCATCCCAATTTCAATTAGAATACGATATATCCACACATTTTCACATGTAGACTGTGACATAGCTCTCTACTCAAATTATGCACTTGATTGAGATACAACACTTCGCATGTTACTCCTCCATGAAACTAGGTTCCCTCCAACAAAGATACAACAGCCTGTAGTCGATATCCTGTAAATTTTGGATCCACCATAGTCAGCATATGCAAAACACTCAACACTAATATGACCATGATTTCTATATAATATCCCAAGACCGTGGGCTCCTTTTAAGTAACATAAAATCTGTTCCAAAGCTGCGCAACATTTGACTGTAGGCGAGGACATGAACTGGCTAACAACAATTACTGCAAAAGCAACGTCTGGACGAGTCACAACAAGGTAGTGTAACTGCCCGACTAACAACCTGTATCTCTCAAGATCATCAAAGGGGTCGCCGTCATATTTCATAAGTCGCACATTGGGAACCATTGGAGTACTGAAAGGTTTAGCTACCAACTTTCCCGTGTCTACATGAATATCAAGAATATACTTTCTCTGAGACAAAAGAATTCCCTTCTTGTTTCTATGTACCTCTATACCCAAAATGCACTTCAACTGACCCAAGTTTTTTATATGAAACCTAGTATGCAAGAAGGATTTGAGGGAAGACATCCCCCCATAATTACTTCCTGCGATGAAAATGTCATCAACATGCATAACCAGCAGGATAGTGCAAACTGTTGATTGTTAGTAGAAGACTGGGTGATCACATTTTCTTATTTTCATCCCTAACTCCAGGACTACCTCATTGGACTTCCCAAACCAAGCTCGGGGACTCTCTTTCAAGCCATACAAGAACTTGTTCAAATAACAGACTTTCCCATACTCCCCCTGTGCAACAAAACTAAGTGGTTGCTCCATATATACTTCCTCTTGAAGATCACCATGAAAGAATGCATTTTAGATATCCAACTGATGTAAGGCCAGTTCTTTGAAGAAGCTAGAGAAATGAATAAGAGGACAGAAATAAGTTTTGCAACCCTATAAAGTGTCTGAATAATCCACTCCATAAGTTTGAGCATACCCTTTAGCCACAAGCCTAGTCTTAAGCCTTGCCACAAAACCATCTAGATTAACTTTAACTGTGAAGACCCACTTACATCCTAGTGGTTTCTTCGTGCTAGGTAAATCAACCAAATCCCACGTGTGATTTTCCTCTAAGGCATGTGTAACGATCCAAGGGTATACCCTAGAAGTTACATTGCGTATTTGACCTCTTGGAGGAGGTCTTATACAAGCCCTTAGACATCATTCATCGCATATATATGAAATGTAGTGCGAAATTAAAACTTTTCATCATAATAGTCAAACTCTTTATAGAATATAAGAAAGAACTAAGTCTCAACATACACCATCTTAGACACAAGTCAATAACATAGGGTCACAAACCTTTCATCAATTTGAAAAGAAACTATAGTTTATTACAAAGTCTTTTAGAAAAGGAAACTAAAACATAAGCCATGTCCTCGAACATATGAGTACATACCAATCTTGAGAGAATGTTATTCCCAAGCTTCAACCTCTAAGAAAAATCCTCACTTGCTACCTACACTTGTAGACATAGAAAACATATGGAATTAGCACATTTAATGCACTAAGTATGGTGAACATGCAAGAAAACCATGCTAAATAAGATATTTACGTTAAAACATACTTTTCATGATCTTTTGGTAGAAACCTCATAAAACAAGTATAAGAACCATCTTGAAGTCAATATTCACATATAAGACATATTCAAGTAATGCATAATATACAACCATAATCATTTAGAATACACAAACATTTAAACCTCCTACCAAGTATTATCCTAAGACCCACCTAAGTAAGATATGAAGTGGTTGCCTATACAACCCCTTCAGAGACACCTAAGTAATCCTCAAGACTTCCCAAAGTAAGATTATTCCCTTTTCATCGTTTAGACTCTCCACCTAAGGTTACTCTAAGACTCACCTAAGTAAGACATAAAGAGACCGCCCATACACCCTCTTAAGCACACCTAAGTGATCCTCAAAACTAACCTAGATAAGAACCATTCAATTTAACATTCTTTACTAAGCCAACAATATTCATCAAAGTCATTTTAGAGACAAGTAATAAATTAGAGGACTTTACATAATGGTCTTAGAGGACCTAGGGAACTCACCTAGCATTTTCAAAGCCTACTGGTGCAATGTGTAGATAACGTCTCATTTCATTACCCACACGTTGTAAAACCTATCCAATAACTAGAGTGTAGATCCCATATGATGAGAATAAGCAATAAGCTACATAGAAAACACTAGATATGAATGGAATCCGGTGTCATAAGACACCACACCGTGGAATTCAAGGGCTTCTTGCCAAAGGTAGAACTAGTAATCATCCCATGTTGGTTCATGGTTAAGGAATATCAAGGGCTTATTTGTACTCTAGTCTCATCTATTGTAGAGCTACTACCACAAGCATATTCACTCGGTGCTTTTCCTTTGTTCTCATAGAATAAATCATTCCCTAGGTGTATTATAGAAGGTACCATCACTTTGCCCTACCAACTCACAACACTTTTTCTTCCAAGGATGGGTCCACTAGGGCTGCCAACTACGGACTATTAGGATAGCTCTTATGACTTCCTTGGATATGGATTCATGTCATTCCAGCCAACCTATCCCTAATTCCATCATTCCACTAAAGAAGGACACTATTACGGTCTTTCATTTCAAGGCTTTTTATTGAACTTCTTTTCATATTCAAGGTTTCACATTCTTAACCTTCTTTTCTTATTCAAGGTTTTACATTCTTGACCTTCTTTTCATTATTCAAGGTTCGACATTCTTGACCTTCTTTACATATTCAGGGCTCCATATTCACTTAGGGTTCTAGACTCATCAAGAAAGGGACACCATGCTTAGGTCTACCGGTTCAAGACATACTCTAGAATACCTCATTTAGTCATTCAAGGAAGGGCACCTATTCTAGGTCTACCGATCCTAGACTTTCATTCATATACTCATTCAATACATACAAGTACCAAGCAGAGACAGTTATTCTACCAATACAAGATACAACATCATTCTACAGAAGCTCTTCGTAGTCCTTTATCGTCACATATCAACAACGAGAGAAGAAGCATATTCAATCATATCAATATAGAACCCATATAAGATTTTATATAAAATACATGAGAACCTTCAATTTATACCTTCACATATAACATACCATGATGATACCATAATTCACATAATAATCCAACAAGGTCATGTTCATAACATATATAACATTTAAACATCGCCACCATAAGTGGACCATTCCAATAAACAACAATTCAATATCAATTCTATGCTAAACAAAGGAATTAGGTCAACTCACCACCTTCCAATAGCTATCATCACAATTCCTTAGCCTTTCCAACAATTTCACATCACAAGAGATCTTTACAATAACAATATACACAAGACTAGACCAACAATTCATCTATATCAATGATGCATCAATACTATATATATATATATATATATATATATTGACATTATAAGGAAAGATATTAACAGTTATAACATGGATCAATACATAATTAAATAGCCCAATACGATTTACACATGAATTCAATAAGATCAAACCATGATCAATTCACCCACTTTAGAGCCAAACTTAGGAATTCAAGGACTACATAAGTTCATGGAATATTTTATCATAAAACATTAGATTAAAATTGATCAATCCATAAAATATCAATTTAAAGCTTTTCATGCAAGAAATCATGCTTAGAATTTGAAATAGAATTTCCAGGTTTTCAAAGATCTTTGGAAAGCCTTTGGAATTGGCTCCTTGAATGGAAGAAGAATCAAGGATGAATAAGCATATAGTAAGCCCACGAAATTGGGTTGAAAAACTTGGAGTATTTGGTCTTCTTCCTTGGAGCCTCAAAGCTTCAACAATGGAGACTTTGGAGAGAATGAATGGAGAGCTTTTGTTTTGGGGTTGAGGGTTTTGTTTTGATTGGTGAATTTTGGGGTTAAAGTGACTAAATAACCATTTTTAAATAATCCCCAAAGTACCCAAAATACCCTGCACTTATTGGAACTTTTAACCAAGTCTAATTTGACTTAAAAATAACGCAACCAAAACTGGGCAGCCAGTGCGCATTGTGGAGGCAACTTCATATTTTGATTTTTGAAATTATTTTGAGCCAATGAGGTTCATGAAGAGCCCGCATCGTAATGCAACTTTTTGCCTCCCAAGTGCCATCTGCGCGACACGTAGCCACCTTCTAAAAAGGGGTTGCCCCGGCATCTTCCTTGGCCCATGTTTGGGTCCTCCTCAAGGACCCTTTGGTTGGTCCTTGGGGAGTCGTTCTCGAAGGTTTTGACCCTAGGTATGTCCCTATGGGTTCTAGGGCCTTCTCCACTGATTTTAGACTCCAAACAACTCCTTAAAAATGCACAAGAAACAAGGACCAACTAGTACGCACACAAGACTAGTTTTTGAACGCCATGGTCGTTTTTCGACGTTTAACTTCCAAACTTTTCAAACTGACTGCTAATGCTATTATTCATCATTTTAACACCATATTAACTCATAAAATACATGATAGTATCTAGTTTAATCTAGTTCATTTTGAGGGTTGTGAGAGCTTTAAATTGATATTTTATGGATTGATCAATTTTAATCGAATCTTTTATGATAAAATATTCCATGAACTCATGTAGTCCTTGAATTGCTAAGTTTGGATCTAAAGTGGGTGAATTGATAATGGTTTGATCTTATTGAATTCATGTGTAGATATAGTAAGCCCACGAAATTGGGTTGAAAAACTTGGAGTATTTGGTCTTCTTCCTTGGAGCTTCAAAGCTTCAACAATGGAGACTTTGGAGAGAATGAATGGAGAGCTTTTGTTTTGGGGTTGAGGGTTTTGTTTTGATTGGTGAATTTTGGGGTTAAAGTGACTAAATAACCATTTTTAAATAATCCCCAAAGTACCCAAAATACCCTGCATTTATTGGACCTTTTAACCAAGTCTAATTTGACTTAAAAATGACGCGACCAAAACTGGGCAGCCAGTGCGCATTGTGGAGGCAACTTCATATTTTGATTTTTGAAATTATTTTGAGACAATGAGGTTCATGAAGAGCCTGCATCCCAATGCAACTTTTTTCCTCCCAAGTTCCATCTGCGCGACACGTAGCCACCTTCAAAAAAGGGGTTGCCCCGGTATCTTCCTTGGCCCATGTTTGGGTCCTCCTCAAGGACCCTTTGGTTGGTCCTTGGGGAGTTGTGCTCAAAGGTTTTGACCCTAGGTATGTACCTCTGGGTTCTAGGGCCTTCTCCACTGATTTTAGACTCCAAATAACTCCTTACAAATGCACAAGAAACAAGGACCAACTAGCACACACACAAGGCTAGTTTTTGAACGTCATGGTCGTTTTTCGACGTTTGACTTCCAAGCTCTTCAAACTGACTGCTAATGCTATTATTCATCATTTTAACACCATATTAACTCATAACATACATGATAGGATCTAGTTTAATCTAGTTCAGTTTGAGGGTTGTGAGAGCATGTATTTCCTCAAGCATCAGATCATACCATCAATGATGGTTCAAAGCTTCCTTAACTATTTTAGGTATAGAAATGGAGTCTAAAGAAGCAACCAAGGACCTCGACATAGAGGATAATCGGTCATAGGAAACAAAATTAACAATGGGATATGTAGATTGACAAGTCCTTTTACCTTTGGGAAGAGCAATAGGGATATCCAAATTCTTTGAAGGAACGGTTGATTATAGATCTGATAAGAGAGGAACCGGTGAAGAACATGTATCATCTATATCTCGCCTTCTCGAATAAGCTTGAACAATTGGTGGTCTTGCTGGAGTAGATATTGTAGGTCCAATAGTCAATTGTTGTTCAACAGGGTACTCGGAGATTGAAGAACATTATTTGATTGTTGTTTCACAACACGAGTAACCTGATAGACTAGACTAACCACTCATCTTCCTCCTCTTGAGTTGTAGAAATGGGAGGTGCATAGAATAATGGTATAGTCTATGAAAATAACACATCATTTCACACCAAATATTTACCAATCTTAGTAGAATAACATCAATACCTCTTCTGAAGGCGTGAATAGCCCCCAAAACATACACTCCAATGCCTCAGGGTCCAACTTGGTAACAAATGGCTAAACATCTCGATCATAACACGTGCTTCCAAATACCTTAGGGTCCACTGAAAATAGTGAATTGATTGGAAAAAGTACATTGTAAGGCACATTACCAACATGAAAAATTGATGGCATGCGATTAATAAAAAAACAAGTTGTATAGACTGCATCAGCCCAAAATTGTTTAAGAACTATCATTTTGAACATAAGTGCTCGAACTGTCTCAAGTAGGTGCCTATTCTTTCTCTCATCAAATACATTTTGAGAAGTAGTATCAACACATGAAGTTTGATGGAGAATACCATGTTGTCTCATGTAGGACTGAAACAATTCTGACATATATTCTTTAACATTATCACTCCTTAGAATACACACTGAAGTATTGAACTGAGTTTTGACTTCAGCACAAAAAGCACAAAAGTGAGTAAACACTTCTGAACGAATTTTCATAAAATAAATCCAAGATATTCAAGAAAAATCATCCACAAACGTGACGAAATACTTATGTTTGGTTTTGGAAACAATAGGACATGGTCCCCAACATCTGAATGAACTAACTAAAAAGTTGAATCCACCCCTTTATTAACCCTTGGATTTGTTGAGCTACGATAGTGTTTGGAAAATTGAATCAACTTACAATCTATTGAAGGAATATTGTAAAATTGAGGACATAGCTTCTTTAACATAGGTAAAGAAGGATGTCCTAATCGACAATGTGCATCAAATGGAGACACGACACAAGAGAAGGCAACAAATCGAGGCTCCAAATATTCATCAAGAATGTAGAGACTATCAGATACATGTCCTTTGCTAATAACTTTATTTGTCTTCAGATCATGAAACAAACAATAATCGGGAAAGAATGAGATATAATTGTTTAGATCTCTGGTAAGTTTCCTAACATACATCAAATTAAAGGCTTACTTTTGTAGACCTAATACAGATGACAAGGTAATGGAAGAAGTTGGTTTTATAGTCTCAAATCCTATTATCTTACAGATGGAACCATCTGCAACCATCACAGGAGATAGTATTCCATGTGATAGAAAGATAGAATATACATTAGGATTACCTGTCATGTGTTCTGTGGTACCTCAATCGATCAACCATTTATTCGAAGAGGATATAAGACATATTATTCCTGACTCAACAAGGGTAGTAACTGAGATAGATTTTTTTTGTAATTTTTTATGTTGTGATAATTGTGCAAAGTCTTCCACCGAAACAAAAATTCTTTTATCCGAAGACATAGGAGCCACATTTTCAGTCATTGTCTCCAAATATTTTAAGCAGCACCAGAACTCATCAATACAAAATATAACCAGAAGCTTGTACGTGACCCCACAAGAACTGATGAACAAATTCTAAAAAATGATTTGTAACAACCCTAAAAATGAATAAGATCAAGACTTAGGTTGTCAAGAATGCTTGCGATTAGACCAAGGTTCACACAGACTGATACGCGTAGAACCAGACCTCAGAACCCTTAGTACGACCAAGCCAACTAACTTGGGGAGTTAGTTGAGCTTGAAAAGGTTGGAACCAACCAAGTAAGCTCTCGAAAATGAAGATTTAATCGAAGGAGTCTTTACCGGACTTAAAAAGAAGAAATTCTAAGTTTTGACGGTCTAGGGGTAAAATGGTCCTTTACCAGGCTAAGGGTAATATCGTAATTACCCTAAATATATAAATAATTAATTATTTAATAAAATGGAAGGGCAATTTTGAGAGAGGGCCGAATGTGAGCTCTAAGAGTGAAGTCTTGCCCCACCCGGGTTCGAACCTAGGTGGAAGCAATGATTTAACTTGTTTTTATTTAAATGGATAAATTACTTTAATTAATTAATAATTATTAGCTGATTTAAGAAAAAGAAAAAACAGATTTTTATTTAAAGGTTTAACAAGGAGTCCTAGTTTGACTAATTCCCAAACTAAAACTCCTAATTTTAAGCCACTCTCTCACGATCTCTCTCTCTCTCACGTTTCACTATCTCTCTCACGTTACTCTCTGCTTAAAATAACCAAAATATCAGAAATTATATCAAGGTTTCTTTACACTTGAAGAACAAACACAAAAATTCTAAGAAATCAAGATAACCAAAAACGTTAAGGCAAAGAGAAGTTGTTTGTCGAGTGTTGTGGACGTTGAGGAAGCTTGGACTGATTTTTGGGAGGATTTTGGGCAGCAACTTCGTGTTTGAACAAGAAAAACTAAGGTATGGGTCTTCTTACTCTTGGTCCCTTTCCCAAGAGACCCTTAGGACTCAGACGAATTTAATCCGAAACTAAGTTGTTCCCCATTGCATGTGCTTGTCCCTAGCTCCCAAATGACTTTGTAGGTTGGGTATTTTGTGTTGGTAGATTTAGGCATGTGTGATATGTTTATATTGATTGGGAACATGTTTATGGGCATGAAATTACATGAATGATAATCCATGCGAAATTGAATAAAAATGTGGATGTGTAGGTATGTTGGCAGTGAAGTTTTAGTCATTGTTTGAGAGCGTGAAAAACATGTTTTTAGTCTTGAATTTCATGTGTAAAGGTTGTACATAATGTGATGTTCATATGGTGTGTGAAATTACAAAGTTAGAGTGTAAACACTTGACTAAATGTGATCCTAAACTACACCTAAATTACATGCTAAACGATTGGTGAAACGTCCTACGAAAATTGTCCTAAACTAATGAAAAAAGGGTAGAGAGTATGGGCTGCAAAAATGTGACCAAATTTCCAGCTTTTGGAAATTTGGTTTTGACCAGATTCTGGAAATTTTGGGAGAGTTTAACAATTGAATTAAAGTAAGTGAGGTCAAGAGGAATTGAACCCAAGACCTCACATGACCAAGGGGCTGAAAAATTAAAAAAAACAATGGGGCTGGGGGGAATCGAACACGCATGCTGGGGAAAGAAAGAAGAGTAATAATAAAGAAAAACAAAAGTGTGAGGCGTGGGAATCGAATCCACGACCTCAAGGCTGGAAAAGGGGAGGGGCGAAAATGATTAATAAAGCAAGTGAGGCTGTGGGGGTTCGATCCCACGACCTCACTGCCAACGACCCTTAGCCTAGCGAAAAATTA